>CM039506.1:25070096-25262693 GCA_022432975.1 Begonia masoniana | reverse complement strand
GGCAATGACCATCAGTCTGAGGATGGAACGCTGTGCTGAAATTAAGCTGAGTCCCCATAGCTCTGTGTAAACTCTTCCAGAACTTGGACGTGAATCTCGGATCTCTGTCGGAGACAATAGAAACTGGCACGCTGTGTAATCTGACAATCTCCTGTACATAGAGCTCGGCGAGCTGATCCATAGACGATGTCATCTTCACAGGCAAAAAATGAGCCGACTTTTTCAATCGGTCCACAATAACCCAAATGCCGTCATGGCCTCTCGTAGTCCTCGGGAGCCCCACAATGAAATCCATGGAGATCTGCTCCCACTTCCACTCCGGAATCGGCAGTGGTAATAGTGTCCCAGCGGGTCTTTGGTGCTCAGCCTTTACCTGCTGACATACTAGGCAGGTCTCAACGTACTTGGCAACCTCCCTCTTCATGTTCGGCCACCAGAAGTGTTGTCTCAAATCCCGGTACATCTTGGTACTCCCCGGGTGCACAGAATATGCTGAAGAATGTGCCTCAGGCAATATCTCCTTCTTTAGATCCTCGTCACTAGGCACGTACCACCTATGCCTGAACTTCAGAATACCATCCTCTGATAAATGGAAATCTGACGAGTCTCCCAATGTCATGCTCGATCGAAGCTCCATACACTCCGTATCGCTTTGCTGAGCCTCGCGTATACGATCAAGAATAGTTGGCCTGAGAGAAATGTTAGCAAGCATATAGGACAACTCTGCCACTATCTCCACGTCGAATCTCTCAATCTCAGACCGCAGCGTAACTGACATCGCTGCTAATGATGGCTGACTCGCAGAAGGCACTCTACTCAATGCATCAGCTACCTTGTTCGCCTTTCCTGGGTGGTACTTGATATCAAAATCGTAATCATTGACGAACTCAAGCCATCGCCTCTGTCGCATATTCAGCTCTTTCTGCGTAAATAAGTACTTCAAGCTCTTGTGGTCGGAAAATATCTCGCACTGCTGCCCATATAAATAATGCCTCCATATCTTCAGTGCGAAGACCACAGCTGCTAACTCGAGGTCGTGCGTGGGGTAATTCTGCTCGTACGGCTTCAACTGTCGAGAAGCATAAGAAATAACTCTCCCCTCCTGCATCAATACACAACCGAGTCCCACTCCCGATGCATCGCAATAAACACTGTATCTGATACCTTCATCAGGTAATGCCAGTACTGGAGCGGTGGTCAATCTCTGCTTTAACTCCATAAAACTATCATCACAAGCAGCCGACCATGTAAATCTCTCGTTCTTCCGAGTCAATCGTGTAAGAGGAAGTGCGATTCTCGAGAATCCCTATATAAACTTCTGATAATAACCGGCCAACCCGAGAAATCCACGCACCTCACGTACGTTCTTCGGCTGTGGCCAATCTCTGACCACTTGAATCTTACTCGGATCCACAGAAACTCCGTCCTGTGATATAATATGGCCTAGGAAGCTCACCCTGTCAAGCCAGAACTCGCACTTCGAAAACTTTGTATATAGATAGTGCTGACATAGGGTCCTTAGAACTATCCTCAAATGCTCCTCGTGTTCTTCCTTCGTTTTAGAGTAGATCAATATGTCGTCGATGAAAACCACCACGAACTTGTCCAGATACTCCTTGAAGACACGGTTCATCAGGTCCATAAACGCTGCAGGGGCATTAGTAAGTCCAAAAGACATGACAAGGAACTCATAATGCCCATACCTCGTTCGGAATGCTGTCTTCGGTATATCATCCCTACGGACCTTCAGCTGATTGTAACCCGAGCGGAGATCAATCCTGGAAAATACTCGGGCACCCTGTAGCTGATCAAATAAGTCGTCAATCCGGGGCAGTGGATACTTATTCTTCATTGTGAGCTTATTCAGCTCCCTGTAATCAATGCACATCCTGAGGGTCCCGTCTTTCTTCTTGACGAATAGAACAGGCGCACCCCAGGGTGAAACACTGGGTCGAATGAAACCTTTCTCCAATAATTCATCAAGCTGAGTCCTCAACTCTCTCAACTCGGCTGGTGCCAACCGGTATGGGTTCTTAAACCTCGGTGCAGAGTTAGGATATACGTCAATAGTGAACTCAATCTCCCGGTCCGATGGTAGTCCGGGAAGATCATCGAGAAAGATGCCAGAAAACTCTCTGACTATAGGAATATCGCTCGGCTTCAATCCGCTGAGCAACCAACAATCAAAGACAGAGGCCAAATAAATAGAGCACACACCTTTGAACTGCTCGTTGACCTCCATAGAATAAGAGATAGGCGATCCAGTCAATCGGTTCCTCGCCTGATAGGAAAACTCGGCTCTATCCGGGGGTCGGAAGGTCACAATCCCGGAGCGACAATCGATGGTGGCGAAGTGCTGTGCTAGCCAGTCCATCCCCAAAATAAGATCGTACCGCTCTATGCTCATAACTATCAAACGAGCATAAAGGGTAATACTCCCCACCGAGACGATATTGCCCTGGAGAATACGATCTGAACGCATATGCTCTCCCGAAGGCAGCATCACACTGTACTCATACTCTGACGGCCCAGACTCTAACCCCAATCTAGCCATACATGCAGTCGATACGAAGGAGTGCGTAGCTCCAGTATCCATCAAAGTAAACACAGTAGCGCCCATAAGCAAAATAGTACCTGCAATCACGGCAGGCTGAGCCTCGTCATCAACGTCGTCAGGCCCGATCAACGCAAAAACCCTGGGCATAACCCTCCTCTGATCATCGCCTGGTAGATCTCGACCCGGATGCGGGCAATCTCTAACAAAATGGCCGACTCCACCACATCTGTAGCATTTATTAGAGCCAACACGGCACTCGCCACTATGTTCTTTCTGGCACAAGGGGCACCATGGCATCTGAGAAGCCCCTTGTATCTGCTTCCCCTTACCCCGATCATTACCTCCCTCGAGAGGTCTCTTCACACCCCGCTGCTGTGGCTGGGGCGGTGCTCTGGGCTGCCAACCTCGGCTCTGCGACTGAGGTCGTATCTCGCGGAAGAAGCCCTTAGCTGGCTCCCTCGGCCTAATACAAGTGGCTCTGGCAGCCTCAATATCCAGAGCTCTGGCTGTAATATCAGAATATGCCGCATCAATAATACCTGAGACTACCACGTGCATCCGAATCTCCGGATTAAGTCCCTCCATAAAGTGGTGCACCTTCTCCTCATTATCGCTGACAAGGCGAGGTGCGAATCGTGATAAAGCCTCAAATCTCCGAATATAATCTGCAACTGAACCAGTCTGCTTCAGCTGCATAAACTCGTTCCTCTTGGCCACTCTCACCGTGCGGCTGAAATACTTATCGAAGAATAGAAACTTGAACCGATCCCAAGTCATCACAGATACATCCGTCGTCACCTTGATCGAATCCCACCAAAAACGGGCATCCATCGCTAAGTGAAAGGTAGCATAAGCCACCTTGCTCTCGTTCCCAACCTCGGCATAAGCCAACATATCCTCCATAACCCGGATCCATTCCTCGGCACGTGTCGGATCCGATGACTGGCCTTCGAACACTGGAGGCCGTAGGCTTTGAAACCTCTGCATACCCAGATTACTGGGGACTACCAGCTCCTGAGCTCTCTGGGTCTCCCGCTGGTTCTCTCAGTTCACTAAATCTGTAATTTGCTGCGGTTGCCGGTCCATATGCTGAGACTGGCGGTCTAACAACTCCGTAAGTCGATCCATCGCGTCATCTCTAGGATCCCTTCCTTGAACCATAATTATAAAACTCCTATAAAATTTAAAACATGTAACCTCTAAGAAACAAAATCAAATAAAAGCATAAACAGACTTACAGTTGATGAAGGATGTCCGCGTAGTGGCTGTGCAGTCGAGCAGTCTACAGAATCGATTTTAAAACCCGGGGGCTCTGATACCATAAATGTAACACCCCTAATACTGTACCCATTTACCCGTATAAATTTTTCATTTTTATTTTTACTTTTTAAATAAAACTTTACGCGGAATTTATACTGAAGTTGAAATCAGAACTGAAAACGGAATTGAAATCGAACCTTGAATTCATTTAAAACAAAACCTATAACAATTAAATAAAACTTAAAACATTTAAAATTATAATTAAAGTATAAAACAGATGGGAGGACAAAACTGTCCAACCCGTGACAAATAAGTGCAGCGAACAGTCGCTGCAGCATGCAGTGACTGGTCGCTGCCGTTGCTGCAGCAAGCAACGCTCGATCGCTGCATTGCTGCAGCGATCGTGCGCTACAGTTGCTGCAGCAAGCAGCGCCTGATCGCTGCATTGCTGCAGCGATCATGTGCCGCAGATGCTGCAGCAAGCAGCGATCAGTCGCTGCACTGCAGCAGCGCCTGATCGCTGCACTGCAGCCTTGAATCCCTTGCTCCTTTAATGTTTTACCTTACTCTTGCTCACTCTCTGGAATTTCCAGAGAGCAGTTACTTCAATAAGCTCTCTGGAAATCCGATTTCCAGAGAGCAATTGCACACCATTTACCTCATTTCATTTCTTACAACTTTCATACTTTCTTTCCACTACAACATGCAACTTATAATTTAAACTCAATCCATTTACAGCAGACTTTGCGAAGTCCAACTGCATGGATAGCTCTAAAGACCGAGCTATCCGTGTCAACCTAAAAACAATTCATAACACTTAATTTAAACAACCAAACAGTTCTAGAATTTCTATACATTTAAATAACTGTTTTAACCAAAACATTTTACGTACAATTACCAAAACGTTATCTAACCCCTATCCAGATCCAAGCACCCTAATATGTTCTATACAGTTTATCATCAATCCAAAATGTCTCAAAAACCCCCAAAACCTTTACGTACATCCCCCACGGGTCAAAACGCGCCTCGACTGCTCAGCGCACTCCCACGGCCATCATCCATCAGCTGCTCCTACGTCAGGAGGAGGAATATCATCCTCACCTGGGTCAACGTAACCTAGAACGTCACCTACACCATACAGACACATATGAGATATTGAAATCTCAGTAAGCTACGTAAATGCAGATGCATGCGTGCGTATGCCATTCATAAAACGTGCAGATTACAGATTCATATTCAGATACATTTTCATTCTTTTCATTACGTCACAGACAGATTGTTACCGAGATATCAGCCCTTTAAATGGAAAGGATACATTCCGCGGTCGAACTACCACTTTCCACCTAGAGGAGGGGGGTACATGCTCACAAACCCTACAGCCATGCCTGAGCCCCACCTCGCGTAACCAGATACAGATACAGATACAGATTACGTACATTAATTACAGAGGTTCATTTCTTTCCTTAAAACACGTGCGGAAATTCATTTTCTATGACATTTGAAATACGTGATGCATGAACAGTTAATCAGCGGAAAGTAAACAAACAACATACATATCAACAAGACAATACAACATAACCTATAAACAACTAACCTACTACCCAACCTAAACAACGTAAACCAAGGAACCCTCAAGGATCCTTGATACAACGACGAGGTATGGTGTAGACCTTTCGGTCAAGCAAGTCACGAGAACTTACCTTGAGCGCGGTGGATCTCAAGTTTCGTCCATTGGAGTCGCGTGTCTGAGGTAAAACACGATATTTGCCGTTAAAACCGAATTAAGCTATTAAACATCCAAATTACAAAATCCTCAATTAATGAATTCTCCTAAATTCTCCACTTAGCTATTTAGAGCATTTCGAACGTTAATTAAAGCTTTATAATCCAAAATCTCTAGTTACGAGTTTTTCCTAAAAACCCGACATTTTACCGATTTATAACTTTTTCGCAAATTGACTTTTCTTCGTCCAATAACGTCCAACATGTTCAACATATACATAATTACGGCTAACCTATTAATTACGAGCCCTAATTCGCGTTTTTAACGAAAATCGATCGAAACCCTAATTGAAACCCTAATCCTAAATCGAACCGAAAACTCAGAATAAATGCTCAGAGACCGAAGCTGCATACCTAGGGTAGCGAGAGAAGGAAGAATCGCGAAGAACGGAAGTCGAACGGAGGAGAAACGGAGTCAGAACAGGGAAGGGCGTCGGCGGCCGCGAGGGAGAAAGCTCTCTGTGCTTTCGTGAAATCCAGAGAAGAAAGAGAGAAGTGAGGGAGAGAAGAAGAAACTTATGATTTTATAAAATTGGTTTGGAAGATTACCAAAATGCCCTTAGCTCTTGTTTCGTCTTTCGTTTCGTTAATCGTCCAACGATCTGGATTCACCCAGTCTCCATATTTCACCAATATATCCAACTTATTATTTGAGACTTATTAAAACCGTCCGTTCGCAATTCGGACCTCGTTTACTATTTTTACGAGAACGTCTTTTACATTACGAAAAGTGTATTTACTCGGAATATCGTGTTTGATCTCTGAAAATTCCCGTAAATTCATTAAAATTCTTATTATTCGATAGAATCGTAATGGCGTTCTCTTTTTGTGAAACGGACCTGGTTTGACATATTTGCCAAAAATGCCATTAAATAATGAAATAATAATATAACATAATATATTCAAAAACCCGTACAAGCCGGGTATTACATCATCTGTCAAGACTCGAACCTCAAGAATACGTGTCCAATGGCAGAGTACCTATTGTTGATACTTTTCCAGATGAACAACTTTTTAGCGTCGATAATACACATGGTACGCTGATATTGTCAATTTCCTTGCTAGTGGTGTTCTGCCTGTCGAACCTTCAGCTTATAAGAGGAAGAAATTTTTTGCTGATGTTAAAAGATATTATTGGGATGATCCCTTTCTTTACAAGCATTGTGCGGATCAGGTTATACGGCGGTGTATTCCGGAAGTCGAAGTGGAAGATATATTAAAGCATTGCCATTCACTCGAGTGTGGGGGTCATTTTGGGGGCAAGAGAACAGCAGCCAAGGTATTATAATGTGTGGTTTCTTTTGGCCTACACTCTTCAAAGATGCACATTTATTTGCTATGTCCTGTGACCGCTGCCAACGTACCGGTAATATTTCACGCCGCGATGAGATGCCATTAACTAATATTCTGGAGGTGGAATTGTTTGATGTTTGGGGCATTGATTTCATGGGTCCTTTCCCTACCTCCTTCAATCATAAATATATTCTTTTAGCGGTTGATTATGTCTCGAAATGGGTAGAGGCAGTTGCTACCCCGACTAATGATGGTAAGGTGGTGCTCAATTTTCTTCGCAAAAATATCTTTACACGATTCGGTACCCCTCGGGCTATTATCAGTGACGAAGGTACGCACTTTTGTGATAAGCAATTTGAGGCCTTATTGTTGAAATATGGTGTAAAGCATCGCAAGGCTCTCGGTTATCATTCGCAATCTAATGGTCAAACCAAGGTTTCAAATAGAGAGATCAAGCAAATTCTGGAAAAGTCGGTAAGTTCTTCTCGTAAGGATTGGTCCCGAAAGCTAGATGATTCTCTTTGGGCATATAGAACAGCTTTTAAAACACCATTAGGTATGTCCCCATATCGTTTAGTGTATGGCAAAGCATGTCATCTTCCAGTGGAGTTAGAGCATCGAGCCTTATGGGCTATTAAAAACATCAACTTGGAGTCACAAGCAGTTGGTGAAACACGAATATTATAGTTAAACGAGCTTGATGAATTTCGACGTGAGGCTTATGAGAATTCGAGAATTTATAAAGAAAAGACAAAGGTGTGGCATGATAAACATATTGTCCTGAAAGAATTTTCACCAGGCTAGCAAGTACTATTATTTAATTCTCGACTTCGGTTATTTCCTAGCAAACTCAAACCACGATGGTTAGGCCCATTCACAGTTATTACAGTGTTTCCTCATGGTGCTGTTGAAATTCAAGGAGAAGATCAATTTACTTTCAAGGTTAACGGTCAAAGATTAAAACCATATCGGGGCGGTATATTCGACAGTGCAAAATTCGTTCTCCTTCTCAATTAATTATGACACAACATATTGTCAAGCTGATTACGTTAAAACAAGCACTTGGTAGGAGGTAACGCATTAGTTATTTATTTTCCTTTCTTTTATTTTTCGTTATTTTTCTTTATTTTTAGTTCTTTATTTTTAGTTTCTTCATTTTTCGTATTTGCATTTTACGTTAAAAAAAAAATGTCGCCTCTTCAAAAACAGAAGAGGTGGCGATTGATCGCCACATTTCTGGCGGTCGATTGCCACCTCTATTTTATACTGGCGAACTTCTGCAGCGACCATTTGCCCCGATTTCTCTGAGCCCTAAAATTTTCGCCCCTTTTCTCCTTGCGATCATTCGCCACTCACGTATCGCTACTTTTATCGCCTTCTTCAGCGATTTAATCACGAGCTCCTCCACACTATCAGGTAAACTTCTTCATGAGCATCTGTATACTCTTTCTCGCACTTGAGTATTTTCGGATTTATTTTCAAATCGCTCTCGGCCTTGTTCTATTTCTGGTTATCCTCTGGGATTTTTGAGAACGTTTTCACTTGTTTTATACTGTTATCTCTAAGGGTAACATTGATTGTAACTTTTGGAGGTAGTTCGGATTACTGTCGCGATTTGGTCATTTTGCGTAACTTTTTGGCATATGTTCCATTCTTCTAATGCTGCAAATTATTCTTCATGCTACGAGTGTCGGATTACCAGAACCCTTAGTGCATATATGTCATTTTGTGGGTGGATATATGTCTTGCACGTTGTGATTCTATGATTTTTATGCCTGCCCACCATGTGTTTGTTGAAATGCCTGCGACAAGTAGATCTCTCATTTGTGCCCTCTGTTTCTTCTAAATTTGTTACTAGACTATCTAATATGCTTATCTCTTTTACGGGTGTGTATGGCGGGTTGGATGTGTTTGTTTCGTGTGTGCATTCACAGGTTAGATATTTTGGGTGCAATTCAACATGCCACCGAAACGTTTGAGAGCCAATACTTCTTCCGTATCATTCAGCCCTATCCAGCATTCATTTATCAGCCCCACTGCAGCTAATTATTTCAAGGATTTTATGATGAAAGACAAGGCCATTATTTGCAAAGTTCAATTCCAGCCAGATCGAAACGACGGAGACATTTTGGCCATGCTTCAACGGCGAGGATGGGAGTCCATTGTAGTGTTAGGAGGGGATGCGAACGTGAATGCCGTTCGCGAATTTTATGCTAACCTCAAGGCAGCCAACATTGATAGGCCTGTCAAAGTACGAAATAAGTTCATAAACTTTTCAGCAGAGGCCATCAACACTCATTTGGGCCTCAATAACGACACACCCAATGATTTTCAGACAATGATGGATGCCGGGCCAGATTATGAGCTGATTCTCCGAGAGATGGGTCACCGGGGCTCTACCTGGATTTATTTGACACAAGACCGAGCAAGACCAATCCACATTATCTCAAGCTGCCTCAATCAGTACGCTCAAGCTTGGTGTCGATTTCTAAGGGGCAACTTGATGCCCACATCTCAAAAGTCTCAATTGACAAAAGAGCGGGTGGTATTACTATACTGTATTCTCACGGGGCGTTCCATTAATGTCGGTCAAATTATACATCACAATATCCTAGCATGCGGTAAAGGATCGACCACTAGCGGGCACATCCATCCAGTTCTGATTACACACTTATGTGCCTCCGCCATTGTTCCTATGAGCTCCAACGACGAACCATGGCTGCAGCAAGCTCTGTATGGCTCTTCCAATATCTCCAACATAGCCAATTGGCCTTATGGGACCGCTCGAGACAATGGTTTAGGGTTCGTTGAACATGATGCAAATGTAGTGATTCCTCCTCAGCCAATGCCGATGCGTCGCGTACGGCGTTATCCTCAATCTTCGCTCCTCACATATGTAAATCCTAATGCGGCAGACGAACGAGACGCTCGTCGAGAGGCTCGCCCAAAGCAGCGGTTTGAAAGCCAGTCATCGACCCCACCCACTCTTGGCTCTTCCTCGTCATCCATGCCGCCTCCCTCTTATACCATCGATGATGTGGGACGTATGGTTGCGCAACTCACGGTCCAGCAAGAACAACTCAACACGCGGCAAGCCCGGATAGAACAGCGGTTGATGGAGCATTCTCAATTTACGGCCCAATATATTGACGCTTTTGACACACTTATCACACACCACGGGTACTCGACTTAATCTACTCCTCCTTTTTCGACCTATCCCGAGCATCTTTTGCGGCCGTTTGATTATCCATGCGACGATGAGACTGATGATACGCCAGGCTCAGCTTGAGGTACTCTACTCCTTTTCATATTTTTCTTGTATGCTTTGCGTACATTGAGGACAATGTTGATTTTAAGTTTGGGGGTGCTGTTAAATTGACTGAATTGCTGTATTGTTCTACTACACTTCATATAGTCCTGCATTTTGAAATCCTGGTTAAGGTGTCAGTGATGATTTAAATGGAATGAATTCATGCTTTAAACTCCTGGAGATATACTGAGTAAAAGGGTGATTTGTTTTAGTTTGCTTTGATTATAGGTTACATAGTTATCTTCAATAAATCTGAACACGTTTTATTCTTGTTTGATTCTATTTGTTGGTGATATAGTTGTGTAGTCTACTTAGAGCGAGACCCAAATACTGTAAGGGAGTGAATGAGAACAAACACGGTAAGGGAGTGTCACTCCAGTCCAAGGCCATCTTTGAACCGTTTGAGCTTTCTGAGCCTACCTTGTCGTGTCATTTAATGACACCCATAGTCACCCTTTTGAGCCTATTATTTACAATTCATTTGTCACCTGAACTTAGCCTAGCCCTATATATATTTCTCTTACCTTATTCATTGAGCACAGAGATATTAATCTAAATTAAGGGAGAATTGGAGGAGCTGGTGAAATTTAATAGAAATTCCTTTGTCATATGTTTCGTTTTAGAACATTAAGTTGTTGTATTTACTTTATTTGTAAAACAAAAAAAAGAGAGCAAGTTTGAGTAGTGTTGCTTTCATTCTAGTTGTTAGTCTCCGTAAGTATTGTGATTGTATTGTTTTGTTGTGTAATAATGACAAAGGAGTTAAAGTGGGTGATATTGAGTGAATTAAGTTTGGAGGTGAGCAAATAGAAGAAGGTTTGAATGAGTTCAACAAGCCATGAAGTGAATACAAGGAAATTTTGAATGGTGAAATAAGGAGGGATGAGTGGTACTCTAGATATTCGCTTGAATCCATAAAAATTCCCACCCCTTAACCTGACCTTTCATTACAAACTTGTGAAGACCTAATGACTTTTGTTTTGATCTATGGATATTTGCTATAAGTTGGATAGTGAGAAAAGCTGATGAACGATTAGAGTGATTAGAGTGAAATCCCGAGCGAAATGAGAATGCATCCCTTACCTGTAGCTACATTAGTTGAACCGACAAATAGAAGAAGATAAGAGTGAACGCACACACACACAAAGATTTCTGTGTAAACTATTTTCAATGTACTACTATGAGTTATTTCTTTTGCAAAGTGTTAAACTAGTTGTTTTGAGTATGAATTTTTCAAGCTGAGACGATTTACCAAAAACCTCGATTGAGATTGTTTGACTATTGCATTACGTTGAGCATTTTTATATTTGATTGAAACTATTTCTTTGTTTTAACTGAACTGCATTTTTGTTCGCTTGAGGACAAGCTTTCATTCAAGTTTGGGGGTGTGATAAGTGTGTATTTTACACACTTATTTATACTCTTTAGACTTGATTTGGTAAGCTTATCTCAAATGTTTGAAAGAATTTAATGTATTTTGTGTAAGCGTGCAGAAAATTTATTTAAAACAGGGAGATTGAATGTAAAAAGTTGAAGAAGAAGAAGAGAAGCAAAGGAAGAAAAGAAATACAAAAGGAGGCAAAATGTTAGTTAAAACAAAAGGAAGAAACAGAAGAGGTGGCGATTAGTCGCCACATACTAGCGACTAATCGCCACAAACACAAAATTTTTAGAAGTTGTCTGCAAGAAAATAGAGAAGGTGGCGATTGATCGCCACCGTCCAGCGACCGATCGCCACATGAAGATAAATTTTGAAGCAAAGAACAGGCGATCGAAGACTGGCGATCCAATGCTGGCGATCGACACACAAACAAGAGGTGATCAATCGCTCATTTCTGGCGATTGATCGCCACATGAATTCACTTTTGGAAAGATCAATTACTTCAATCTCGGCCGTTCACTTGAGGAAAGAATTAATCAAAGCCGTTGATCTTATATTGAGAATGAAGAAATAAAACCTAAAAGAAGAGCAGAGAGTGGAATTATTGGGGATATTCTGTATTCGGCTATTGAAGGCAAGAGGCTGGAGGCGATTTTCAACGGCAGAGAGGCGATTTCAACAGCACAGCATAGTTTTTCTCCTTTTATTTCTACAATTTAATTATGAATTTTTCTATTATTGTTGTTAATTTATTTTCTAGCAAGAACTAAACTTTTCTACTAGGGCTACGATGTAGCCAGACGATGTTTATTTTCAATTTCTTCATCTAATTATATTTTATGCGTATTTCTTCCAATATTGTTGGTGCATTTAATTTCTGTTCTTAAAGCCTGTAAATTTCTGGCCAATCTTTACTTGATTATTGGGGTGTTTTGAGACTGAGAGGTGATAAATACCCGAGCACTGAAATTAATGTCATGAATATGCATAGGCTAGAGATAGTTACGGTATTGGTGTGATCACTGAGATTTCTTGATTGAATTGTATTTGATTAATGTAAGATTTCAGACTGAGAAGTGATAACCCATTAATCAGATAAACTACGCAATGCTCGAGAGAGATTGTATTAGACTTTAGTAAAATCGATCATCATCAACATAGGAAGAATATTTATGAATATAATTGCGAAAGACGAAAATAAATATTGTCTTGGTGAAGTCGTAGTACCTAGGCTTTTATCAATTTGATTTAATCCCATTTTATTTGTGCGATATTTTATCTTAGTTTATTTCAATTATTTTAGTTGTTTATTTTAATTTCAATCCTTAAAAACCATAAAACGTGTGTTCAATTTAGAATTAAGATTAATTATTTCGATTATTAATTACAAGTCCTCGTGGATTCGACACTCTATTTTATCACTGTATTACTTGTTGCGACTCGTACTGTGACGACCCCAACCCCGTAGGGCCGCCACGGACTTGCCGTGACATAACTATTACCTAAGCCCTCGTATTTTCTCATAAACTTTTTCTTTTTCACTCGACACTATAAAATAAACCGAACCTAGACAATTGACCCACCTCTAACAACCTTTATGGACTAACTTTGACTTAAACATTAAACATTTGAGCGTAAAACATTTCGACTTTTAAAACATTTAAAACTAGACTCAAAACTATTAATAACTTAAAACAAATAAAACATTTAAAACAATTAAAGTAAGATCAATTAAAACACGACACTAATATAACCTATACTCAAGAAAACAAACTGCGTGGATCGCTCTAAAAATCGAGCGCATCCATACCTGTTTTAAAATGACCAAACATTTAAAAATGCCCAAACAGTTCCAGTATATTCTCCAAAATAAAGACTTCACATTCTAAACAATCTACTACCACTACGTATACATCAAAGCTCGACTATTCATGCATTTTCTATCAAAGCATCTAATCCATATACTTAAACATTTTCATACATATACATCAACACTCGACTTATCATACAATTTTCTATCAAAACCTCTAATCCATATACTTAAACATTTTCATAAACAAACCGACACGTAGACCTACTAACCAACAAGGCTAACTCACATCCATTCGACATACATCACTCAAACCATCGGATCTTCAAGCCAAAACACACCCCGTCGCCACGAGCACCATCCGTCGACCACCTATTCTTTGTCATCGAGTTCACACCTGTCACCTACATCATACAACAACTACATTAAGCCTAATGCTTAGTAAGGAGCGTACTAAACATAACTTTACATACATGCATGACATTTGTAAAACAGTTTCATTTCGTAAAAGCCTTTTTCTTGTTCCGTAAAAACATAGTCCCGTGAAAACATAGTCCCGTGAAAACATAGTCCCGTTGTAACACCCGAGTATTTTCTAAAGTGTGCATAGTCTACGTCGTATTAAGAAAGGTGAATTATGCAAGTGTGAGATATGTATTGAAGTGTATTAGGAATTGTATAGTTGACAAGTCAAAATGTTAGGGTTGAAGTCAAAATAAATTGTGATTGGTGAGAGTTTGAGTTGACTTGGTCAAATGTGTTTTAACCAATCAAATTTTTATTAAAGAGAAGGAAGGAAGAAGCATCACGTTGGGGAGTTTAAGAAGAGAGAAAAGTGAGGGGTAAATTGCAAATTTAACAACTTTATGGTTAGAAATTAAAAGTGGAAGAAAGTATGGCTTTAAATGTGGGTTTGTCATTCATCTTCTTCATTCCATCGACTTCTTCTTCTTCTCCTCCATTGTTGGCGATTCCTCTCCCCATCTCTTCATTTCTTCAAGTGATTTCAAGGTAAGTTTACTTAGGTTTTGGTTGTATGCACTTTAGGTGTAGTTTATTAGAGTTTTTAGGGAGTTTGTGTGAGTTTTAGCTAAAGTTTGGAAACCCTAGCTTGAGTGCTCTGAGGTTAAGTTTCCTTGATGTGTGTTCTTCCTAGTTTTGCTTATTTAAGTGTTAGAGAGGTTAGTATAGGTGGTTAGAGTGGTTAGATTTAAGATTTGAAGGAAGTTATGGCCGTTTAAAGTTGGACGTCGGTAATTTGTGCAAAAACTGGGTTTAGGTGTTTAGATGTGAGAGTTGTTTAGTTGTTGGTTAGTTTTAGTTTTAGTTTTAGTTAGAAAATCTTTTAGAGTTAATTGAAAGCTTATCAACTTGAGTTTCGTGATTTAGGTCGTCGGACGAGTGAGTTGGACGGTACTCAGACGAGTGATTTGGACGAGCATCCAGGTAAGTAGTGGTAGCATTTCCTTCGCCTTCGGGCCTACACCATAGAACGGTAGGGTCGTTTATTTCGTGTTGCGTTGTGTTGTTGATTCGTGTGGTTTGGCATATTTGAAGCATGCATCATGTATAGTACGCTAGGTACGGTTATTAGCATTGGTTTGCATGGTGAGCAATAACGTAAGCAATTAAAGTTAAGGGTAACGCACCTCGAATAGAGTGACTTTTTGGGCTAAGGTTGCTCGTAATAGCACCCCGAGGGGAACTCTATGAGAGAATCCTGAATAGGGTACCTTTTTGGGCTAAGGTTGCTCGTAATAGCACCCCGAGGGGTCCTCTATGAAGGATAAATTGATTAAATTACGTAAATGTTAACGCATCTCGAATAGAGTAACTTTTCGGGCTAAGGTTGCTCGTAATAGCACCCCGAGGGGAACTCTATGAGAGAATTCTGATTAGGGTACCTTTTTGGGCTGAGGTTGCTCGTAATAGCACCCCGAGGGGTCCTCCATGAAGAATTAAAGCAACGAAGATTTAAGCAATGAACAGCAAATAAGCACAACCGAGTGATAGAAACTGCATGTGTTAGGATGATTGCATGGGTGTGTTGCATTTGTATGCCCTACTTGCTAAGCATTAGGCTTATGTTTTTGTGTTCTGTGGTGTAGGTGACGGAGCGTTTACAGGTGAGCTTGAGAGCGATGTTCAGGATTAGGTGCAGTCGATGATTCACGAAGCTCGCCGGTGCTGGTCATTTGTCGGGGCGTTTCGACCTAGTCCTCGGCAAGGGTTATGGTATTGCATGTTTTGTGATTAGGAGTAGATTTGTGTATATTTTGGTTGTTGATGGTTTGGAGTATTTTGGTTTGGTTGGATAGTGGGTTGGAGTGTTTTGTAGTGAATAATGGTTTGAGGTGTGTGATGGATTGTGCGTGCATGTTGTGTCGGAAATGGATTTTGTGGTCGTTTGATTAAATTCTGATAGTTGGGATTGGTTTGGTTATTTGGTGGTTTAAACCGTGTTTTAAAGGTTTTATTTTTCAGGTTTTGGATTTCGAAAATATAGCCGTTATACTGCCGATTTTTGGTTTAAAAACCAATGTGTCGGGTTGTATTCTCTATTTTTTTTATTAAGCATTTTAAGTCGTTTTTCCGAGATTTTTACGGGAAGTGAAGATTTATGGGTCGGGATGATATGGTAAAAATTTCGGGAGTTTTGGAGGTGTCGGGATTGTAGAAAAGTGTAGAAATGTGAAGGATAGTGGAAAAGGGTCAAAATGGGCATTTTGGAGTGTTTTTGGGTGTGAAAAACCCGAGCCGGCCCGACCGGTCGGGCCCGGGGCACGATCGGTCGTGGTCGGGGAGTTTTTGGGGGAAGAAAACCCGAGAGGGCCCGACCGATCGGGCTTTTCGTCGCGATCGGTCGCGGTGGAAATTTGTGGGGCGCGCTGGTGCGCCCCAGCGCGCGCACGCGCGCGCGCGTGCGGCGAGTGCCGCACGCAGCGCGCGCAGCGCAGCGCGCGCGTGCAGCGCACGCCGCGCAGGCCTGGGCGCGCCTGCTGCCCAGCGCGCGCCCAGCGCCTATTTTTTTAAATTTTCGATTTTCTTTCGATTTTCGCCCGTTTTCTAAAACATTTCGACCCGACATTTTTCAAGGCATTTTAAATATACTTTGGGCACATTTTCCAATTAACGTCGAGGGTTCGAAAAATCCGAAAACCGAGCCGATAATTTTACGAAATTATTTTTAAATATAGTTTTAAATCGGGAATTGTTTTCAAACGTGACGCTTCGGGCCCGGGGCGGGTCCGGGGCGTTACAAAGTTTGTATCAGAGCAATTAAAGGTCGAAACGTTCAGAGAATTACCCGACAATGCTGGCCGTCGTGCAACGTGCTTCACCGACTGTGAGTATTCCTTTCTTTAGTTAGTTTTATTTCTAAGTTAGATTATTTTAATCCCGTACAGGATTGAGTTAAGATGCATAACCCTAGACGACCGGGGAGGCCTAGACATGAACCCGAACCACCCAGAAAACCTCTAGAAGACTCTGTTAAGCAACTAGCAGACATGGTTACTCAACAAGCCGAATTAGTTGGAACTTTAATCGGGCACGGGGGACTTGGACATGTTGGACCCGGTGCTAGTGGAGAAAGATTTAGGAGGTTGAATCCTCCCGCATTTGAAGGACGATTGACAGATCCCACAGCGGCAGACAGATGGATTCACACTATCGAGAACATGTTTAAAGTTGCCGAGGTGGAGGATGTAAATAAAGTCAAGTGTGCTACCTTCCATTTAATCAACAACGCACAGAGCTGGTGGGAGTCGATAGAGTCTACTCTCGGTCATCAAGTTTTAACTTGGAGGGAGTTTAAAGATCTATTCTTCGACAAGTATTATAACGAAACAGCTCAGGCTGCAAAACGGATGGAATTCATGGCACTTAAACAGACGGGATCGGTGGGAGATTACATTCAGCAGTTTGAGTTGTTATCTCGGTTTGCTGGTCCAATGATCAGCCGAGAAGCGGATAAGATTTTTCAATTCGTGCACGGACTGAAGCCTGAAATTTACATGCTGGTAAAGACTTTTGGAATTTCTAAATGTTCCTTTACAGAAGTGGTGGCAAAGGCTATAGAAGTGGAAGAAGCTGCTGAAAAGTTATCGAGAGCTGGTGAGAACCCGAAGAGGATGTTTAGAGAAATCACAGCTCAGTTTAATAGAGGCGGTTCTTCTTCTCAGCAGCAGGGGACCAAGAGGCAGGGAGGAAATGTAATTGACCAACGAGGAGGTAAAAAGCCACAACAACAGCCACAGCAACAACAAAGAAGAAAGCTTCCTCAGTGTCCTAAATGTCAGAGAACCCATCCCGGTGAGTGTGGCCAATACGACGGAAAGTGTTACAACTGTCTTGAAGCTGGTCATGTTGCCCGTGAATGTCCAAAGCCAAGAGTCTTCTGATGTTTTAAGTGCAATCAAACAGGACACACAATTACCAATTGCCCGACAGAAAAGAAAGGTCCGGTTAAAGCCATACCCCGAATTTTTGCGATGATAGAGCCCGTGGATGAGGACCGTTCCGCAGTGATCTCAGGTACCGTGTTTGTAAATTCAGTGCCTGCATTTACTTTAATAGACTCAGGTGCCTCTCATTCGTTCGTAGCGACATCATTTGTAGTGAAAGTGCAATTAGAAGTAGAACCATCTAATAGTGCGTACACAGTAAAGTTACCATCTGGCGAGTGTCTGCATTCCGAGCAAATAGTTTCTAACACTTTGGTGACGGTGGGAAAGAAGAGTTTACCTGCTGATTTAATTGTTGTGGGGATAACCGGGTATGATGTGATACTCGGTATGGATTGGCTGTTTCGACACCATGCGACGATTGATTGCAGAGCAGGGATAGTAAATTTCCAACCTCCAGACGGTGAAAAATTTTCTTTTCAAGTTTTGAAGAATATAAAGAAGCTTTCAGTCATGGCACCGATGGATGCGAGACGGTCTATTATGGGTGAGCACAATTGTTTTATTGCAACTATAGTTGATTTTTATGCTGTGGTAGAAGTTAAACTTCAAGATATTGCTATTGTTAGTAAGTTTCCTGAAGTATTCTTAGATGATTTGCCTGGTCTACCTCCAGACCGGGAAATCGAGTTTGTAATTGATACTTACCCTGGAGCGGAGCCTGTTTCGAAAAATCCCTACAGGTTAGCTCCTCCAGAATTAAAGGAACTAAAGAAGCAGTTGGAGGAACTGGTTGATAAGGGCTTTATACGTCCTAGTTTCTCGCCCTGGGGAGCGCCCGTGTTGTTTGTTAAGAAGAAAGACGGGTCGCTTCGTATGTGTATCGACTACAGGGAGTTAAATAAGTTGACCGTGAAGAATAAATATCCGTTACCGAGGATCGATGATTTGTTTGATCAGTTGCAAGAAGCTCGTATATTTTCAAAAATTGATCTGAGGTCAGGGTACTACCAATTGAAGGTTAGAGCGCAGGATATTCCAAAGACGGCTTTCAGGACACGTTACGGACATTATGAGTTCCTGGTTATGTCGTTCGGATTGACGAATGCTCCTGCGGCGTTCATGGACCTGATGAATCGGGTGTTCCGAGAGTATCTCGATAGATTCGTGATTGTGTTTATCGATGATATTCTGATTTATTCACGAGATGAAGAGGAACATAAGGAGCATTTGCGGATTGCTCTGGAAATTCTGAAGCGACATCAGCTATATGCCAAACTATCGAAATGTGAATTTTGGTTGACTGAAGTGCATTTTCTGGGCCATGTGATTAGCAGTGGTGGAATCTCAGTGGATCCAACCAAGATTCGGTCGATCAATGATTGGCCTCAGCCAAGGAACGTCAGTGAGATTCGAAGTTTTCTGGGATTAGCTGGCTATTACAGAAGGTTTATTGAAGGGTTTTCTAAAATCACAGCGCCAATGACTCGCTTGACAAGGAAGGAGGTTAAGTATGAATGGTCTGAAGATTGCGAGCTAAGTTTTCAGACATTGAAGCAAAAGTTGACGATAGCTCCGGTTTTGACGTTGCCAGTGGCCGAGGAGAAATTCTGCATTTATTGCGATGCCTCTCGAATTGGGTTGGGTTGTGTGTTGATGCAGAAAGATAAGGTGATTGCCTATGCTTCAAGGCAGCTAAAGCCCTATGAAAAGAACTATCCGACCCATGATCTGGAATTGGCAGCGGTGGTCTTCGCTTTGAAGATCTGGAGGCATTACCTGTATGGTCAACAGTGTGAGGTATATTCAGATCACAAAAGTCTGAAGTATATCTTCACGCAAAAGGAGCTGAATATGAGGCAGCGGCGGTGGTTAGAGTTTGTGAAAGATTATGATTTGGAAATTAAATACCACCCCGGTAAAGCTAATGTAGTTGCAGATGCTTTAAGCCGAGTATCGACTTCGGTTTCAGCTTTGGAGGCTGGTATGTCTGAGACATTAAGATCTGAGGTTCGAAGATTTGAGTTGGAGCTCGTTTCAGATGTGACAGCAGTTTTATCAGCTTTGTCTCTGAAGCCTACGATTTTGGAGAAAATAAGAGAAGCTCAACAAGCAGATTCGGAGTGTAATAAATTCAAGTTGAGCATGATAGCGGATGATCGGACGGAGTTCAGCTACTCGGATGACGGTATTTTGAAGTTCCGTAATCGGTGGTATGTTCCTTGCGATGAGCAGCTTCGGAAAGAGATTTTGACTGAAGCTCATTCTTCAAGGTTTTCTGTTCATCCTGGCAGTACGAAGATGTACAGGGACCTCAAACAGCATTATTGGTGGCCTGGTATGAAAAAGTCAGTGGCCGAATTTGTGGAGACCTGTTTGATCTGTCAGCAGGTGAAGGCAGAACATCAGAGACCTGCTGGAAAGTTACAGCCTTTGCCGGTTCCTGAATGGAAGTGGGACCAAATCTCAATGGACTTTGTTGTCGGTTTGCCTAGAACGACGAAAGGCTTTGACGGTATTTGGGTGATTGTAGACCGGTTGACAAAGTCAGCTCATTTCCTACCGGTGAAGATGACTTACAGTATGGATCGATTTGCTGAACTTTATATTCAGGAAATTGTGAGGTTGCATGGAGTGCCGATTTCTATAGTATCAGACAGGGACCCGAGGTTCACATCTAACTTTTGGAAGAGTTTGCATAAAGCGATGGGAACTCGATTGAACTTCAGTACAGCATTTCATCCTCAGACGGACGGACAATCTGAGCGTACTATTCAGACTCTTGAGGATATGTTACGAGCGTGTGTATTGGAGTTTCAAGGTTCCTGGAGTAGATATCTGCCTTTGGTAGAGTTCTCGTATAACAGTAGTTATCAAGATACTATTGGTATGGCTCCATACGAGGCTCTATATGGAAGAAAGTGCAGATCGCCTCTTTATTGGGATGAGATCGGAGAATCCAGCTTGATTGGTCCGGAAATTTTGCAACAAACTACTGATAAGATCCAGTTTATTCGGCAGCGTATTTTGACGGCTCAGAGTCGCCAGAAAAGTTATGCAGATGGTAGAAGGCGTGAGCTGGAGTTTGCTGTTGGTGATGAGGTTTTTCTGAAGATTTCGCCATTTAAAGGTGTCGTGAGATTCGGGAAGCGAGGGAAGCTGAACCCGAGATTTGTTGGTCCTTTCCCTATTGTGAAACGAGTGGGGAAGACAGCATATCAGTTGGAGTTGCCCGCTGCAATGGAAGGAGTGCATGATGTATTCCATGTGTCGATGCTTCGGAAGTGTATGCGGGATCCATCGCACGTGGTGGTACAGCAGGAGGTCGAAGTGCAACCTTCATTGTCTTATGAGGAGAAACCAGTGGAAATATTGGATTATGCAGTGAAGAAATTACGCAATAAAGACATTCCATTAGTAAAAGTGCTGTGGCGCAACCACAACATTGAGGAGGCAACGTGGGAGCGTCAACAGGATATGATGGCGCGTTATCCAGATCTGTTTAGGTACGCAAATTTTGAGGACAAAATTTTTATAAGGTGGGTGGATTGTAACACCCGAGTATTTTCTAAAGTGTGCATAGTCTACGTCGTATTAAGAAAGGTGAATTATGCAAGTGTGAGATATGTATTGAAGTGTATTAGGAATTGTATAGTTGACAAGTCAAAATGTTAGGGTTGAAGTCAAAATAAATTGTGATTGGTGAGAGTTTGAGTTGACTTGGTCAAATGTGTTTTAACCAATCAAATTTTTATTAAAGAGAAGGAAGGAAGAAGCATCACGTTGGGGAGTTTAAGAAGAGAGAAAAGTGAGGGGTAAATTGCAAATTTAACAACTTTATGGTTAGAAATTAAAAGTGGAAGAAAGTATGGCTTTAAATGTGGGTTTGTCATTCATCTTCTTCATTCCATCGACTTCTTCTTCTTCTCCTCCATTGTTGGCGATTCCTCTCCCCATCTCTTCATTTCTTCAAGTGATTTCAAGGTAAGTTTACTTAGGTTTTGGTTGTATGCACTTTAGGTGTAGTTTATTAGAGTTTTTAGGGAGTTTGTGTGAGTTTTAGCTAAAGTTTGGAAACCCTAGCTTGAGTGCTCCGAGGTTAAGTTTCCTTGATGTGTGTTCTTCCTAGTTTTGCTTATTTAAGTGTTAGAGAGGTTAGTATAGGTGGTTAGAGTGGTTAGATTTAAGATTTGAAGGAAGTTATGGCCGTTTAAAGTTGGACGTCGGTAATTTGTGCAAAAACTGGGTTTAGGTGTTTAGATGTGAGAGTTGTTTAGTTGTTGGTTAGTTTTAGTTTTAGTTTTAGTTAGAAAATCTTTTAGAGTTAATTGAAAGCTTATCAACTTGAGTTTCGTGATTTAGGTCGTCGGACGAGTGAGTTGGACGGTACTCAGACGAGTGATTTGGACGAGCATCCAGGTAAGTAGTGGTAGCATTTCCTTCGCCTTCGGGCCTACACCATAGAACGGTAGGGTCGTTTATTTCGTGTTGCGTTGTGTTGTTGATTCGTGTGGTTTGGCATATTTGAAGCATGCATCATGTATAGTACGCTAGGTACGGTTATTAGCATTGGTTTGCATGGTGAGCAATAACGTAAGCAATTAAAGTTAAGGGTAACGCACCTCGAATAGAGTGACTTTTTGGGCTAAGGTTGCTCATAATAGCACCCCAAGGGGAACTCTATGAGAGAATCCTGAATAGGGTACCTTTTTGGGCTAAGGTTGCTCGTAATAGCACCCCGAGGGGTCCTCTATGAAGGATAAATTGATTAAATTACGTAAATGTTAACGCATCTCGAATAGAGTAACTTTTCGGGCTAAGGTTGCTCGTAATAGCACCCCGAGGGGAACTCTATGAGAGAATTCTGATTAGGGTACCTTTTTGGGCTGAGGTTGCTCGTAATAGCACCCCGAGGGGTCCTCTATGAAGAATTAAAGCAACGAAGATTTAAGCAATGAACAGCAAATAAGCACAACCGAGTGATAGAAACTGCATGTGTTAGGATGATTGCATGGGTGTGTTGCATTTGTATGCCCTACTTGCTAAGCATTAGGCTTATGTTTTTGTGTTCTGTGGTGTAGGTGACGGAGCGTTTACAGGTGAGCTTGAGAGCGATGTTCAGGATTAGGTGCAGTCGATGATTCACGAAGCTCGCCGGTGCTGGTCATTTGTCGGGGCGTTTCGACCTAGTCCTCGGCAAGGGTTATGGTATTGCATGTTTTGTGATTAGGAGTAGATTTGTGTATATTTTGGTTGTTGATGGTTTGGAGTATTTTGGTTTGGTTGGATAGTGGGTTGGAGTGTTTTGTAGTGAATAATGGTTTGAGGTGTGTGATGGATTGTGCGTGCATGTTGTGTCGGAAATGGATTTTGTGGTCGTTTGATTAAATTCTGATAGTTGGGATTGGTTTGGTTATTTGGTGGTTTAAACCGTGTTTTAAAGGTTTTATTTTTCAGGTTTTGGATTTCGAAAATATAGCCGTTATACTGCCGATTTTTGGTTTAAAAACCAATGTGTCGGGTTGTATTCTCTATTTTTTTTATTAAGCATTTTAAGTCGTTTTTCCAAGATTTTTACGGGAAGTGAAGATTTATGGGTCGGGATGATATGGTAAAAATTTCGGGAGTTTTGGAGGTGTCGGGATTGTAGAAAAGTGTAGAAATGTGAAGGATAGTGGAAAAGGGTCAAAATGGGCATTTTGGAGTGTTTTTGGGTGTGAAAAACCCGAGCCGGCCCGACCGGTCGGGCCCGGGGCACGATCGGTCGTGGTCGGGGAGTTTCTGGGGGAAGAAAACCCGAGAGGGCCCGACCGATCGGGCTTTTCGTCGCGATCGGTCGCGGTGGAAATTTGTGGGGCGCGCTGGTGCGCCCCAGCGCGCGCAGCGCAGCGCGCGCGTGCAGCGCACGCCGCGCAGGCCTGGGCGCGCCTGCTGCCCAGCGCGCACCCAGCGCCTATTTTTTTAAATTTTCGATTTTCTTTCGATTTTCGCCCGTTTTCTAAAACGTTTCGACCCGACATTTTTCAAGGCATTTTAAATATACTTTGGGCACATTTTCCAATTAACGTCGAGGGTTCGAAAAATCCGAAAACCGAGCCGATAATTTTACGAAATATTTAATGTTTTAAATCGGAATTGTTTGCGAAGACGTGACGCTTCGGGCCCGGGGCGGGTCCGGGGCGTTACACCCGTGAAAATCAATCATCATTCATATAGTCCCGTGAGAATCATTCATATAGTCCCGTAGAATCATTCATCATGCATATAGTCCCGTGAGAATATTCATCATTCATATAGTCCCGTGAAAACATACATCGTTCATTTAACTTTCATAAAAACAGGTTTCATAAAATAATAATAATAATAATAATAATAATAATAATAATAATAATAATAATAATAATAATAATAATAATAATAATAATAATAATAATAATAATAATAATAATAATAATAATAATAATAATAATAATAATAATAATAATAATAATAATAATAATAATAATAATAATAATAATAATAATAATAATAATAATAATAATAATAATAATAATAATAATAATAATAATAATAATAATAATAATAATAATAATAATAATAATAATAATAATAATAATAATAATAATAATAATAATAATAATAATAATAATAATAATAATAATAATAATAATAATAATAATAATAATAATAATAATAATAATAATAATAATAATAATAATAATAATAATAATAATAATAATAATAATAATAATAATAATAATAATAATAATAATAATAATAATAATAATAATAATAATAATAATAATAATAATAATAATAATAATAATAATAATAATAATAATAATAATAATAATAATAATAATAATAATAATAATAATAATAATAATAATAATAATAATAATAATAATAATAATAATAATAATAATAATAATAATAATAATAATAATAATAATAATAATAATAATAATAATAATAATAATAATAATAATAATAATAATAATAATAATAATAATAATAATAATAATAATAATAATAATAATAATAATAATAATAATAATAATAATAATAATAATAATAATAATAATAATAATAATAATAATAATAATAATAATAATAATAATAATAATAATAATAATAATAATAATAATAATAATAATAATAATAATAATAATAATAATAATAATAATAATAATAATAATAATAATAATAATAATAATAATAATAATAATAATAATAATAATAATAATAATAATAATAATAATAATAATAATAATAATAATAATAATAATAATAATAATAATAATAATAATAATAATAATAATAATAATAATAATAATAATAATAATAATAAACCGTTCGTATGCACTTTAAGAAAACATGATACATGAGGAGACATACACGTAAGGAAGAACCTATCACATGAGCACAACAACATAACTAAGGCACTACTTAACTATCACTCTTTCCTTAACTACCCGTCTTCCACCAACCTCTACAATCACTCTCATAAAAAACAATCAACATTATCAACATTGTACGACGTAGGGCCTTAGTGGCCGGAAAGCCTAACGCTCACTTACCTGGCGTCCGTAGCAAGCCGAGCACCGTCCAAAAGCCGTGTCCACCTAAAGCATTTCACAATTAAGAACATTAAAATCGATCCTAATTAAACTAATTTCAAACTTGAACTAATCTCCTAATTTAGGAAATTCTTTCCTAAAATTTCCATTTTCTCATTCGAGCATAACTAAACTCTCATTTTTGTGAAAACATCTTAAACTACTATTTCTAGCCTAATCCAATTAAAACCTAATTAAATGGGCCACTAATTTGGGTTCGGTAAAAACGACCTAAAACTTCGAACGCGCGTAACTTTTGCGTCGGTTATCGGAATCGAACGATTCCAGCGGCCACGTACTCCTCTAATAACCTATTTTAATCTGCCAAAAGGAATTTCAAAACTAACGACCGGAGCTAGGTCAATTTATCAAAAACCCGAACTGCCCTTTTACCCAAAATTTCTCTTTTTCGATTTTTCATCAAAACTCTCTCAATTTCTCACTAATCTATCCTCTTAACATCCAATTAACATAAACTAACCTAAAATCGAAGTTCCATTAAGCAAAACCCGAGTGCCCTAAATCGGGCTTCACTGTTTTTCGCTCAAATTGAGCATTCCACGGCCAATCGACAATAGCCGGCCCAAGGGTTGGCAAACCCACGCCGGAAGCAGCCCATTTCGGCCGGTGATCGGAGCTCAATCGAGCTCACCACACACAACCACAAACCGAACCAAAACAGAGAAAACCGAGCTCACCTGGTCGGTTCGTGCGCGGAGTCAGGCCGGAGACTGGCCGTCGCCGTCGTCTGGTCAGAGAGGGCCGGAAAACGCCGGCGTTGGCCGCCGATCGCAGCTCGCGTCGCCTCTCCCCCTTCGCTGCCGTGCCTTCGGCGTTCGGGGCTCGACAAACAACAGAAATCAATTCTGTTGTTTGTTTTGTTTTTATTGTTATTATTATTATTTTTAATAATATAATAATAATAATAATTAACCAATTAGGTTAACCAAACTTATTCACTTTTATTTTCAAATTACTTAAAACAATTATTTTATTATCCTTTTATTTTCTCTCCAATTTTTTCCTTTTAAAATTTCCGGGCGTTACACGTACACTTGCGAATTATTTTTCACAACAATAAACTTCCCTGAAGGTAGCATAACTGTATACTCGCACTCTGCTAACTCAGGCACTATCTTCAGTCTAGCTACGCATGTAGTGGAAATAAACGAATGCGTAGCACCCGTATCTATCAATGAAAATACAGCTACTCCAATGACAAGAATAGTACCTGCTATAACTGAGGGCTGGGCCTCGTCGTTAACATCGTCGGGCTCAATAAACGCAAATATTCTCAGGGCCACCTTCTTTGATCGGTAGCCACCCTCGGATAATAATAATAATAATAATAATAATAATAATAATAATAATAATAATAATAATAATAATAATAATAATAATAATAATAATAATAATAATAATAATAATAATAATAATAATAATAATAATAATAATAATAATAATAATAATAATAATAATAATAATAATAATAATAATAATAATAATAATAATAATAATAATAATAATAATAATAATAATAATAATAATAATAATAATAATAATAATAATAATAATAATAATAATAATAATAATAATAATAATAATAATAATAATAATAATAATAATAATAATAATAATAATAATAATAATAATAATAATAATAATAATAATAATAATAATAATAATAATAATAATAATAATAATAATAATAATAATAATAATAATAATAATAATAATAATAATAATAATAATAATAATAATAATAATAATAATAATAATAATAATAATAATAATAATAATAATAATAATAATAATAATAATAATAATAATTCACGTACACTTGCGAATATTTTTCACAACAATAAACTTCCCTGAAGGTAGCATAACTGTATACTCGCACTCTGCTAACTCAGGCACTATCTTCAGTCTAGCTACGCATGTAGTGGAAATAAACGAATGCGTAGCACCCGTATCTATCAATGAAAATACAGCTACTCCAATGACAAGAATAGTACCTGCTATAACTGAGGGCTGGGCCTCGTCGTTAACATCGTCGGGCTCAATAAACGCAAATATTCTCAGGGCCACCCTTCTTTGATCGGTAGCCACCCTCGGATAGTTCTGAGCAAAATGGCCTACCTCTCCACATCTGTAACAACTGTTTGTGCCCAATCGACAAGGGCCGTAATGTTCCTTCTGGCATTTAGGACAAATAGGCTTTTGAGTAGCCCCTTGGACTTGCTTTCCCTTGCTTTGGTCACCTCTACCATCATAGGGTCTCTTTGCACCCATCTGTTGTTGTTGTGCCTGTCCCCTCGGTTGCCAGCCCTTGTTCTGAGGCCGTGGCTGTATCTCCCGAAAGAACCCTCTAGTTGGCTCCCTCGGTTTGTCAAAAGTCTGTTCGGTGGCCTCAATGTCTAGCGCTCTTTCTACAATCTCAGTATAGGGCACATTTCGCACCCCTGATATACTGACACTTTTTCTGATCCCCTGACTTAGCCCTTGCATAAAACGACGCACCTTGTCCTCATCAACACTGACTTGGCGTGGTCCGAACCGAGATAGGGCCTCAAACCTTCTGACGTACTCGGCAACTGAGCCAGCTTGTCTCAATTGCGTGAACTCCATCATTTTTGCCTCCCGTACCGTATGGCTAAAATATTTGTCATAAAATATGGTTTTAAACTGCTCCCAGCTCATCGCGGTCACATCTGTGGTCGCCTTGATCGTGTCCCACCAGAAACGGGCATCTAGTGCCAAGTGATAGGCAACGAACGCGACCTTCTCCCCATCCCCTATGCTCGCGTATGCCAGCATATCCTCCATAGTTCGAATCCACTCCTCAGCTAAAGTGGGATTCGCCGATTGTCTGTTCAACACAGGGGGCTGTAATTTCTGAAACCTCTTCATTCCCCGATTACTAGGAGTTGCCACCTCCTGAGCTCTATTGCCCTATCGGTTAATCAGCGTATCGAGCTGTTGAGACTGTCTTTCCATATGTTGAGCCTGTCGTTCTAAGTGTTGGTACTGTTGGGCAATAATTTCCTTGAGTTGGTCTATGGTGTCGTCTCTCAAGTCTCTATCATTTCCTTTTCGCACCATTTTGCTAACCTTTAACAATTAAAGACAACAATTCTAAGAAATCAAAACAAAGAAAGCATATAACGTACTTACAGTTAAAGAAGCATGTCCGTGTAATAGCTTACGCAGTTGAGCAGTCTAAAGAACCGATTTTAAAACCCGGGAGCTCTGATACCATAAACTGTAACGATCCTTAAAACTATTCCTAATTTTTCCATATTATTATTTTTTTTATAACTTTCTAGTAAACCCTTTCGTTAAATTTAATTGTTGAAACATATTTAAAAATCAACTAAATAAAACCATTAAAACAGAAGAGGAATCGGCCCAGCAGAACAGAGGGCAAAAGGGTCCAAGCCCAAAATTTTTCTTGTTCACATCCGCCGCTCACTTCTGCTAAGCTACATCCACCGCTCAACTCACATCCACCGCTCACTCACAAAACACATCCACCGCTCAACACTTCTATCGCTCACATCCACCGCTCAACAGTAGCCTAATAAATCTACCGATTGACTTTGACCAGGCAACAGCCACCGCTGATCACATCCACCGCTCAACACTTCTATCGCTCACATCCACCGCACAACAGTAACCTAATACATCGACCGATTGACTTTGACCAAGCAACATCCACCGCTGATCACGTCCACCGCTAAACACTTCTATCGTTCACATCCACCGCTCAACAATAACCTAATACATCTACCGATTGACTTTGACCAAGCAACATCCACTGCTGATCACGTCCACCGCTCAACACTTCTATCTCTCACATCCACCGCTCAACAGTAACCTAATACATCTACCGATTGACTTTGACCAAGCAACATCCACCGCTGATCATGTCCACCGCTCAACACTTCTATCGCTCACATCCACCGCTCAACAGTAACCTAATACATCTACCGATTGACTTTGACCAAGCAACATCCACCGCTGATCACATCCACCGCTCAACAGTAACCTAATACATCTACCGATTGACTTTGACCAAGCAACATCCACCGCTGATCACATCCACCGCTCAACACTTCTATCGCTCACATCCACCGCTCAACACTTCTATCGCTCACATCCACCGCTGATCACATCCACCGCTCAACAGTAACCTAATACATCTACCGATTGACTTTGACCAAGCAACATCCACCGCTCAACAGTAACCTAATACATCTACCGATTGACTTTGACCAAGCAACATCCACCGCTCAACACTTCTATCGCTCACATCCACCGCTCAACACTTCTATCGCTCACATCCACCGCTGATCACATCCACCGCTCAACACTTCTATCGCTCACATCCACCGCTCAACAGTAACCTAATACATCTACCGATTGACTTTGACCAAGCAACATCCACCGCTCAACACTTCTATCGCTCACATCCACCGCTCAACACTTCTATCGCTCACATCCACCGCTCAACACTTCTATCGCTCACATCCACCGCTCAACACTTCTATCGCTCACATCCACCGCTCAACACTTCTATCGCTCACATCCACCGCTCAACACTTCTATCGCTCACATCCACCGCTCAACAGTAACCTAATACATCTACCGATTGACTTTGACCAAGCAACATCCACCGCTCACACTTCTATCGCTCACATCCACCGCTCAACACTTCTATCGCTCACATCCACCGCTCAACAGTAACCTAATACATCTACCGATTGACTTTGACCAAGCAACATCCACCGCTGATCATGTCCACCGCTCAACACTTCTATCGCTCACATCCACCGCTCAACACTTCTATCGCTCACATCCACCGCTCACACTTCTATCGCTCACATCCACCGCTCAACACTTCTATCGCTCACATCCACCGCTCAACACTTCTATCGCTCACATCCACCGCTCAACACTTCTATCGCTCACATCCACCGCTCACACTTCTATCGCTCACATCCACCGCTGATCACATCCACCGCTGATCACATCCACCGCTGATCACATCCACCGCTCAACACTTCTATCGCTCACATCCACCGCTCAACACTTCTATCGCTCACATCCACCGCTCAACACTTCTATCGCTCACATCCACCGCTCAACACTTCTATCGCTCACATCCACCGCTCAACAGTAACCTAATACATCTACCGATTGACTTTGACCAAGCAACATCCACCGCTGATCACATCCACCGCTCAACAGTAACCTAATACATCTACCGATTGACTTTGACCAAGCAACATCCACCGCTGATCACATCCACCGCTCAACACTTCTATCGCTCACATCCACCGCTGATCACATCCACCGCTGATCATGTCCACCGCTCAACAGTAACCTAATACATCTACCGATTGACTTTGACCAAGCAACATCCACCGCTGATCACATCCACCGCTGATCACATCCACCGCTGATCACATCCACCGCTGATCATGTCCACCGCTCAACACTTCTATCGCTCACATCCACCGCTGATCACATCCACCGCTGATCACATCCACCGCTGATCACATCCACCGCTCAACACTTCTATCGCTCACATCCACCGCTCAACAGTAACCTAATACATCTACCGATTGACTTTGACCAAGCAACATCCACCGCTCAACAGTAACCTAATACATCTACCGATTGACTTTGACCAAGCAACATCCACCGCTGATCACATCCACCGCTCAACACTTCAATCTAATTCATAACCTAATTTTCCAGCCTATACGTACAAGCATCCTAATAAGAGTTTCTATACATTTCATGAAATATCATCACCAAAAACATTTAACCTATGCTCACACGGGTCATGCTCGATATCGACTACGCCAGCCACTCCCACGAATACCCTCCTCATCAAGTACAGGCTCGTTGAGAGAGGAATAAATCGTCCTTCAACATTGCTCTCTATCCCATTACCACTATAACGACACCTATGAGATAAAAATCTCAGTAAATTCTACATAAATACCAATGCATGATCATGTATGCTCAATGCTAAGAAAACCGTCCATGTCATTTCATATATCGGTACGTGTCAGTCTATTGTTATCGGAAACGCTCGACAGATGGATAGGGCACGTCAAGCGGTTAGACACCCACACAATCTGAAGGGAGGAAAACCCACTCACCACGGAACGCCAAGTCTGAACCTCATCCTCGACAGCCCCATACTATGGTTGTTTACTATGATACTTTACTTGCCTTTACATGCATGTTCTTTTCATGAAACCCATACGTAAATTCATTTTCATGATGTTTTGAAACCATGATGCATGAACAGTTCAATATGCACAATATAACATATATAACGTGAATACCATCAAAACCTCACAAATACCATCAAAACATCACAAGCACAGACTATAAAGTTGTAACGACCTGGACCTCGTTCTCGCAGGCCCAAGCCGTGCAGTTCCCACCGATGGGCTGCTACCACGTGGGTCCCCGAAGGGCGGTACACGTGTACTCACGATCTTTTCCCCCCTGAAGGGAGTTTTTGCCTTCCCCCTCAGTCGAACCCAGTTCCTCAGGGACTAGTACCTGGGCTACAAGTTAGGAGTACAACTTGAGCTAGTAAACACGAGGACTTCCCAGTCGGTCACCCAACCTGGTACTACTCTCGCCGAAGCACTCTTAACTTCGGAGTTCTGATTGGATCCGGTGCCGTAGTGCTACTAGCTCAAGTGGTACTCCTCACTTGTAGCCCAGGTACTAGTCCCTGAGGTACTGGGTTCGAGTGGGGGGAAGGCAAAAACTCCCTTCAGGGGGGAGAAGATCGTGAGTACACGTGTACCGCCCTTCGGGGACCCACGTGCCCGCAACCCATTGGTGGGAACTACACGGCTCGGGCCTGCGGGAACGGGGTCTAGGTCGTTACAAAATCTGGGCCGTTACAAAAAAGGCGCCTTTGTAACGGCCCAAACCCCGTTCCCGCAGGCCCGAACCATGCAGTTCCCATCGATGGGCTGCTGCCACGTGCGTCCTCAAAGGGCGGTACACGTGTACTTACGATCTTCTCCCCCCACGAAGGGAGTTTTTGTCTTCCCCCCCACTCGAACCCTGTACCTCAGGGACTAATACCTGGGCTACAAGTGAGGAGTACCACTTGAGCTAGTAGCACTACGGCACAGGATCTCATCAGAACTCCGAAGTTAAGAGTGCTTCGGCGAGAGTAGTACCAGGTTGGGTGACCGATTGGGAAGTCCTCGTGTTTACTAGCTCAAGTGGTACTCCTCACTTGTAGCCCAGGTACTAGTCCCTGAGGTACTGGGTTTGAGTGGGGGGGAAGGCAAAAACTCCCTTCAGGGGGGGAGACCCCGTTCTTGCAGGCCCAAACCGTGCAGTTCCCACCGATGGGCTACTGCCACGTGGGTCCCCGAAGGGCGGTACACGTGTAGTCACGATCTTCTCCCCCCTGAAGGGAGTTTTTTCCTTCCCCCCCACTCGAACCCAGTACCTCAGGGACTAGTACCTGAGCTACAAGTGAGGAGTACCACTTGAGCTAGTAGCACTACGGCACTGGATCCCATCAGAACTCCAAAGTTAAGAGTGCTTTGGCGAGAGTAGTACCAGGTTGGGTGACCGACTTGGAAGTCCTCGTGTTTACTAGCTCAAGTGGTACTCCTCACTTGTAGCCCAGGTACTAGTCCCTGAGGTACTGGGTTCGAGTGGGGGAAGGCAAAAACTCCCTTCAGGGGGGGAGAAGATCGTGAGTACACGTGTACCGTCCTTCGGGGACCCACGTGCCCGCAACCCATTGGTGGGAACTACACGGCTCGGCCTGCGGGAACGGGGTCTAGGTCGTTACAAAATCTGGGCCGTTACAAAAAAGGCGCCTTTGTAACGGCCCAAACCCCGTTCCCGCAGGCCCGAACCATGCAGTTCCCATCGATGGGCTGCTGCCACGTGCGTCCTCAAAGGGCGGTACACGTGTACTCACGATCTTTTCCCCCCTGAAGGGAGTTTTTTTTTTTTTTCCTTCCCCCCCCCCCCCACGAAGGGAGTTTTTGTCTTCCCCCCCACTCGAACCCTGTACCTCAGGGACTAATACCTGGGCTACAAGTGAGGAGTACCACTTGAGCTAGTAGCACTACGGCACAGGATCTCATCAGAACTCCGAAGTTAAGAGTGCTTCGGCGAGAGTAGTACCAGGTTGGGTGACCGATTGGGAAGTCCTCGTGTTTACTAGCTCAAGTGGTACTTCTTACTTGTAGCCCAGGTACTAGTCCTTGAGGTACTGGGTTTGAGTGGGGGGGAAGGCAAAAACTCCCTTCAGGGGGGGAGACCCCGTTCTTGCAGGCCCAAACCGTGCAGTTCCCACCGATGGGCTACTGCCACGTGGGTCCCCGAAGGGCGGTACACGTGTAGTCACGATCTTCTCCCCCCTGAAGGGAGTTTTTTCCTTCCCCCCCACTCGAACCCAGTACCTCAGGGACTAGTACCTGAGCTACAAGTGAGGAGTACCACTTGAGCTAGTAGCACTACGGCACTGGATCCCATCAGAACTCCAAAGTTAAGAGTGCTTTGGCGAGAGTAGTACCAGGTTGGGTGACCGACTTGGAAGTCCTCGTGTTTACTAGCTCAAGTGGTACTCCTCACTTGTAGCCCAGGTACTAGTCCCTGAGGTACTGGCGAGTGGGGGGGAAGGCAAAAACTCCTTTTAGGGGGAAGAAGATCGTGAGTACACGTGTACCGTCCTTCGGGGACCCACGTGCCAGCAGCCCATCAGTGGGAATTGCACGGTTCGGGCCGTCGGGAATGGGGTCTGGGCCGTTACAAAAGTAATTAACCCTAAACTACCCAACCAAAGCAGTTAAACAGACAAAGCACCAACATTCACCAACAATTCTCGAGGGACAAAACTTGACATATGGTGTAGGCAATCGGCCATAGTAAGTCACGAGAACTTACCTCAAGTCCACAGCACACCAAGCACTATCCGGGAGCTTGTTCACCTAAGACAATTTATAACACACGGCACTAGAACCGAATCTAACCCAATCGGAGTCTGTTAATTCCATTTAACTATCCTCCATAATCATAAATGCCTTATTATCATTCAACCTTCCAATAGCTAACAGTTTCTAACTTCCATCGACAATTTCTAACGAAACCCTATTTGAATAACAACTCCAAAATCGAAGGCTAACAATCCAGAACATTAAAAGCTTACCTAGGATCGCGATTTTGGAATGAATCGTGAAGGAAATTGATCGGTTGGAGGAGCCGTTGAATTGTGAAGAAGCGTAGGAGTGGAGAGAATTTTCGTGGCTGTGAAAGTTAAAGGAGAGAAAGAGAGAAAGAGTGAAAGTGAAAGTGGTTTCTCGTAAGGGAGGGAAAAGGAAGGTGTTGCCTTTGCCAAGCTTCTCCTACAAGTTTTGACACTTGTCACACTCTCACTTGGTGCTCCCAACTACCCCCTTTTTACTTCCTAATTTGCCCCTCCATCCAATTGCTTGTTTGGTTGAACTTAGTTTGGTTTCTCCAACTTATTTCGTTATTTGACTAACTATTCGTTTTCTCCAAATTTCCTTCTTTTACCATAAATTCTAATTTATTATTTAGGTCCCAATAAAACTTTTCGTTCGCAAAACGGATTTAATTTGACATATTTACAAAAATGCCATTATTTATTGGAATTACAAAATCCCGTAAAACCGGGTGTTACAAGAGATCAACGAAGAGTTATGCCGATGATTTTTGCATTTATTGAGCCTAGTGATATCGACGGCGAGGCTCAGCCATCCGTCATATCAGGTACTATTCTAGTCATGGGTGTGCCAGTATTTTCTTTAATAGACACGAGTGCTACACACTCCTTCATTTCGATTGCTTGCATGACTAGATTGGGCTTAGAGTCCGAGTTAGCAGAGTATTAATATAGAGTGATGCTACCTTCGGGAGCACTTATGCAGTCCGATCGTATCTTCCAAGGCAACGTCATCTCGGTAGGAATTAATACCCTCTATGCTTGCCTGATAGTTATGAGCATCGAGCAGTACGATCTTATATTGGGGATGGATTGGCTGGCGCGTCATTTCGCTACCATAGACTGCCAATCCGAGTTGGAAACTTTTCAGCCTCTGGATAAGGAAGAGTTCTCATATCAGACATTAAATACTTGCACCTATTTCCTATTCGATGAAGGTCCAACAGCAATTTAAGGGCGAATGCTCTGTTTGTCTGGCTACCGTGAGTGATACTCGGTTACTCAGCGAGGTAAAACTAGAGGACCTTCTAGTGGTTAAGGAATTCTCTGAGATCTTTCTCGATGATCTTCCTGGATTACCGCCGGACAGAGAGATTGAGTTTGTGATTGATGTGTATCCAGGCTCTGCGCCTGTGTCAAAGAATCCTTACAGACAGGCACCTGCTGAACTAAAGGAGCTGAAGACTCAGTTGGAGGAGTTGTTAGACAAGGGGTTCATTCGACCTAGTTTCTCTCCTTGGGGTGCGCCAGTCTTGTTTGTCAAAAAGAAGGATGGAACTCTCCGAATGTGCGTCGATTATAGAGAGTTGAATAAGCTAACGGTGAAGAATAAGTATCCACTGCCCCGGATTGACGACCTGTTTGATCAACTACAGGGTGCCCGAGTGTTTTCGAGGATTGACCTACGCTCGGGTTACTATCAGTTGAAGGTCCGGAGGGAAGATGTACAGAAAACGGCCTTCTGAACGAGGTACGGGCATTATGAGTTTCTCATTATGTCTTTTGGACTCACGAATGCTCCTGCAGCATTTATGGACTTAATGAACCACGTCTTCAAGCAATATTTGGACAAATTTGTGGTCGTGTTCATTAATGACATTTTTATCTATTCAAAGACGAAAGAGAAACACAAAGGGCACCTACGAATAGTTTTGAATGTTTTACAACGATGCCAGCTTTACCCAAAGTTCTCTAAGTGCAAGTTTTGGCTGGATAGAATAAACTTTCTCGGCCGTATCATATCTCAGGAGGGAATGTCAGTGGATCTAGCTAAGATTGAGGTTGTCAGGGATTGGCCACAACCTAAGAACGTGCGAGACGTACGAGGATTTCTCGGCTTGGCTGGATATTACAGAAAGTTCATTGAGGGGTTTTCAAAGATAGCAGTCCCTCTATCCCGGTTGACGAGGAAAAATGAGAAATTTGTATGGTCGGCAACTTGTGAAAAGAGTTTTATGGAGTTGAAACAGAGATTGACTACGGCTCAAGTTCTGACATTACCAGTTGAGGGTGATAAGTTCAGTACTTACTGCAACGCCTCAAGGGTCGGACTGGGGTGTGTATCGATGCAGGAAGGCAGGGTCATTGCTTATGCTTCTCAACAGTTGAAGCTGTATGAGCAAAATTATCCGACACACGTCCTTGAGCTTGCAGCGGTTGTCTTTGATTTAAAAATCTGGAGACACTATCTATATGGGCAGCAATGTGAGGTGTTCTCCGATCACAGAAGCTTAAAGTATTTGTTTACGTAGAAAGAACTTAATATGCGACAGCGAAGGTGGTTGGATTTCGTTAAAGATTATGACTTCGAAATTAAATACCACCCGGGGAAGGCAAATAAAGTCGTTGATGCTTTAAGCAGGATGCCTACTGCGAGTCAGCCTTCGCTAGCAGCGATGTCTGTGACGTTGAGGTCTGAGATTGAGAAATTTGATGTGGAGATTGTGGCAGAGTTGTCCAGCATGCTCACCAACATTTCTCTTAGATCAACGATTTTGGACAGAATACGACAAGCTCAACAGAATGATTCGGAGTGTGAAAAGCATCGAATGAGCATGACATCTGAAGGTTCGTCTGATTTCAACCTGACAGATGAAGGAGTATTGAAATTTAGGCACAAGTGGTATGTGCCTAGCGATGATGAACTGAAGAAAGAGATCTTAACTGAGGCACACTCCTCGGCATACTCAGTGCATTCGGGGAGCATAAAAATGTACAGAGACCTGAGACAACATTTTTGGTGGCCGAACATAAAGAGAGAAATTGCCAGGTATGTGGAAACCTGCCTGGTTTGTCAACAGGTTAAAGCTGAACACCAAAGGCCAGCCGAAACCTTACAGCCACTGCCGATTCTGGAGTGGAAATGGGAGCAAATCTCTATGGATTTCATTGTTGGACTCCCAAGAATGACAAAATGGCACGATGGCATCTGGGTAATTGTTGATCGTTTGACAAAGACGACCCACTTTCTATCAGTGAAGATGACCTATTCTATGGATCAGCTTGCCGAGCTGTATGTGCAGGAGATTGTCAGATTACACGAAATGCCAGGTTTACTTCGAAGTTCTGGAACAGTTTACAAAAGGCCATGGGAACTCAGTTGAATTTTAGCACGGCGTTCCATCCTCAGACTGATGGACAGACAGAAAGAACAAATCAGATCATTAAGGATATGCTTAGGGCTTGCGTGCTGGAGTTTCAGGGCTCGTGGAGCCGATATTTGCCCTTAATTGAGTTCTCGTACAACAACAGCTTCCAGGCTACGATTGGCATGGCTCCATACGAAGCATTATATGGTTGAAAGTGTAGGTCTCCGTTATACTGGGATGAGGTCGGCGAGGCTAGTATAATTGGCCCAGATATTTTGTAGCAAACGGCAGAGAAAATCGCTGTTATCAGACAACGTATGGAGATAGCACAGAGCCGCCTAAAGAGTTATGCTGACACTAGACGGAGAGAATTACAATTCAAGAAAGGTGATGAAGTATATTTGAAGATTTCTCCGTTTAAGGGCGTTATGCGGTTTGGAAGGAGAGGCAAGTTGAACTCTCGTTTTATGCGGCCCTTTCCTATTTTAAAGAGGATCGGGATTATGGCATACAGGTTACAGCTTCCAGCATCCATGGAAGGTATTCACGATGTGTTCCACGTGTCCATGCTCAGAAAATGCGTGCATGATCCATCACACGTCATAGAGACAAGGGAGATCGAGGTGCAACCAACACTGACCTATGTGGAGAGGCCAGTGCGGATTCTAGAGACTTCTATAAAGGTGTTGCGCATTAAGGAAATCCCTCTGGTAAAGGTTTTGTGGAGGAATCATGATGTTGAGGAGGCTACTTGGGAGAGGTAGCAGGATATGATGTCGAAGTATCCTGAACTGTTTGTATAGCCAAATTTTGAGGACAAAATTTTAATTAAGGTGGATAGAATGTAACACCCGGTTTTACGGGATTTTATAATTCCATTAAATAATGTCATTTTTGTAAATATGTCAAATTAAGTCCGTTTTGCGAACGGAAAGTTTTATTGGAACCTAAATAATAAATTGGAATTATGGTGAAATAAGGAACTTTGGAGAAACAAATAGAAATCAAATGGAGGGGTAAATAAGTAATTTGCCAAGCAAAATTTTATTAAAAATCACAAAATCCTTCCTTCCTCAGCACTCCAACGAAACCTTCATTTTCTCTCCTCTCCTCTCGGCGATTCGTTCTTCGATCTTCGAAGTTTCTTTACGTTTTCTCCTCCAGACTCGACTCTAGGTATGAATCTATAGTTTTGGACCTTTGGATTTCAATTTCTAGGGTTATACAGATTAGGGTTTTGTTAGAAACGTGAAATAGGGTCTGAGATCGATAGAGTTACCATCATTATGGCTCAAATGGACGTATTTATGGTCGTTGGTACGAATGAGTTGAATTAATGAAGGTTGTTGTGAATTGCCTTAGGTGAACAACGCTCGTGGACGGGGCTTGAACTGCAACGGACACGAGGTAAGTCTCCGTGACTCATTTGGCCGATTGGCCTACACCATAAGACTATGTCGATCGAGAAATTTGAGATGCTTGCTGTGTTGGGTAATTAGGTTGGGTAGTTAGTTTAGTTAGATTGTTGAATGTATAAGTTTATTGTTTGCATGCTTTGTTTTCGTTATGTCATTGCACAAATGCACGCATCATGGTTTTATAAAAAGCATGAAAAAGGAATTTATATGCATGTTTTTACAAAACGGAAAGGAATAACGAAAAGGTAAATGAATGTAATGATGGTCACGTCGGTGGCGGTAGTTCAGACATGGCTGTCGGATGAAGCATGTTTTCCCAGCGGATAGATACGAGGGGCTATCCAATCGCCGGATGTGCCGCTCCTATTTAGCGAGAGTGAAGCTCCGGTGACATAAATGAAATGAATAGCGAAAAGGTAGGATGCATGATTTATAAACGGTACATGCATAGCATTCACGTGCATTCACGTAGACTTACTGAACCTCTAGCTCACGTTTTAATTCTATGGTGTAGGTGATCTTGAGACAGGTGAGGACGACGTTCCTGTGCTTGAAGTTTAAGCAGTTTGAAGAAGAACGCTCCTGGGAATGTGCTGGCGCCGTCGGTGCTGATTTTGACTCGTGGGGACGTAAGTATGTGTTTTGGGAAATTGATGGATAGAAAGATAGGAAAATGGAATAGTTAAACATTTTTGGATGCTTGGATCTGGATAGATATTGTATAGTGTTTTTGATGTTTCTGGAAATGGAGAATGTTGTTTTTTTTTTAAAATGTTCTTGGAAGTTCTGAGTGAAGGGTGTGTAAGTACAGGGGGAAATTGTGTAACGACCCCTTTTCCTAGCAAGATATTGTCCGCTCTGGGGATTAGGCCGCAGCCCAAAATCCTCCCCTCACGGCTTTGTTTGGCGAGAACTTCCCAGAAAGTTACCCAACCTGAAATTGCTCTCGCCGAAGTACTTTTAACTTCGGAGTTCTTACGGGATCCGTTATCAATTGTGCTCCAAAACGCGTCTTGCTTTGTTGGGAGGGTCTCTTTACATATGTTTCATTTCCACAAACTTCCCCAAGCGATGTGGGATTGTGACGACCCTCTTTTTACGACCTGTCACCTTCTGGTTCGCCCGCGCGGACGTATCGCCATCCTGGTTCTGGTTCGTGCAGCCATCGTACCCATACGTGCATAATCGGGTCATCACAATCACCCCCCTCGGGGGCCCAACGTCCTCGTTGGCCACATTTCCGGTTGGTACAGGCTCTGATACCATTTGTAACGATCCCTTTTTCCAGCAAGATATTGTCCGCTCTGGGGATTAGGCCGCTGATTTTGACTCGTGGGGACGTAAGTATGTGTTTTGGGAAATTGATGGATAGAAAGATAGGAAAATGGAATAGTTAAACATTTTTGGATGCTTGGATCTGGATAGATATTGTATAGTGTTTTTGATGTTTCTGGAAAAGGAGAATGTTGTTTTTTTTTAAAATGTTCTTGGAAGTTCTGAGTGAATGGTGTGTAAGTACAGGAGGAAATTGTGTAACGACCCCTTTTCCCAGCAAGATATTGTCCGCTCTGGGGATTAGGTCGCAGCCCAATATCCTACCCTCACAGCTTTGTTTGGCGAGAACTTCCCAAAAGGTCACCCAACCTGGAATTCCTCTCGCCGAAGTACTTTTAACTTCGGAGTTCTTATGGGATCCGTTGTCAATTGTGCTCCAAAACGCGTCTTGCTATGTTGGGAGGGTCTCTTTACATATGTTTCATTTCCACAAACTTCCCCAAGCGATGTGGGATTGTGACGACCCCCTTTTTACGACCTGTCACCTTCCGGTTCGCCCGCGCAGACGTATCGCCATCCTGGTTCTTATTCGTGCAGCCATCGTACCCATACGTGCATAATCGGGTCATCACAATCACCCCCCTCGGGGGCCCAACGTCCTCGTTGGCCACATTTCCGGTTGGGTACAGGCTCTGATACCATTTGTAACGACCCCTTTTCCCCGCAAGATATTGTCCACTCTGGGGATTAGGCCGCAGTCCAATATCCTCCCCTCATGGCTTTGTTTGGCGAGAACTTCCAAGAAGGTCATCCAACCTGGAATTGTTCTCGCCGAAGCACTTTTAACTTCGGAGTTCTTATGGGATCCGTTGTCAATTGTGCTCCAAAACGCGTCTTGCTATGTTGGGAGGGTCTTTTTACATATGTTTCATTTCCACATACTTCCCCAAGCAATGTGGGATTGTAACGACCCCCTTTTTACGACCTGTCACCTTCCGATTCGCCCGCGCGGACGTACCGCCATCCGGGTTCCGGTTCGTGCAGCCATCGTACCCATACGTGCATAATCGGGTCATCACAAATTGTATGGGTTTCGGTTAAGAGTTCGGTTACTGTTCACCGGTGGATGCTTGGATCTGGATGGATATTGTATAGTGTTTTTGATGTTTCTGGAAATGGAGAATGTTGTTTTTTTTTTTAAATGTTCTTGGAAGTTCTGAGTGAATGGTGTGTAAGTACAGGGGGAAATTGTGTAACGACCCCTTTTCCGAGCAAGATATTGTCCGCTCTGGGGATTAGGTCGCAGCCCAAAATCCTCCCATCACGGCTTTGTTTGGCGAGAACTTCCCAGAAAGTTACCCAACCTGGAATTGCTCTCGCCGAAGTACTTTTAACTTCGGAGTTCTTACGGGATCCGTTATCAATTGTGCTCCAAAACGCGTCTTGCTATGTTGGGAGGGTCTCTTTACATATGTTTCATTTCCACAAACTTCCCCAAGCGATGTGGGATTGTGACGACCCTCTTTTTACGACCTGTCACCTTCTGGTTCGCCCGCGCGGACGTATCGCTATCCTGGTTCTGGTTCGTGCAGCCATCGTACCCATACGTGCATAATCGGGTCATCACAATCACCCCCCTCGGGGGCCCAACGTCCTCGTTGGCCACATTTCCGGTTGGTACAGGCTCTGATACCATTTGTAACGATCCCTTTTCCAGCAAGATATTGTCCGCTCTGGGGATTAGGCCGCTGATTTGACTCGTGGGGACGTAAGTATGTGTTTTGGGAAATTGATGGATAGAAAGATAGGAAAATGGAATAGTTAAACATTTTTGGATGCTTGGATCTGGATAGATATTGTATAGTGTTTTTGATGTTTCTGGAAATGGAGAATGTTGTTTTTTTTAAAAATGTTCTTGGAAGTTCTGAGTGAATGGTGTGTAAGTACAGGGGGAAATTGTGTAACGACCCCTTTTCCCAACAAGATATTGTCCGCTCTTGGGATTAGGTCGCAACCCAATATCCTCCCCTCACAGCTTTGTTTGGCGAGAACTTCCCAGAAGGTCACCCAACCTAGAATTCCTCTCGCCGAAGTACTTTTAACTTCGGAGTTCTTATGGGATCCTTTGTCAATTGTGCTCCAAAACGCGTCTTGCTATGTTGGGAGGGTCTCTTTACATATGTTTCATTTCCACAAACTTCCCCAAGCGATGTGGGATTGTGACGACCCCCTTTTTACGACCTGTCACCTTCCGGTTCGCCCGCGCAGACGTATCGCCATCCTGGTTCTTATTCGTGCAGCCATCGTACCCATACGTGCATAATCGGGTCATCACAATCACCCCCCTCGGGGGCCCAACGTCCTCGTTGGCCACATTTCCGGTTGGGTACAGGCTCTGGTACCATTTGTAACGACCCCTTTTCCCAGCAAGATATTGTCCACTCTGGGGATTAGGCCGCAGTCCAATATCCTCCCCTCACGGCTTTGTTTGGCGAGAACTTCCCAGAAAGTTACCCAACCTGGAATTGTTCTCGCCGAAGCACTTTTAACTTCGGAGTTCTTATGGGATCCGTTGTCAATTGTGCTCCAAAACACGTCTTGCTATGTTGGGAGGGTCTCTTTACATATGTTTCATTTCCACATACTTCCCCAAGCAATGTGGGATTGTAACGACCCCCTTTTTTTTTTTTTTAAATGTTCTAGGAAGTTCTGAGTGAATGGTGTGTAAGTACAGTGAGGAAATTGGTTGTACCGACCCCTTTCCCAGCAAGATATGTCCGCTCTGGGATTAGGTAGCCAGCCCAAATATCCTCCCCTCACAGGCTTGTTTGGCGAGACTTCCCATACAGTGTCACCCAACCCTGGAATTCCTCTCGACGAAGTACATTTTAACTTCGGAGTTCTTCTGGATCCGTTGTCAATTGTGCTCCAAAACGCGTCTTGCTATGTTGGGAGGGTCTCTTTACATATGTTTCATTTCCACAACTTCCCCAAGCGATGTGGGATTGTAACGACCCCCTTTTCCCAGCAAGATATTGTCCGCTCTGGGGATTAGGCCGCAGTCCAATATCCTCCCCTCACGGCTTTGTTTGGCGAGAACTTCCCAGAAAGTTACCCAACCTGGAATTGTTCTCGCCGAAGCACTTTTAACTTCGAGTTCTTATGGGATCCGTTGTCAATTGTGCTCCAAAACGCGTCTTGCTATGTTGGGATTGTAACGACCCCCTTTTCCCAGCAAGATATTGTCCACTCTGGGGATTAGGCCGCAGTCCAATATCCTCCCCTCACGGCTTTGTTTGGCGAGAACTTCCCAGAAAGTTACCCAACCTGGAATTGTTCTCGCCGAAGCACTTTTAACTTCGGAGTTCTTATGGGATCCGTTGTCAATTGTGCTCCAAAACACGTCTTGCTATGTTGGGAGGGTCTCTTTACATATGTTTCATTTCCACATACTTCCCCAAGCAATGTGGGATTGTAACGACCCCCTTTTTACGACCTGTCACCTTCCGATTTGCCCGCGCGGACGTACCGCCATCCGGGTTCCGGTTCGTGCAGCCATCGTACCCATACGTGCATAATCGGGTCATCACAAATTGTATGGGTTTCGGTTAAGAGTTCGGTTACTGTTCACCGGTGGATGCTTGGATCTGGATGGATATTGTATAGTGTTTTTGATGTTTCTGGAAATGGAGAATGTTGTTTTTTTTTTTAAATGTTCTTGGAAGTTCTGAGTGAATGGTGTGTAAGTACAGGGGGAAATTGTGTAACGACCCCTTTTCCCAGCAAGATATTGTCCGCTCTGGGGATTAGGTCGCAGCCCAAAATCCTCCCCTCACGGCTTTGTTTGGCGAGAACTTCCCAGAAAGTTACCCAACCTGGAATTGCTCTCGCCGAAGTACTTTTAACTTCGGAGTTCTTCCGGGATCCGTTATCAATTGTGCTCCAAAACGCGTCTTGCTATGTTGGGAGGGTCTCTTTACATATGTTTCATTTCCACAAACTTCCCCAAGCGATGTGGGATTGTAACGACCCTCTTTTTACGACCTGTCACCTTCTGGTTCGCCCGCGCGGACGTATCGCCATCCTGGTTCTGGTTCGTGCAGCCATCGTACCCATACGTGCATAATCGGGTCATCACAATCACCCCCCTCGGGGGCCCAACGTCCTCGTTGGCCACATTTCCGGTTGGTACAGGCTCTGATACCTTTTGTAACGATCCATTTTTCCAGCAAGATATTGTCCGCTCTGGGGATTAGGCCGCTGATTTTGACTCGTGGGGACGTAAGTATGTGTTTTGGGAAATTGATGGATAGAAAGATAGGAAAATGGAATAGTTAAACATTTTTGGATGCTTGGATCTGGATAGATATTGTATAGTGTTTTTGATGTTTCTGGAAATGGAGAATGTTGTTTTTTTTTAAAATGTTCTTGGAAGTTCTGAGTGAATGGTGTGTAAGTACAGGGGGAAATTGTGTAACGACCCCTTTTCCCAACAAGATATTGTCCGCTCTTGGGATTAGGTCGCAACCCAATATCCTCCCCTCACAGCTTTGTTTGGCGAGAACTTCCCAGAAGGTCACCCAACCTAGAATTCCTCTCGCCGAAGTACTTTTAACTTCGGAGTTCTTATGGGATCCGTTGTCAATTGTGCTCCAAAACGCGTCTTGCTATGTTGGGAGGGTCTCTTTACATATGTTTCATTTCCACAAACTTCCCCAAGCGATGTGGGATTGTGACGACCCCCTTTTTACGACCTGTCACCTTCCGGTTTGCCCGCGCGGACGTATCGCCATCCTGGTTCTTATTCGTGCAGCCATCGTACCCATACGTGCATAATCGGGTCATCACAATCACCCCCCTCGGGGGCCCAACGTCCTCGTTGGCCACATTTCTGGTTGGGTACAAACTCTGATACCATTTGTAACGACCCCTTTTCCCAGCAAGATATTGTCCACTCTGGGGATTAGGCCGCAGTCCAATATCCTCCCCTCACGGCTTTGTTTGGCGAGAACTTTCAAGAAGGTCATCCAACCTGGAATTGTTCTCGCCGAAGCACTTTTAACTTCGGAGTTCTTATGGGATCCGTTGTCAATTGTGCTCCAAAACACGTCTTGCTATGTTGGGAGGGTCTCTTTACATATGTTTCATTTCCACATACTTCCCCAAGCAATGTGGGATTGTAACGACCCCTTTTTACGACCTGTCACCTTCCGATTTGCCCGCGCGGACGTACCGCCATCCGGGTTCCGGTTCGTGCAGCCATCGTACCCATACGTGCATAATCGGGTCATCACAAATTGTATGGGTTTCGGTTAAGAGTTCGGTTACTGTTCACCGGTGGATGCTTGGATCTGGATGGATATTGTATAGTGTTTTTGATGTTTCTGGAAACGGAGAATGTTGTTTTTTTTTTTTAAATGTTCTTGGAAGTTCTGAGTGAATGGTGTGTAAGTACAGGGGGAAATTGTGTAACGACCCCCTTTTCCCAGCAAGATATTGTCCGCTCTGGGGATTAGGCCGCAGTCCAATATCCTCCCCTCACGGCTTTGTTTGGCGAGAACTTCCCAGAAAGTTACCCAACCTGGAATTGTTCTCGCCGAAGCACTTTTAACTTCGGAGTTCTTATGGGATCCGTTGTCAATTGTGCTCCAAAACGCGTCTTGCTATGTTGGGAGGGTCTCTTTACATATGTTTCATTTCCACAAACTTCCCCAAGCGATGTGGGATTGTAACGACCCCCTTTTCCCAGCAAGATATTGTCCACTCTGGGGATTAGGCCGCAGTCCAATATCCTCCCCTCACGGCTTTGTTTGGCGAGAACTTCTAAGAAGGTCATCCAACCTGGAATTCCTCTCGCCGAAGTACTTTTAACTTCGGAGTTCTTATGGGATCCGTTGTCAATTGTGCTCCAAAACGCGTCTTGCTATGTTGGGAGGGTCTCTTTACATATGTTTCATTTCCACAAACTTCCCCAAGCGATGTGGGATTGTGACGACCCCCTTTTTACGACCTGTCACCTTCCGGTTCGCCCGCGCAGACGTATCGCCATCCTGGTTCTTATTCATGCAGCCATCGTACCCATACGTGCATAATCGGGTCATCACAATCACCCCCCTCGGGGGCCAACGTCCTCGTTGGCCACATTTCCGGTTGGGTACAGGCTCTGATACCATTGTAACGACCCTTTAGCTTCCCCAAGATATTGTCCACTCTGGGGATTAGGCCGCAGTCCAATATCCTCCCCTCACGGCTTTGTTTGGCGAGAACTTTCAAGAAGGTCATCCAACCTGGAATTGTTCTCGCCGAAGCACTTTTAACTTCGGAGTTCTTATGGGATCCGTTGTCAATTGTGCTCCAAAACACGTCTTGCTATGTTGGGAGGGTCTCTTTACATATGTTTCATTTCCACATACTTCCCCAAGCAATGTGGGATTGTAACGACCCCTTTTTTACGACCTGTCACCTTCCGATTCGCCCGCGCGGACGTACCGCCATCCGGGTTCCGGTTCGTGCAGCCATCGTACCCTTACGTGCATAATCGAGTCATCACAAATTGTATGGGTTTCGGTTAAGAGTTCGGTTACTGTTCACCGGTGGATGCCGAGTGATTAAGTCATCCGACTGACGTCACTGGTGGATGTAGCTTATTTTGTATTGGTTTCAGTTAAGTGTTCGGTTACTGTTCACCGGTGGATGTTGGGTGAATAAGTCATTCGGCTGATGTCACCGGTGGATGTTGAGTGTTATGGATCGGAGGATGCTGGGTGAATAAGTCATCCGGCTGACGTCAGCGGTGGATGTTGCTTGGTGGAAGTTGAGTGGTGGATGTGTTAGGTTACTGTTGAGCGGTGGATGTGAGCGATAGAAGGGTTGAGCGGTGGATGTGAGCAATAGAAGGGTTGAGCGGTGGATGTGTTAGGTTACTATTGAGCGGTGGATGTGAGCGATAGAAAGGTTGAGCGGTAGGTGCGAACAGGGAAACTTTTGGGCTTGGGCCCTTTTACCCTCTGTTCTGTTTGGCCGATTCCTCTTCTGTTTTAATGATTTTATTTCTTTAATGTTTTAATTAAGTTTCAAAGAAATTTCAACACTTATTTTAATGGTTTTTATTTAAATGTTTTCTTTAGTTTCTTTACTTTAAATACGTTATATATATATATCAAAAGAATTTCAAATGTTTTCCGCTTAAACGTTAAACGTTAAAATTAAAATTTATAAAGATAAAAATAATAATAATAATAATAATACGGAAAAATAAGGGTACAGTGTTAGGGTCGTTACACAATCGGCCAAAGTAAGTCACGAGAACTTACCTCGTGTCCGTTGGAATTCCAGCTCCGTCCACGAGCTTCGTTTACCTAAGGCAAATTCACAACATTTGTCTTTAAAACGAGTTTAAATCGTTAAACGTCCAACTTAACGAAACCTTAAACTAGGGAAATTTCCTAATACTCTAATTCAACTCTCTTGGGCATTTTATCGAGCAACTTATGCTCACCAATAACCCTAAACTCTATTAATGGAGATTTTTCAAACCTCAAAATCCATAAAACCCTAAAATTTCTCACAAATCAATCTAACTTCGTCCAATAATGCTCGATACATCCATTACATTCACAAACACGGTAAATCTATCGATTTCAAACTCTAATCGACATTTTTAACAAAACCCTAAACAAAACCCTAACCGTTAAACAACCCAAAAACTACGAATAAACTTTCTGAAAACGTAGAACCTTACCTAGAGTGTCGTTTGGAGGAGAAAACACGAAGAAAACGAGTCGATCGGTGGACGAATCGTCAATGGAGAGGAGAAACGCCGATGGAGAGGAGAGAAATTGCAGGGAGAAGCTTTTGGTTCACGCAGGAAGAGAGAAAATGAGGGAGGAAAAGAGAGAAGTGTGATTTTTAATAAAAATTGACTTGACAAATTACCATTTTGCCCTTGCTTTGATTTTCTATTTGTTTCGTCCTTTGTTCCATTAATTAGCTAACGATTCATTTTCTCCAACTTTCCTTATTTCGTCAATAAATCCAACTTATTATTAGGGTTTTATTAAAACTGTTCGTTCGCAAATCAGACATCGTTTACTATTTTTACTACAACGTCTTTTATATCACGAGAAACGTAATTATCGTAAAATTAGCGTTACAACTCCTAAAATTCCCGAAATTTTCTAAAAATTCATATTAATTATTACGATCGTAATAATGCTTTCTTTTCGTAAAACAAACTTAATTTGACATCTTTACAAAAATGTCATTGTATATTTATAATTACAAAATCTCGTAAAGAACCGGGTGTTACATTCCATCCACCTTATTTAAATTTTGTCCTCAAAATTTGATTATACAAACAACTCAGGATACTTAGCCATCATATCCTGCTGTCGTTCCCAAGTAGCTTCTTCCACCTCGTGGTTCCGCCATAAAACTTTGACTAGCAGAATCTCTTTGCTGCGCAATACCTTGATGGAAGACTCTAAAATGCGTACAGGCTTCTCCACATAAGTCAAGGGTAGGCTGTACCTCGATCTCTCTTGCCTCCACGATATGCGATGGATCGCGCAAACACTTTCGAAGCATAGACACGTGAAATACATTGTGGTTACCTTCCATTGAAGCTAGAAGCTGTAGTCGATACGCCATCTTTCCGATCTTCTTCAAAATAGGGAAGGGCCCCACATATCGAGGGCTTAGCTTACCCTTTCTTCCAAATCTCATAATTCCTTTGAACAGAGAAATCTTCAAATAAACCTCATCACCTTCTTCGTATTCCAATTCCCTCCGTCTCGTGTCAGCGTAGCTCTTCTGTCGGCTCTGAGCTTTCTCGATACGCTGTCTGATAATGGCAATATTCTCTGCCGTCTGTTGTAGAATCTCGGGACCAACAATACTAGCTTCACCAACCTCATCCCAATATAACGGAGACCTACACTTTCGACCATACAATGCCTCATATGGAGCCATACCTATGGTAGCCTAGAAGCTATTGTTGTAAGAGAACTCAATCAGTGGCAAATACCTGCTCCACGATCCCTGAAATTTCAACATACAAGCTCTGAGCATATCCTCTAGAATCTGATTCGTTCTCTCTGTCTGACCATTAGTTTGAGGATGAAATGCCGTGCTGAAATTTAGCTGAGTTCCCATAGCTTTGTGCAGACTCTTCCAGAACTTCGATGTAAACCTCAGATCTCAATATGAGACAATCGAAACTGGTACTCCATGCAGTCTAAAAATCTCCTACACATAAAGCTCGGCAAGCTGATCCATAGAAGATTTCATCTTCATAGATAAGAAGTGAGCCGACTTTGTCAATCGGTTCACAATCACCCAGATGCCATCATGCCCTTTTGTCATCCTCAGGAGCCCCATAATAAAATCCATGGAGATCTGCTCCCATTTCCACTCCGGAATTGGCAGTGGCTGTAATGTTGCGGCCGGCCTCTGGTGTTCTGCCTTTACCTGTTGACAAACTAAACAGGTTTCCACATACTTGGCAACTTCTCTTTCCATGTTCAGCCACCAAAAGTGTTGTTTTAAGTCCCGGTACATCTTGGTACTTCCCGGGTGCACAGAATAAGCTGAAGAATGTGTTTTGGCCAAAATCTCTTTCTTTAACTCCTCGTCGTTAGGCACGTACCATCTATGCCTGAACTTTAGAACACCATCATCTGACAAGTTAAAATCAGACAAGTCTCCAGATGTCACTCTCAATCGAAGCTCCTCACACTCCACATCTTTCTGCTGAGCTTCACGTATCTTATCCAGAATAGTCGGCCTGAGAGAAATGTTGGTGAGCATACTGGACAACTCTGCCACGATCTCTACATCAAACTTCTCAATCTCAGATCTCAACGTAACCGACATCGCTGCAAGTGAAGGCTGACTCGCAGTAGGCATTCGGCTCAAAGCATCAGCGACCTTGTTCACCTTTCCTGGGTGGTACTTAATCTTAAACTCATAATCTTTGACGAACTCTAGCCATCTCCTCTGCCACATATTAAGTTCCTTCTGTGTAAATAAATACTTCAAGCTCTTGTGGTCTGAAAATATCTCGCACTGCCGCCCATATAAATAATGTCTCCAAATCTTTAGTGCGAAAACCACGGCTGCTAACTCAAGGTAGTGCGTAGGATAATTCTGCTCGTACGGCTTCAACTGCCGGGAAGCATAAGCAATAACCTTTACTTCCTGCGTCAATACACAACCAAGTCTAACTCCAGATGCATCACAGTAAATACTAAATTTATTACCTTCAACAGGCAGCGTTAGAACTGGAGCTGTGGTCAGCTTCTGCTTCAACTCCATAAAACTCCCATCACAAGCAGTCGACCATATAAACTTCTCATTTTTCCGAGTTAAGCGTGAGAGAGGAACTGCAATCTTCGAGAATCCCTCTATGAACTTTCGATAATAGCTAGCCAACCCGAGAAATCCACGTACCTCACGCACATTTTTAGGCTGCGGCTAATCCCTGACCACCTGAATTTTACTCGGATCCACAGAAACTCCTTCCTATGATATGATATGGCCAAAAAGACCGACCTTGTCCAGCCAGAACTCACACGTAGAGAACTTTGGATATAGACGGTGTTGACTCAGAATTCTCAAAACAATCCTCAGATGCTCTTCGTGTTCTTCCTTCGTTTTAGAATAAATCAAAATTTCGTCAATGAAAACAACGACGAACTTGTCCAAGTATTCCTTAAAGACACGATTCATCAAGTCCATAAACGCTGCATGGGCATTAGTAAGTCCAGAAGACATAACAAGAAACTCATAATGCCCATACCTTGTTCGGAATGCTGTCTTCTGAATATCTTCTCTCCGGACCTTCAACTGGTAATAACCCGAGCGTAGGTCAATCTTGGAAAACACTCCGGCACCCTGCAGTTGATCAAATAAATCATCTATCTAAGGCAGTGGATACTTATTCTTCACTGTAAGATTATTCAGCTCTCTGTAATCCACGCACATCTTAGAGTCCCGTCCTTCTTTTTAACGAACAGAATGAGCGCACCCCAAGGTGAAAACTTGGGTCGGATGAAACCTTTATCCCGCAACTCCTCAAGTTGAGTTTTCAACTCTCTCAATTCAGCAGGCGCCAATTTGTATGGATTCTTAGACACTGGCGCGAAGCTCGGATACACATCGATGGTAAATTCGATCTCCTTGTCCGGCGGTAATCCGGGAAGATTATCAAGGAAGATCTCAGAGAATTCTCTGACTATAGGAAGGTCACTCGGCTTTACTCCACTGAGCAACTGAGTATCAACTACTGCGACCAGATAAATCGAGCATTCACCTTTAAACTCCTCGTTGACCTTCATAGAATAAGAAGTAGGTGATCCACTCAATCTGTTCATCGCCTGATAAGCAAACTCGGTTTTACCCGGGGGTCGAAAAGTCACAATCCTAGATCGACAATCGATGGTGGCGAAGTGTTGTGATAGCCAGTCCATCCCTAACATAAGATCGTACCGTTCTATGCTCATAATTATCAGACAAGCATAAATGGTAGTATCCCCCACCGAGACGACATTGCCCTGGAGAATACGATCTGAATGCATATGCTCTCCTGAAGGTAGCATTACTCTATACTCGAACTCTGCTAACTCAGACGCTAACCCCAATCTAGTCATGCAAGCAGTTGAGATAAAAGAGTGCGTAGCTCCCGTGTCTATCAAAGAAAATACAGCTACGCCCATAATCAAAATAGTACCTGCTATCACTAATGGCTGAGCCTCGTCGTCAACATCACCAGGCTCGATAAAGGCAAAGATCCTGGTAATGACTCTCCTCTAATCTCTGCCCAACTAATCACGGCCCGGCTTTGGGCAATCTCTAACAAAATGGCCGACTTCACCACATCTATAACATTTATTAGTGCCCACCTGGCACTCTCCACCGTGTTCTCTCTGACATTTAGGGCACCAAGGTATTTGAGAAGCCCCCTGTACTTGCTTGCCTTTCTCTCGATCACCACCTCCCTCTGAAGGTTTCTTCACGCCTCTCAGTTGTGGCTGAGGTTGTTGTACTTTAAGCTGCCAATCTCGGTTCTGTGACTAAGGACGGATCTCACGGAAGATGCCCCTAGCTGGCTCACTCGGCCTAACAAAAGTCGCCCTAGCAGCCTTGAAGTCTAGAGCTCTAGCTACGATGTCTGAATAGGGCACATCAATAATTCCCAATACAACAATGTTCATCCAGATCTCTTGGTTTAGCCCCTCCATAAACTGGTGCACCTTGTCTTTGTTATCACTTACTAGGCGCGATGCAAATCTCGATAGGGCTTCAAACTTACTTATATAATCTGCAATTGAACCTGTCTGCTTTAGCTGCGTAAACTCATTCCTCTTCGCCACTGTAACGACCCCAGTAGGGCCGAGACAAAACCATGACTCTTTTAGACTTGTTCGTATATCCTTACTGTTCTTATTTAGGTTATGCCCCTGTTCATTTCTTTTTTTAAAAAAAAAAAATCAATCAAAATTTAGCTCAAGACATCACACGCGATTTATTAAACATCGCTCAGTAATGAAATACAGTACACATCTGCCGGCGGGCAGTATAGAATGCTTCAGCCGATGAGCGAAAGCTTCAGCTTTTAACTGCATCTACCGATAGGGACTAAACCCACATCTACCGATGGTCACGTGCCTACCACGCAACTCATCTATTTCCATCCAGCAATAGACATCTACCGGGGGACACGTGCGTTTCATGTGTCTAATTAAAACATTGCCCGGTCACTAAACGACAAAATAACAACTATATCATCCGGCATACTTACATCATCCGATATTTGAAATTCACTACATCTACCGATCGCTAGATGACAAGACAACACTTATATCATCCGGTAATTTAAATACACTACATCTACCGATCGCTAGACGACAAGACAACACTTATATCATCCGATAATTTAAAATACTCTACATCTACCGATCGCTAGTAAGAGACATCATCCGGTGAACAACAATTTTTCACTATCCACCGGTGACGTCAGCCGGATGATTCATTCATCCAGTTTCTATCATCCAACTCACACCGGTGACGTCAGCCGGATGATGTACTCATCCAACTTCTATCACCTAGCAGTAAAATACAGAAAAATTCAAGCAACCTGTATCGACAGAAAGATGTCCTGACCTTCACAGTTCTCATACACATAGACATAAACATAGGCAGACATAAAACATGGACTCATCTAAGATACATGTAGCGGAATACTTAATTAACACAGGTCATTCAATATTCTTAAAATCATCTCCAAATTCTGGTAACCAAACTAGACAATTACAGACTCCAATATTCTAAAGAAAGTCACATTCTACTTGAACATCAGTTCATTATAAATCTTACTGACATTATATGAGCATAACTATGGGACATTCTTGCCTGCCAGCCACAGACTTCCACCCTGAGCACCATCCTGCAACCAACCTTAGACATCATCACTGAATTTGGAATCTTCACCTGTTAAATCTTCGCCTACATCATAAGGTATAAACTATAAGCCTATTGCTTAGTAAGGAATGCAATACTATCAAGTATGCATGAATGTTCATTTTAAGAAACAAAAGTTCATGAATCTTTTCTTACTCATATTCATACTTAAAGTCTTCATTCTTGTTCATCATTCATATTCATTGTTCATAATCATCATTCATGCTCATCATTCATATTCTTCATTCATATACATCATTCATATACATCATTCATGTTCATCGTTCATATTCTTCGTTTATGTTGTGTGGATTAAGGGAGGATTTGTGCCGGTAAAGGGGGTTTGATAGTGAGAGTGCACATAGTTCCCTTGCGGGTCGTATCATGGTCCTTCTTTTGGACAGTGACATACGCCAAACCGCCCCAACCCTCGCTTAATTCACGTTGCATAAATTTTATATTCTTATCTTATTCGTGAGAAAACATGCTCTTAAAACATTTTCATATGCATAAAACATTCATGACGCATGAACATGAAAATTCTTAAATAATCAAGCTACAGAACAGAGCACTATTCAACATGAAACCTTACCATTGAACTAATCATCAGCATAAACATTAGACAGTAACATAAAGGAAACTTCTAATCATCGTATGAGTTTCTACCTAGCATCCTTTGATGTAGGGTCCTAATGACCGAGAAACCTATACATTCACTTACCTAGTTTCCTTAGCAACTTGAGCTCCTTTTCTTCAGACTTCTTCACCTAAACATTTACATTGCAGTAGTTAAAACAAAATCCTAATAGTCCTAATCACTAGCCACCCTAGAGTCTAATAGCTTAAATCATTCCCGAATCCCTTAGTCTAGTTTCTCTGTGCACAGTCTGAAATCTAAAAACCATAACAGCTAGATTCAACTACGATTAATCAGGATTGATTATTTTAAGTGTCCAAAATCGATTCGGAATGACATTACTAATCTCGAGTTTTAAAATGTCCTTATTATTACTCGGTCATTGAAGAATCCAAAACTTCAACACATAGCTGAAAACAGAGCTTAACAACTAACAAATAGCTACATTGCCAAACTCGTACCTCGAGCACAAAGTAGCTAAGAGGTAAGCAAGGAAACCGATCGTCGAAGGAGGGATTTCCAGTTGACTGAGAACGAGAGCTCGGTAGAGAAGAAATCACCGAGAGTAGAAGATGTCGGCTACAGTGGTTTAAAATTAAGTTTGAACCCTTTCCATTTTCTTTAAATACCGTTCTCAACCTCCATTATTACAACTTTGCCACTCAACCTAGTTTAAATCCACATGTAATTAATTAAGCTTGGCATAAAATTCTAAATCGTGAAAATTGAATAATCATGACCGTTAATACAGTTAGGAAGTCACCTGGTTGAAGTTGTTGGGTGTTACACCCTGGAGTCGATACTTACCTCTGGTTGAGTTCTCCTACAACAACAGCTACCAGTTCACCATTGGCATGGCACCTTATGAAGCACTGTATGGCAGGAAATGTAGATCACCTTTGTATTGGGATGAGGTTGGTGAAGCAAAACTTCTTGGACCCGACCTTCTGCAGCAGATGTCAGATAAGATCTCTACTATTAGAAGGAGGATAATGACTGCACAGAGCCGACAGAAGAGTTATGCAGACCAGAGGAGAAGAGATCTTGAATTTTCAGTTGGAGATGAGGTATTCTTGAAGGTTTCACCGTTCAAAGGGGTCTTAAGATTTGGCAAAAAGGGAAAACTTACTCCACGATTCATTGGACCATTCCCTGTTTTGGCTAGAATCAATAGTACAGCTTACAGACTGCAGTTGCCTCCATCATTGGACAAAGTTCATAATGTCTTTCATGTGTCAATGTTAAGGAAATGCATACGAGATCTGACGCAAGTTGTTAAGCCAGTGGATATTGAGATTGAACCATCATTAACGTATGAAGAGAAGCCATTGCAGATATTGGAATCCGCAGTTAAGACTCTGAGGAATAAAGAGATTCCGTTGGTCAAAGTTTTATGGAAGAATCATGGCATTGAAGAAGCCACTTGGGAGCGACGACAAGACATGTTAGACAAGTATCCAGAGTTATTTGATTGATCAATTTTCGGGGACGAAAATTTTGTTTAAGGAGGAGTGGATGTAACACCCGACAACTTCAACCAGGTGACTCCCTAACTGTATTAATGGTCATGAACATTCAATCTTCACGGTTTAAAGTTTTATACCAAGAATAATTAATTTCATGTGGATTTAAACTAGGTTGGGTGGCAAAGTTGTAATAATGGAGGGAGATGACCAATATATAAAGAAAAAGGAAATGTTTTAAACCTCACTTAAACCACTGTAGCCGACACCTTTCTTTTCGGCAATTTCTTCTCTCCCGAGCTCTTGCTCTCTTCTTTCAGTATACTCTCTTTGACGATCGGTTTTCTCTTCCACTACTCGACTACTCTGTGCCCGAGGTAAGCAATAGACAACGTAGCTATCTGTTAGTTTGTTAGCCTTGTTTTCTTCTCGGCATTGGAGTTTTGGATCTTCCAATGGCCGACAATAATAAGAACATTTGAAATCTGAGAGTGAGAATGACTCTTAGCTATTAGACCCTAGGATGACTTGTGAGTAGAACTTTTAGGATTTTGTTTTAACTACTGTAATGTAAATGTTTTAGGTAAAGAAGTCTGAGGAAAAGGAGCTCTCATTGCTAAGGACACCAGGTAAGTGAATGTGTAGGTTTCTCGGTCATTAGGACCCTACATCAAAGGATGCTAGGTAGAAACTCATATGATGAATAGAAGTTTCTCTTATGTTACTGTCTATTGTTTATGCCGATGATTAGCTCAGTGGTAAAGTTTCATGTCGAATGGTACTCAGTTCTGTAGCTTGATGATTTAAGAATTTTCATGTTCATGCATCATGAATGTTTTATGCATATGAAAATGTTTTATGAGCATGTCTTCGCATGACCAAGATAAGAATATAAAACTTATGCAACGTGAATTAGGAGAGGGTTGGGGGCGGTTTGGCGTAAGTCACTGTCCAAAAGAAAGACCATGATACGACCTGCAAGGGAACTATGTGCACTCTCACTGTCAAACCCCCTTTACCGGCACAAATTCTCTCTTAATCCACACAACTTAAATGAATGATGAACATGATCAATGACTATGATTGATGAATATGATCTATGACTATGAATGATGATTACGAGCAAAGATATGAACAAGAAAAGACTTATGAGCATGTGATTTTCCCAAATTATACATTCATGCATCCATGTTAGTGTTGCATTCCTTACTAAGAATTAGGCTTATAGTTTAAACCTTATGATGTAGGTGACGAGAGGTGAGGATCTCAAGGTTAATGAAGATGTCTAAGCTTGGTTGTTGGAAGGTGTACAGGGTGCAATTCTGTGGCTGGCTGGAAAATGAGACCCCGGGTTAATGTCTTATGATTTTAGTTAAGACAATGAATATAATAGGTTGAGTAGGATGAGTCTACCTGATAACATTGAATCTTTTGAAGTTTTCTGTTGTTCTCTGAATCTGGGGATAATTTTAAGGATCATCGAATGGTCTGTTTGTTTAAGTCTTCTACTATATGAATTCTGATGAGTCTATGATTCTTACTCATTAAGGTTTATAGTTACCAGGTTAAGATTTGAGCGAGTTGTGGCATTTTCTGTTGGATGAAGTTGGTTGATGATTATAGTGTTTTACTGCCGTATGATGGAGGCTGGATGAGGCAATCATCCAGCTGACATCATCAGCGGATGTCAAATGATGGAAGATGAACGATTGAGTCTTCCGGATGATGTCACCAGAAGATGTAGAGTATTCCTTCACCGGATGATGTAAATGGTATTTTGTCGTCTAGCGTTCGGTGGATGAAGCGTATTCCTTCACCGGATGATGTAAACGGTATTTTTTCGTCTAGCATTTGGTGGATGAAGCGTATTCCTTCACCGGATGATGTAAACGTATTTTGTCGTCTAACGTTCGGTGGATGGAGCGTATTCCTTCACCGGATGATGTAAATGGTATTTTGTCATCCAGCGTTCGGTGGATGGAGCGTATTCCTTCACCGATGATGTAAATGGTATTTTGTCGTCTAACGTTCGGTGGATGGAGCGTATTCCTTCACCGATGATGTAAATGGTATTTTGTCGTCTAACGTTCGGTGGATGGAGCGTATTCCTTCACCGATGATGTAAATGGTATTTTGTCGTCTAGCGTTCGGTGGATGGAGCGTATTCCTTCACCGATGATGTAAATGGTATTTTGTCGTCTAACGTTCGGTGGATGGAGCGTATTCCTTCACCGATGATGTAAATGGTATTTTGTCGTCTAGCGTTCGGTGGATGGAGCGTATTCCTTCACCGATGATGTAAATGGTATTTTGTCGTCTAGCGTTCGGTGGATGGAGCGTATTCCTTCACCGATGATGTAAATGGTATTTTGTCGTCTAGCGTTCGGTGGATGGAGCGTATTCCTTCACCGATGATGTAAATGGTATTTTGTCATCCACCGTTCGGTGGATGGAGCGTATTCCTTCACCGGATGATGTGAATGTTATTTTGTCGTCTAGTGTTCGGTGGATGAAGTGTAATTCTTCACCGGATGATGTGGATGTTAAATTGTAGTCTAGTGACCGGATGATGTGAGTATTTTCTTATTGTTTAATGTTTGGGTAATGTTTTAAATCGGTCACGTGAAGCACACATGACCACCGGTTGATGTAAGTTTATTTCTTTGTTGGCAGACCCAGTTTAAGAGATGTTCAAAAAAAAATATATTGCCGAAAATGAGTTGAGTGTGAGTAATAAGAATTAAATGATTAAGAAAGATATGGATTATGTGACGATCCCTCCCGGGTCGTTACAATTATGGTATCAAAGCAAAACCAGGTTCTAAAATCGATTCTGCAGACTGCCTCCCAGCACAGATTACCACCTGAGTACACTCCAGCAACTGTAAGTATTTATGATTTCAGTAAATGTCACTAAGTTAAGATGCATCTATAATTATTTGTCTAGGAATCCCAAAATGGTTAGAGGTCAGCAGAGAGAGACCAATGAGGATAGCAATGCCATTGCTCAGTTGACAGAGTTGGTCATGCGCCAATCTCGCCAGATCGAACAGCTGATGACTGCTAGAGAGGAACAAGGCAACTCCAGTACTAATGCAACTCATGATCATGGGGGTGAGCATTTCCACCGGCTTCAACCCCGGTGTTTAATGGACACGTTTCAGATCCTATTTATGCTGAGGAGTGGGTTCGAAAGATAGAAGACATGTTTAAGTACGCAAAGGTTGATGAAGGAGATAAGGTCACATATGCTGTCTTTCATTTGGAATTGAGTGCAAGGCATTGGTGGGATTCAATCCAGAACACCGCTAATGCCGGAGCTATGACCTGGGAAATGTTTAACACTGCTTTCTTTGACAAGTACTTTAATAGGACTGTTCGGGCCAACAAGAAAAAGGAGTTCATGAATCTGCGACAAACTGGCTCTGTGACGGATTACATATGCAAATTTGATGCTTTATAACGGTTTGCTCCCCGTATGATTGAGGATGACGAGGACAAGATTTACCAATTTGTTCAAGGACTGAAGCCAAGTCTGTACATGAAAGTAAAGACTGCTGGGATACACAATGTACCTTATGGTGAAGTGATGGCTAAGGCCTTGGAGCTGGAAGAGGCAGAAATGACAGCATATGCACAGCGTGAGCAGCCAAGAAAATTCACGAAAGAAACCCAGCCGCCACCACGTCAGAACAAAGGATGGCAGCCGCAACAGAACAGAGGACCACAACAACAACAACAAGGTATAAAGAGTCCCTTCAATCCAAATGATGATCAAGGAAAAGGAAAGCGACCAATGGCCCCTTTATGCCCCACCTGTTAGAAAAACCATCCCGACGAATGCAAGTTACTTTCTGGCCGCTGTAGATGTGACAAGGTCAGGACACGTAGTCAGAGACTGCCCCATGCCACCCGATCCAAACCGAGCAAGAGTAATGCCCCGAGTCTTTGCTATGATGGAAGACGAAGACACCATGCAGCATACGGTCATAACAGGTACAATTATGATCTGTGGTGTTTCTGCTTATACACTTATAGACACGGGTGCCACACACTCATTTATTGCAACCTTGTTTGCGTGTAAGCATAAGTTAGAATACTTACCAGCTGGTAGGCCATATAGTGTGATGTTGCCATCGGGAAAGTCCTTGTATTCTGAGCAGATATTGAAAGGCGATATTGTGTCCCTAGGAGATAAGAAGTTATATGTAGAACTGATTGTAGTTGACATGAAGGGATATGAAGTTATATTAGGAATGGATTGGTTATCCAGGCATTATGCCACGATAAGTTGTAGGTCTGGATTAGTCGAGTTTCGACCCCCTAATGGAGATCAGTACACTTTTCAAGCTATTCCGAAAATAAGTAAGATACCGATTATATCCTCGCTAGAGGCTCAGCGGTTATTGAAAGACGGTTGTGAGAGTTATCTAGCTAGTGTGATCAATAATCGTGTAAAAAACAAAGTAGAGCTACAAGATATTTCTATAATTAAAGAGCTCCCTGATGTGTTTATGGATGATTTGCCAGGATTACCGCCCGATAGAGAAATAGAGTTTGTAATAGATACGTACCTTGAGGCCTTACCCGTATCTAAGAATCCTTATCGTATGGCACCTGTTGAACTAAAGGAGTTAAAAGTCCAACTACAGAAATTAGTAGACAAAGGATTTTTACGCTCTAGTAGTTCTCCTTGGGGTGCACCTGTGTTGTTCGTTAAGAAGAAAGATGGTTCCCTAAGGATGTGCATAGATTACCGAGAACTTAACAAGTTGACAATTAAGAATAAATACCCCTTGCCCCGAATCGACGACTTGTTTGACCAATTGCAAGGAGCTAAGGTGTTTTCAAAGATTGACTTACGTTCGGGGTACTACCAATTGAAGGTTAAGGAAAGTGATATACCTAAGACAGCTTTTAGGACCCGTTATGGACATTATGAATTCCTTGTGATGTGGTTTGGGTTAACCAATGCACCTGCAGCTTTTATGGATTTGATGAATCGAGTGTTTCGTGATTACTTGGACAAGTTTGTGATTGTATTTATAGATGATATTCTCATATACTCACAAACTGAGGCTGACCATATGGAACACCTAAGGATAGTTTTGACCACCCTAAAACAGCAACAACTTTATGCCAAGTTATCCAAATGTGAGTTCTGGTTGTATAAGGTTAACTTTTTAGGCCATGTCATTTCTGCTGAGGGTATATCAATAGATCCAACTAAGATTCAGGCTGTTAAGGACTGGCCACAGCCAAGGAATGTTTGTGAAGTCCGTAGTTTTCTTGGTTTGGCAGGCTATTATAGGAAGTTTATTAAGGGATTTTTTATGAGAGCTAAGCCTTTAACTAGTTTGACAAAGAAGGACACCAAATACTCTTGGACCGAAGCTTGTGAAGATGGCTTCAAGACAATTAAGCTGAAGTTAACGACAGCTCCACTTTTGACTCTCCCAACTGAAGGAGGAAAGTTTAGTGTTTATTGTGATGCATCCAAAGTTGGACTGGGGTGTGTTTTGATGCAAGAAGACAAGGTTGTAGCGTATGCCTCTAGGCAGTTAAAGAGTTATGAACAGAACTATCCCACCCATGATTTTGAATTAGCTGCTGTTGTTTTTGCCTTGAAGATATGGAGACACTATTTATATGGACAGCAATGTGAGGTGTTTTCTGACCATAAAAGTCTGAAGTACCTCTTTACTCAAAAGGAATTAAACATGAGACAGAGACGTTGGTTAGAATTTGTTAAAGACTATGACTTTGAAATTAAGTATCATCCAGGCAAGGCTAATGCTGTAGCCGATGCTTTAAGCAGAATATCAACGACAATGCAACCCGCATTATCAACCATGTCTATACCTTTGAGGACAGAGATTCAGAAATTGGAGTTGGAGATAGTTCCAGAGTTGTCAACTTTGCTCGCAAAATTGACCATTCAACCGACGGTTCTGGAAAAGATCAAAGAGGCACAACAGAATGACTCAGAGGAGAATAACGGTATGATGAACAAGGTGAAGGACACCACCTCCGAGTTTAGTCTTTTCAAGGATGGGATTCTGAGGTTTAGAAATAGATGGTATGTCCCTAATGATGAAGGATTACGTAAGTTAATCTTGGCTGAGGCGTATTCGTCTCCCTTTTCTGTACATCCTGGTAGCACCAAGATGTATCGAGACCTGAAGTTACTCTATTGGTGGCCAAACTTAAAGAGAGATGTTGCTAAGTATGTAGATTCATGCTTGGTTTGCCAACAAGTTAAAGCCGAGCTCCAACGTCCAGGAGGTACCCTTCAGCCTTTACCTATTCCCGAGTGGAAGTGGGAACACATAGCTATGGATTTCGTTGTAGGATTACCTAAGACAACTAAGGGACATGATAGTATTTGGGTTGTGATTGATAGATTGACGAAATCAGCCCATTTCTTACCAGTAAGGACAACCTACTCGATGGACCAGCTTGCTGATCTTTATGTACAAGAAGTTATTAGGTTGCATGGAATCCCTGCATCTATTGTCTCTAATCGTGACCCCAGGTTCACCTCACGATTTTGGAAAGGTCTACAAAGCACATTTGGCACAAGGTTATCATGCAGCACTGCCTTTCACCCGCAGACAGATGGTCAATCGGAGAGGATTATTCAGATACTTGAAGACATGCTGAGGGCGTGTGTACTAGATTTCCAGTCATCCTGGAGTCGATACTTACCTCTGGTTGAGTTCTCCTACAACAACAGCTACCAGTCCACCATTGGCATGGCACCTTATGAAGCACTGTATGGCAGGAAATGTAGATCACCTTTGTATTGGGATGAGGTTGGTGAAGCAAAACTTCTTGGACCCGACCTTCTGCAGCAGATGTCAGATAAGATCTCTAATATTAGAACGAGGATAATGACTGCACAGAGCCGACAGAAGAGTTATGCAGACCAAAGGAGAAGAGATCTTGAATTTTCGGTTGAAGATGAGGTATTCTTGAAGTTTCACCGTTCAAAGAGGTCTTAAGATTTGGCAAAAAGGGAAAACTTACTCCACAATTCATTGGACCATTCCCTGTTTTGGCTAGAATCGGTAGTACAGCTTACAGACTGTAGTTGCCTCCATCATCGATAAAGTTCATAATGTCTTTCACGTGTCAATGTTAAGGAAATGCATACGAGATCTGACGCAAGTTGTTAAGCCAGTGGATATTGAGATTGAACCATCATTAACATATGAAGAGTAGCCAGTGCAGATATTGGAATCCGCAGTTAAGACTCTGAGGAATAAAGAGATTCCGTTGGTCAAAGTTTTATGGAAGAATCATGGCATTGAAGAAGCCACTTGGGAGTGACGACAAGACTTGTTAGACAAGTATCCAGAGTTATTTGATTGATCAATTTTTGGAGACGAAAATTTTGTTTAAGGAGGAGTGGATGTAACACCCGACAACTTCAACCAGGTGACTCCCTAACTGTATTAACGGTCATGAACATTCAATCTTCACGGTTTAAAGTTTTATACCAAGAATAATTAATTTCATGTGGATTTAAACTAGGTTGGGTGGCAAAGTTGTAATAATGGAGCGAGATGACCAATATATACAGAAAAATGAAATGTTTTAAACCTCACTTAAACCACTATAGCCGACACCTTCCTTTTCGGCGATTTCTTCTCTCCCGAGCTCTTGCTCTCTGCTTTCAGCATACTCTCTTCGACGATCGGTTTTCTCTGCCACTACTCGACTACTCTGTGCCCGAGGTAAGCAATAGACAACGTAGCTATCTGTTAGTTTAATAGCCCTGTTTTCTACTCGGCATTGGAGTTTTGGATCTTCCAATGGCCGACTAATAATAAGAACATTTGAAATTTGAGAGTGGGAATGACTCTTAGGTATAGACCCTAGGATGACTTGTGAGTAGAACTTTTAGGATTTTGTTTTAACTACTGTAATGTAAATGTTTTGGGTAAAGAAGTCTGAGGAAAAGAAGCTCTCATTGCTAAGGACACCAGGTAAGTGAATGTGTAGGTTTCTCGGTCATTAGGACCCTACATCAAAGGATGCTAGGTAGAAACTCATATGATGAATAGAAGTTTCTCTTATGTTACTGTCTATTGTTTATGCCGATGATTAGCTCAGTGGTAAAGTTTCATTTCGAATGTAACACCCGAGTCAACGGCCTGGTGATTTTCTTAACTGTATTAACGGTCATAAATATTTAATCTTCGTAGTTTAGGATTTATGCCAAGCTTAATTAATTACATGTGGATCTAAACTAGGTTGAGTGGCAAAGTTGTAATATTGGAGGATTGAGGCCAGTATTTAAAGAAAAAGGAAAGGATTCAAACCTCATTTAAACCACTATAGCCGACACCACCCTTTCCGGCGATTTCTTCTCTCGCAAGTTCTTACTCTCTGCTATCAGTGTCTTCCTCGCCGACGACCGGTTTCTAGCCGCATTCCTCTGCGAATCCGTACCCGAGGTATGAAATGGACAATGTAATTATCTGTTTGTGTTTGGAGGTCTGTTTTCAGCTCGGCATTTGAACTCGGATTTTATCAATGGCCGAGTAGTATTAGAACATTTTGAAACCTGAGATTGGTAATGTAATTCCGAATCGATTCTGGACATTTAAAACAACCAACCCTGAGTTATCATTATCTAATCCGTCTGTCTTGATTTTGAGATTTCAGGTTACATTGAGTATTAAACTAAGAACTCGGGAAGGACTCTTAGCTATCAGATCTTAGGATAACTCGAGATTAGAACTATTAGGATTTTGTTTTAACTACTGCAATGTAAATGTTTAAGTGAAGAAGTTTGAAGAGAAAGGAGCTCAAGTGCTAAGGAGACCAGGTAAGTGAATGTATTAAGATTTCCGGCTAATAGAGCCCTACATCGTGGGAGTACTAGGGTGAGATGTCTAATGTTTACCTTATGATTATGAGCTTGTCTGCACTTGAAGGATTTATGTATGTTGCGAGTTATACCATGTGATGACCTGTTAGTGAATGTGAAGTTGACTGCTCTGGTATGATCCTTGTCAAAGTTTGATGAGTTAAAAGCTCTCATGTTCATGCATCATGAATGTTTCTCAAGCATAAGAAAATGTTTAACGCATGTTTTCCATGAACGAGATATGTATGTATATATGTATATGTATAAGATTTATGCAACGTGGATTAAGTGAGGGTTGGGGGCGGTTCGGCGTATGTCACAGTCCAAAGAAGGACATATGAATACGACCTGCAGTAGGGAACAAGATCAAACTCACTGTCGAACCCCCTTTACCGACACAAATCCTCTCTTGATCAACACAACCTAAACAAAGAATATGAACAATGACTATGAATGATGAATATGATCAATGAATATGAATGATGAATATGATCAATGACTATGAATGATGAATATGATCAATGATTGTGAATGATGAATATGATCCATGACTATGAATGATGATTACGAGCAAAGACATGAACAAGAAAAGACTTATGAGCATGTGATTTTCCCAAATTATGCATTCATGCATCCATGTTAGTGTTGCATTCCTTACTAAGCATTAGGCTTATAGTTTAAACCTTATGATGTAGGTGACGAGTTTTCAGGTGAGGAACTCAAGGTCAATGAAGATGTCTAAGCTTGGTTGCTGGAGGATGCTCAGTGTGACAGTGAAGGCTGGATAGGCGATCAAGTTCCCTGGTTATGCCCATAGTAAGTCAGAGAAGTTTATGATAAACAGATCACTAAGTAGAATAGAGTTTTCTTATAACAATGAGATTTGGATTTTTAATGGTTTGACTTCAGAGTCTGTTAACGATTTTAAGGATCATTGAATGGTCTGTTTTTCTTAAGCCTTCCGCTATGTGTATCTTGTATGGGATATGGTTTTCACTCATTAGGGTTTATAATTCCCAGGTTAGGGTTTGGGTGAGTTGTAGTATTCTCTGTTGGATGAGGTTGTTTGATGATTATAGTGTTTTACTGCCGTAAGATAGAAGCTGGATGAGGCATTCATCCAGCTGACGTCATCAGCAGATGTCAAATGATAGGAATCGAACGATTGAGTCTTCCGGATGACGTCACCGGAAGATGTAGTATGTTCTTCATCGGCAGATGTAGAGTGTTAGCTATCGGATGATGAAAGTGCTATTTTGTCGTCTAGCAATCGGCAGATGTAGAGTGTTAGCTATCGGATGATGAAAGTGTTATTTTTTCGTCTAGCGATCGGCAGATGTAGTGTTTAAGCCATCGGATGATGAAAGTGTTATTTTGTCGTCTAGCGATCGGCAGATGTAGTGTTTAAGCCATCGGATGATGAAAGTGCCATTTTGTCGTCTAGCGATCGGCAGATGTAGAGTGTTTAGCCATCGGACGATGTGAGGGTTTTCTTGTCGTTTAGTGACCGGGTCATGTTTTAATTATGCACGTGGGGAGCACATGTCCATCGGATGATGTTTCCCTATTTCACCGGAAGATGAAGTATATTTCCTCGCCGGATGATGTAAATAATAATTTGTCGTTTAGTGATCGGATGATATAGAGCTTGTAAGCTATCGGTAGATGTTTTAAATTGGTCACACGAGATGCACGTGATCGTCGGTCGATGCGAGTATTCGCATCTGCCGATAGGTGTTTAAATGAGTCATGTGGGGTGCTCGTGCCATCCGGAAGACGCAGTGTCTATCGGTTGATGCATGCAGACCCATGCGACTTGTACGTCGATTGGAAGCATGTACGAGGGACTAATTTTCCATCCATTAAGTTGAAGTCTTTAAGCCTGTTAGGTATACTGTTATTAAAGAAAAGAAAAAGAAAAGGAGAAAAGAGTTCAAATATAAATTAAAGTTTTATGTAAAGTCAAGAATTTCGTGGCGATCCTCCCCGGGTCGTTACACATATGATGAATAGAATTTTCTCTTATGTTACTGTCTATTGTTTATGCCGATGATTAGCTCAGTGGTAAAGTTTCATGTCGAATGGTACTCAGTTCTGTAGCTTGATGATTTAAGAATTTTCATGTTCATACATCATGAATGTTTTATGCATATGAAAATGTTTTATGAGCATGTCTTCGCATGAACAAGATAAGAATATAAAACTTATGCAATGTGAATTAGGAGACGGTTGGGGGCGGTTTGGCGTATGTCACTGTCCAAAAGAAGAACCATGATACGACCCGCAAGGGAACTATGTGCACTCTCACTGTCAAACCCCCTTTACCGGCACAAATTCTCTCTTAATCCACACAACTTAAACTGAATGATGAACATGATCAATGACTATGAATGATGAACATGGTCAATGACTATGATTGATGAATATGATCTATGACTATAAATGATGATTACGAGCAAAGATATGAATAATAAAAGACTAATGAGCATGTGATTTTTCCAAATTATACATTCATGCATCCATTTTAGTGTTGCATTCCTTACTAAGCATTAGGCTTATAGTTTAAACCTTATGATGTAGGTGACGAGTTTTCAGGTGAGGATCTCAAGGTTAATGAGGATGTCTAAGCTTGGTTGTTGGAAGGTGTACAGGGTGCAATTCTGTGGCTGGCTGGCAAATGAGACCCCGGGTTAATGTTTTATGATTTTAGTTAAGACAATGAATATAATAGGTGGAGTAGGATGAGTCTACCTGATAACATTGAATCTTTTGAAGTTGTCTGTTGTTCTCTGAATCTGGGGATAATTTTAAGGATCATCGAATGGTCTGTTTGTTTAAGTCTTCTACTATATGAATTCTGATGAGTCTATGATTCTTACTCATTAAGGTTTATAGTCACCAAGTTAAGATTTGAGCGAGTTGTGGTATTTTCTGTTGGATGAAGTTGGTTGATGATTATAGTGTTTTACTGCCGTATGATGGAGGCTGGATGAGGCAATCATCCGGCTGACGTCATCGGCGGATGTCAAATGATGGAAGATGAACGATTGAGTCTTCCGGATGACGTCACCGGAAGATGTAGTGTATTCCTTCACTGGATGATGTAAATGGTATTTTGTCGTCTAACGTTCGGTGGATGAAGCGTATTCCTTCACCGGATGATGTAAATGGTATTTTGTCGTCAAGTGTTCGGCGGATGAAGCGTATTCCTTCACTGGATGATGTAAACGTATTTTGTCGTCTAGCGTTCGGTGGATGGAGCGTATTCCTTCACCGGATGATGTAAATGGTATTTTGTCGTCTAGCGTTCGGTGGATGGAGCGTATTCCTTCACCGGATGATGTGAATGTTATTTTGTCGTCTAGTGTTCGGTGGATGAAATGTAATTCTTCACCGGATGATGTGGATGTTAAATTGTCGTCTAGTGATCGGATGATGTGAGTATTTTCTTATTGTTTAATGTTCAGGTAATGTTTTAAATCGGTCACGTGAAGCACACATGACCACCGGTTGATGTAAGTTTATTTCTTTGTTGGCAGACCCAGTTTAAGAGATGTTCAAAAAAAAAATATATTGCCGAAAATGAGTTAAGTGTGAGTAATAAGAATTAAATGATTAAGAAAGATATGGATTATGTGACGATCCCTCCCGGGTCGTTACAATTATGGTATCAAAGCAAAACAAGATTCTAAAATCGATTCTGCAGACTGCCTCCCAGCACAGATTACCACCTGAGTACACTCCAGCAACTGTAAGTATTTATGATTTCAGTAAATGTCACTAAGTTAAGATGCATCTATAATTATTTGTCTAGGAATCCCAAAATGGTTAGAGGTCAGCAGAGAGAGACCAATGAGGATAGCAATGCCATTGCTCAGTTGACAGAGTTGGTCATGCGCCAATCTCACCAGATCAAACAGCTGATGACTGCTAGAGAGGAACAAGGCAACTCCAGTACTAATGCAACTCATGATCATGGGGGTGAGCGTTTCCACCGGCTTCAACCCCCGGTGTTTAATGGACACGTTTCAGATCCTATTTATGTTGAGGAGTGGGTTCGAAAGATAGAAGACATGTTTAAGTACGCAAAGGTTGATGAAGGAGATAAGGTCACATATGCTGTCTTTCATTTGGAATTGAGTGCAAGGCATTGGTGGGATTCAATCCAGAACACCACTAATTCTAGAGCTATGACCTGGAAAATGTTTAAGACTGCTTTCTTTGACAAGTACTTCAATAGGACTGTTCGGGCCAACAAGAAGAAGGAGTTCATGAATTTGCGACAAACTGGCTCTGTGACGGATTACATATGCAAATTTGATGCTTGATCACGGTTTGCTCCCCGTATGATTGAGGATGACGAGGACAAGATTTACCAATTTGTTCAAGGACTGAAGCCGAGTCTGTACATGAAAGTAAAGACTGCTGGGATACACAATGTACCTTATGGTGAAGTGACGGCTAAGGCCTTGGAGCTGGAAGAGGCAGAAATGACAGCATATGCACAGCGTGAGCAGCCAAGAAAATTCACAAAGGAAACCCAGCCGCCACAACGTCAGAACAAAGGATGGCAGCCGCAACAGAACAGGGGACCACAACAACAACAACAAGGTATAAAGAGTCCCTTCAATCCAAATGATGATCAAGGAAAAGGAAAGCGACCAATGGCCCCTTTATGCCCCACCTGTCAGAAGAACCATCCCGGCGAATGCAAGTTACTTTCTGACCACTGTTTTAGATGTGACAAGGTCGGACACGTAGTCAAAGACTGACCCATGCCACCCCGATCCAAACCGAGCAAGAGTAATGCCCCGAGTCTTTACTATGATGGAAGACGAAGACACCATGCAGCATACGGTCATAACAGGTACAATTATGATCTGTGGTGTTTCTGCTTATACACTTATAGACACGGGTGCCACACACTCATTTATTGCAACCTTGTTTGCGTGTAAGCATAAGTTAGAATACTTACCAGCTGGTAGGCCATATAGTGTGATGTTGCCATCGGGAAAGTCCTTGTATTCTGAGCAGATATTGAAAGGCGATATTGTGTCCCTAGGAGATAAGAAGTTATATTTAGAACTGATTGTAGTTGACATGAAGGGATATGAAGTTATATTAGGAATGGATTGGTTATCCAGGCATTATGCCACGATAAGTTGTAGGTCTTGATTAGTCGAGTTTCGACCCCCTAATGGAGATCAGTACACTTTCCAAGCTATTCTGAAAATAAGTAAGATACCGATTATATCCTCGCTAGAGGCTCAACGGTTATTGAAAGACGGTTGTGAGAGTTATCTAGCTAGTGTGATCGATAATCGGGTAAAAAACAAAGTAGAGCTACAAGATATTTCTATAATTAAAGAGTTCCCTGATGTGTTTATGGATGATTTGCCAGGATTACCGCCCGATAAAGAAATAGAGTTTGTAATAGATACGTACTCTGAGGCCTTACCCGTATCTAAGAATCCTTATCGGATGGAACCTGTTGAACTAAAGGAGTTAAAAGTCCAACTACAGGAATTGGTAGACAAAGGATTTATACGCTCTAGTAGTTCTCCTTAGGGTGCACCTGTGTTGTTCGTTAAGAAGAAAGATGGTTTCCTAAGGATGTGCATAGATTACCGAGAACTGAACAAGTTGACAATTAAGAATAAATACCCCTTGCCCCGAATCGACGACTTGTTTGTCCAATTGCAAGGAGCTAAGGTGTTTTCAAAGATTGACTTGCGTTCGGGGTACTACCAACTGAAGGTTAAGGAAAGTGATATACCTAAGACAGCTTTTAGGACCCGTTATGGACATTATGAATTCCTTGTGATGTCGTTTGGGTTAACCAATGCACCTGCAGCTTTTATGGATTTGATGAATCGAGTGTTTCGTGATTACTTGGAAAAGTTTGTGATTGTATTTATAGATGATATTCTCATATACTCACAAACTGAGGCTGGCCATATGGAACACCTAAGGATAGTTTTGACCACCCTGAAACAGCAACAACTTTATGCCAAGTTATCCAAATGTGAGTTCTAGTTGTATAAGGTTAACTTTTTAGGCCATGTCATTTCTGCTGAGGGTATATCAGTAGATCCAACTAAGATTTAGGCTGTTAAGGACTGGCCACAGCCAAGAAATGTTAGTGAAGTCCGTAGTTTTTTTGGTTTGGCAGGCTATTATAGAAGTTTATTAAGGGATTTTCTATGATAGCTAAGCCTTTAACTAGTTTGACAAAGAAGGACACCAAATACTCTTGGACCGAAGCTTGTGAAGATGGCTTCTAGACACTTAAGCTGAAGTTAACGACAGCTCCACTTTTGACTCTCCCAACTGAAGGAGGAAAGTTTAGTGTTTATTGTGATGCATCCAAAGTTGGACTGGGGTGTGTTTTGATGCAAGAAGGCAGGGTTGTAGTGTATGCGTCTAGGCAGTTAAAGAGTTATGAACAGAACTATCCCACCCATGATTTTGAATTAGCCGCTGTTGTTTTTGCCTTGAAGATATGGAGACACTATTTATATGGACAGCAGTGTGAGGGGTTTTCTGACCATAAAAGTCTGAAGTACCTCTTTACTCAAAAGGAATTAAACATGAGACAGAGACGTTGGTTAGAATTTGTTAAAGACTATGACTTTGAAATTAAGTATCATCCAGGCAAGGCTAATGCTGTAGCCGATGCTTTAAGCAGAATGTCAACGACAATGCAACCCGCATTATCAACCATGTCTATACCTTTGAGGACAGAGATTCAGAAATTGGAGTTGGAGATAGTTCCAGAGTTGTCAGCTTTGCTCGCAAAATTTACCATTCAACCGACGGTTCTGGAAAAGATCAAAGAGGCACAACAGAATGACTCAGAGGAGAATAACGGTATGATGAACAAGGTGAAGGACACCACCTCCGAGTTTAGTCTTTTCAAGGATGGGATTCTGAGGTTTAGAAATAGATGGTATGCCCCTAATGATGAAGGATTACGTAAGTTAATCTTGGCTGAGGCGCATTTGTCTCCCTTTTCTGTACATCCTGGTAGCACCAAGATGTATCGAGACTTGAAGTTACTCTATTGGTGGCCAAACTTGAAGAGAGATGTTGCTAAGTATGTAGAGTCATGTTTAGTTTGCCAACAAGTTAAAGCCGAGCTCCAACGTCCAGGAGGTACCCTTCAGCCTTTACCTATTCCCGAGTAGAAGTGGGAACACAAAGCTATTGATTTCATTGTAGGATTACCTAAGACAACTAAGGGACATGATAGTATTTGGGTTGTGATTGATAGATTGACGAAATCAGCCCATTTCTTACCAGTAAGGACAACCTACTCGATGGACCAGCTTGCTGATCTTTATGTACAAGAAGTTATTAGGTTGCATGGAATTCCTGCATCTATTGTCTCTGATCGTGACCCCAGGTTCACCTCACGATTTTGGAAAGGTCTACAAAGCACACTTGGCACAAGGTTATCATGCAGCACTGCCTTTCACCCGCAGACAGATGGTCAATCGGAGAGGATTATTCAGATACTTGAAGACATGCTGAGGGCGTGTGTACTAGATATCCAGTCATCCTGGAGTCGATACTTACCTCTGGTTGAGTTCTCCTACAACAACAGCTACCAGTTCACCATTGGCATGGCACCTTATGAAGCACTGTATGGCAAGAAATGTAGATCACTTTTGTATTGGGATGAGGTTGGTGAAGCAAAACTTCTTGGACCCGACCTTCTGCAGCAGATGTCAGATAAGATCTCTACTATTAGAAGGAGGATAATGACTGCACAGAGCCGACAAAAGAGTTATGCAGACCAGAGGAGAAGAGATCTTGAATTTTCGGTTGGAGATGAGGTATTCTTGAAGTTTCACCGTTCAAAGGGGTCTTAAGATTTGGCAAAAAGGGAAAACTTACTCCACGATTCATTGGACCATTCCCTGTTTTGGGTAGAATCGGTAGTACAGCTTACAGACTGCAGTTGGCTCCATCATTGGACAAAGTTCATAATGTCTTTCACGTGTCAATGTTAAGGAAATGCATACGAGATCTGACGCAAGTTGTTAAGGCAGTGGATATTGCGATTGAACCATCATTAACATATGAAGAGAAGCCAGTGCAGATATTGGAATCCGCAGTTAAGACTCTGAGGAATAAAGAGATTCCGTTGGTCAAAGTTTTATGGAAGAATCATGGCATTGAAGAAGCCACTTGGGAGCGACGACAAGACATGTTAGACAAGTATCCAGAGTTATTTGATTGATCAATTTTCGGGGACGAAAATTTTGTTTAAGGAGGAGTGGATGTAACACCCGACAACTTCAACCAGGTGACTCCCTAACTATATTAACAGTCATGAACATTCAATCACCCCTCCTCGGGGGCCCAACGTCCTCATTGGCCACATTTCCGGTTCGATACAGGCTCTGATACCATTTGTAACGACCCCCTTTCCCAGAAAGATGTTGTCCGCTCTGGGGATTGGGCCGTAGCCCAATATCCTCCCCTCACGGCTTTGTTTGGCGAGAACTTCCCGGAAGTTAACCCAACCTGGAATTGCTCTCGCCGAAGCACTTTTAACTTCGGAGTTCTTATGGGATCCGTTGCCAATCGTGCTCCAAAACGCGTCTTGCTATCTTTGGAGGGATCTCTTACATATGTTTCATTTTCATGTACTTCCCCAAGCGATGTGGGATTGTGACAAGCCCCTCTTTACGACCCGGGATTTGCCTATACTCGAGTCTGGGATTCGCCTACACTCGGCTTAGGTCCCGAGGTTTTCCCCGCAACCCGAGGTTTGCCCCGTAGTCGTACACATACGTTCACATTCGGGTCATCACATCGCTGGTCGAAAGGTTGCTCTTGTCACCTTTCTAGATAGAGCTTCGCCGATGGACAGGGAAGCACTCCGGCAGTTGGAAAAAGCCCTGCATTGCGTTCTTTCGTCCTCAGAAGAGGCCGAAGGAAGATGGGTCGATGACCCATGGCTGGTCCGAGGCCATTGGCACCTTTGGACGATTGAACCTTTGCTGGCGAAGTGTTCACAGCAGCTGGGAACGATTGTGCGACGACCCCAACCCGGTCAGGGCCATCACAGACTTGCCATGACGTAATCTTAACTTAAGACCTCGTAAGTTCCCCTAAAAATTTTTCCTTTTTGCTTAACACTCTAAAATAAAACGAACCTAGGCAATGACCCACCTCGATCGACCCTTTAGAGTCTAACCTGGACTTAAACATGTTGGGCATAAAGTTCGTCAACTTTTAAAACATTTAAAACGAGATTAAAACCATTTTTTGATAAAATGTCGACTCGGTTTTTGGGTCCTTAAAATCCTTTAAAAAAATTTCATGTTGGGTGCGTGCTTGCTGGGCAGCACAGCATGTGCCATGCACGTGTTAGAGCCGATCGATCGGCGACTCCTCTAGATTTTCAACCAAAAACTATCAAAAATGCCGATCGATCGCCGATCGGGCGTGATCAATCAGCTAGGCACATCCTGGACGCGCCCCATGCGCACCCTGCGCGCGCGCCCCGCGCGCACCCTGCGCGCTCGCGCTGCATGCAGCTAGCACACCACCAGCGCCCTTATGGCCCTTTTTTCATACTTAACCATTTTTTTCAATTTCAAACTCCTACCCTTCACATTAAACTTTCCTAAAACCTTTCCTAACCTCTTTAAACACAAAATACATCGAATCTCCCGAAAACCTAACTCATAAACGTATCCTAAAATGTATTTCAAATTTACTAAAACAAACTGCATGGATCGCTCTAAAAACCGAGCGTATCCTTACAAGTTTGAAGTACCTAAAATCATCAACTACTATCCAACCTAGTCCACAACACAATTATCGAACGTAAACGCGGAATTTCCTAAAACATCAGCAAAACAAATATGTCTATCAAATCGTTCAAAATAACATAACTCCAAGCCTAATTCCACTATACAATTCACTAAAATTCATAGTCCCTATTCATTCTAAAATCCATCACATCCCCAACATCAAAACTAGTTCACACCTATTAACCACAAAACAGCTCGGAGCACACCCACGGGTCATCAAGCCTAGCCAAAACACGCCCCGTCGCCACGAGCTCCGCCCATCAACCATCTAAGCCTGACCATCGAGAGGAGGCTCCTTGTGGTGACCCCGACCTTTGTCGGTGCCGCCACGACCTAAGCCGTGACATACGTACATGCTACCCTTGCCCGTTCTCATTAAATTTTTCATTTTCCATTTATCATTTTTGTTCTTAATTTCCTTTCATTTACATTCGTTCAATCGTTAGAGAACGAACTCAGGTATTCAATCCATATGTATCCACATTTAGGGTCTAACTTAAAACATAACCAAAATGACTCATCTAAGGTCGGGAATCATCAAAAGAGGCCTAGGACACCAAAACGGGTCAATTGGCATGCATTCGGCATGCCTTGCATTCGGCTCACGCGCCCAATGCGCACCTTGTGCGCACACCACGCGCGCACCACGCGCGCATTGCATGCTCACCACGCGCCAACAGCGCTCCTCACCACGCGCCCTCCCGCCAACGTCTAGCACCAGCACACAGCGCCCAGCACGCAGCACCCTGCGAGGGCCGATCGATCTGCTAGGGGCGCCGTCGATCGGCAACCTCTCTGGTTTTTCACCAGATCGCGGCATAGTTGCCCGATCGATCGGCTAGCTTTCGGGTTGCCCAGCAATTTCTAGAATCTTGGCCGATCGATTGGCCATCAAGCACCGATCGATCGGCTAGCGCAGGGCAGCGCGCCCTGTTCGCCCCACTTGCGCGTGCCTGCTGCGCGCTCTGCGCGCCCAGTTTGCGCGCCCAGCGCTCCAACTCGAGCCAATTTCCATCCTTAACCTATTTTCTCTTATTTTTCACCTAATACACATTTCAAATATCATCCTCCAATTATTCATCAACATTTCAATCTAAAATACCCATCCATAAACAAATCCTCAACCTAAAATCATCAAATCCCTACACAAAACGACGTATTCGTCTCAAAACGACAAACCTAACTCTAAGTCATCCAAAATCCACATCAATGCATCAATATCAAATCTATTTCATCAAAACATTAATCTATTCATCAATATCCATCCATACATAGCGGAAACTAACAAATTATCAAAATAGCCATCCTATACACACGTTCACAAATTATCCAAAGTAATCATCCGTCAATAAAATTTTCTAGACCCAAGCACCCTAAAATGAGTTCTATACGTTTCTTTCTATTCTTTCACCCATCAGCCCATTTAACCCAAAAACCATAAAATACTCAACCTATAGCTCCCCACGGGTCATGTTCACACTGACGCGCCAGCACGCTCCCACGGGCTTCCTCCTTCAATCTGCAAGCTCGTCAGGTGAAAGGACATCTTCCTCACCTTGCTAAAAGTCACCTACACCATAAAGACGCCTATGAGATAAATCTCAGTAAATTCTACGTAAATGTCTATGCATGAACATGTATATGCAATTTTCATGAAGGCCGTTCATGTCATTTCATTTTCAGTACGTGTCAGTCTTTGGTTATCGGGGCCTTTCTCAGTTAGATGGATAGAGCACATCAAGCGAGTAGACAGCCCACACCATCTGAAAGGAGCAAGACCCACTCACCACAGAACGCCAGGTCTGAACCACTCCCCGAATAACCACTATGTGTTGTTTACTATGATACTTTACTTGCCTTTTCTTTAACTTTCCATTTTTAAGAAATCAATGCATAAATCTGTTTTCATGACGTTTATAAACAGTGATGCATGACAATTAAATACGCGACATAAATATAAAAGCACGGATACCATCAAAACCATACAAGTATTTCCTATAAACAAACTAAACATAAACTACAAAACCAAAACATATAAACATCCAATGCACCAACAATCCTCAACAAACAAAACTCGACATATGGTGTAGGCCAATCGGCCACAGTAAGTTACGAGAACTTACCTGACGTCCTTAGCAATTCGGGTGCCGTCCGTGAGCTTTGTCACCTAGAACATTTCACAACGTCCTTTGTTAAAACTGGGCCTAAACAATGAGATTTCGAAAACTAACGAAACTCCTAACTAAAGAAAATTTTCTAAAATTCTAATAAACTTCACTTGGGCATTTCATCGAGCAATTTACGCTCACAAATCATAAACCTCCATTAATGGAGTTTTCCAAAACTCCAAATACCCGATTTTCAACCAAAACACTAAATACACCCATTATTTTGCCCAACAACGCTCAATAATCATAAATACGGCAATACCAAGCCGTTTCTAATATAACCCGACTAGTTTGATGAAAACCTAACGAAACCCTAAACGTTTAAACTCTTAAAAATCAAGAACTAATGGACTAAAACTATAGAACCTAGGACGTCGTTAGGAGAAGGAAACATGAAGAACCTGAGTCTATTGGTGGAGAATCGGCCGGCGTTAAAGAGAAACGGAGGGAGGACGTGAGATATCGCCAGAGAGAGGGAGAAGGCTTCTGGAAATCGTTAAGTGTGGGAAGAAGAAGGGTTTTGTTATTTTAAATCAATTTGACTTGTCAAATGACAAGTTTGCCCCTCCACATAATTTTCCGTTTATCTCAATGTTCGTGTAACACCCGAATTTTTAGATTTTTTGGAATTGCCGTATAATGGTATTTTCGTAAATATGTCGAATTAAACCCGTTTTGTGAGCGAGAAGCTTTATTAGAACTATGTGAATAAATTTGAGTATCTAGAGGGATAAGGGAGTTTTGGAGATATAACGCCTATTTTACGAGTTTTAGATAATTCTCGTAATATAATGGTTATTTTAATAAATATAGTAAACTAGGTTCGTTTTGTAAACGGAAAGTTTTATTAAAGCCCCGGTAACAAATTGGAATTTCTGGTGAAATAAGAAAATTTGGAGAAACCGAATTGATGATTAAATAACGAAATAATAGGATATTAAGTTAGAAGGGCAAAATGGTAATTTAAAGGTTATTAAAACATCACAATCTTCCCCCCCCCCCCCTTCAAACTTAACAATTTCTCAGAGAGAAATCAATTTCTCCTTGCGACTTCTCTCTCTCTCACGCGTTCTCTCTTCCGGCGACGAAAGCTCTTCTTCAGCGACTCGACTCTTCATGTTTCTTCTTCGTCTTCAAACCCTAGGTAAGCTTAGAGCATTACCTGTTAGTTGGCCGTTTTTGAGTTGTTACTAGTTAGGGTTTTGTTTAGGGTTTTGTGAAATTGAATGACTATGTTAAAAATGGTTAGGTTTACTGTAATGGCGACTTAAATGGACGTATTAGCAATTATTGGACGTAGTAGCAATTATTGAACGTAGTTAGTCGATTTATTGATGAGCATTAAGGTTTTGGTTGTTGGAGGTTTTTGGGAAAACTCCATTAATGGAGGTCTAAGAATTCACGAGCACGAATTGCTCGATGAAATGCCTTAATAAATTTAAATAGAGTTTTAGAAAAATTTCCCTTACATAAGGGTTTCGTTAGGCCTTTAGAACGATTTATTTAAATTAGCCCTAATACCCGAACGGTGGAATGTTTTAGGTGACGAAGCTTGGAACGAAGCACTCGGATTGCTAAGGATACGAGGTAAGTTTTCGTGGCTTGCTTGGCCGATTCGGCCTACACCATAAGAAATTGTTTATGGAGGATTGTGGAGATTTGATTTTGGTATATAGGAGGGGTAGTTAGTGTGACGACCCCGACCCCACGTCGGTGCCGCCACTACCTGTGTCGTGCGCGTGCATACATATATATGTGCTACCCTTACCCGTTCTCATAAAATTTTTCTTGTCATTCTTTTCATTCCATTTTCCTTTTTCATGCATTCATTTATTCGTTAGAGAACGAACTCGGGCAAACTATCCATATCTATCGACATTTTGGCTTTAATTTAGAACATACCTAAAACCACTCTCTTAATTCTAAATTGCAGTCTAAATCATTAAAATCGTATTGAAAACTATTTAAAGGAACATGTAAAACTGAAGGAAATCACAATGCAAAGAGGTAAGGGCAAAAACGTCCGAAGCAATAAAATGAAAGGGGCGATCGATCGGCCATGTGACAGCTGATCGATCGGCCCTTGAACAGCTGATCGATCGCCTCCTTTCGGGAGATCGATCGACTAGCGCTCTGGAAAACCATAGCGCTTAGCCCACTAGCAGCCGATCGTTCGCCCCTCTTTGGGCGAACGATCAGGAAACTCTCTAGAAAATCAGAGAGTTTGGCGATCGATCGACCCCTTTTATGCGATTGATCGCCTGGTGCAGGGTAGCGCACACCCGCATGCCCTGCTTGCCTACCTGCACGCTCCAGCGCACCATCCCGAGCCAAAATCCATCCTTAGCCATTTTTCTTCCAACTTCCTCCTAATACACATTTCAAATATCATCCTCTAATTATCCATCGACTATCTAACAAAATATACATCCATAAACCGAACATTCAACCTAAACTCATCAAATCTCGACACCAAAATGACATATATCAACTCAAATCCTTGAATCTATTTTCAAAACATCAAAACTCATTCCAAATCATCAAAATCCATTTCTATTTCATCCAAAACCTATCAACCACCAATTTAAATTCTAATTCATCAAAACCACCCCCTAGACATCAAAATCCATCCATACATAGCGGAAGCTAACGAAATCACCAAAACATGACTTTTTATGCTATCCAGATACCAAGCATCCTAATATGAGTTTCTATACATTTTATTCTATTCTATCACCCATCAGCCCATTCAACCCAAAAATCACAAAATGCTTAACCTATGCTCCCACGGGTCATATACGCATCGACTAGGCCAATGTAGCACCCGGTTCCATTGAACCAAAATTTAATTTATTAATTATGATGTACCTTTAGAGAAGGGTTGGGGGAGTTATTGATTAGGTTAATAAATGTTCAGGCGAGGGCATGATGGTAATTAGAATTTTAACATAGTGGATAACGTATTTAAGGAAGAGTCCAGTGTGAGTAGCCGCCACTGTTTCATTTCTTTTCACCTCTCAGCTCGACGGATTCCCCCTAGGCGATTCCCCTCCAACCAAGGTGAGTTTTAAATCGATTACTTGCTGTTTTTAGTGTCTAGATAACTGGTGGATGACTATGTGTGCATTTTGGAAGTACAGAGAGTGAGGGATGGGATTTGGGGTTTAGCGTTGAATCGGGAATGACAAAGAACAGAACCCTTAGAACTAGCCCTTTAGATTTCCTAATGTTTAGAATGAAGTTTAGTAATGTTGTGCTTATGTTTTAGGTGAGCCAGCTCTTGGAATATCCTACCACCAGGAACTCTCGGTGAAGCCAGGTAAGTGAAGTATTGTATGTGCCGTCGGGCCTACATCACAAAACAGTAGGTTTATATATGTTTGAGTATTTTTCGTATGTTACGCATCATGTTTTTGAAAAACTACGAAAATGAACTTTCATGCATCATTATGGAAAGGCAAGTCCAGATTGAAATGCATTGGCGGTTAAGGGAACTAATCCACCCCTTAACTGATGAAGAGGATTTATGACATTGGGAGGACTGATCCCACTCCCAAGGGAACCGAGGGATCAGAATAGCTGTTAAGGGACTTGATCCACCCCTTAACTGATGAAGAGGATGTATGACATTGGGAGAATTGATCCCACTCATAAGGGAATCAAGGGATCTGATCAGTAAACAAACGATGTGCAACTGAGATAAGAAAGTAGAAACTGCATATTCAGGATTTAAGTTTCAGCATATCATTTCATTATTGCTTTACTTACTTAGCATTAGGCTAATAGATGAGTTTTGTGATGTAGGTGTTGAGGATACTGCAGGTGAATTCCCTGAGTTTACTGACGAATAGATGGGGTTGGAGGAGCACTTCCCTGTCTCGAACTGGTATACTGATGAGGCGGATTAACTGATGTCTGTTGATATGAAAGTTTAGTTGACAGTGTTTCAATTTAAGTATATTGAGTTTTCATGACAGTAGTGATTCTAATGTTTTGAATACAATTTCGAGATTTTCCTGTTAATAGTATTCTGTTGGGATTTAATGATGGCACTCACTGAATTTTAGTATTGTAATGGTTTGAAATGTTTTATAATGGTTTCAGTGAAGTGAGTAAATTCTTTTCTGTAGTTAGAGTCGTGTTTGTATACCAAGGAGTAGTTGAGATGTGGTTCTGTTCTCTATCGTTAGATGAAGTCTATCGGCAGAGGTTGAGTTGTTGTTCTGTTGTCCATCGGAAGATGTCTTCAGTAGAAGCCATCGGATGATATAGAGCGAAATATGTCGTTTAGTGATCGGTATATGTAGCTTGTTTTATCGGAAGATGATGTTTTGTTTACTATCGGTAGATGAAGTCTATCGGTAGATGTCGAGTTATAGTTATGTGCCTATCGGAAGATGAAGGTAGAGAGTTTGTCGTTTAGTGATCGGCGTATGCAGTCTACTCAATCGGAAGGTGTAGGTTTAAGTCTATCGGATGATGTCTCAGTAAACTCATCGGCAGATGCGTGCTGACGTTGTCGATAGGTGTAGGAGGACTCTTGTCGTTTAGTCACCGATGGATGTAGAACAAAGTCGATCGGATGAAGGAAATCATCTGGCTGACGTCATCGGAAGATGTAGAGTGTATTTTGTCGTTTAATCACCGGTAGATACAGTCTACCAAGAGATGTCCTTTGTTTTTCATTTGGCTGATGTCATCGGCAGAAGCCTTCTATTTTCTGTTTCTGCTTCTTCCGTTGACCTTATTAATCGGCAGATCCGTTTGACCTCTGTGATACCCTAAGTATTTCAATTTAGACTTCTATTTCCTGTTGGCTGATTACTTCTTAATATTTCCAACGATTATGTTAACATTGTTTTATGGCTTTGTCTAATTCTATTTTTGCTTAAATGATTTCTGCTGCAAGTTTTCTTTTTAAAAAAATAAAATAAAATACGGTTGAAACTTTTAGTCATGTACAGGCATTGTGTGACGAACCGGGTTCAGATAACTCGGGGCGTTACAGTGTGGTATCAGAGACATTCAGTTAAACCGTTCAAAAGATTACTCATCAGTGCCAATCGTCGCATGGAAGTACTCCAACAACTGTAAGTGTTTATGTTAGCCTCAGTAATTAGATATTTATGAACATAGTTAACCTTGTACATGAATTCAGTTTAATGGCCAGACGCCCAGGAAGACCTAGGATACCGAGGGAAATGCCAAACTTGAGGAGTGAGGAGGAACCTAGTGTTATTAGACAACTAACAGACTTGGTACGTCAACAAACAGACTTAGTGCGTCAGCAGTCCGATCAGTTGGGGGTGTTGCTGAACCGAGAGGTACAGGGGAGTGCCAACTTAGGTTCTAGCAATGAGCATTCAGGAGACCGATTCCGAAGACTTCAGCCACCCACATTTGATGGAAAGTCATCCAATCCGATTGTCGCTAAGGAGTGGCTTAGGAAAATTGAGAGTATGTTCAGGTGTGCCAATGTTGGTGAAGGAGACAAAGTCACGTTGGCCACGTTCCATTTTGTCGATGATGCTCAACTTTGGTGGGAGACAATCGAGACCACCACCGATGTCTCAGCGATGTCTTGGTCGCAGTTCAAGGACACCTTCTATGAGAAATATTTTAATAGCACAGTCCAGGCAGCAAAGAAGGTAAAGTTTTTGAACTTGAAGCAGACAGGGTCTGTGGCAGAATACGTTAGACAATTCGAGTCTCTGTCCAGGTTCGCTGGACACCTTGTTCACCGAAATGAAGATAAGGTGTTTCAATTCATGAATGGACTGAAACCAGAAATGTACAGAGGGGTCAAGTTTTCAGGTTATAAAGGTTTGCCCTTCAGTGATGTTGTGTCCACAGCATTGGAGGTGGAAGAAGCTGAATTGAAATGTGCTGGACTAAAGGAAACCCCGAGAAAGTTCGTTCAACCACCGCCGCAGAGAGGGGTGAAGAGGTCCAATGAAGGCCAGCACAGCCAAGGGATAGGAAAGAAGGTACCAGACACCAAGACGTTCCCTCAGTGCCCAAAATGCTTGAAGAATCATCCGGGCGAGTGTAGATTTGGATCGGGTAAGTGCTTCAACTGCGAGGAGGTTGGACACTTGTACAAGGATTGCCCAAAGCCCCGGGTCGTTCGATGTTTCCATTGCAACAAGGTTGGCCATACCAACAGAGATTGCCCAACTTTGAAGGGTGGCCCTGTCAGGATTAAGCCAAGAATATTCTCCATGATGGAGTCTGGTGATGAGGACCAGCCTGCTGTAGTGTCAGGTACTATATTGATTAACTCTATACCTGCTTTTACTTTGATAGATTCGGGTGCAACTCATTCTTTTATAGCCTCTGCATTTGCGAATAAGTTAGATGTACGGTTTACTCCTTCTGAGCATGTGTTTAATGTAGCATTACCTTATGGTGAGCACATGCACTCCAATCAAATGATGCCTGATAGTGTGGTGTTAGTAGGGAACATGAATTTGCCTGCTGATCTCATTGTTATGGACATAATTGGATTTGATGTGATCCTAGGAATGGATTGGTTGTTTAAGCATTATGCCACAATAGATTGTAGGGCTGGAATTGTTAGTTTTCAACCCCCTGGTGGTTTGAACCATACCTTCCAAGCTCTGAAGAGGAGTAAGGAAATGACTGTGATGACTTCTGCCGATTGTAGACCCTCCCCATGCAGAGAGTATTTGTGCTTTTTGGCCAATGTCTTAGACACGCAGCTAGTAGAAGAATCAAGCCCCAAAAATGTTTTAGTTGTCAAAGATTTTCCAGAAGTATTTCTAGATGACCTTCCTGGCTTGCCACCAGATAGGGAAATTGAGTTTGTGGTAAATGTTTACCCCGGCGCCGAGTCTGTGTCTAAAAATCCATATAGACTAGCACCAACAGAACTTAAAGAATTGAAGAAACAGATAGAGGATTTGTTGGAGAAGGGGTTCATACGCCCTAGCTTTTCACCATGCGGTGCACCTGTCCTTTTTGTCAAAAAGAAAGATGGAGCAATGCGTATGTGCATAGACTATATAGAGTTAAATAAGCTAACTATCAAGAACAAGTATCCACTGCCGAGGATTGATGATTTATTTGATCAGCTTAAGGGTGCAAGAGTTTTCTCTAAAATTGACCTTAGGTCCGGTTATTACCAGTTGAAGGTTAAATCTGAAGATATCCCAAAGACTGCCTTTCGCACAAGGTATGGACATTATGAGTTTTTGGTTATGTCTTTTGGTTTGACAAATGCGCCAGCAGCCTTCATGGATCTTATGAATAGGGTGTTTCACGAGTATTTGGACAAGTTTGTTATTGTATTCATAGATGACATTCTAATCTATTCTAAAACTAAGGAGGAACATGCATGACACCTAAACTTGGTGTTAGGATTGCTGAGGCAGCACCAACTTTATGCCAAATTTTCTAAGTGTGAGTTTTGGTTGGACAGAGTTCACTTTCTTGGTCATGTGATCTCTGGAGATGGGTTATCTGTTGATCCAGCCAAGGTTCAAACTGTTAAGGAATGGCCCCAACCGAAGAATGCCACTGATATCCGAAGTTTCCTTGGATTAGCAGGATATTATAGAAAATTCATCGAGGGATTTTCAAAGATTGCCACACCCCTTACTATGTTAACAAGGAAAAATGTGAAGTATAATTGGACTGATAAATGTGAATCCAGTTTCCAGACCTTGAAGCAGAAACTAACCAATGCTCCAATTCTGATCCCTTCCTGTTGTTAATGGTAAGTTCAGCATATATTGTGATGCATCCAAAGTTGGACTTGGTTGTGTTTTGATGCAAGATGGAAAGGTTATAGCTTATGCTTCTAGACAGTTAAAAGTGCATGAGAAGAATTACCCTACACATGACCTAGAATTAGCTGCTGTGGTTTTTGCATTAAAGATTTGGAGGCACTACCTGTATGGACAGACCTGTGAGATATTTTCAGATTAGAAAAGTCTGAAATACATCTTTACGCAAAAGGAATTGAATATGAGGCAACGTAGGTGGCTAGAATTTGTCAAAGATTATGATTTCGAGATTAAGTACCACCCTGGCAAGGCGAATGTAGTGGCTGATGCTTTGAGTAGAGTGACTCCTTCAGTCTTTGCATTGATTCTAGAAATACCGATAGCTTTAGAGATAGAATTCCAAAGGTTTAACCTGGAGGCGGTGTCTAGTGTGTCAGCCATGCTTTCGGCCATATCTTTGAGGCCAACTATTTTGGAGAAAATAAAGGAAGTTCAAATGAATGACACCGAATGCAATAAGTATAAGTTGTTCATAGATTCTACTGACGAGTCGGATTTCAACTGCTCAGTTGATGGTATTCTCAAGTTTCGAAATAGATGGTTTGTTCCGACTGATACCGAACTTAGAAAAGAAATCCTATCTGAGGCACATTCCTCCAGACTTTCTGTTCATCCTGAAGGTACGAAAATGTACAGAGATCTCAAGCAACATTATTGGTGGCCAGGTATGAAGAGAAGTGTGGCGGGGTACGTGGAGTCATGTCTGGTCTGCCAGCAAGTCAAGGCTGAACATCAGAGGCCTGCTGGAACATTACAACCTTTACCAGTTCCCTAATGGAAATGAGAACAAATAACTATGGATTTTGTTATAGGATTACCTAGAACAGCAAAAGGTCACGATGCAATTTGGGTAATAGTTGATCGTTTAACCAAATCAGCTCACTTTCTGTAACGACCCTAATACTGTACCCGTATTTCCCTTACTATTATTTTTTATTTTTTATTTTTTTAAACTAATATCTTTAATTAAACTCTAGGCGGAACCTAAACCGAAATCGAAACCAAAATCGAAATCGGAATTGAAATTTAACTTTAGAATCATTTAAAACAATTAAATAAAACTATATTTAATATAAATTATAATTAAAATAAAGGGAGGGCAGAATCGAAATTCTACCCTCGAAAAATAGCAGCGACCGGGCGCTGCTATTTGCAGCGCACGGTGGCCGTGTGCGCTGCACCATGCAGCGCACGATCGCTGCATTGTGCAGCGATTGGGCGCTGCTCTTTGCAGCGCCGTCGCTGCACTTTGCAGCAATCGGGCACTGCTCTTTGCAGCGCCCAGTCGCTGCACTTTGCAGCGACCCACTCCCTCCCCCTTCTGTATTTTTGCCTTCTCCTTTCTTTTCTCACAACAGAGGGCAAAACATATAAACAGCTCTCTGGGATCCGATTCCAGAGAGCAACTCCCTCCTTCTCCTTCACATTCTAGCACCCTAAACACTTCAATATTCTTTCGATTTCATTCCCAATCATCACCAAACATACTATTCCAATACGTGATAAAACTTCCTAAAAACAAATGGCGTGGATAGCTGTAACACCCCTAATACTGTACCCGTATTTCCTTTTTTTTTTTTTTTTTTCACTTATTACTTTCTTATACTTTAAATAAAACCTTACGCGGAAATTAAAGCGAAATCGAAAACGGAACTGAAATCGGAATTAAGTAAAGCTTTGAAACAATTTAAAAACAAACTAAAATAAATTTAAAACTTTAATTAAAAACTTAAAAACAGATCTGAAAAAGTGGGAGGGCAGAACTGGAATTCTGCCCTCAAAGTGAAGCGGCGACCGGGCGCTGCTATATGCAGCGCCTGGTCGCCATGTGCGCTGCATAATGCAGCGCCTGGTCGCTGCATAATGCAGCGACCAGCACGGCGCCCAGTCGCCTTGTGCCTTTCCAGAACCAGAACACTTAGCTCTCTGAAATTTCCAGAGAGCTAACTCCACAGCTTCACTCTCTGGAATCCGATTCCAGAGAGCAAATCCTCTTTCATTCTCTACCCATTTTCTATCACATTTTCATACTTTATTGCAAACGCTTATAACTTAAACCCAATCGACTCGCAGCAGACTTCGCGAAGTCCAACTGCATGGGTAGCTCTAAAAACCGAGCATACCAAATCTAAAGTCAATCAAAACATTTTCAAACATTCATTAAACAGTTCAAAACAAAATGTTTTACATACATTTACCAAAATGTTATCTAATCCCTATCCAGAATCCAAGCAACCTAAAATGTCTATACATTCATAATTAACATTAATCCCCCAAAATACGTACACAGACGATCCCCACGGGTCAAAAGCGCCTCGACTGCTCAGCGCACTCCCACGAGCATCATCCATCAACTGCCTCCGACATCAGGAGGAGGAACGTCGTCCTCACCTGGATCTACGTCACCTAGCAGATCACCTACACCATACAGACACATATGAGATATTGAAATCTCAGTAAGCTACGTAAATGCAGATGCATGCGTGCGTATGTCATTCAGAAATCATGCTCAGATTCAGATTACAGATACAGAATTACAGATTACAGATTCATTACGTCACAGACAGACAGAATTGTCACCGAGACCTCGACCCACTAACCCAAGGGGGCCCGTCCGGCGGTTGGACTACCCCGTGGGGTTAGAGAGGGGGGGTACACGCTTGCAACACGCACAGCCGTGCCTGAGCCCCATCTCGCGTGACCAGAAACAGACAGATTACGTTTATTCATTCAGATTTCGTTACAGATTTCATTTCAGATATACGTTCCTTTTCTTAAAAACACGTGCAGAAATTCCTTTTCATGACTTTCGAAAACCGTGATGCATGAACAGTTCATATCAGCGGAAAGTAAACAAACAACATACATATTAACCAGACAATACAACATAACCTAGCTACCCAACCTAAACAACGTAAAACAAGGAACCCTCAAGGATCCTTGATACGACGACGAAGTATGGTGTAGACCTTTCGGTCAAGCAAGTCACGAGAACTTACCTCGAGCGCGCAGAACCACGAGCTATGTCCACGAGAGTCGTGTGTCTGAGAAAAATACGACATTCACAGTTAAAACCAATTTAAACCATAAATGTCCAAATTTCAAAACTTAGCTAAAGAATTCTCCTAAATTCTTCACTTAGCTAATTAAAGCTTTTCGAACATTAATTATAGCTCGATTATCCAAAATAACGAGTTTTCCCCTAAAACCCGAAATTTTACCAATTTATAACTTTTTCGCAAATCGACTTTTCTTCGTCCAATAACGTTCAATACGTTCACTACATACTTAATCAAGGCTAACCTATTAATTACGAACCCTAATTCGCGTTTTTAACGAATTCCGAACGAAACCCTAGTTTGCTAAAATACCGTAAAACTCGGAATAAAAGCCCCAAGGTTGTAGGTACATACCGAGAGTAGCGAGAGGAGAAGAAATGACGAAGATCGGAGGAAGAACGGAGGAAAACGGAGGACGGGATCGATGGAAATCGCCGGCGGCCGTGAGGGTTGGAGCTCTCTGTCGATTTGTTTCCAGAGAAGAGAAAGAGAGAAGTGAGGGAAAAGAGAGAATTTGTGATGTTTTATAAAATTGTTTTGCAAATTACCATTTTGCCCTTCTTGAGTTTTTCTTCTTTCGTTTCGTTAATTGGCTAATGATCCAACTTTTCCAAATTTCCATATTTTGCCAATAACTCCTATTTATCGCTCGGGATTTATTAAAACTGTCTGTTTGCAATTCGGACCTCGTTTACTATTTTTACTAAAACGCCGTCTACTTTACGATAGCGTATTTACTCGGAATATAGCGATGTTGTTCCAAAAATTCCCGAAATTTCCTTAAAATTCTAATAAATCATTAGGGCCATAATGATGCTTTCTTTTCGTGAAACGGACCTGATTTGACATATTTACAAAAATGTCATCCAATAATATAATAACAATAAAGTAATTAAGTCCGTACAACCGGGTATTACATTCCACCCTCCATATTCAGAATTTTGCCCACAAAATTAAATCATACAAACAACTTACTCAAACAACTTGGGATACTCAGTCATCATGTCCTGCTGTCGTTCCCAAGTCGCCTCTTCCACCTCATGGTTCCGCCAAAGGACTTTGACCAGCGGGATCTCCTTGTTGCGCAAAATCTTGGTGGAATACTCCAAAATACGTACCGGCCTCACCTCATAAGTCAAGGTAGGATGTACCTCTATCTCCGTAGTCTCTACGACATGCGACGGATTGCGAAGACACTTCCGAAGCATAGATACATGAAAGACGTCGTGGATACCCTCCATAGAAGCCGGAAGCTGCAGTCGGTACGCCAACTTCCCGATCCTCTTCAGAATAGGAAAGGGCCCCACATATCGAGGGTTTAACTTACCCCTCCTTCCAAATCTCGCTATGCCCTTAAACGGAGAAACTTTAAGGTAGACCTCGTCACCTTCTTCAAACTCTAGCTCTCTCCTTCTCGTGTCTGCGTAGCTCTTCTGCCTGCTCAGAGCTACCATAATACGCTGTCGAATAATGGCAATCTTCTCTGTCGTCTGCTGTAGAATCTCAGGACCAACGATGCTGGCCTCGCCAACCTCGCTCCAATATAGTGGAGATCTACACATCCGACCATATAAGGCTTCATACGGAGCCATGCCAATAGTAGCCTGGTAGCTGTTATTATACGAGAACTCGATCAGCGGTAAATATCGGCTCCAAGAGCCCTGAAACTCCAGCACACACGCCCTGAGCATATCCTCCAGAATCTGATTAGTCCTCTCTGTCTGACCATCGGTCTGAGGATGAAACGCTGTGCTGAAATCTAGCCGAGTCCCCATAGCTCCATGTAAACTCTTCCAGAACTTTGACGTAAATCTGGGATCTCTGTCTGAGATGATAGAAACTGGAACTCCGTGCAATCTGACAATCTCCTGTACATAGAGTTCGGCAAGCTGATCCATAGACGATGTCATCTTCACAGGCAAAAAGTGAGCCGACTTTGTCAATCGGTCCACAATAACCCAAATGCCGTTATGGCCTCTCGTAGTCCTCGGGAGTCCCACAATGAAATCCATAGAGATCTGCTCCCATTTCCACTCCAGAATTGGCAGTGGCTGTAATGTTCCAGCTGGCCTCTGGTGCTCCGCCTTAACCTGTTGACAGACTAAACAGGTCTCGACGTACTGGGCAACCTCTCTCTTCATACCTGGCCACCAGAAGTGCTGCCGTAAGTCCCGGTACATCTTGGTACTTCCCGGGTGCACAGAATAAGCTGAAGAATGTGCCTCAGCCAATATCTCCTTCCTCAGACTCTCGTCGCTAGGCACGTACCACCTATGCCTGAACTTTAGAATACCATCCGCTGATAAATGGAAATCCGACGAGTCATCTAACATCATACTGGATCGAAGCTCCATACACTCCGAATCGTTCTGCTGAGCCTCACGTATACGATCTAGAATAGTCGGCCTGAGAGAAATGTTGGCGAGCATACCGGATAACTCAGCCACTATCTCCACGTCGAACCTCTCTATCTCAGACCGCAACGTAACTGACATCGCTGCTAATGAAGGCTGACTCGCAGAAGGCACTCTACTCAAGGCATCAGCAACCTTGTTCGCCTTCCCCGGATGGTACTTGATGTCAAAATCGTAATCCTTGACGAACTCAAGCCATCGTCTCTGTCTCATGTTCAGCTCCTTCTGCGTAAATAGGTACTTCAGGCTCTTGTGGTCGGAGAATATGTCGCACTGCTGCCCATACAAATAGTGTCTCCATATCTTCAGTGCGAAGACCACAGCCGCTAACTCGAGGTCATGCGTAGGGTAGTTTTGCTCATACGGCTTCAGCTGCCGAGAAGCATAAAAAAAGACTTTCCCCTCTTGCATCAACACGCAACCAAGCCCGACTCCAGATGCATCGCAGTAAATACTGAACCTGACACCCTCAACGGGTAGCGCCAGAACTGGAGCGGTGGTCAATCTCTGCTTTAACTCTGCAAAACTGTCATCGCAAGCAGACGACCAAATAAATCTCTCACTCTTCCGAGTCAAGCGTGATAAGGGAAGTGCAATCTTCGAGAATCCCTGAATAAACTTCCGGTAATAACCGGCCAATCCGAGAAATCCACGCACCTCACGTACGTTCTTCGGCTGTGGCCAATCTCTGACCGCCTGGACTTTGCTCGGATCCACAGAAACTCCGTCCTGTGATATGATATGGCCTAGGAAACTCACACTGTCAAGCCAGAACTCACACTTCGAAAACTTGGGATATAGCTGGCGCTCGCATAAAATCCCCAGAACAATCCGCAGATGCTCCTCGTGCTCTTCCTTAGACTTAGAGTAAATCAGGATATCATCAATAAACACCACCACAAACTTGTCCAAGTACTCTCTGAAGACACGGTTCATCAGATCCATGAACGCTGCAGGAGCATTAGTGAGCCCAAAAGACATAACAAGGAACTCGTAATGCCCATACCTCGTTCGGAACGCCGTCTTCGGTATGTCATCTCTCCGGACCTTCAGCTGATAATAACCCGAACGCAGGTCAATCCTGGAGAATACTCGGGCACCCTGTAGCTGATCAAACAAATCGTCGATCCTGGGCAGCGGATACTTGTTTTTCACTGTCAACTTGTTCAGCTCCCTATAATCAATACACATCCTGAGGGTCCCGTCCTTCTTTTTGACAAACAGAACGGGCGCACCCCAAGGCGATACACTGGGTCGAATAAACCCCTTCTCTAACAACTCATCTAGCTGAGTCCTCAACTCTCTCAACTCAGCTGGTGCTAACCGGTATGGGTTCTTAAACGTTGGCGCGGTGTTCGGATACACATCAATAGTGAACTCGATCTCCCGGTCGGGCGGTAATCCGGGAAGATCGTCAAGGAATATACCAGAGAAATCTCTGACAATAGGAATGTCGCTCGGCTGTAATCCGCTGAGCAACTGCACATCAAATTCTGAGGCCATAAAAATAGAGCACGCACCTTTGAACTGCTCGCTGACCTCCATAGCATAAGAGATAGGCGATCCAGTCAATCGGTTCATCGCCTGATAAGAAAACTCTGCTCTGTCCGGGGGTCGGAAGGTAACAATCCCGGAGCGACAATCGATGGTGGCGAAGTGCTGTGCTAGCCAGTCCATCCCCAGAATAAGATCGTACCGCTCTATGCTCATAACTATCAACCGAGCATAAAGGGTAACATCCCCTACTGAGACAATAGTACCCTGGAGAATGCGATCCGACTGCATACGCTCTCCAGAAGGCAGCATAACGCTATACTCGACTCCAGCTAACTCAGATTCTAGCCCCAATCTAGCCATACATGTAGTCGATACGAAGGAGTGTGTAGCTCCTGTATCCATCAGAGTAAATACAGTAGCGCCCATAAGCAAAATAGTACCTGCAATCACGGCAGGCTGAGCCTCATCATCAACGTCGCCCGGCTCAATAAATGCAAAGACCCTCGGCATAACTCTCCGCTGATCTCCGCCTATCTGATCTCGGCTCTGTAGTGGACAATCTCTGACAAAGTGACCGATATCTCCGCATCTAAAACATTTGTTCGTGCCAACTCGACACTCGCCGCTGTGCTCCTTCTGGCATCTAGGGCACCAGGGCATCTGAGAAGCACCCTGTACCTGCTTTCCCTTACCCCGGTCAACACCCCCCTCGAGAGGTCTCTTCACACCCCTAGGCTGTGGCTGAGGTGGCGGTGCTCCAGGTTGCCATCCCTGATTCCGAGGCTGAGGTCGGATCTCTCTGAAGAAGCCCTTAGCTGGCTCCCTCGGTCGAACACAAGTGGCCCTGGCAGCCTCTATATCTAGATCTCTAGCTGTAATGTCAGAAAAGGGCACATCAATAATACCTGAGACAACCACGTGCATCCGAATCTCAGGATTAAGCCCCTCCATAAACTGATGCACCTTCTCCTCATTGTCGCTGACAAGGCGTGGTGCAAATCTAGATAGTGCATCGAACCTCCGGATATAATCAGCAACTGAACCGGTCTGCTTCAGCTGCATGAACTCGTTCCTCTTAGCCACTCTCATCGTGCGGCTGAAATACTTATCGAAGAATAGGAACTTGAATCGATCCCATGTCATAATAGATACGTCCGTCGTCACCTTGATTGAATCCCACCAGAAACGGGCATCCATCGCTAAGTGAAAGGTAGCATAAGCCACCTTGCTCCCGTTGCCGACCTCTGCATAATTTAGCATATCCTCCATAACTCTGATCCACTCCTCGGCACGAGTCGGATCCGATGACTGACCGTCAAATACTGGAGGATGTAAGCCTTGGAACCTCTGCATACCCTGATTAAACGGGACTACTAGCTCCTGGGCCCTCTGATTCTCTCGCTGTGTCTCCCGATTTACTAAATCCGTAATCTGCTGCGCTTGCCGGTCCATATGCTGAGACTGGCAGTCTATCAAATCGGTAAGACGATCCATCGCATCGTCTCTCGGATCCCTTCCCCGAGTCATATTTATAGAACTCCTATAAAATTTAAAACAGATAATCCTAAGAAACTGAAATCAAACAAAGCAGTAAACAGACTTACAGTTGATGAAGGATGTCCGCGTAGTGGCTGCGCAGTCGAGCAGTCTACAGAATCGATTTTAAAACCTGGGGGCTCTGATACCATAATTGTAACACCCCTAATACTGTACCCGTATTTCTTTTCTTTTTTTTTTTTTTTTTTTCACTTATTACTTTCTTATACTTTAAATAAAACCTTACGCGGAAATTAAAGCGAAATCGAAAACGGAACTGAAATCGGAATTAAGTAAAGCTTTGAAACCATTTAAAAACAAACTAAAATAAATTTAAAACTTTAATTAAAAACTTAAAAACAGATCTGAAAAAGTGGGAGGGCAGAACTGGAATTCTGCCCTCAAAGTGAAGCGGCGACCGGGCGCTGCTATATGCAGCGCCTGGTCGCCATGTGCGCTGCATAATGCAGCGCACGATCGCTGCATTATGCAGCGCCTGGTCGCTGCATTATGCAGCGACCAGCACGGCGCCCAGTCGCCTTGTGCCTTTCCAGAACCAGAACACTTAGCTCTCTGAAATTTCCAGAGAGCTAACTCCACAGCTTCACTCTCTGGAATCCGATTCCAGAGAGCAAATCCTCTTTCATTCTCTACCCATTTTCTATCACATTTTCATACTTTATTGCAAACGCTTATAACTTAAACCCAATCGACTCGCAGCAGACTTCGCGAAGTCCAACTGCATGGGTAGCTCTAAAAACCGAGCATACCAAATCTAAAGTCAATCAAAACATTTTCAAACATTCATTAAACAGTTCAAAACAAAACGTTTTACATACATTTACCAAAATGTTATCTAATCCCTATCCAGAATCCAAGCAACCTAAAATGTCTATACATTCATAATTAACATTAATCCCCCAAAATACGTACACAGACGATCCCCACGGGTCAAAAGCGCCTCGACTGCTCAGCGCACTCCCACGAGCATCATCCATCAACTGCCTCCGACATCAGGAGGAGGAACGTCGTCCTCACCTGGATCTACGTCACCTAGCAGATCACCTACACCATACAGACACATATGAGATATTGAAATCTCAGTAAGCTACGTAAATGCAGATGCATGCGTGCGTATGTCATTCAGAAATCATGCTCAGATTCAGATTACAGATACAGAATTACAGATTACAGATTCATTACGTCACAGACAGACAGAATTGTCACCGAGACCTCGACCCACTAACCCAAAGGGGCCCGTCCGGCGGTTGGACTACCCCGTGGGGTTAGAGAGGGGGGGTACACGCTTGCAACACGCACAGCCGTGCCTGAGCCCCATCTCGCGTGACCAGAAACAGACAGATTACGTTTATTCATTCAGATTTCGTTACAGATTTCATTTCAGATATACGTTCCTTTTCTTAAAAACACGTGCAGAAATTCCTTTTCATGACTTTCGAAAACCGTGATGCATGAACAGTTCATATCAGCGGAAAGTAAACAAACAACATACATATTAACCAGACAATACAACATAACCTAGCTACCCAACCTAAACAACGTAAAACAAGGAACCCTCAAGGATCCTTGATACGACGACGAAGTATGGTGTAGACCTTTCGGTCAAGCAAGTCACGAGAACTTACCTCGAGCGCGCAGAACCACGAGCTATGTCCACGAGAGTCGTGTGTCTGAGAAAAATACGACATTCACAGTTAAAACCAATTTAAACCATAAATGTCCAAATTTCAAAACTTAGCTAAAGAATTCTCCTAAATTCTTCACTTAGCTAATTAAAGCTTTTCGAACATTAATTATAGCTCGATTATCCAAAATAACGAGTTTTCCCCTAAAACCCGAAATTTTACCAATTTATAACTTTTTCGCCAATCGACTTTTCTTCGTCCAATAACGTTCAATACGTTCACTACATACTTAATCAAGGCTAACCTATTAATTACGAACCCTAATTCGCGTTTTTAACGAATTCCGAACGAAACCCTAGTTTGCTAAAATACCGTAAAACTCGGAATAAAAGCCCCAAGGTTGTAGGTACATACCGAGAGTAGCGAGAGGAGAAGAAATGACGAAGATCGGAGGAAGAACGGAGGAAAACGGAGGACGGGATCGATGGAAATCGCCGGCGGCTGTGAGGGTTGGAGCTCTCTGTCGATTTGTTTCCAGAGAAGAGAAAGAGAGAAGTGAGGGAAAAGAGAGAATTTGTGATGTTTTATAAAATTGTTTTGCAAATTACCATTTTGCCCTTCTTGAGTTTTTCTTCTTTCGTTTCGTTAATTGGCTAACGATCCAACTTTTCCAAATTTCCATATTTTGCCAATAACTCCTATTTATCGCTCGGGATTTATTAAAACTGTCTGTTTGCAATTCGGACCTCGTTTACTATTTTTACTAAAACGCCGTCTACTTTACGATAGCGTATTTACTCGGAATATAGCGATGTTGTTCCAAAAATTCCCGAAATTTCCTTAAAATTCTAATAAATCATTAGGGCCATAATGATGCTTTCTTTTCGTGAAACGGACCTGATTTGACATATTTACAAAAATGTCATCCAATAATATAATAACAATAAAGTAATTAAGTCCGTACAACCGGGTATTACAATAGCTCTAAAACCGAGCATATCCATAACATAAAAAATAAACATTTCTATAACGTTCAAATAACTGTTTTAAACCAAAACATTTCCATAAACAGTTTACCCAAACAGTTCCAGAATTTCAAAACAAATATCATTACCTAAACATCCTATACATATTCTATCAATTATCCCAAAACGTTCCCAAAATCTATACATACTATCCCCACGGGTCAGGTGAGCCTCGACTGCGCCAGCACACCACCGCCGCCATTCTCCGTCAACTGTATCATGCCTCAGGAGGAGGAATCCCATCCTCACCTGGTTCCTCGATATCTAGGTCACCTACACCATACAATACACTATGAGATAAAGATCTCAGTAAGCTCTAGTAAATGCTATGCATGCTGTGCATATGAGTTCGATAAACCATGCTTTATTTTATCTTACTATGCAATGCTCAATACGCCTTTCGGCCAATACACTGCTCAATACGCCTTTCGGCCAATACAATACGCCTTTCGGCCCATGCTATGCTCAATACGCCTTTCGGCCAATACGCCTTTCGGCACAGTTATATCAATACGCCTTTCGGCACAGTTATATCAATACGCCTTCGGCACAGTTATATCAATACGCCTTTCGGCACAGTTATATCAATACGCCTTTCGGCACAGTTATATCAATACGCCTTCGGCCAATACGCCTTGCGGCCAATACGCCTTTCGGCCAATACGCCTTTCGGCACAGTTATATCAATACGCCTTTCGGCACAGTTATATCAATACGCCTTTCGGCACAGTTATATCAATACGCCTTTCGGCCAATACGCCTTTCGGCCAATACGCCTTTCGGCACAGTTATATCAATACGCCTTTCGGCCAATACGCCTTTCGGCCAATACGCCTTTCGGCCAATACGCCTTTCGGCCAATACGCCTTTCGGCCAATACGCCTTTCGGCCAATACGCCTTTCGGCCAATACGCCTTTCGGCCAATACGCCTTTCGGCCAATACGCCTTTCGGCACAGTTATATCAATACGCCTTTCGGCCAATACGCCTTTCGGCACAGTTATATCAATACGCCTTTCGGCACAGTTATATCAATACGCCTTTCGGCACAGTTATATCAATACGCCTTTCGGCCAATACGCCTTTCGGCACAGTTATATCAATACGCCTTTCGGCACAGTTATATCAATACGCCTTTCGGCCAATACGCCTTTCGGCACAGTTATATCAATACGCCTTTCGGCACAGTTATATCAATACGCCTTTCGGCACAGTTATATCAATACGCCTTTCGGCCAATACGCCTTTCGGCACAGTTATATCAATACGCCTTTCGGCCAATACGCCTTTCGGCCAATACGCCTTTCGGCACAGTTATATCAATACGCCTTTCGGCACAGTTATATCAATACGCCTTTCGGCACAGTTATATCAATACGCCTTTCGGCCAATACGCCTTTCGGCACAGTTATATCAATACGCCTTTCGGCACAGTTATATCAATACGCCTTTCGGCCAATACGCCTTTCGGCACAGTTATATCAATACGCCTTTCGGCACAGTTATATCAATACGCCTTTCGGCACAGTTATATCAATACGCCTTTCGGCACAGTTATATCAATACGCCTTTCGGCCAATACGCCTTTCGGCCAATACGCCTTTCGGCCAATACGCCTTTCGGCACAGTTATATCAATACGCCTTTCGGCCAATACGCCTTTCGGCCAATGCACATAAGCTTTCGGCCGATGCAATGCATTACGTTATCTTTAAAACTCTGTGTTGGAAATACATTTTCCGCTTTTCTTTTAAAACAACGTGATGCGGGAACAGTCAATATCCTACAATAAACAAGCAATACTATATGGCTGTAAAGGCATAAACTATAAACTCCTAAACCTAGCTACCCAAACGAGCAAAAATAACTAAAGGCATCTCCAAAACTCCTCGAGTCGACATTCGACGTCGGTGTAGGCCAATCGGCCAAGAAAATCACGAGAACTTACCTCGTGTCCAAAGCAGCTCAAGCTCCGTCCACGAGCGTTGTTTGTCTGAAGCAAATCACAATATCGACGTTAAACGAGTTTAAACTATCGATCGTCCAAATTCACAAAACCTTAACTAAGGAAACTTTCCTAAAGTTCTAATCCAATTATTGAGCTATTTAATCGGTAAATTTACGCTCAGCACCTAAATTCTCAATTTACGAGTTTTTCCTAAAATCTCAAAAAGCCCTAATTTTAACATTTTCACAAATTGATATAACTTCGTCCAATAACGTCAAATATGTCTTTTATATCGTCAATCATACTTAAACTATTAATTTCGGATCCTAAATCGATATTTTTATCGAAACCTAAACGAAACCCTAATTATTTAAACGTTACGAAACTCGAAATCTAACGTTCTAAAACTATAGAGACATACCTAGAACGTCGATTGGAGGAAGAAACGTGAAGAACGGAGGAAAAACGGAAGAGAACCGGAGGTCGGATCGTGAGAAACGTCGGCGGCCAGAGAGGGTTTGCGAGAGAAGAAAAAAATGATAATGCTCTCTGGTGTGAAATGGCGAAGGGAGAAGAGAAGATTAGGTTTTAATTAAAATTAACTTTGCAAATTACCGTTTTGCCCTTCTTTGATTTTTATATTCGTTTCGTCCTTCGGTTCGTTAATCGTCCAACTATTCGGGTTCACCTGTAACACCCCTAATACTGTACCCTTATTTTACCCGTATAAATTTTTCATTTTCATTTTTGTACTTATTTCTTTCCTCTACTTTAATTAAAACCTTATGCGGAATTTAAACTATGGTTGAAATCGGAACTGAATCGGAATTAAAACTGAACCTTAAATGCATTTAAAACAAATCTTTATTAAAACTTAAAAGAAAACCTTTAAAAGAAAACTTTAAATTAAATTAAACAAGTGGGAGGGCAGAATTGGAACTCTGTCCTCAAAATGAAACAGGCGACCGATCTCTGCACTGCAGCAGAGATCGATCGCTGCCATGCATTACAGCAGGGGCGATCGATCTCTGCTGCAGAGCAGAGATCGATCGCTGCTAGCTGTGCAGCAATCCGATCGCTGCTAACTATAGCAGCGATCGATCTCTGCTCTGCAGCAGAGATCGATCGCTGCAAGCATGCAGCGATCCCTTCTCCCTTTCAGACTTCAAACCTCTAACACTTCGCATTTCACAAACAGCGACCGATCTCTGCATTGCTGCAGAGATCGATCGCCGCACACTTTCAGTGCAACGATCAGTGAAAACTTCAGCGACCACTTCAGCGACCACTTCAGCGACCACCTCCTACTTCAATCGCCTTCACTTTTCTTTACACTGCTCTCTGGAATTCCAGAGAGCAAACACTTAACAATACTCTCTGGAATTCCAATTCCAGAGAGCGATTCATGCTACTGGAAACTCTCTGGAACCTGATTCCAGAGAGCAAACATTACTTAATTTAACACCAATTTCTTCCAATAACATCGACCAACTTTACAGCGGACTTTGCGAAATCCGACTGCGTGGATGCATCTAAACATCGAGCATAACCGTATCAACCTAAAACCAATCAAAACATTTCCATAACATTCATTAAACAGTTTAAACCAAAACGTTTTACATACAATTATCAAAACGTTATCTAATCCCTATCCAGATCCAAACAATCTAAATATTCTATACAATCATCAACTCAAAACATCCCAAAATAACCCCAGAGTCCAGACATACATCCCCACGGGTCAGAAAGCGCCTCGACTACATAGCGCACTCCCACGGCCGTCATCCATCAACTGCATCAGACGGAGGAACGCCGTCCTCACCTGGTTCGATATCACCTAAGAGGTTACCTACACCATACAGACACATATGAGATATTGAAATCTCAGTAAGCTACGTAAATGCAGATGCATGCGTGCGTATGCCATTCAGAAATCATGCTCAGATTCAGATTACAGATACAGAATTACAGATTACAGATTCATTACGTCACAGACAGACAGAATTGTCACCGAGACCTCGACCCACTAACCCAAGGGGGCCCGTCCGGCGGTTGGACTACCCCGTGGGGTTAGAGAGGGGGGGTACACGCTTGCAACACGCACAGCCGTGCCTGAGCCCCATCTCGCGTGACCAGAAACAGACAGATTACGTTTATTCATTCAGATTTCGTTACAGATTTCATTTCAGATATACGTTCCTTTTCTTAAAAACACGTGCAGAAATTCCTTTTCATGACTTTCGAAAATCGTGATGCATGAACAGTTCATATCAGCGGAAAGTAAACAAACAACGTGCATACATTCATGGCAGTAAAGCAGAACCTATAAACAACTAACCTAACTACCCAACCAGAGTAACATAAAACAAACAGTTCCTCGAGTATTCCCGAGACGACGACGAAGTATGGTGCAGACCTTTGGGTCAAAGTAAGTCACGAAAACTTACCTCGAGCGCGCTGGATCTCAAGTTTCGTCTACGAGAGTCGGGTGTCTGAGAAAAATACGACATTCACAGTTAAAACCAATTTAAACTATAAATGTCCAAATCTCAAAACTTAGCTAAAGAATTCTCCTAAATTCTTCACTTAGCTAATTAAAGCTTTTCGAACATTAATTATAGCTCGATTATCCAAATTAACGAGTTTTCCCCTAAAACCCGAAATTTACCAATTTATAACTTTTTCGCAAATCGACTTTTCTTCGTCCAATAACGTTCAATACGTTCAATATATACGTAATTATAGCTAACCTATTAATTACGAAGCCTAAATCGCGTTTTTAACGGAAAACCTAATTTAAACCCTAACCCTAAATCGAACTAAAACTCGAAACAAACGCTCAGAGATTGAAGCTACATACCGAGAGTAGCGAGAGGAGGAGAAACTGTGAAGAAATCAGAACGAACGGAGGTCGGACGGAGGTCGGATCGTTGGAAGTCGTCGGCTGAAGGGTGAAGAAATCGCCTCTGGCGATTGTGATTTCCAGAGAGAAGAAGAGAAGTGAGGGAATAGGGAGGTGATTGTTATTTTTATAAAATTTAGTTTGCAAATTACTATTTTGCCCTTAGTACTTAATTCTATTAGTTTCGTCCTTCGTTTCGTTAATCGTCCAACTATTCGGATTCTCGAAAGTTTCATATTTTGCCAATAACCTCTATTCATTGCCAGGGATTTATTAAAACTGTCCGTTCGCAATTTGGACCTCGTTTGCTATTTTTACGAGAACGTCTTTTACATTACGAAAAGCGTATTTACTCGGAATATAGTGTTTGATCTCCGAAAATTTCCGTAAATTCCTTAAAATTCTAATTAATTGCTAGGATCGTAATGACGTTTTCTTTTTGTAAATCGGACCTGATTTGACATAACTACAAAAATGCCAATAACAATATAATAATAATATAATAAAAGGTCCGTACAGACCGGATATTACATTCTCCCCTCCTTATTCAGAATTTTGCCCACAAAATTAAATCATGCAAATAGATCAGGATATCCAGTCATCATATCCTGCTGTCGTTCCCACGTAGCTTCCTCCACCTCGTGGTTCCGCCACAGGACTTTGACTAGCGGAATCTCTTTGTTGCGCAAGACTTTGGTAGAGTACTCTAGAATACGTACCGGCTTCACCTCGTAAGTCAAGGTAGGCTGTACCTCGATCTCTGTAGTCTCTACGGCATGTGATGGATCACGTAGGCATCTCCGAAGCATAGATACGTGGAATACATCATGAATGCCCTCCATAGAAGCCGGAAGCTGCAATCTATATGCCAACTTCCCGATCCTCTTCAGAATAGGAAAGGGCCCCACGTACCGAGGGTTCAGCTTACCCCTCCTTCCAAATCTCGCGACGCCTTTGAATGGAGAAACCTTCAAATAAACTTCGTCGCCCTCCTCGAACTCTAGCTCCCGCCGTCTCGTGTCGGCATAACTCTTCTGCCGGCTCTGAGCTACCTCGATTCGCTGTCGGATAACGGCAATCTTATCTGCCGTTTGCTGTAAGATCTCAGGTCCAACGATGCTGGCCTCGCCAACCTCGTCCCAATATAATGGAGACCTACACTTCCGACCATATAAAGCCTCATACGGAGCCATGCCGATAGTAGCCTGGAAGCTGTTGTTATACGAGAACTCAACCAGGGGTAAATATCGGCTCCACGAGCCCTGAAACTCCAGCACACACGCTCTGAGCATATCCTCAAGAATCTGGTTCGTCCTCTCTGTCTGACCATCGGTCTGAGGATGAAACGCTGTGCTGAAATTTAGCTGAGTCCCCATAGCTCGATGTAAACTCTTCCAGAACTTTGACGTAAATCTAGCATCTCTGTCGGAGACAATAGAAACTGGAACTCCGTGCAATCTAACGATCTCCTGCACATATAGCTCGGCGAGCTGGTCCATGGACGATGTCATCTTCACTGCTAAGAAGTGGGCCGACTTTGTCAATCGGTCCACAATAACCCATATGCCATCGTGGCCCTTCGTCGTCCCCGGGAGTCCAACAATAAAGTCCATGGAGATCTGCTCCCACTTCCACTCCGGAATCGGCAGTGGCAATAATGTCCCGGACGGTCTCTGGTGCTCGGCCTTCACCTGCTGACAGACTAAACAGGTCTCAACATACTTGGCCACCTCCCTCTTCAAGTTTGGCCACCAGAAGTGTTGCCTCAAATCCCGGTACATCTTAGTACTTCCCGGGTGCACTGAATAAGCTGAAGAATGTGCCTCAGTCAAAATATCCTTCTTCAGACTCTCATCGTTAGGCACGTACCGCCTGTGCCTGAATCTCAGAATACCATCTGCAGATAAGTGAAAATCCGACGAGTCATCTAATAACATGCTCGATCGAAGCTCAATACACTCTGCATCGCTCTGCTGAGCCTCGCGTATACGATCCAGAATGGTCGGCCTGAGAGAAATACTAGTGAGCATGCTGGACTACTCTGCCACTATCTCCACGTCAAATCTCTCGATCTCAGACCGCAGCGTAACTGACATCGCTGCTAATGAAGGCTGACTCGCATAAGGCACTCTACTCAAGGCATCAGCTACCTTGTTTGCCTTCCCTGGGTGGTACTTGATATCAAAATCATAGTCCTTGACGAACTCGAGCCACCTGCGTTGCCGCATATTCAGCTCCTTCTGCGTAAATAAGTACTTCAAGCTCTTGTGGTCGGAGAATATCTCGCACTGCTGCCCATATAAGTAATGTCTCCATATCTTCAGTGCGAAGACCACAGCTGCTAACTCGAGGTCATGCGTAGGGTAGTTCTGCTCATACGGCTTCAGCTGCCGAGAAGCATAAGAAATGACTTTCCCCTCCTGCATCAACACACAACCGAGACCGACTCCTGATGCATCGCAGTAAATACTGAACCTGACACCCTCAACAGGTAGCGCCAGAACTGGAGCGGTGGTCAATCTCTGCTTTAACTCTGCAAAACTGTCATCGCAAGCAGACGACCAAATAAACCTCTCACTCTTCCGAGTTAAGCGTGATAAGGGAAGTGCAATCTTCGAGAATCCCTGAATAAACTTCCGGTAGTAACCGGCCAATCCGAGAAATCCACGCACCTCACGTACGTTCTTCGGCTGTGGCCAATCTCTGACCGCCTGGACTTTGCTCGGATCCACAGAAACTCCGTCCTGTGATATAATATGGCCCAGAAAACTCACTCTATCAAGCCAGAATTCGCACTTAGAAAACTTCGGATATAGATGATGCTGACATAACGTGCTCAGAACTATCCTCAGATGGTCCTCGTGCTCTTCCTTCGTTTTAGAGTAAATCAAGATATCGTCGATAAACACCACCACGAACTTATCCAGGTACTCTCTGAAGACACGGTTCATCAGATCCATGAACGCTGCAGGAGCATTAGTGAGTCCAAAAGACATAACGAGGAACTCATAATGCCCATACCTTGTTCGGAACGCCGTCTTCGGTATGTCATCTCTCCGGACCTTCAGCTGATTGTAACCCGAGCGCAGATCAATCCTGGAAAATACTCGGGCACCCTGTAGCTGATCAAATAAGTCGTCAATCCGGGGCAGTGGATACTTATTCTTCACCGTGAGCTTATTCAGCTCCCTGTAATCAATGCACATCCTGAGGGTCCCGTCTTTCTTCTTGACAAACAGAACGGGCGCACCCCAAGGCGATACACTGGGTCGAATAAATCCCTTCTCAAGCAACTCGTCAAGCTGAGTCCTCAACTCTCTCAACTCAGCTGGTGCCAATCGATACGGGTTCTTGAACCTCGGCGTGGAGTTTGGATAGACGTCAATAGTGAACTCAATCTCCCGGTCTGGTGGTAAACCGGGAAGATCATCGAGGAATATGCCAGAGAACTCTCTAACAATAGGAATGTCGCTCGGCTGTACTCCGCTGAGCAACTGAACATCAAAAACTGAGGCCAAATAAATAGAGCACGCACCTTTGAATTGCTCGTTGACCTCCATAGCATAAGAAATAGGCGATCCACTAAATCGGTTCATCGCCTGATAAGAAAACTCGGCACTACCCGGGGGTCGGAAGGTCACAATCCCGGAGCGACAATCGATGGTGGCGAAGTGCTGTGCTAGGCAGTCCATCCCCAAAATAAGGTCGTACCGCTCTATGCCCATAACGATCAGACGTGCGTAGAGGGTAACGCTCCTGACTGAAATAATATTCCCCTGAATAACACGACTGGACTGCATACGCTCTCCTGAGGGCAGCATCACACTATACTCGCACTCAGCCGACTCAGACTCTAACCCCAATCTAGCCATACATGCAGTCGATACAAAGGAGTGCGTGGCTCCGGTATCCATCAAAGTAAATACAATAGCGCCCATAAGCAAAATAGTACCTGCAATCACGGCAGGCTGAGCATCGTCATCAACATCCTCTGGCTCGATAAATGCAAAGACACGAGGCATAACTCTCCTCTGATCTCCGCCTAACTGATCACGGCCCTGCAGCGGACAATCTCTGACAAAGTGGCCAATATCTCCACATCTATAACACTTGTTCGTGCCAACTCGGCACTCGCCACCGTGCTCCTTCTGGCATCTAGGGCACCAGGGCATCTGAGAAGTACCCTGTACCTGTTTTCCCTTACCCCGGTCAACACCTCCCTCGAGAGGTCTCTTCACACCCCTAGGCTGTGGCTGAGGTGGCGGTGCTCTAGGTTGCCATCCCTGATTCCGAGGCTGAGGTCGGATCTCTCTGAAGAAGCCCTTAGCTGGCTCCCTCGGTCGAATACATGTAGCCCTGGCAGCCTCTATATCCAGAGCTCTAGCTGTAATGTCAGAAAAGGGCACATCAATAATACCTGAGACAACCACGTGCATCCGAATCTCAGGATTAAGCCCCTCCATAAACTGATGCACCTTCTCCTCATTGTCGCTGACAAGGCGTGGTGCAAATCTAGATAGTGCATCGAACCTCCGAATATAATCAGCAACTGAACCGGTCTGCTTCAGCTGTATGAACTCGTTCCTCTTAGCCACTCTCATCGTGCGGCTGAAATACTTATCGAAGAATAGGAACTTGAATCGATCCCATGTCATAATAGATACGTCCGTCGTCACCTTGATTGAATCCCACCAGAAACGGGCATCCATCGCTAAGTGAAAGGTAGCATAAGCCACCTTGCTCCCGTTGCCGACCTCTGCATAATTTAGCATATCCTCCATAACTCTGATCCACTCCTCGGCACGAGTCGGATCCGATGACTGACCGTCAAATACTGGAGGACGTAAGCCTTGGAACCTCTGCATACCCTGATTAACAGGGACTACTAGCTCCTGGGCCCTCTGATTCTCTCGCTGTGTCTCCCGATTTACTAAATCCGTAATCTGCTGCGCTTGCCGGTCCATATGCTGAGACTGGCGGTCCATCAAATCGGTAAGACGATCCATCGCGTCGTCTCTAGGATCCCTTCCTCGAACCATATTTATAAAAATCCTATAAAATTTAAAACAAGTAATCTCTAAGAAACAAAATCAAATTAAGCTATAAACAGACTTACAGTTGATGAAGGATGTCCGCGTAGTGGCTGTGCAGTCGAGCAGTCTACAGAATCGATTTTAAAACCCGGGGGCTCTGATACCATAACTGTAACACCCCTAATACTGTACCCTTATTTTACCCGTATAAATTTTTCATTTTCATTTTTGTACTTATTTCTTTCCTCTACTTTAATTAAAACCTTATGCGGAATTTAAACTATGGTTGAAATCGGAACTGAATCGGAATTAAAACTGAACCTTAAATGCATTTAAAACAAATCTTTATTAAAACTTAAAAGAAAACCTTTAAAGAAAACTTTAAATTAAATTAAACAAGTGGGAGGGCAGAATTGGAACTCTGTCCTCAAAATGAAACAGGCGACCGATCTCTGCACTGCAGCAGAGATCGATCGCTGCCATGCATTACAGCAGGGGCGATCGATCTCTGCTGCAGAGCAGAGATCGATCGCTGCTAGCTGTGCAGCAATCCGATCGCTGCTAACTATAGCAGCGATCGATCTCTGCTCTGCAGCAGAGATCGATCGCTGCAAGCATGCAGCGATCCCTTCTCCCTTTCAGACTTCAAACCTCTAACACTTCGCATTTCACAAACAGCGACCGATCTCTGCATTGCTGCAGAGATCGATCGCCGCACACTTTCAGTGCAACGGTCAGTGAAAACTTCAGCGACCACTTCAGCGACCACCTCCTGCTTCAATCGCCTTCACTTTTCTTTACACTGCTCTCTGGAATTCCAGAGAGCAAACACTTAACAATACTCTCTGGAATTCCAATTCCAGAGAGCGATTCATGCTACTGGAAACTCTCTGGAACTTGATTCCAGAGAGCAAACATTACTTAATTTAACACCAATTTCTTCCAATAACATCGACCAACTTTACAGCGGACTTTGCGAAATCCGACTGCGTGGATGCATCTAAACATCGAGCATAACCGTATCAACCTAAAACCAATCAAAACATTTCCATAACATTCATTAAACAGTTTAAACCAAAACGTTTTACATACAATTATCAAAACGTTATCTAATCCCTATCCAGACCCAAACAACCTAAATATTCTATACAATTATCAACTCAAAACATCCCAAAATAACCCCAGAGTCCAGACATACATCCCCACGGGTCAGAAAGCGCCTCGACTACATAGCGCACTCCCACGGCCGTCATCCATCAACTGCATCAGACGGAGGAACGCCGTCCTCACCTGGTTCGATATCACCTAAGAGGTTACCTACACCATACAGACACATATGAGATATTGAAATCTCAGTAAGCTACGTAAATGCAGATGCATGCGTGCGTATGCCATTCAGAAATCATGCTCAGATTCAGATTACAGATACAGAATTACAGATTACAGATTCATTACGTCACAGACAGACAGAATTGTCACCGAGACCTCGACCCACTAACCCAAGGGGGCCCGTCCGGCGGTTGGACTACCCCGTGGGGTTAGAGAGGGGGGGTACACGCTTGCAACACGCACAGCCGTGCCTGAGCCCCATCTCGCGTGACCAGAACAGACAGATTACGTTTATTCATTCAGATTTCGTTACAGATTTCATTTCAGATATACGTTCCTTTTCTTAAAAACACGTGCAGAAATTCCTTTTCATGACTTTCGAAAACCGTGATGCATGAACAGTTCATATCAGCGGAAAGTAAACAAACAACGTGCATACATTCATGGCAGTAAAGCAGAACCTATAAACAACTAACCTAACTACCCAACCAGAGTAACATAAAACAAACAGTTCCTCGAGTATTCCCGAGACGACGACGAAGTATGGTGCAGACCTTTGGGTCAAAGTAAGTCACGAAAACTTACCTCGAGCGCGCTGGATCTCAAGTTTCGTCTACGAGAGTCGGGTGTCTGAGAAAAATACGACATTCACAGTTAAAACCAATTTAAACTATAAATGTCCAAATCTCAAAACTTAGCTAAAGAATTCTCCTAAATTCTTCACTTAGCTAATTAAAGCTTTTCGAACATTAATTATAGCTCGATTATCCAAATTAACGAGTTTTCCCCTAAAACCCGAAATTTACCAATTATAACTTTTCGCAAATCGACTTTTCTTCGTCCAATAACGTTCAATACGTTCAATATATACGTAATTATAGCTAACCTATTAATTACGAAGCCTAAATCGCGTTTTTTAACGGAAAACCTAATTTAAACCCTAACCCTAAATCGAACTAAAACTCGAAACAAACGCTCAGAGATTGAAGCTACATACCGAGAGTAGCGAGAGGAGAAGAAATGACGAAGATCGGAGGAAGAACGGAGGAAAACGGAGCTCGGATCGACGGAAAACGTCTGCTGGCTGAAGGAGAAATCGCCTCTGTGATTTTGGTTGCCGCAGGGGAAGAAATGAAGTGAAGAGAAGAAGAAGAATTAGGTTAGGTTATATTAATTAGATTTTATAAATTACCAAAACGCCCTTCTTTGATTTCTATATTGATTTCGTTCTTCGGTTTGTAAATCGTCTAACGAGTTGGATTCTCAAAAACTCCATATTTTGCCAACAACTCATATTTATCACCAGGGCTTTATTAAAACTGTCCGTTCGCCAAACGGACCCCGTTTACTATTTTTACTAAAACGTCATTCGATTTACGATAGTGGTAATTACTCGGAATATAGCGTTTAATCTCCGAAAATTCCCATAAATTCCTTCAAATTCCTATTAGTCGTTAGGATTGTAATGGCGCTTCCTTTTTGTAAAACGGACTTGATTTGACGTATTTCCAAAAATACCATCCAATAATATAATAATAATATATTCAAAAATCCGTACAAGCCGGATATTACATGATCCTTATTTTACTTTTGTCTTAGCTAGGAAACATTTCTTAGTACCTAAAATTTTTCCTAAGACAATTAATCAAGATAATCTGTAACGCCCAGAAACTTTAGCTATGGGTTTTGAGCCTATAGTTTTCGGGTTTTATTAATTAAGTGTTATAGAGTTTTAATTTGAAGAAATAATAAATTAAGTCCAAATGGCGAACGGAAAGTTTCGTAGGAACCCTAGGAATGAATAGGAATATTTGGTGAAATAAAATAGTTTGGAGAAAATAAATTGATAGGTTAATTAAAAGGTGTAAGCAAGGAAATAATAAAAAAGGGCAAAGAGGTAAATTAGAAAGTCAAATTCTTTTAATTAAAAAGGATTTTTCTCTATTTTCCCCCTCACTTCTTTCTCCCTCCAGCGAAACCTTTTCCCCCTCTCCCTCGCGATTTCCCCTCTCCTTCATCGCCATCTCCAACAATCGACCAACTCCTCTATTTTGGCGATTTTTCTTTCAAGTTTCTTCAACAAATCAACCCTCCAAGTAAGCTCTATGCTTTAGTCAAGTTAGTAGTCATTTTTGGAGTGGTTTTGGTTTAGGGTTTGTGAAGAAATTTAGGGATTTCGTTAGAAATCGATAGGGTTATTAATTTATTTCTCATTGATGATATAATGGTGGTTATTTAAGTGAGTTTGACAAATTTATGATGTTTGTAGTTGATGTTTAATGTTAAGTTTAGGTTGTTGAAATGTAGTTGGACACCATTAATGAGGGATAGAAGTTAGTGAGCACCACGTGCTCGACGAAATGCCTGAATAAAATGAATGAGAGTTTTTGAAGAAATTGTCTTAGCTTGGGATTTCGTTTAGTTTTAGATTTTATGATTTAGAGTTAAAACTAATGACGTTTTGTGAAACTGCCTTAGGTAACCCAAGCTCAAGGACGGTGCTCGGCATATCTAGGGCGCCAGGTAAGTGAGTGTTAGGTTTTCCGGCCCCTAAGGCCCTACGTCGTAACGATGTTGATAATGTGGTCGAATGAAGTTAGGAAGTTATAGGGGTTGGTGATAAGACGGGTAGCTTAAGGTAGTGCCTTAGCGATTTAGTTAGTGGTCGTTCGATAGGTGTTTCTACGTATGTCATTCCTCATGCATCATGTTTTACTAAAGTGCATACGAACTATTTATGAGCATGTTTTATGAAAACGTCAAATTAAAGAACGATCACGAACTCTGAATGATGTATGTTTCTCACGGGGCAAGTTATGTGTTTCTCACGGAGCAAGTTATGTGTTTCTCACCTGTTTCTCACGGAGCAAGTTATGTGTTTCTCACGGAGCAAGTTATGTGTTTCTCACGGAGCAAGTTATGTGTTTCTCACGGAGCAAGTTATGTGTTTCTCACGGAGCAAGTTATGTGTTTCTCACGGAGCAAGTTATGTGTTTCTCACGGAGCAAGTTATGTGTTTCTCACGGAGCAAGTTATGTGTTTCTCACGGAGCAAGTTATGTGTTTCTCACGGAGCAAGTTATGTGTTTCTCACGGAGCAAGTTATGTGTTTCTCACGGAGCAAGTTATGTGTTTCTCACGGAGCAAGTTATGTGTTTCTCACGGAGCAAGTTATGTGTTTCTCACGGAGCAAGTTATGTGTTTCTCACGGAGCAAGTTATGTGTTTCTCACGGAGCAAGTTATGTGTTTCTCACGGAGCAAGTTATGTGTTTCTCACGGAGCAAGTTATGTGTTTCTCACGGAGCAAGTTATGTGTTTCTCACGGAGCAAGTTATGTGTTTCTCACGGAGCAATAACGGGGCAAGAAAACGGTTTAACGAAACGAAACTAAGTTGTTTTACAAAACGTCATGCATATGTAAATGTTATGTTTAGCACACTCTTTACTAAGCATTAGGCTTAATGTATTTATCGTATGATGTAGGTGACGAGACCGAAGGGTGGAACCTCTCTTATGATGATCAAGTGTAGATCGTCGATGGGCGGAGCTCGTGGTGGCGGGGCGTGTTTTTGCTAGGCAGGATGACTCATGGTTAGACAATTTTTGAGAGTTTTTGGTGATGTTTGGGTTAATGGTAAATTAGATGGATTTTTAGTACAATTAGATAAGTTTTAGGATGTTTGGCGACTGAATAGATTGTACATTGCATTTTGTAGTGTTTTGACGTTTTTTCAAACAGGAAGGAATGTTAAACTTTTAAACGGAACCACGCGGTTCGTTTTTATGAAATTTGAATGTGTTTAAAGTGAATTGTGTCGGTTTTGAGTGTTTGGGTAAATGTCATGTTTGAAATGTATTTTATGGGATGTATGTAAAGATTGTGGGAGAAAGGAGAAGAGGTTGTAGTGTTTTGTGTGTTTTGTGCTAAGAATGTGAAGTGAAGGAACGAAGAAAAAGGAAAAGAATGAAGCAGGAGGGGGAGAAGCCGTGCTCTCTGAGAAATTCCAGAGAGCATGGCGATTGATCGCCTCGAAGAGGCGATCAATCGCCTCTTCCCGTAATCGCAGGAGAGGCGATTGCCAGGCGAGGTAAGCAATCGCCAAAGGGCGATTGGTCGCCAGGAGCAATCGCCAAGGGGCGATAAATCGCCAGATTTCTGGCAATTTATCGCCACCTGTTCTGCCTCTTCTTGGCCGAGCTTATAAAAAAAAAAATGTTTTAATTTAATTGTTTTCTTTTATTACTTAATTGATTAATTGTTGGTTTTAAGTTTATTTTGAATAGATTTCAAAGTAGTTTTTATACACCGTTAAAGATTTTCAACTCCGACTTTAAAAGTTTTATTTCCGCACGAAAGTCAGATTTAGAGTTTCTACATATAAAAAAAAAAAAAATTTTGTTAGGTTACGGGTAAGGGTCGTGACATAATCACCTCACTAACTTTTGGGATAAAACAACTTAGTTAAGAACTTGAAATTTAAAAATTAAAACACTTAGACAGACTAATAGGAGCGTCTTTGCATGTGACACACCCCATAAAGAATCAAATCGTGCGTGGGGGCACTCCCCCTCCCGAACCTACACGTCACGAAGGTGAGACTAGTGCTCAAGGAGGTATGCAAGGACAACTCGATGCCTTAACGAGCGTAGTTCACAACCTTGCCCAACAAGTCCAATCATTATTGAACAATCCTCCCCGAAAAGAATCCCAAGAACGAAATCCTTCACGAGAGACATCTTCTAGGGTTATTTCCGAACGTCCTAGGCATAGAAATCATTTTCCACAACCCTTAGATGAAGAAGAATGGGATAAGCCCCAAAGAAGGAGATCCCGATATTTTGAATCGGAGGATGAAGATTGGGCACACAATCAAGAACCAAACATTATCCCATTTAGTTGTCTCTATGGTAGTGATGAATATTCTATTTGGGTTAAAAGGTTAGAAAAGAGATTTGCTTATAAGTATTATGGTGAAAGCGCAAAAGTTAACTTAGCCTCTAAGAGTTTAACCAAGAAAGCTAAATCTTTGTGGGAAAGATTTGTAGCAAATTTAAGAAGAAGTAAGAAAGAAGACTTGATTTCTTGGACAATAATGAAGAGGATATTAGAGAAGGAATTTGGCCCAAAACTATAAAAGGAAGAGCCCAATTTTAGGAACAAAATTTTTAAGGAAGATCACCCTATATGTTACCCTATCTCCTCCAAATTTGAGAATCAAAATAGGCGTGAATATCCCTCCACTCATGGAAGAAATTTAATGGATAAAAGGGGGATAAGAACTAGGATTAATCAACCACCAATTCTATCTTCCAAACAAATTATTGACATAATTAAAATTACTGGCCACCTTTTGGAAAATTGGGTACAAGAAACTTCAAGGATACTTGCCAATTCATCAACCATTCTTGGATCACCACCTATTACGCCCAAAAAGATGAATGAATTCAGTGAAGAAATCTTAAGTATTGTAGAATTGCAATAAATTTTAGAGAAAACACCGAGCTTAAGTAAAGAGGAATAAGAGATATTAGAAGGAGCCATTACTCCGAAGAAGTTCCTCTTGTTGATATGAAAAATCAAAAGGAGGAAGACATTTTGAAGGAAGAGGAAAGTGAACCATTAAAGGAGGAATTACCACAAGGTTTACCACCCATGCATGGTAATGCTTACCAATTGGATGGAACAACCCAAGAGCACCTTCATTCAAGTGGAGTCATTTGGCATCATAATCCCCTTTGTAATGAATCACCCACCTCCCAACCCTCAAATTTACCCTTCTTCAAAACAAATCCCATTTGGGAAGAAATTGTGGAAGAGGAAAAGATCCTTTGCCATTCGAAAGAAGAGTCAACATGGCGACAAGAAAAGATAGAGTTAAGTGAAGAGAGTATTTTTGGAATTTCTAATATGATCATTGGTCTACCACACTCCCTTCCGAATATTAAAGGAATAAACCCTTCTTCCCAACCATACCTAAGAAATAAACTTGAGAAAATTTCCTTACCATCCCCCTAAATTAGGAAGAGGTTTGTTTATGGCTTTGGGCCTCACTATTACCTTCCCACATTGCACCATCAAGCCCAACAAATAAATAGAAATTTTACTTCCTTTGTGTTCCACAAACGCCCCATCTTATTAATGGGAGAATTACCAAACCCACGTATTCCATTTGGCTACTACAAATTCTACCATAGAACTAGAGTTAAGGCTCAATTGGTTATAAATTTTATCTTTGCGGTCTTAAAAGAAAAAAGATTATTTCTTTGGTCAAAGAACTTTAGCATTTCCACCTCACTACATGTCGGATTTGATTACTTTTGAAAATTTCGTCCCATCATTGAGCAATCGCCCTCCAAAGTAACTTTCGAATCCAATTCTACCACCCTTAACAAAGAAAATTTTAGTAAGACCATCCAACCCCCTTGCCATTTACAGTATCATTTGGTGATAAATTTTCAAATGAAAGAACATACCTTCGTTGCATTCAAATTCGAGCCTTCAAAGAGTAGACAAGAAATCGTAGGAGACAATTTTGGGGAGAAGTCAACTAACGGATTTGAAGTCAAATCCTCAAATCACCTGGAGAGGATGACATGCCTCTGGTTACATTCAAAAGGAAAATTGGCAAAGTCCCAAACTTTATATCTTCTCTCTACTTATTACTTGTTTTTTCCTTGTAGGTATAATTCTTGGAATGAATGTGTAACACCCGGGTTTTTTTTAAAGGAAAAATTTGAGAGAAAATAAAAGAATAATAAATAGGTTGTTTAATTAATTTAAAAGAAAAATGAATAAATTTTGTGGAACTAAATGGTTTATTAATTTAGGTTCAGGTATTCCCAATGGAGAAATTAAGCCGGGTACGGAGAGAGGGTCAATTTACGAAAATTTATAATTTAACAATGATTTATCGAGAGTTCGAAATAGTCAAAAATACGAGAGGGCAAAACGGTAAATGTTATTTTATTAATGTTTTAATAGGAATTATTATAATAGTAATTATAATTATTATTATTATTATTTGTTTTTAAATTAAAACAACTAAATGGCGATCGACACCATTCAGTGTTCTTCGTGGCCGAGCGCAAACAGGGGAGAGACGAGGGAAAGGCGAGTGACGATCGACGATCGTTCACCGCCGTGGTTTCCGACGTTCTCCGGCCAAACGACGGCGGCGAACCATGGGCTCGCGTCTCCGGTTGACTCCGCGCACTAACCGACCTGATAAGTTGGTTTTTGCCCTGTTTTGTGTTCGGTCTGTGTTGGGAATCGCCGAGCTGTTAGAGCTCCGATCGCCAGTCGTTTTTGGCTGCCCTTAGCGTCTGATTGCCGAGCTCAATGCTGACAAAGATTGCCGAGCAACAGGGAGCTTGGATTGAGCCAAAATCTGAGAACCCATTTCTTTGAGCTTCGGGTTTCTTGTGTGAAACCTTGAATTCTCGTTAGATTATGTTAATTGGATGTTAGGGTAGTTGATTGGTGAGGAATTGGATGAGAATTAATGAAAAACTAGAAAAGGGGAAATTCCGGGTAAAGGGCAGAATCGGGTTTTTCCATTTTTGACCTAGCTACTGTCGTTTGTTTTAAAATTCCTTTTGGTAGGTTAAAATAGGTTATTAGAGGAGTACGTGGCCGCTGGAATCGTTCAATTCTAATAATTGACGCAAAAGTTATGCACGTGTAAAGTTTCGGGTCGGTTTTTACCGAACCCAATTTAGTGGCCCGTTTAGTTAGGTTTTAGTTAGATTAGGCTAGAAATAGTAATTTGAGAGTAATTAGTTAATGTAGGCTTGATTTTAATGAAGTTTGAATAATTGTCGTAGGTCGAGCTGTAGATGGATAGGTAACCAAGTATCCTCAATGAGCTAGGATGCCAAGTAAGTAGTTGATGCGTGTTTGTTGCCTTCGGGCCTACACCATAGAATGGTAGGGATTGTTTGTTTGATTGCTATGTTTTAAATGCGTGTCATGCATCGTGTGTCATGCATCATTGTTTTCTAAACTACGAAACCACGTGTTTTGCATGTTTGAGGGATGAGGATGAAATGAAAGATAAGAATTGATATGCAACTTGGTCTCGAGTAGAATAGCTTCGTCGGGCAAGTGGCTCGTTGAGCACCCCTCGAGGGATTTTATTCGAGATGCTATGCTAATGTACGTAATGTGTCATGAGTATGAATACCTCGACCTGTTCGTTCTTGAAGGCACAATGAGGATTCTACGATCGATTGTGGTAGATTTGTGTTGGCCGTCCAGGACTGTGTTAGGACGTGTGCCTCCGGTCTTGCTCCGTGGGTCAAGGTGTGGCCGTCCTGGACTGTGTTGGGACGTGTGCTTACTTGATTCACATGAAAGTGAAAGATAAATGCACCTTGAATGAAAAGAAAACAACAGAGTGTGTAGAAACTGCATGTTAGGGTTGAGTCGAGCATGTGTTGTGCATTATTTCCCTACTTGCTAAGAATTAGACTTATGTTTTGTGTTCTATGGTGTAGGTGACGAGATTTACTTAGGTGAGGTGGATGAGACAGCCCAAGACTAGGCAGCAGTTGGTGATGCATGCAGTATGCCGGTGCGGGCTATTGTTGGGGCACCTCGACCATGGTCTTCGGGGGATGTGGGGCTTTATATTTTATAGTTTATTTTAGATGTCTGTTTGTAGAAATGATGGGAATGCGTAACTAATTGTATTTGCTGTATATAGTCATAGTTAGGGATGATGTGTCGCCATATACTGTGGACTTTCTTCATTTAGGGATGTTAGTATTTTAGTTTTCTCTTTACTGCTATTTGGTGATTTCGTATGCTGAATAAGTTGAGTAGAAGCATTCGGGATTGGTTGGGATTGGATTTTATGCAGGTATTTAGCATTTTGGAGGCATCATTTTCAGGCGTTACTTTTTCAAAATTTTTGGAGAGGACGCCGTGATATTTAAGGGTTAGAATTAAGGGAAATTAATGAGTCTAGGTAGCTAGGTATGACGTAAGAGAGTTTTGAGAGACTTAGCTTTAATTCTACTGTGTTAATTTTATTTTAAATTATGTTTTAACGTGGGATTGGTTAGCAAAGTAGCGCACCGAGCCAGGGTGGGTTCGGGGGCGTTACAGAATGCATATGGAGCACTTGGAGGAAATCACCAACTAGCCCAATGGGAATTTGTCTTCCCTGGCCCCTATCTTTGTAATTTTTTTATTTTTGAACTTATTTGGCATACATTCGCCTTTATTGTATGGATTATATAATTGCATCATACATTAGATTGTGTGGTTAGGGTTAGATGTATGTTGGTAGATTATAGGTTGAAGAAATTCAACCAATTATTCAAAGAAAAAAAGTCATCACAAGATCAAGCCCAAAGGAAGCCATGGCCCAAAGAAGAGCCCACATTTAAAGGTATGATTTTTGCAGGTACAAGAGTTAGTGGCAACATGGATTGATGATGTGGCAAGATTCCCTCCATTGATCCATTTAGGCATGACATTCATCTCCTCCCTAGGATGCATGCTTGTTTGCCTTGATCTTGGCCATCCATCCTTTTTCATCCAAGGGCCACCATTCATTCATCCTTATAGAAACCCTAATCCACCCTAAGATCTCTATAAAAGCATGGCATTGGTGAATGTTTTACAACTTTTGCCCAAATCATTACACTACTATTTCCCTAATATCCAAGGTGTTTCCTTTGGTGTTTTCCTTGGTTCTTTGAACCAAGTGGAGTAGCCCTCCATTATTAACTTAGCTTGGGTTGCTAAGTTAATTCTTACTCATTCCCTCACCTTCTCCATTGGGAGTTGGAGTTGAGGACGAAAATTCCGGCCTACGGTGGTCATTTTTTTACGGGAAAATCGTTCACTCGAGAGCTTAAACCGTAAGATCACTCTACGAGTCTGCCAAGGGTATTTCCTTTACTTTCTTACCATCACATTTTCACACACACCACCCTTTAATTTTCGGCCATCAAACTCACACACTCCACATTTATTTTATTGCATTTTTCTCTTCATTTTCATCTTGCATATCTTCACCATTTCACACACCCTCTCTTCATCTCTTTCCTTATTTTTCTTTTATCTTTCTTGCCCTCATTATCCACCATATATTCGGCCACTAGCACACACATCACTCTCCTCATTTTTCTTTTGCATTTATTATCATATTTAGTCCATATTTTCGGCCATTTACACTACCGCACAACCGAGCACTCTTCTTGAATATTTTACGGGTTTGAACACAACCATTTTCTAAGGGATTTTGTGTCAAAAGGACTAGTTGTGAACAGTGTGCAAAAAGAAAAAAACAGAGAGCTTTCTTCAGAGGAAGAAAGCACGTCGTTGTTCTCTAAGGAAGACGAGAAACCCATCGAGTCTTAGACGCTGGCGAACTATCTCCGTGCACATTCTCCGTCGAAGAACTGAGGGAGAAATTGAAGAGAGAGAGATAGGTGGGTTGCCGTGGCAGAATGCCAAGAGGATTAACTGAGAGAGAATCTCTTAGTGCAGCATCTTCTTCAAGAAGAAGAAGAAAATTTTGGTTTATGAGTTTGCCTTGGGATGCGTGAACAAAAATTTAAAGAAAAGAAAGGTGAGTTTTTTCTTTGTTATTACCGTGCAGAAATCTGTTATTGTTGAACAGTGAAAAAAATCAAAGTGAAAATTTTAGTTGATTTTAAATATTAGAAATATTTGGATTTTGTTTTTGACGTGGGAATATTTCTGGGTTGATATTTTGGTGATTAAAGTTAGATGAATTTCAGATATTTTCGGGCTTGGATAATTTGTTTGGTAGATTTATTTAGAATATTTTTGGAATTTTCCTTGATAAAGATGACAGGCGACGATAGCACAGGACACAGTATTGAAAAGTTCAGTGGAACAGATTTCGCATTCTGGAGAATACAAATCGAGGATTACTTGTATGGGAAAAAACTTCATCTTCCTTTGAGTACGAAACCAGAGAAGATAGAAGACGGTGAATGGAATCTCCTTGATAGACAGGTTTTGGGAGTCGTCAGATTGACGATAGCCAAAAGCGTTGCTCACAACATGGCGAAGGAGAAGACCACCGCGAGTCTGATGAAGGCTCTATCTGATATGTAACCCTCTGCGAATAATAAGGTATTTCTTATGAAAAAGCTTTTTAATCTGAAAATGATTGATGGTACTTCTGTCGCAGTACATCTGAATGAATTCAATACGATTGTCAATTAATTGCTATCTGTGGAAATTAATTTTGAGGATGAGGTTCGTGCCCTAATTTTGTTGGCGTCTCTACCGAATAGTTGGGAGCCTATGAGGGCTGCAATTAGTAATTCAGTTGGAAGTGCTAAACTGGTATTCACCGATATGAGGGATCGTATTCTTGTCAAGGAGGTTCGTAAGATCGATTTTGGTGAAACATCAACAGGCTCAGCTCTGAATGTTGAAAATAGAGCCATAAGTCAAAGTAAAGGTCCGTGCAATAGAAATCAAAGTCAGAGGAAGTCTGGAAAACACGCCAACTTTGAGTGTTATTATTGTGGCAAGAAAGGACACATAAAGAGATTTTTTCAAAAGCTTCTTTCGGGAGAATGTGAATGCCAAAGGAAAGGAAAAGATGTTCGAAGAAGATGACACAGGCGAGGAGGCAGCCACAGCCACCGAAGAGTTCTTTAGTGTGTACGACGAGGATGTCGTAAATTTTGCTTGCCAAGATACGAGTTGGGTGATTGATAGTGGCGCTTCAATAGATGCCACTTCACGGAGAGATTCTTTACGTCCTACACTTCAGGTGACTTTGGAAGTGTGAAGATGGGAAATAGTGGCGTTGCAAAAGCCATTGGTATGAGAGATGTGCGTTTGGAGACCAACATCGGCAACACCTTTGTTTTGAGAGGTGTGAAGCACATCCCCGACATCCGCAAGAATTTGGTCTCGACTGGCAAGCTCGACGACGAAGGTTTTGGCAACACCTTTCGTGATGGAATATGGGAGCTTACCAGAGGTTCATTGATCGTAGCGATAGGAGAAAAATGTTCCTTATTATATGTGATGCACGTGAAGATTGCGGATTCCACAGTCAATGTGGTGGTTTAATAAGGCTGCAAAGTTTGTGAATTCACATTCTAAGAGAAAGGTTGAGAAGACTCAGAAGAAGTCAGGTGAAGTTCAGGCTGGGATCTGAGGGCACATCAGAGCCGGTGAGTCAGCATATTACAGATGTTCAGTCACCAGTTTCAGTTTCACGTCAGAATGGTATCGTCAAAGGCAGAACTATGTGGAAGGGTAATACTTCGGGACTATATGTAACAATCACGGAAGGGATCGTCACATAATCCGTATCTTTCTTAATCATTTAATCCTCATTACTCACACTTGATTCATTATTAGTAGTGTATTTCTTTTTTTTTGAAATATAATTTAACTCAAGATGTCATATGCGATTCGCTAAGCCTCAATCGGCAAAGGAAAACATTACATATCTGCCGGCGGGCAGTACAATGTGTATCGGCTAGTGAAGGGAAAACTTTAAGTTATAGACTGCATCTACCGATAGAGGAATGAGCCATATCTACCGGCCACTAGACGACAAAATAACACTTTCATCATCCGATGGCTTAAACACTCTACATCTGCCGATCGCTAGACGACAAAATAACACTTCATCATCCGATGGCTTAAACACTCTACATCTGCCGATCGCTAGACGACAAAATAACACTTTCATCATCCGATGGCTTAAACACTCTACATCTGCCGATCGCTAGACGACAAAATAACACTTTCATCATCCGATGGCTTAAACACTCTACATCTGCCGATCGCTAGACGACAAAATAACACTTTCATCATCCGATGGCTTAAACACTCTACATCTGCCGATCGCTAGACGACAAAATAACACTTCATCATCCGATGGCTTAAACACTCTACATCTGCCAATCGCTAGACGACAAAATAACACTTTCATCATCCGATGGCTTAAACACTCTACATCTGCCGATCGCTAGACGACAAAATAACACTTTCATCATCCGATGGCTTAGACATTCTACATCTGCCGATCGCTAGACGACAAAATAACACTTTCATCATCCGATGGCTTAAACACTCTACATCTGCCGATCGCTAGACGACAAAATAACACTTCATCATCCGATGGCTTAAACACTCTACATCTGCCGATCGCTAGACGACAAAATAACACTTCATCATCCGATGGCTTAAACACTCTACATCTGCCGATCGCTAGACGACAAAATAACACTTCATCATCCGATGGCTTAAACACTCTACATCTGCCGATCGCTAGACGACAAAATAACACTTCATCATCCGATGGCTTAAACACTCTACATCTGCCGATCGCTAGACGACAAAATAACACTTCATCATCCGATGGCTTAAACACTCTACATCTGCCGATCGCTAGACGACAAAATAACACTTCATCATCCGATGGCTTAAACACTCTACATCTGCCGATCGCTAGACGACAAAATAACACTTCATCATCCGATGGCTTAAACACTCTACATCTGCCGATCGCTAGACGACAAAATAACACTTTCATCATCCGATGGCTTAGACATTCTACATCTGCCGATCGCTAGACGACAAAATAACACTTTCATCATCCGATGGCTTAAACACTCTACATCTGCCGATCGCTAGACGACAAAATAACACTTCATCATCCGATGGCTTAAACACTCTACATCTGCCGATCGCTAGACGACAAAATAACACTTCATCATCCGATGGCTTAAACACTCTACATCTGCCGATCGCTAGACGACAAAATAACACTTCATCATCCGATGGCTTAAACACTCTACATCTGCCGATCGCTAGACGACAAAATAACACTTCATCATCCGATGGCTTAAACACTCTACATCTGCCGATCGCTAGACGACAAAATAACACTTCATCATCCGATGGCTTAAACACTCTACATCTGCCGATCGCTAGACGACAAAATAACACTTTCATCATCCGATGGCTTAAACACTCTACATCTGCCGATCGCTAGACGACAAAATAACACTTCATCATCCGATGGCTTAGACATTCTACATCTGCCGATCGCTAGACGACAAAATAACACTTTCATCATCCGATGGCTTAAACACTCTACATCTGCCGATCGCTAGACGACAAAATAACACTTCATCATCCGATGGCTTAAACACTCTACATCTGCCGATCGCTAGACGACAAAATAACACTTCATCATCCGATGGCTTAAACACTCTACATCTGCCGATCGCTAGACGACAAAATAACACTTCATCATCCGATGGCTTAAACACTCTACATCTGCCGATCGCTAGACGACAAAATAACACTTCATCATCCGATGGCTTAAACACTCTACATCTGCCGATCGCTAGACGACAAAATAACACTTCATCATCCGATGGCTTAAACACTCTACATCTGCCGATCGCTAGACGACAAAATAACACTTTCATCATCCGATGGCTTAAACACTCTACATCTGCCGATCGCTAGACGACAAAATAACACTTTCATCATCCGATGGCTTAAACACTCTACATCTGCCGATCGCTAGACGACAAAATAACACTTTCATCATCCGATGGCTTAGACATTCTACATCTGCCGATCGCTAGACGACAAAATAACACTTCATCATCCGATGGCTTAAACACTCTACATCTGCCGATCGCTAGACGACAAAATAACACTTTCATCATCCGATGGCTTAAACACTCTACATCTGCCGATCGCTAGACGACAAAATAACACTTTCATCATCCGATGGCTTAAACACTCTACATCTGCCGATCGCTAGACGACAAAATAACACTTTCATCATCCGATGGCTTAAACACTCTACATCTGCCGATCGCTAGACGACAAAATAACACTTTCATCATCCGATGGCTTAAACACTCTACATCTGCCGATCGCTAGACGACAAAATAACACTTTCATCATCCGATGGCTTAAACACTCTACATCTGCCGATCGCTAGACGACAAAATAACACTTCATCATCCGATGGCTTAAACACTCTACATCTGCCGATCGCTAGACGACAAAATAACACTTCATCATCCGATGGCTTAAACACTCTACATCTGCCGATCGCTAGACGACAAAATAACACTTTCATCATCCGATGGCTTAAACACTCTACATCTGCCGATCGCTAGACGACAAAATAACACTTTCATCATCCGATGGCTTAAACACTCTACATCTGCCGATCGCTAGACGACAAAATAACACTTCATCATCCGATGGCTTAAACACTCTACATCTGCCGATCGCTAGACGACAAAATAACACTTTCATCATCCGATGGCTTAAACACTCTACATCTGCCGATCGCTAGACGACAAAATAACACTTCATCATCCGATGGCTTAAACACTCTACATCTGCCGATCGCTAGACGACAAAATAACACTTCATCATCCGATGGCTTAAACACTCTACATCTGCCGATCGCTAGACGACAAAATAACACTTCATCATCCGATGGCTTAAACACTCTACATCTGCCGATCGCTAGACGACAAAATAACACTTTCATCATCCGATGGCTTAAACACTCTACATCTGCCGATCGCTAGACGACAAAATAACACTTCATCATCCGATGGCTTAAACACTCTACATCTGCCGATCGCTAGACGACAAAATAACACTTTCATCATCCGATGGCTTAAACACTCTACATCTGCCGATCGCTAGACGACAAAATAACACTTCATCATCCGATGGCTTAGACATTCTACATCTGCCGATCGCTAGACGACAAAATAACACTTCATCATCCGATGGCTTAAACACTCTACATCTGCCGATCGCTAGACGACAAAATAACACTTTCATCATCCGATGGCTTAAACACTCTACATCTGCCGATCGCTAGACGACAAAATAACACTTCATCATCCGATGGCTTAGACATTCTACATCTGCCGATCGCTAGACGACAAAATAACACTTTCATCATCCGATGGCTTAAACACTCTACATCTGCCGATCGCTAGACGACAAAATAACACTTCATCATCCATAGTCATTGATCATATTCATCATTCATAGTCATTGATCATATTCATCATTCATAGTCATTGATCATATTCATCATTCATAGTCATTGATCATATTCATCATTCATAGTCATTGATCATATTCATCATTCATAGTCATTGATCATATTCATCATTCATAGTCATTGATCATATTCATCATTCATAGTCATTGATCATATTCATCATTCATAGTCATTGATCATATTCATCATTCATAGTCATTGATCATATTCATCATTCATAGTCATTGATCATATTCATCATTCATAGTCATTGATCATATTCATCATTCATAGTCATTGATCATATTCATCATTCATAGTCATTGATCATATTCATCATTCATAGTCATTGATCATATTCATCATTCATAGTCATTGATCATATTCATCATTCATAGTCATTGATCATATTCATCATTCATAGTCATTGATCATATTCATCATTCATAGTCATTGATCATATTCATCATTCATAGTCATTGATCATATTCATCATTCATAGTCATTGATCATATTCATCATTCATAGTCATTGATCATATTCATCATTCATAGTCATTGATCATATTCATCATTCATAGTCATTGATCATATTCATCATTCATAGTCATTGATCATATTCATCATTCATAGTCATTGATCATATTCATCATTCATAGTCATTGATCATATTCATCATTCATAGTCATTGATCATATTCATCATTCATAGTCATTGATCATATTCATCATTCATAGTCATTGATCATATTCATCATTCATAGTCATTGATCATATTCATCATTCATAGTCATTGATCATATTCATCATTCATAGTCATTGATCATATTCATCATTCATAGTCATTGATCATATTCATCATTCATAGTCATTGATCATATTCATCATTCATAGTCATTGATCATATTCATCATTCATAGTCATTGATCATATTCATCATTCATAGTCATTGATCATATTCATGACCTTAAGTAGCCCTCTCACCTTGCCGTCATCTCTGGTGTTACATCCACCCCTCCTTAAACACATTTTCGTCCCCGAAACTTAATCAAACTAATAACTCTGGATACTTGTTCTAACATGTCCGTCGTCGCTCCCAAGTGGCTTCTTCAATGCCATGATTCTTCCATAGACTTTGACCAACGGGACTCTCTCTTGTTCCTCAGGAGTCTTAACTACGGATTCCACTATCTGCACGGCCTTCTCTTCATTATGGTAGCGTCGGCCTAATCTCGACATCACTGGTTTACCAACTTGTGTAGGGTCCATGTATACATTTTCTGACACATTGACCCATGAGAAAACATTATGAACTTGTATCCATGATGGAGGCAACTGCAGTCTTGTATGCTGTATTACCGATTCTAGCCAAAACAGGGAATGGTTCCAATCCATCGTGGCTTAAGCTTTCCCCTCCTGCCAAATCGTAGTACTCCTTTAAATGATGAAACCTCAGGAAACTTCATCGCCAACAGCAATTCAAGATCTCTCCTCCTTTGGGTCTGCATAACTTTTCTGTCGGCTTTGTGCATTAATCATCCTCCTCTTAATAGTGGCAATCTTGTCTGACATCTGCTGCAACATCTCGAGACCTATGAGTTTTTCTTCACCAACTTCATCCCAATACAGAGGTGATCTACATTTCCTACCATACAACACCTCATAAGGTGCCTATACCTATGGTGGACTGGTAACTATTGTTGTAAGAGAACTCAACCAAGGGTAGGTATCGGCTCCAAGATGTCTGGAACTCTAGCACACAAGCCCTCAACATATCCTCAAGTATTTGGATAGTCCTTTCTGATTGACCATCTGTCTGCAGGTGAAAGGCAGTGCTGAAGGATAACCTCGTGCCAAGTGTGCCTTGTAGACCTTTCCAAAACCGGGAGGTGAACCTAGGGTCATGATCAGAGACAATAGATGCAAGAATTTCATGCAACCTAATAACTTCTTGTACATAAAGATCAGCAAGCTGGTCCATCGAGTAGGTTGTCCTTACTAGTAAGAAATGGGCTGATTTCGTCAGTCTATCAATCACAACCCAAATACTATCATGTCCCTTAGTTGTCTTAGGTAATCCTATGACGAAATCCACAGCTATGTGTTCCCACTTCCACTCGGGAATAGGTAAGGCTGAAGGGTACCTCCTGGACGTTGGTGCTCAGCTTTAACTTGTTGGCAAACCAAACATGACTCTACATACTTAGCAACATCTCTATTTAAGTTTGTCCACCAATAGAGTAACTTCAGGTCTCGATACATCTTGGTGCTTCCAGGATGCACAGAAAAGGGAGACGAATGCGCCTCAGCCAAGATTAGCTTACGTAATCCTTCATCATCAGGGACATACCATCTATTTCTAAACTTCATAATCCCATCCTTGGAAAGACTAAACTCGGAGGTGGTGTCCTTCACCTTGTTCATCATACTGTTATTCTCCTCAGAGTCCTTCTGTTGTGCCTCTTTGATCTTTTCTAAAACCGTTGGTTGAATGGTCAAATCAGCAAGTATGGTTGATAACTCTGGAACTATCTCCAATTCAAACCTCTGAACTTCTGTCTTCAAAGGTATAGACATGGTTGACACGACGGATTGCATAGTTGTTGACATCCTGCTCAATGCGTCAGCTACAGAGTTAGCCTTACCCGGGTGATACTTGATCTCAAAGTCATAATCCTTAACAAATTCTAACCAACGTCTCTGCCTCATGTTCAATTCCTTTTGTGTAAAGAGATACTTTAGACTTTTATGGTCAGAAAACACCTCACACTGCTGTCCTTATAAATAGTGTCTCCATATCTTCAAGGCAAAAACAACAGCGGCTAATTCTAAATCATGGGTGGGATAGTTCTGTTCATAACTCTTTAACTGCCTAGACGCATACGCTACAACTTTGCCTTCTTGCATCAAAACACAGCCCAAACCAACTTTTGATGCATCACAAAATATGCTAAACTTTCCTTCTTCGGTTGGAAGGGTCAATACCGAGGCTGTTGTTAACTTCACCTTCAATGTCTGGAAGCTATCCTCACAAGCTTTGGTCCAAGAATACTTATTGTCCTTCTTTGTCAAATTTGTCAGGGGCTTAGCTATCATAGAGAATCATTTGATGAACTTTCTGTAATAGCCTGCCAATCCTAGGAAACTGCGGACTTCACTGGCGTTCTTTGGTTGTGGCCAATCCTTTACTGCCTGAATTTTGGTCGGGTCCACTGATATGCCATTAGCGGAAACTACATGACCAAGAAAATTAACCTTGTCCAACCAAAATTCACACTTGGACAATTTGGCATAGAGCTGGTGCTCCTTCAATGTTGTCAAAACTATTCTTAAATGCTCTGCATGGTCAGCTTCAGTCCGTGAGTATATCAGGATATCATCTATGAACACAATTACAAATTTGTCCAAATACTCACGAAACACTCGATTCATTAAGTCCATAAAGCTGCAGGTGCATTGGTCAGTCCAAATGTGATGACCAAGAATTCGTAGTGTCCATAACGGGTTCTGAAGGCTGTCTTTGGTATATCTCCTTCCTTAACTTTCAGTTGGTAATAACCCGAACGTAAATCTATTCTTAAAAACACCTTTGCTCCTTGCAATTGGTCAAACAAATCATCAATCCGAGGTAAGGGGTACTTATTCTTGATTGTCAACTTATTTAGTTCTCTGTAGTCTATGCACATTCTAAGGGAACCATCTTATTTCTTGACAAATAAGATAGGTGCACCCCAAGGGGAACTGCTAGGGCGTATAAATCCTTTGTCTACTAATTCCTGTAGTTGGACTTTTAACTCCTTTAACTCAACAGGTGCCAACCGATAAGGATTCTTGGATACCGGTAAGGCCTCAGGGTACGTATCTATTACAAACTCTATTTCTCTATCCGGTGGTAATCTTGGCAAATCATCTAAGAACGCCTCAGGGAACTCTCTGACTATGGGGATATCTTGTAACTCTATCTTATTCTTCACCCGAACATCCATTATGCTAGCTAAGTAACTCTCACAACCATTTTTCAGTAACCGGTAAATTTCTAGTGAGGATATTATCGGTATTTTGCTTATCTTAGGAATAGCTTGGAAGGAATAATGATCACCATTTGGGGGTCGAAAAATCAACCATCCCAGATCTACAACTTATTGTGGCATAGTGCCTAAATAACCAATCCATTCCTAATATCACCTCATACCCTTTCATGTCAATTACAATCAGTTCTACATATAGTTTCTTACTTCCTAAGGATACAACATCACCTTTAACAATCTGTTCAGAATGTAGGGACTTCCCTGATGGTAACATAACATCGTATGGCCTTTTGGCTGGTAAAAGTTCTAAGTTGTGTTGGCATACAAACAAAGTTGATATAAACGAGTGCGTGGCTCCCGTATCTATAAGTGTGTAAGCAGCAAAACCACATATCATAATGGTACCTGTTATGACTGTATGCTGCACGGCTTCCTCATCCTCCATCATTGCATAGAGTCTAGGTGCTACCCTTACACGGTTCGGATCTGGCGGCATGGGGCAGTCTCTGACTATATGTCCAACTTTGTCACATCTCAAACAGCGGCAAGAACGCAACTTGCATTCGCCGGGGTGGTTCTTCTGACAGGTGGGGCATAAGGGTGCCAGAGGCCTCTTCCCTTTTCCTTGGTTATCATTCTGGTTGAGGGGTCTCTTTATTCCTTGTTGTTGTTGCTGTGGTCCCCTGTTCTGTTGCGGCTGCCAACCTTTGTTCTGACTGTGGTGGCGGCTGAGTGTCCTTCGTGAGTTTTCTTGGCTGCTCGCGCTGTGCATGTGCTGTCATTTCTGCCTCTTCCAGCTCCGAGGCCTTAGCCGTCACTTCACCATAAGGTACATTGTGTATCCCAGCAGTCTTCACTTTCATGTACAGACTCGGCTTCAGTCCTTGAACAAATTGGTAAATCTTGTCAAACGTCATCCTCAATCATACGAGGAGCAAACCGTGATAAAGCATCAAATTTGCATATGTAATCCGTCACAGAGCTAGTTTGTCGCAGATTCATGAATTCCTTCTTCTTGTTGGCCCGAACAGTCCTATTGAAGTACTTGTCAAAGAAAGCAGTCTTGAACATCTCCCAGGTCATAGCTTTGGCATTAGCGGTGTTCTGGATCGAGTCCCACCAATGCCTTGCACTTAATTCCAAATGAAAGACAGCATAGGTGACCTTATCTCCTTCATCAACCTTTGCATACTTAAACATGTCTTCTATCTTTCGTACCCACTCCTCAGCATTAATAGGATCTGAAACATGTCCATTAAACACCGGGGGTCGAAGCCGCTGGAAACGCTCACCCCCATGATCATGAGTTGCATTAGTACTGGAGTTGCCTTGTTCCTCTCTAGCAGTCATCAGTCGTTCGATCTGGTGAGATTGGCGCATGACCAACTCTGTCAACTGAGCAATAGCATTGCTATCCTCATTGGTCTCTCTCTGCTGACTTTTAACCATTTTAGGGATTCCTAGACAAATCATTACAGATATATCTTAACTTAATGACATATACTGAAATCATAAATACTTACAGTTGCTGAAGTGTGCTCATGTGACAGTCAGTGCTGGAAGGCAGTCTGCAGAATCGATTTTAGAACCCGGTTTTGCTTTGATACCATAATTGTAACAATCCCGGAAGGGATCGTCACATAATCCGTATCTTTCTTAATCATTTAATCCTCATTACTCACACTTGATTCATTATTAGTAGTGTATTTCTTTTTTTTTGAAACATAATTTAACTCAAGATGTCATATGCGATTCGCTAAGCCTCAATCGGCAAAGGAAAACATTACATATCTGCCGGCGGGCAGTACAATGTGTATCGGCTAGTGAAGGGAAAACTTTAAGTTATAGACTTGCATCTACCGATAGAGGAATGAGCCACATCTACCGGCCACTAGACAACAAAACCGTGTCTAAACCATCCGGTGGAGAAGCTCTCTACATCATCCGACTAAATAAGGGTACATCATCCGGTGGTCATGTGCATCTCACGTGAATACTTAAAACATAACCCGGTCACTAAACGACAAAAAACATTCTCATCATCCAGTGACTTATTACACTACATCTGCCGATCACTAGACGACAAAATAACACTCTCATCATCCGATGGCTTAAACACTCTACATCTACCGATCGCTAGACGACAAAATAACACTTTCATCATCCGATGGCTTAAACACTCTGCATCTGCCGATCGCTAGACGACAAAATAACACTTTCATCATGTAACACCCGAGTTTTTCGGGTTTCTGCTCCAAGGCTATTTTCGTAAATAAGTAAATTAGGTTCGTTTTGCGAGCGGATAGTTTTATTAGGACCCTAGAAATTTATGGTGATTTGAAGAAGAATAAGTTAAATTTTAGAAACCCAAATCGAGAAGAGTAATGCTAGAGTTCCCGTTTTAGCCTTTTAGTATATTAATTCTTAAAAGTAGTAAATCAAGTCCGTTTTACGAAAAGAAAGTGTTATTAGGGTCCTAACGATTAATGTGAATTTGTGGAGATATACGGGATTTAACGGGATTTACGGAAGGCAAAACGGTATATTAATGTTTAATAGGAATTAATATTAGGATCATTATTATTATTATTATTATTATTATTATTATTAATTTTAAGTTAAAAATAACTGAATGGCGTTCGACGCCATTCAGTTCTTCGTGGCCGAGAGCGAACAAGGGAGAAGAGGAGGCAACGAGCGACGATTTTCGACGGCCATCACCGGCGTTTTCCGGCCCTCTCCGGCCAGACGACGGCAACGTGCGGTGTCCGGCCTGTCTCCGCGCACGAACCGACGGTATGGCTCAGTTTTCTCCTCCTTTCGTTTGGTTTAGGGCTGTGCTTGACGAGGTCGATTGAGCTCCGATCGCCGGCCGTTTTTAGGTTGCTTTCAGCGTCAAATGGCCGAGCTTAACGCCGGCAATGGTTGCCGTGCAATGGTGAGCTCGGATTGGGGGAAAAACCGAGGGCTCCAAATTGGGGATTTCGGGTTTTCTATGTAAAGCCTTGGAATTTGATTAGATTATGTTAATTAGATGTTAGGGGGATTGATTGGTGAGGAAATTGGTGTGAATTGATGAAAAATCAAAAAGGGGGAAAATTTCGGGAAAGGGCAGAATCGGGTTTTGCCTGAATTGACCTAGGTCCGGTCGTTTGTTTTAAAATTCCTTTTGGCAGATTAAAATAGGTTGTTAGAGGAGTACGTGGCCGCTGGAATCGTTTGATTCCGATAACCGACGCAAAAGTTACTCGCGTTTGAAGTTTCGGGTCGGATTTTACCGAATCCAAATTAGTGGCCCATTTAATTAGATTTTAGTTGGATTAGGCTAGAAATAGTAATTTGAGATGTTTTCACAAAAATAAGAGTTTAGTTATGCCCGAACGAAATGAGTTAGAGTTTTTGAAGAAATTGTCTTAGCTCGGGATCTCGTTTAGCTTTGAAATGGATGATTTAGATTAATACTAATGACGTGCTATGAAATGCCTTAGGTAATCCTAAGCTCTTCAAGGACGGTGCTCGGCATAACCAGGACGCCAGGTAAGTGGATGTTAGGTTTCCGGCCCTTAAGGCCCTACATCGTGTCAACGTTAGGTTTTTCTGTTTTGATGATGATTTTCTGATTGTGGGATCTTGAAGTGTCGGGTAGCCTAGGTTATTAGTTAATAGTTGTTTGATAGGTTCGTAGTGATTAAAGCATGTCTATGTATGTTTATGAATTGTTCGATGATATGTCATATGTGAACTCCTCATGCATCATGTTTTATAAAAGGTGCATACGAACTATTTACGAGCATGTTTTCACGATGAATTGAACGATAATGATTTAAAGATGATATGTGAAACGTTGAAGTAAAGAACGATCAGGTGAATGATGTATGTTTCTCATGTGAATGATGTATGCTTCTCATGTGAATGATGTATGTTCCTCATGTGAATGATGTATGTTTCTCACGGGGCAAGTCATGTATGTTCTTACAGGGCAAGTCATGTATGTTTTTACAGGGCAAGTCATGTATGTCCTTACAGGGCAAGTTATGATTCTTACGGGGCAAGAAAATGGTTTAAGAAAACGGAACGAAATAAACATGTTTTATGAAAAGTCACGCATTCATGCATACGTCATCCATAGAGCATTCCCTTACTAAGCATTAGGCTTACTGTTTATGTTGCATGATGTAGGTGACAGGCGTGAAGGTGAGAGTTCCTCATGATGACAAGGAATAGGTGGTCGACGGGTGGTGCTCGTGGCGACGGGGTGTGTTTTGGCTTGGCTTGATGATCCGGTGGTGTGCCCCGAACTGTTTTGGTGGCAAATGATGCGAGTTAGTTTTGTTGGTTAGTAGTTCTACGTGTAGGTTTTTTTTGTGAAAGTAGGGAAATGTTTAAGTATATGATTAGATGTTTTGGTAGAAAAAAATGTATGAAAAGTCGAGTGTTGATGTATATGTAGTGGAAGTAAAACGTTTAGAATGTGGAGTCTTAATTTTAGAATATACTAGAACTGTTTGGTTGTTTTTGGTTATTTTAAAACAGGTAAGGATATGCTCGATTTTTAGAGCGATCCACGCAGTTTGTTTTCTTGAGTCTTTCGAAATTATAGGTAATATTAGTGTCGTGTTTTGATGATCGACGTTTGAGCGTTTTGTTTTAATTGATCTTACTTTAATTGTCAATTGGTTTAAGTCATTAATGGTTTTAGTCTAGTTTTAAATGTTTTAAAAGTCGAAACGTTTTACGCTAAAATGTTTAATGTTTAAGTCAAAGTTAGTCCCTCAAGGTTGTTAGAGGTGGGTCAATTGTCTAAGTCCGTTTTCTTTTAAAGTGTTAAGTAAAAATGAAAAAGTAAATTTTGAGAAAATACGAGGGCTTAGGTAATGGTTATGTCACGCAAGTCCGTGGCAGCCCTGATCGGGTTGGGGTCGTCACACATCATCCGATGGCTTAAACACTCTACATCTACCGATCGCTAGACGACAAAATAACACTTTCATCATCCGATGGCTTAGACACTTCTACATCTGCCGATCGCTAGACGACAAAATAACACTTTCATCATCCGATGGCTTAGACATTCTACATCTGCCCATGACGTCAGCCGGATGATTGCCTCATCCAGCTTCTATCATACGGCAGTAAAACACTATAATCATCAAACGTTTTCATTCGATAGAACATATCACAACTCACCCGATCCCTAACTTAGTAACCATAAACCTCAAAGAGTAAAAATCATAAACTCATCTAAAATACACATAGCGGAAGACTCAAACAAAACAAACCATTCATTAATCCTTAAAATCGTATTCAGACTCTAAAGACAAGCTCTTCAAATCCAAATCTCATTGTTATAAGAAATTCTGTTCTATTTAGTCATCTGTTCATCGTAAACTTTTCTAACTTACTATGAGCATAACCAGGGAGCTTAATCGCCTATCCAGCCTTCACTGTCACACTGAGCATCCTCCAGCAACCAAGCTTAGACATCCTCATTAAACCTTGAGTTCCTCACCTGAAAACTCGTCACCTACATCATAAGGTTTAAACTATAAGCCTAATACTTAGTAAGGAATGCAACACTAACATGGATGCATGAATGTACCGTTTGGGAAAATCACATGCTCATAAGTCTTTTTCTTGTTCATATCTTTGCTTGAAATCATCATTCATAGTCATAGATCATATTCAACATTTATAGTCATTGGTCATATTCATCATTCATAGTCATTGATCATATTCATCATTCATAGTCATTGATCATATTCATCATTCATAGTCATTGATCATATTCATCATTCATAGTCTTTGATCATATTCTTTGTTTAGGTTGTGTGGATCAAGAGAGGATTTGTGCCGGTAAAGAGGGTTCGACAGTGAGTTTGATCTTGTTCCCTACTGCGGGTCGTATTCATATGTCCTTCTTTGGACTGTGACATACGCCGAACCGCCCCCAACCCTCACTTAATCCACGTTGCATAATGTTATATATATATACATATATACATACATATCTTGTTCATGCAAAACATGCATTAAAACATTTTCTTATGCTTGAGAAACATTCATGATGCATGAACATGAGAACTTTTAACCCATCAGACTATGACAAGGATCTTATCAGAGCAGACAACTTCACATTCACTAGCAGGTCATCAAATAGCATAACTCACATCATTCATCAATCCATCAAGTGCAGACAAGCTCATCATCATAAGGTAAACATCAGACATCTAAAACAACCTAGGTACTCCCACGATGTAGGGCTCTATTAGCCGGAAATCTTAATACATTCACTTACCTGGTCTCCTTAGCACTTTGAGCTCCTTTCTCTTCAAACTTCTTCGCCTAAAACATTTACATTGCAGTAGTTAAAACAAAATCCTAATAGTTCTAATCTCAAGTTATCCTAAGATTTAATAGCTAAAGTCATTCCCGATTCCTTAGTCTATTACCCTGTGCAGTTTGAAATCCAAAACCAAAACAGACTGATTCGATTATCGATAACTCAGAGGTGGTTGTTCTAAATGTCCAGAATCGATTTGATAAGAGCATTCCCACACTCAGATTTCAAATGTTCTTATTATTAGTCGGCCATTGGAAGATCCAAAACTCCAATGCCGAGTAGAAAACAGGGCTAACAAGCTAACAGATAGCTACATTGACTATTGCATACCTCGGGCACAGAGTAGACAGAGAACCGATCGTCGAAGAGAGTATGCCGAAAGCAGAGGGCAAGAGCTTTGGAGAGAAGGAATCGCCGAAAAGGAAGGTGTTAGCTACAGTGGAGGTTTAAAACATTTCCTTTTTCTTTATATATTGGTCATCACCCTCCATTATTACAACTTTGCCACCCAACCTAGTTTAAATCCACATGAAATTAATTATTCTTGGTATAAGTCCTAAACTGTAAAGATTAAATATTCATGACCGTTAATACAGTTAGGAAAATCACCTGGTCGTCATCTCGGGTGTTACACTATATGATGAAACTGTGGGTTATGCATTGAATATGTTCGAGGGTAACTATTCCTGTGTGGAGTCTTCATCATGTTCAGAGGCAGCTCATTGTGACAACCTTAATAGTTCAGTGATACCATGAAGGAGGAATGCGATTTCTTCTCAAGTAAGTCTCTCAAGTTTAAGCGGGGCTTAAACTTGAATGGTATCGGATGCTGAGTTGGCCCATCTAGGGCCTTTGTGGTAGAGGAGTTTATTTTCAATGGAGTTTTGCATATTTATTTCCTTGCACCAGAATTTCGTTGAAGGTGGAGATTGTCATAGTTCAGTGTTCTGGCTTTGTTTTGGGTTGAGCCGAGTAGCCTGTTTGATCTCTCATGTAGAATTCGTATCAAGGTGGAGTTTGTTAAAATTTGGTGTAACATGAATTCTAGTTTGGCCGGGTCGGGCCCATATATCAATATTAGAGTTTTACGTTTTCTCTATATATTGATGCTTGAGTCGCAAAACTCATTGTACCGAATTTGATATTTGTGATTCTCTCATCTACCTGTGATTTTTTCCTTTTTTAGGGTTTCCACGTAAAATTCGATGTCCATTATTTTCTCGTTTTCTTTTTGGTTTCTCGATCGTTCATTTACAGGTGGATTATGGCGTCTAATCCTAACAATCGTGACCCCTGGTTGTCCTCAGTAAGCCAACTACAAAATCCATTGAAATTTGCTCCTATTTCCACTCGGGAATCGATAAAGGTTGCAACATTCCACCTGGTCTTTGATGTTCTGCCTTCACATGTTGGCAAATTAGGCATGACTGCACATAGTTGGCTACTTCTCGTTTCATGTTGGGCTACCAATAGTGCACTTTCAAGTCTCGGTACATCTTGGTGTTGCCTGGATACACTGAGAAAGACGATGAGTACGCTTCAGCCAAGATTAACTTCCTCAACTCTTCATCCTTTGGAACGTACCATCGATCTGTAAATCTTAGAATGCCATCCTCTGAGTAACCGAATTCGGAAGATGCCTCCATTAATTTGGCCAAAATATCCTCTTTTTATTTTGAGTCTATCTGTTGAGCTTCCTTAATTCTATCTAAAAGAGTTGGCCATATCGTTAAGTCTGAAATCAAGGCTGAAAGCTCCGAAATTACTTCTAATTCAAACTTTTGAATCTCCCTTCCCAAAGAAGCTGGCATGTAGGAAACGACGGATTGCTCAGTCTTAGGAATCCTACTCAAAGTGTCTGCCACCGTATTTGCCTCTTCCGGATGGTACTTTATCTTGAAGTTATAGTCCTTCATGAACTCCAACCACCTTCTTTGCCTCATATTTAAGTCTTTTTACGTAAAAAGATACTTCAGGCTCTAATGGTCTGAAAATACCTCGCACTTCTATCCATAAAGATAGTGTCTCCATATCTTCAATGCAAACACCACTGCAGCTAGTTCCAGATCGTGCGTCAGGTAATTCTACTTGTAGGTCTTCAGTTGCCTAAAGGCGTGGACAATAACCTTCCCATCTTGCATCAACACGCATCCCAATCCTACTATGGATGCGTCGCAATAAATACTGAATACCCCATCCTCCACGGGTAATATTAACAATGGTGCTGTGGTCAATTTCTGCTTCAAGGTCTGAAAAATCTCTTCACAAGCCTTAGACCATTCATACTTCACCTTTTTCTTTATCAAATTTGTCAGAGGCTTGGCTATCATAGAGAATCTTTCGATAAACTTCCTATAATATCATATCAGGCCTACAAAACTCCATACTTCACTTGCATTTTTTGGCTGAGGCCACTTCTTTACGGCTTGAATCTTAGTCGGATCCACTAATACTCCTTTTTCGAAATAATATGACCTAAGAAATTCACTCGGTTCAGTAAAAATTCTCACTTAGAAAGCTTAGCATACAGCTGGTGACGCTTCAAAGTAGTAAAAAATGGCTTGTAAGTGCTTTGCATGCTCTTCGTCATTTCGGGAATATATTAAGATATCGTCTATGAAAACTATCACAAACTTATCCAAAAATTCCAGGAACACTCTGTTCATAAGGTCCATAAAAGCTGTCGGGGCATTCGTCAATCCGAAGGACATCACCATAAATTCATAATGCTTGTAACGTGTTCTGAAGGCAGTCTTTTTATATCTTCGACTTTAGCTTTCAATTGGTAATGCCGTGAACGTAAGTCGATCTCTGAAAACACACTGGCCCTTTGTAGCTGGTCAAAAAGATCGTCGATCCTCGGCAATAGATACTTATTCTTGACAGTGAAATTATTCAATTCCTGGTAATCCACGCACATTCTTAAGGAGCCATTCTTCTTTTTCACGAACAATACTGGAGCGCCCTAAGGAGAAATACTTGGGTGTTTAAAACCCTTGTCCTTCAGTTCCTTCAACTAGGCTTGTAATTCTCTTAACTCAACCGGTGTCATTCGATATGGGTTCTTAGATACTGGCACCGAACTAGGAAGAACCTCGATAGTGAAATCCATCTCTCTATCAGGGAGTAAGCCCGGTAACTCGTACAAAACAACTTCTGAAAACCTTGCAACTATCGGAATGTCATGCAACTTCTTTTCACTTTGCATCCGTGTGTCAAGAACGCTTGCTATAAAGCCCAAACATTCAGGCTTCATTGAGTGCTGGGAACTCATGGAAGATACCATAGGCATCTGATTCGAACGGAGGGTCGCTTGAAACAAGTAACCCTCAGCATTTGGGGGTCTAAAATCTACTGCACCCGACCTGTAATTGATTGTAGTATAGTGCCTAAACAACCAATCCTTCCCTAAAATCACATCGTACCCCTTCATGCCTATGATAACCAAGTTTGCATACATCTCCCGAGCACCAATAGATTTCACATCCACTTATATCGCTTGGTCTGAGTGTAAAAACTACACGGAGGACAACATAACGCTATAACTATGGTCGGCCAGAACAAACTCTAAATTCCACATTACTATATACTCTTGTGCTATAAAAGAATGAGTCGCTCTTGTATCAATCAAAAAACACGCCACTACATTACAAACCAGAATAATACCTGAAATGACTGATGGCTGAGTAGCTTCCTCATTATTAATCAGGGCAAAAATCCTCGAAGGACCGCCCGACGGCCTCTTGTTTGACCTTGGACAATTCCTGGCCCTATGAGCCATCCTATCACATCGAAAACACTGGCCAGAATGCAGCTTGCACCCCAAAGTGATTTTTCTGGCACGTAGGGCATAGAGGAGCTTGTGAGGATCCTTGCGGTCGCTTGACCCTGTTCTGATCAGTCTGTGTTTCATTGGGCCTTTTGATGCCCCATTGTTGTGGTTGCCAACCTCGGTTTTGCTGTGGCTGAACCTCTTTGAAAAACTTCTTCGGTGCTTCCCTTTGTCGTTGAAGCTTCATCTCGATATCATCTAGCTCAAGGGCCTTAGCCACGACCCTGTGATATGACATGTCTTCGACGCTCGCAGTTCTTACCCCTTTCAAAATTTCTAACTTCAAACCTTGCACAAATTGGTATACCTTATCCTCTTCTTCGCTGACCAAAAGACCTGCATAACGGGATAGCGACTCAAACCGTCGTACATACTCAGCCACTGATCCTGTTTAGCGTAGTTGGGAAAACTCTGCCCTTTTGTTAGCTCGGAGGGTCAGACTAAAATACTTGTTGTAGAATGCCGTCTTGAATCGTTCCCACGTCATAACCTCCGTATTCATAGTGGCCATAACTGTATCCCACCAGAAAATGGGATCCTTCTCCAAGTTGAATACCGCACACGTCACTTTGTCGGCTTCCTCCACCTTTGCATAAGCAAACATGCTCTCGATCTTCCGGATCCACTCCTCGGCGCAAGTGGGATCCAAAGACTATCCGTCGATGTCGGGGGCCTAAACCGCCTAAATCTTTCCCCACTTTGGTCTTGTGGGGTATTACCTTGTTCATTCCCCTCTCGGTTCAGTAAAATTCATAATTGCTCTGACTGTCGGTTTACTACATCCATAAGCTGGCTATAGGGATCCACTCAGAGTTGTCTAGGTGCTCTCGGCATTTTCTTATTCCTAGACACATCATAAAACACAAAACAATATAAATATCTAGAAATCGTTACTTAAACTTAAACACTTACAGTCGATGGAGAGTCTTCGTGCGGCAATTTGTGTTGGCAGGCAGTCTACAGAATCGCTTTTAAAACCTGGGAGCTCTGATACCATAGTAGTGACAACCCCAATGCCATTAAGGCCACCACGTACTAGCCGTGACATACTCTTAACTTAATAACCGTTCATAGAAATAAAATTTTTCATTTTTCCCCTTAACCCTTTAGAAAACAGACTTGGACAATCGATCCTCTTCTATCGACATTTAAAGCCTAACTTAAAACGTACGTAAAAAGACTCGTTTAAGGTCGGAAAACATCACTTAAGACTTAGGACCCAACATAACATCGAGGACATGTGCATGGGGCATGCCCAACCCTCGATGCGCGTGCCTCTCGTGCGCCCTGCTCGCTAGCCGCGCGCACCCAAAGTGCCCGTGTTGCGCGCACCACCACTTATCGCGCATCATCACGCGTGCCACTGAGCGCCATCTGGCGGACCACAAGGGGTCGTCACAACTAGCCGTGACATACTCTTAACTTAATCACCGTTCATAGACATAAAATTTTTCATTTTTCTGCTTAACCCTTTAGAAAACAAACCTGGACAATCGATCATCTTCTATCGACATTTAAAGACTAACTTAAAACATACGTAAAAAGACTCATTTAAGGTCGGAAAACATCACTTAAGACTTGGGACCCAACATAACATGGAGGACATGTGCATGGGGCGCGCCCAACCCTCGATACGAGCGCCCATCGTGCGCCCTACAATCTAGCCGCGAGTGCACCGTGTGCCTATGACAGGCACCCCACGCGCCCACGTCGCGTGCACCACGCGCTCATTGTGCATCATCCTGCACGCCACCACTCGCCATCTGGCGGACCACACTGCACACATGCCTTGCGCCTATAGCGTGCCCATGGCGCACGCACCGCGCGCCTACAGCGCGACCATGGAACACGCCGCGCACATCGCGCGCCTACCGTATACCCATGGCGCACGCACCGCGCGCACGTCCACCACACCCCGCGTGCACCGTGCTCCAACCACGCACCGCACGCCAACCACTAGGCGACGACGCACGCACCGCGTGCATTGCTCCTCGCCGCCTGCACCGTGCACCTATTGCTTACTTGGGGCGCCTACCACATGGCCACGGCACACGCACCGCGCCGCCACGGCACGTGCCCTGCACGACTACCCTGCCTGCTCCATGCGCCTGGTGCCCCACGGGGGCCTTTGAGAATACATGACTTTCCCCGTGAGAACACATAACTTGCCTCCTGAGAACACATAACTGTCCCCATGAGAACACATAACTTGCCATGTGCCGTATTCATACACTACCCACGCTTGACCATTACATCGATTACATATTCTTTACTTCATTTGAAACATGCATGTAAAAAAATTTTGTATGCCATTGGCGAAAACATGATGCATGAGAGAATTACACATATAATGATCACCCAAGACAATTCAGGAACATACATAATTCTCTTCGAACACGACACATAACTAGTAACGAACATCCTAGGCTACCCTTCTCACCAAAGCCCCACAATCAACAAAACTCAATCAACCTAGAAGCGTCACAATGTAGGGCCTTAAGGGCCAGAAACCTAACACACATTTACCTAGCGTCCTTAGCAATGCCGAGTACCTCACTTCTAGCTTCGTTACCAAAGACATTTCACAATTCATCGTTAGAATCGACTCTTACAATCGGATTCCAAACTAATCAAAACTCCTAGCTAAAGTAATCGAGCATTTTACCGAGCACCTCGCACTCACAATCTCAATAACAAACCATTAATGGCATTTACATTTTTCCAACTACCAAATTCAACCTAAAATCAACAAATAATCATTAATTCACTCTAACTACCAACTATAACCATAAATACACCATCAATGGACATTAATATCACAAAACTATCAATTTCTAATATAAGCCTAAAATTTCTAAAAACTTAAATCAAAATCCTAATTATTTTCAACCCTAAAAACGGGAAACTAAACGTATATAACACTCAAAACTTACCTAGGGCTTTGAATCGTTGAAGAAAAATTGGAAGAAACAACGTCGGAGAAGAGGAATCGTTGGCCGTGAGAAACCGTTGGAGAAAAGGCGAAAGATCACCAATGGGGGGGGGGGAAGTCTGGAGAAATCGTGGAGAGAAAACTGGGGGGGAGGGGGTTTAGTTTGTTTTTATAATTTTAACTTCCCAAACTACCATTTTGCCTCTCCTCTTAATCCTTTACCTAATTCGCAATTTAGCCTATCGATTTGGATTCTCCGAAATTTTTTTATTCCACTAAATATCCTAATTAATTCCTAGGATTCTAATAAAACTTTCCGCTCGTGAAATGACCTTAAATTGCCCCATTTACGCGCATAACACTAATGAGCAAAAAAACAAAAAACCTGGGCGTTACAAACATTTCTTGGAATTATGGATGGACAAATCTTAGATTTTAGAGTGTTTTGGCATAAATGTGCAATTTATTCAAAATTGGAATTTTTTGGCTAGCTTTGGATTTGTTGTTTTTGACCTAACCTAAAATTTGCAATGGAAAAACTGTTTTGGCATGTTAAAATAGACACTTTAGGGAAACTATGGGATTTGAAATCAAAGCGTTTCGATGTGTGTACAATTAGTTATGGATTTTCAAAGTTTAAGCAAAAATCTGAATTAGGTTCATAGGGCAGTTTCAATTTTTGAATTTCTGCCATTGATGGTGTTTGATGTTTGATAAATGGATTTCACCATGTTAAAATAGACTCTTTGACGAACTTTTGGCTTTAGATTTATTAGATTTTGATCAGTATACAATTTGTTATGGATTTTCAAGACTGAAAAAAAATCTGAATCGAGTTTAACAGGGTAGTTTTGGTTTTCGATTTTCTGCCATTGATGGTGTTTGGTTTTTGATAAATGGATTTCACCATGTTAAATTAGACTCTTTAAGTGAATGTTTGACTTTGGAATTATTGGATTTGAATAAGTATACAATTAGTTACGAGTTTTTGAAGTTGGTACAAATTATAAGTTGAAAATTAGGAAATTCTGGGCATGTCTCGATTTTGATGTTTTGAGTTGAGCTATGAAATTTCAATTGCTAAACTGATTTGGTATTGTCATTTGTTTTGAATAGTTGGATTGAAATCAAAGTTAATGTGCTTTAGGTTTTTAGGTTACATAACGGAATTTACCAAGTTGATTTCAATTGCTAAGGACTTGAGGTAAGTGATGATTGCATGTGCTTGGCTTATTGACCTACATCACAAGGTGCTAGGAAGTTTATGATTGATGATGGTTTAAATTGGAGATGTAGTTGTAGTTTATAAATATGTTATGTTGTTTGATGATTGTTGATGCTAACTTTGAGGATGTGCTTATATGACCTTGATTATGTGTTTATATGATTCGAGGATATGCTATGTTTAGATTTAGCTTGCTGTTATGGTTAGATTATTAAATGGTTTATTATTATTGCCATGAGGATATATTTATGAGATGTTTATGATTATGTTAAATTGAGGACATAATCATACTGTCAACTATGATTATGTTTATGATATGTAATATTTATGCATTCATGCATCATGTTTTATGAAAGCATACAAAATATTTTATGCATATGTTTTATGTAAGAAAGTCAAGAATATGTAATGTACGTAATGGTTAAGTTGTGGGACAAGACTAGTATGATATATATGTTTTTCCTTCTCTGGTACTATGTAAAACCGGGCACCCATGGTATTTGTCCTTCTCTAGGACCATGTAAAATAGTCTCTGCCCAGGACCTACTGTAATCTTTGTGCCTACTCTCCTATTCGAGCCCCTTTAACCCATGTCAACTGAAAAGAAAAGAAATGAAAGTACAAGTTTTATGAAACGTTCATGCATGCTCATTCATTTCATTTTACATTACTTACTGAGCTTTAAGATCATTAGACGAATCTTGTGATGTAGGTGACAGAAGAACAGGTGAGAATATTACGCATTGTCAGGATTGATAAGGTAGTTGACGGAGCACGTCCATGGCGGTGACTTGGGGTTGTTCGGCGATTTTGACCAATGGGCTAGTATGTGTATGTTTTGTCCCAAGTGTATGGACATGTTTTGATTTAAGTCACGAGCAAAATAAACTTATGGATTTAAATGTTTTGGTATGAAGACAGGTTTGATGTAAAGAAATGTCTTGTACAAAAAGGAATAGATTTGAAATGAATATGGTATGTTTTGACAATTGAAGTGTGGAAATATTTTGGATATTAAGATGAGGTTTTTAAAGTAGAAATGATATGTTTTGAGAATTGAAATGGTTGGATTTTAATGTTTCGACTTTGGTTTTTAAACGATGGGCTTCCACGCAAGATTTAAGTCTTCCGCTACACGTTTAAAAACGATTTAAGTTATTTTAAAAGTTTCTTTTTCTTTGAGTTATTTCAAAGTTTTTATAAAAATAAAGTAAGTTAATTTTTAAGGAAGACCGAATTACGGGTCGTCACAAAAACATTGTTACATACATAAGTAGCTAAAATTAAACTAAGCTCCACCATTTTTATTAAAAAAACAATCTCAGTGCAAAAGGAGAGTCATTCATGGACCCCTCCTATAGAACCCGACAATTATTGACTTGAATTGACGTTAGTGGTGTACGTTTTTATGGAATTAAAGGGGATATGACTAATTGCTTGAGTATGTTAATGAAGGGAAATGAGAGAAACAATGGTTAGGTTAAAGTTTAGATTGACAAGGGCATATGTGTAATTTGTGAAATATAGGATATAAATGAAGGGTTTAGTGAAGCCGCCACACTATTCTTCTTTCCCTTTTTGGAGCTCAGCTCAGCAGGTTCCCTCGGCGATTCTCCTGCCCGGTTTCTTCAACCTAGGTGAGTTTTACTTCGATTTCCTGGTGTTTAGTGGTTAGATAATAGAGGGGTTGTAGAATGCGTGTTTTGAGAGTGCTGTGAGTAAGAGTTTGATTTGAGTTTTATGGTAAATTGTAGAATGCACGTGAAATAGAATTCCCAACTAGCTTCCTTAGATTTCTGGATGAATTAGAATGAAGTTTAGTGAAGATTTAATTAATACTCTGTTTATGGTTTTAGGTTTGTGCAAACTCCCGAAATAGCTTAAAACCGAATATTTTCCAGGAGGCCAGGTAAGTAGAGTATGTGTGTGCCTTCAGGCCAACATCACAAGACAGTAGGGTTCATGTATGTTTGTATGATTTTTAGTTTGGTCTGTATCATGTTTTTGAAAGAATACGAAAATGAATTTACATATATAATGGCATAGTAAGACATGAGCAGATTGAATCAGATTAACTATTAAGGGAATTAATCCGCCCCTTAATCGAAATAGATAATATTTATACTTTGAAAAAAATGATCCACTTCCCATCAAACAGGGGGATCAAGAACAGCTATTTTGAATCAGATTAACTATTAAGGGAATTAATCCGCCCCTTAATCGAGATAAAGGATATTTATACTTAGGGAAAAATGATCCGCTTCCTATAGAACAGGAGGATCAACAGGGAACGAACATAATTACAACATGAGCTATGAGAGTAGAAACTGCATGAATAGGGTTTATGTTTCAGCATTTCATTTTATTATTGCTCTACTTATTTAGCATTAGGCTTATAAATGAGTTTTGTTATGTAGGTGCAGAGGTGACTACAGGTGAGTTCTCCGAGTATATTAAGGAATATGGGCAGTTGGAGGAGTGCATTCATGCAACGACTTGGTAACTGATGAGGCGATTTAACCAATGACGGTGTGTGAATTTTAGTAGACTGTCGAATAGACAATGAGTAGCCGAATTTTTAAATTGACAGTGATGACTTTTAATGTTTTGATTTTGGATTGAAAACTCTCCGGAGATGAAACTTGTCGATTTCAAAAGAAGTCTTTTGAATTGAAATTTCTTGAAGTGTGGATTTGACTACGTTTTGGATTAGTGTTGTTTTTACTAGAAGTGTGGATTTGACTAAGTTTTGGATTAGTGATGTTTTTAAATGGTTACGGTCGAGATGCTTAAAGCTTTCTTAGCTGTTGAAGTTGTCCACCGATTAGTGCATAATCGGTTAAAGTATTGTTCAGTTGTTAGAAATGTCGTCCAGAGTTGTGGATGAATTATCATTCAAAGTCGTGGACAAGAACATCGTCCAAAGTCGTAAGCGAAAACAGTCGTCCATTCTGTGAACAAGAATAGTCGTCCAAACTGTAAGTGAAAATAGTCGTCCCAAGTCGAAGGCAAAGTAGTAGTCCAAAGCTGGGGTCAATAAAGTCACGTGGGCTGGGGACGATAAAGTCACGTGGTGTAACGACCTTCCCATTCAGTTTTCTTATTATATATTTTTTTCTTTATAAATTTCGTAACATTTGAGCGGATTTAAATCAGAGACTAGAATCTTTGAAAACTATTTGTTAAAACCACTTGAACAAAACTTAAAACAACTATTAAAACGCTTAAAACTTCAGATAACTAATAAAAACATTAAAACAATTCAAATAAACCTAAACATTATTTAAAACCATTTAAAACTAACAAACAATCGGCCAGGGGTAGAAGGGACCAGTTCCCCTAAAGGTGAGGGGCGATCGGGGCCGCCCATTTCAGGCGATCGCTCGCCAATCACAAAAAAAATGAGGGGCGATCGATCGCCCAAAACTGCGATTGATCGCCCTTGGCGATCACCATTTTGAGATTTAATTATACTTGTTTATGGTTTAGGGTTGAGCAACTCCCGAAATAGCTTAAACCGAATATTTCAGAGGGCCAGGTTAGTAGAGTTGTGTGTGCCTCAGGCCAACATCACAAGACAGTAGGGTTCATGTATGTTTGTATGATTTTTAGTTTGGTCTGTATCATGTTTTGAAAGAATACGAAAATGAATTTACATATATAATGGCATAGTAAGACATGAGCAGATTGAATCAGATTAACTATTAAGGGAATTAATCGCCCCTTAATCGAAATAGATAATATTTATACTTTGAAAAAATGATCCACTTCCCATCAAACAGGGGGATCAAGAACAGCTATTTTGAATCAGATTAACTATTAAGGGAATTAATCCGCCCCTTAATCGAGATAAAGGATATTTATACTTAGGGAAAAATGATCCGCTTCCTATAGAACAGGAGGATTAACAGGGAACGAACATAAATACAACATGAGCTATGAGAGTAGAACTGCATGAATAGGGTTTATGTTTCAGCATTTCATTTTATTATTGCTCTACTTATTTAGCATTAGGCTTATAAATGAGTTTTGTGATGTAGGTGCAGAGGTGACTACAGGTGAGTTCTCCGAGTATATTAAGGAATATGGGCAGTTGGAGGAGTGCATTCATGCAACGGCTTGGTAACTGATGAGGCGATTTAACCAATGACGGTGTGTGAATTTTAGTAGACTGTCGAATAGACAATGAGTAGCCGAATTTTTAATTGACAGTGATGACTTTTAATGTTTGATTTTTGATTGAAAACTCTCGGAGATGAAACTTGTCGATTTCAAAAGAAGTCTTTTGAATTGAAATTTCTTGAAGTGTGGATTTGACTACGTTTTGGATTAGTGTTGTTTTTACTAGAAGTGTGGATTTGACTAAGTTTTGGATTAGTGATGTTTTTAAATGGTTACGGTCGAGATGCTTAAAGCTTTCTTAGCTGTTGAAGTTGTCCACCGATTAGTGCATAATCGGTTAAAGTATTGTTCAGTTGTTAGAAATGTCGTCCAGAGTTGTGGATGAATTATCATTCAAAGTCGTGGACAAGAACATCGTCCAAAGTCGTAAGCGAAAACAGTCGTCCATTCTGTGAACAAGAATAGTCGTCCAAACTGTAAGTGAAAATAGTCGTCCCAAGTCGAAGGCAAAGTAGTAGTCCAAAGCTGGGGTCAATAAAGTCACGTGGGCTGGGGACGATAAAGTCACGTGGTGTAACGACCCTTACCCATATCCTAGTTTTCTTATTATATATTTTTTTCTTTATAAATTTCGTAACATTTGAGCGGAATTTAAATCAGAGACTAAATCGTTTGAAAACTATTTGTTAAAACCACTTGAACAAAACTTAAAACAACTATTAAAACGATTAAAACTTAAATAAACTAAATTAAAACATTAAAACAATTCAAATAAACCTAAACAATTATTTAAAACCATTTAAAACTAACAAACAATCGGCCAGGGGTAGAAGGGACAAATGTCCCATAAAGTTGAGGGGCGATCGATCGCCCATTTCAGGCGATCGATCGCCAATCACAAAAAAATGAGGGGCGATCGATCGCCCAAAACTGGCGATTGATCGCCCATTGGCGATCACCATTTTGCCAAGTGATCGCCTTCTCCAGCGATCATTCGGCACATGCTCTGGAATTTCTTCCAGAGCGTGACCAAGAGGGGTGATCGATCGCCCTCCCTGGCGATCGATCGCCAAGTCCTCTGGAATCCGAATTTCCAGAGGACTTGCGTCCCTCTTTTTCTTCCTTTCTACTCCTGCATATATATATATACTTAACACTCAATTTCACAATTTCATTAACACAACTCTACCTATAACACAATCACACATTTCATCACCAATCTCTCGACACTCGCACATCCTCCGTAATCTCACCCAAAACCGACTCGAGACGTACTTTAGACGTGGTAAAACCTTATGAAAACAAACTACATGGATATGTTTAAAAACCGAACTCATCCCTATAAAGTAAAATTACCAAGCATTTACAAAACAAATTTCCAAAATGTTTAAAAACTTCAAAACGTGAGCTTATCAACTAGTCCAGATCCGAACATCCTATAATGTTCTATCTTTTCTATCGAAAATGACCCAAAATACCTACATACGTCCACACGGGTCAAAATTACGCACCGACTGCCAGCGCACTCCAACGGGCCATCCTCCATCAACGTGCTCATACATCAGGCGGAGGGACGTCTTCCTCACCTGTCTCAAAATCACCTACACCATAGAATTAAACATGTGAGCTAGAGACTCAGTAAATCTACGTGAATGCACGTGAATGCCAATGCTATGCATGTACAGTTCATAAATCATGCATTCTACCTTTTCGCTAACCATTTAATTTATGTCACCTGGGTTTCTCTCTCGCTAGATAGGAGCGGCACATCTGGCAATTGGATAGCCCCTCGTATCTAACCGGAGGGAAAACATGCTTCACCTGACAGCCATGTTTGAACCACCGCCACCGATGTGACCATCATTACATTCGTTTACCTTTTAGTTTTGTAAAACATGTATCGAAATTCTTTTTCATGCCTTTATGAAAACAATGATGCGTGAACAAATATTATGTCATGAACGAAATAAAAACAAGTAGAAACATTGTAACGACCCTCATACTATTCCTAATTTCCCGTACGAAATTTTTCTTTTTAAGCCTCTAAATCAATTAAAAAACATCCTCGAAAACCTTTAAAGAAATTCATTTATCATACAAAAACCGTTTACATAAAACCACTCAACCTTCTATCATTCCTCAATTTATCAACTTATCACTTCGTCACAATATCATTTCTATCTCCATTTCAATTATACATTTTACATAAACTTTCCAAGCATTCATACGTTCTCGTAACTCTGTCCAAAACCGACTCTAAACACGATTAAAATGAAGTACTTTTTCATGAAAACGAACTGCATGATTCCGTTTAAAAGTGTGACATATCCTCCTGTTTACAAAGAAAATACCAAGCAGTTCCATACCATTCAAATAACTGAATTAACAAAAACGCTTTATAAACAGTTTGCCTAATCCTCTGCACATCAATCTATCAAAATACCAACCTATCAACTATCATCAAACAATCCCATAAAACCTTACAAAAACAGTTTATAAAACAGGTTCCAATGAAAACGTTTAAAACATCAAATACGAATCTAACACCTAACCAGATCCAAGCATCCTATAATGTCTATACAATTATCAGTCCCAAAAACCCTCAAAATACATACGTAAATCCCCACGGGTCGGTTAAGCATCGACTGCCCAGCACACTCCCACGGGCCATCTTTCATCAACTGATCATGCCTCGGGTGGAGGGATCTCATCCTCACCTGTGTAGAGGTCACCTACACCACAGATATAAGTCGTGAGCTTAAGGCTCAGTAAGTCTACGTGAATGCAATGCATGCTATGCGTGCCGTTCGTAAAAACATGCTTCCTTTTCATTTCATTTCATTTCATTACAGATACAGATACAGATACAGATATGTTACCGTGGCCTCACTCTCGCTAGATAGGAGCGGCACATCCCACGGTTTGATAGCCCCTCGTATCTAACCGGGGGGAAGACATGCTTCCCAAGCAGCCATGTCTGAACCACCGCCAACGCCGTAACCAGATTACAGACATTTTACCTTTTCATTATACTTTACCCTTTTTATGAAAACATGCATAGAAATTCCTTTTTCGTGCTTTTCAGAAACATGATGCATGAACGTGCAATGCTATAAACATAATTAAAGCATAAACAAACAATAAATATAAACATACAACACATAACTAAAACTAACTACCCAACTAATTACCCGACTCAACCTACATTCTCCAAGTTCCTCGACCAACATAGAATCATATGGTGTAGGCCAATCGGCCAAACAAGTCACGAGAGACTTACCTGTCTTCTGTAGCTCGCTGGGTTTGGCGCCACACGTCACCTATGGCTCGACCTATGACAAACATTCAAACTTCATTAAATCAAACTTACATTCGCCAATTTACTCTCAAACTACTATTTCAAGCCTAATCCAACTAAAACTTAACTAAATAGGTCACTAATTTGGGTTCGGTAAAAACCGACCTAAAACTTCAAACGCGCGTAACTTTCGCGTCGGTTATCGGAATCGAACGATTCCAGCGGCCACGTACTCCTTTAATTACCTATTTTAATCTTCCAAAAGTAATTTTAAAACAAATGACCGGAACTAGGTCAATTTGGCAGAAACCCGAAACTGCCCTTTACCCGGAAAATCCCCCTTTTTGATTTTTCATCAAATTCCATCAATTTCTTCACCAATCTATCCTACTAACATCCAATTAAAATAAACTAACCTAAAATCGAAGTTACATTAAGCAAAACCCGAGTGCCCTAAATCGGGCTCACTGAATTTCGCTCACATTGAGCTCAACACGGCCAATCAACAATAGCCGGCGTTAAGCTCGGCCATTTGACACTGAAAGCCACAAAAAACGACCGGCGATCGGAGCCCTAGCAGCTCAGCGATCCACGGCCACCAATAACACGAAAACAGGGCACAGAGGAGGCATACCGTTCGGTTCGTGCGCGAGGATAGTCGGAAACCGCACACCCTGGAGTCGCCGCCGTTTTCTGGCCGGAAAACGTCGAGGTTGGACGCCGGCGTTCGTCGATCGTCGCCGTTCTCCTTCGTCGCCTCTCTCTCGGCGTCGGGTTCGACTTCGAACGTAAAAACGACAGAATGGTTTTTTTTTTAACCATTCTGTTGTTTTGTTTATAATTATTAATAATAATAATAATAATAATAATAATAATAATAATAATAATAATAATAATAATTCCTATTAAACGTTAATATGCCGTTTTGCTCTTCTGTAAATCCCGTTAAATCCCGTATATCTCCACAAATTCCAATTTAATCGTTAGGACCCCAATAACACTTTCTTTTCGTAAAACGGACTTGATTTACTATTTTTACGAATTAATATATTAAAAGGCTAAAACGGGAACCTTAGCATTACTCTTCTCGATTTGGGTTTCTAAAATTTCACTTATCCTTCTACAAATCCCCATAACTTTCTAGGGTCCTAATAAAACTATCCGCTCGCAAAACGGACCTAATTTACTTATTTACGAAAATAGCCTTGGAGCGGAAATCCGAAAATTCGGGTGTTACATCCTTCCCTCCTTAATTGAAATTTTTTCCTCAAAATTGTTGCTTAGCCAATCCTCTTACTTCTCACTCCAATGCTACCACCGTAATTACTGTTGCAATACCAAATCTTGATTACACTATAGCCTTAATCATCTATCATGTAATGACAATTCCTAGATTTTCAAAGTTATGATTCTCCTAACTATGCATTTGTAACTCATTCACTCATACGTCCATTGCTTTCAACCTAATCCATCATCACTTAATCTCTTAAATCTCTCTCAGCTCAAACTCCGTTCTAGTTTTCCTCGAATTAAATTCAATCGTTTCCCTACTTTTCTCATACCACATCAATCTAACGCATCTATAGCCATCATAATTCCTCGAAGTTTCTTCTCTTACTTAATACGAAGGACCTAATACATAGCCTTCTTATCTTAATTCTTCCACTTCCAAGTCCTCCTACACCTTACCATCAAATTTTTAATCCATTACTCACACTCATACACCCATGAACATTGGGCAAACATGACATTCCATTAGTCACCCTACACAATCCTAGTACCCGGGGCTCCGAATACTTAAATTTTTACTCCCTTCTCTTTCAAAGTATCCTCTAAGTCTTTATCACTATGTCCACAACGCTCATTTGTCCAACTTGTGCCTCAGTTTTCATCAACAATATCAAACTCTCAAGTCTGACTAATTTAATTACACTATTCACCCAATGTCTTAAATGGTGCATAAACACTTCGACATAACTTACGAGTCGAATCTTTCCTAAACCTACAGGCTTATCTTCACTTCTAGGTCCACTTGCACAATCTCTGTGCAACATTCTATTCTTTCATCCAATAGGCTCAGAATTCTATAACCTTAACTAATTGACTCTTATTCCAACCTTCATTTACTTTAGTTAGTCTTCTCACTTACCCGCATGAACATTCTATTCTTTCATCCAATAGGCTCAGAATTCTATAACCTTAACTAATTGACTCTTATTCCAACCTTCATTTACTTTAGTTAATCTTCTCACTTACCCGCATGATATAATCCAAAGCTCAAAAGCCTACCTAATCGCTTATTTTATCTTACGCCACATAGTCTCTATTTCCTCTAGTTATGATCTACTTCACACACTTACGTTTATCAACCTTAACCTTAGCTATTTACAAAATCTTTGGCATCGACTTCGGTACATACGGGTCGAGCTTTTAGAATTTCCTAATTTAGTCTCATTCCTAATGCACTTAAATGTTTTTCAGGCAAGATCTTGCTTTCCTCATCTGATAACCCACTAATCCCTCAACTCGCACGACTCTAACATTCGAACTGAACTTCCTATCTAAACCCTTCATTTAATTATACACTGCCCTATACTTATTCTTAATATCCCACAAGGGCTTCTTCGAAGTTACCAACTAGCCTTAAATCTCTATTAGCTCCGAGTAGCGTCAAGTCCATAAGTCCTACCATCGGTGTGCTCTAAACTATCACTCTTACCTTAAGTCATTTATGTACCTAGTGGTCTTGGCTCGTCAAATACAAGTTGAACTCCTGAAAATTTCTAACTTAGCCTTACTTCTAAGTTCACTTAAATATTTTCCGAGCAAACACACATTTTTTTTTTTTTTTTTTTTAACTTATTGCGAATTTCACAAATCGCACGACATTAGCCACTGAGCTAGGCTTCTACTCTTAACTCTTCTTTTAATTTAACAATCCCATGCACTTACCTTTAATATCGCACGAGGATTTCTTCAAAGTTACACAATGGTCTATCTTCTCTCGTTCCCCCTAGTCGGGTTCGAATATTCTACTTGTCTACTTGACTCACAACAATTCTTCCAACCATCTTCTTGTTAGCAAACTTGTTGTAGATAAGTTTACGCCCATGATTCCAATTCTCCTCAAGTCCTCAAATCCTACCCTTTCATTCCCCAATAATTTTGAAACACTTCTTCTTTAATGATAACTTTCTTAGTTCCTCGAAATAACATCTACTTCCAGTAGGATCAGCTGTACCCATTAAGTAGTAACATTCAGGCACATGGAGTCTTCCTGCTTTAAGACTCTTCTTTTCCTCTTTTATCAGCAGTGATAGGCGGTATTGCAAGTATGATTCCTTAAGAGGAACCCCTGACAATATCATTCTGGCCACAAGAAAATCATCCATCTCGCCACAATGAATCACAACTTTTAACGTTGCACGTTTGCTTGAGAAAGCAACGTCAACCTCGTTTAGAGCTCTCACGAGGATATGCATGAAGTATTCATTTGGAACTCCTCCGTAGCTAAGAAGAGAAACTAAGTTTCTTGAAAGATTTGTTTTCTTTGGTGGCTTGCTAGTCCCAACTATCTCCAAAGAATTCTCGGTTTGAAGATGTTCAAATTTCAAATCTGACTCAACTTTAATCATTGAATCACGTATCTGAATCGTCCTAGAAGAGAGCTGAAAAATTACAACTGTCTATTGACAAGAAGAGTTCCCTCGACAGCATAACCATTGTAGAAAAGTCGGAATTGAATCAGCAAAGGCGGCGCTTCAGAGCTACTTTGTTGTTTTATTTCCGCAACATTTTTTTTTTATTCACATCCTCAGCAAACTTAACCATCAAACATTCTCATCTCCCAAAACCCTAGGTAAATGAGTTCTTCTTTTGTTTAGATAGGGGCCCTTGAACCTGATAAGGCCATCAAGAGATACATAACAGTGGTAGTAATGTGTTCCTCTAGCACCCCAGTCGACGTACACTCTTCGATCTTCATGATTAATGTATTGTTGTCCTAATTCTCTCCAAACTTCTAACTCAAATTTTTCCATGGGTAGATCCTTCATCCTTCAAAATAACATCAACTTCCAATGTCATTTGGGTTGACTAACGTTCAAGGATTCCTAACATCATCCAGCTTGTAATCCAAACTCCCCTTTATTTAACTTAAATTCCTAGATCCCCAAAGTTATGATTCTCTTTGCGAATGAGTAATCGCCCTTTTGCTGAACAGTCTTCTTAGGCGATACTTATCTCTTGAGAACAGCAAAATTTGGCATCTTGGGTATTACCTTGCACATGACCTCTATTCCATAATGTTTTGGAATTTATTTACTCTCCAACCATAAGTAAATCCCCTTATTCTTTGCCTCAATATTGGTCGATACGACCACTCCTACCCGATCACTTAAATTCTATGTCCACGACTTGTATTGATCTACCACGTCTTTCTAAACTACAATCGTAATAGTCGTTCTCATATCCTCTCATCAATAAAGCTAGTTAAGTTCTTGGACATGGTTTTTTGTCTAAATGCATCCATCTTTTCATGGATCTAAGGCATACAAGTTCTTGCTATATCTTCTTACCTGCTTAAGTGCACTTAGTATACCTTGACAACCTAAAGCATCTTCCGAGGCTTAATACTCTAAGGGTTCAAATTTCATCGACTATGGCTCATTTTCTATCTATTCAAATCTTATATGTCATAAGCTGTATTCCTCTAATGGTAACACAATCTATGTGTACAACTTTTCATGGTTAAGTCGGGCTAATCTTATTAAGTCAGGCTACCCTCTATTCTTATATAGTTCATTCCTTTAACTGTAGGGATAAAACTGCACCTGAAGCAACTGAGGGTTGGGCATTATCCTCGTCTTTGTTCGGGGCAATTACCCTTGGTGTAACTTCTTTCTTTCGATTAAGAGTCTTCCTCTTCGTACAGTGATTACTGGGAGCGACAAACCAAATATTTCGAGCTGACAAGATTGCCTAATTATGTGCTGCGCTTGTAGGCTAATGTGTTGGGATTGTTGGGCAACGAAATCCTTAAGGTGATCTATCGTAACGTCTCGGTTGTCTCGATCATTCCCTCGACACACCATATCTATAAATAGCTCCTATAAAAGTTAAATGCAAACATCTCTAAGAAACTGAAATCAAATAAAACTATAAACATACTTACAGTTGATGAAGGATGTCCACGTAGTGGCTGTGCAGTCGAGCAGTCTACAGAACCGATTTTAAAACCCGGGGGCTCTGATACCATAATTGTAACGACCCTCATACTATTCCTAATTTCCCGTACGAAATTTTTCTTTTTAAGCCTCTAAATCAATTAAAAAACATCCTCGAAAACCTTTAAAGAAATTCATTTATCATACAAAAACCGTTTACATAAAACCACTCAACCTTCTATCATTCCTCAATTTATCAACTTATCACTTCGTCACAATATCATTTCTATCTCCATTTCAATTATACATTTTACATAAACTTTCCAAGCATTCATACGTTCTCGTAACTCTGTCCAAAACCGACTCTAAACACGATTAAAATGAAGTACTTTTTCATGAAAACGAACTGCATGATTCCGTTTAAAAGTGTGACATATCCTCCTGTTTACAAAGAAAATACCAAGCAGTTCCATACCATTCAAATAACTGAATTAACAAAAACGCTTTATAAACAGTTTGCCTAATCCTCTGCACATCAATCTATCAAAATACCAACCTATCAACTATCATCAAACAATCCCATAAAACCTTACAAAAACAGTTTATAAAACAGGTTCCAATGAAAACGTTTAAAACATCAAATACGAATCTAACACCTAACCAGATCCAAGCATCCTATAATGTCTATACAATTATCAGTCCCAAAAACCCTCAAAATACATACGTAAATCCCCACGGGTCGGTTAAGCATCGACTGCCCAGCACACTCCCACGGGCCATCTTTCATCAACCGATCATGCCTCGGGTGGAGGGATCTCATCCTCACCTGTGTAGAGGTCACCTACGCCACAGATATAAGTCGTGAGCTTAAGGCTCAGTAAGTCTACGTGAATACAATGCATGCTATGCGTGCCGTTCGTAAAAACATGCTTCCTTTTCATTTCATTTCATTTCATTACAGATACAGATACAGATACAGATATGTTACCGTGGCCTCACTCTCGCTAGATAGGAGCGGCACATCCCACGGTTGGATAGCCCCTCGTATCTAACCGGGGGGAAGACATGCTCCCCAAGCAGCCATGTCTGAACCACTACCAACGCCGTAACCAGATTACAGACATTTTACCTTTTCATTATACTTTACCCTTTTTATGAAAACATGCATAGAAATTCCTTTTTCGTGCTTTTCAGAAACATGATGCATGAACGTGCAATGCTATAAACATAATTAAAGCATAAACAAACAATAAATATAAACATACAACACATAACTAAAACTAACTACCCAACTAATTACCCGACTCAACCTGCATTCTCCAAGTTCCTCGACCAACATAGAATCATTTGGTGTAGGCCAATCGGCCAAACAAGTCACGAGAGACTTACCTGTCTTCTGTAGCTCGCTGGGTTTGGCGCCACACGTCACCTATGGCTCGACCTATGACAAACATTCAAACTTCATTAAATCAAACTTACATTCGCCAATTTACTCTCAAACTACTATTTCAAGCCTAATCCAACTAAAACTTAACTAAATAGGTCACTAATTTGGGTTCGGTAAAAACCGACCTAAAACTTCGAACGCGCGTAACTTTCGCGTCGGTTATCGGAATCGAACGATTCTAGCGGCCACGTACTCCTCTAATTACCTATTTTAATCTTCCAAAAGTAATTTTAAAACAAATGACCGGAACTAGGTCAATTTGGCAGAAACCCGAAACTGCCCTTTACCCGGAAAATCCCCCTTTTCGATTTTTCATCAAATTCCATCAATTTCTTCACCAATCTATCCTACTAACATCCAATTAACATAAACTAACCTAAAATCGAAGTTACATTAAGCAAAACCCGAGTGCCCTAAATCGGGCTCACTGAATTTCGCTCACATTGAGCTCAACACGGCCAATCAACAATAGCCGGCGTTAAGCTCGGCCATTTGACACTGAAAGCCACCAAAAACGACCGGCGATCGGAGCCCTAGCAGCTCAGCGATCCACGGCCACCAATAACACGAAAACAGGGCACAGAGGAGGCATACCGTTCGGTTCGTGCGCGAGGATGGTCGGAAACCGCACACCCTGGAGTCGCCACCGTTTTCTGGACGGAAAACGTCGAGGTTGGACGCCGGCGTTCGTCGATCGTCGCCGTTCTCCTTCGTCGCCTCTCTCTCGGCGTCGGGTTCGACTTCGAACGTAAAAATGACAGAATGGTTTTTTTTTAACCATTCTGTTGTTTTGTTTATAATTATTATTAATAATAATAATAATAATAATAATAATAATAATAATAAGCCTAATTCCTATTAAACGTTAATATGCCGTTTTGCTCTTCCGTAAATCCCGTTAAATCCCGTATATCTCCACAAATTCCAATTTAATCGTTAGGACCCCAATAACACTTTCTTTTCGTAAAACGGACTTGATTTACTATTTTTACGAATTAATATATTAAAAGGCTAAAACGGGAACCTTAGCATTACTCTTCTCGATTTGGGTTTCTAAAATTTCACTTATCCTTCTACAAATCCCCATAACTTTCTAGGGTCCTAATAAAACTATCCGCTCGCAAAACGGACCTAATTTACTTATTTACGAAAATAGCCTTGGAGCGGAAATCCGAAAATTCGGGTGTTACAAACATACATCAATAAACTTAACAATTAACAACCTAACCAAGCCTAAAACTAACTACCCGTTCTAATTACCCGAAACACACAAGCACCTCTAATTTCCTTGATCAACACAAATCTTATGGTGTAGGCTAAGACGGCCAAACAAATCACGAAGACTTATCTCGCGTCCGTTGCACACCGAGCTCCGTCCACGAGCGTTGTTTATCTAAGACAATTCGCAACAAATCGCGATTAAATCGAGTCTAAACCTTAAATCTCAAAAACTACTAACTCCTAGCTAAAGGAACTTTCCTAAAACTCTATTCTAGCTCATTGCAGCATTTTATCGAGCAATTTGTGCTCAACACTTATAAATTTCCATCAATGGAGTTTTTCAAGCTCCAAACCAAACACAACTCCAATATTGATCGATAAATCGATTATCTACGCCCAATAAACATCAATACGTTGATTAAAGGCATAACTACGCTAAACCTATCAATTTCAAACATCAATCCATGTTTTCAACGAATACCCTAACGAAACCCTAATATGTTTAACCCTAGAAATCAAAATCTAACACTCCAAAAGCTTAAAGCCTTACCTAGGGAGCAAAGACAAAGGAGAAATGTGAAGGATCGATCGCCGGAGAACAAGTCTTCGACGTCGGAGAAGAGAATCGCACAAAGGGGGAAGAGAATCGCCGTTGAGGGTTGAGAGGAAAATGGGAATAGCGTGAGTGAGAGGGGAAAATACGGGAGTTGTTAATTTTAATTAAAATTGGTTTGTGCAATTACCAATTCGTCCCTCCATTAACTCTCTATTTGTTTCTCCACCAATTTCGTTATTTATCCAACGATTCTTTTTCTTCAAATTTTCTTATCTCACCATTATATCCAACTCATTACTAGGGCTTTATTAAAACTGTCCGATCGCAAATCGGACCTCGTTTACTATTTATACTAAAACGTCCTTTATATTACGAGAAACGTAATTCTCGTAGAATTAGCGTCACAACTCCTAAAATTCTCAAAATTTTCCTAAATCCATATTAATAATTAGGATTTCAATAATGCTTTCTGTTTATAAAACGGACTTGATTTGACATATTTACAAAAATGCCATTTATATATCATTTACAAAATCCCGTAAAGAACTGGGTGTTACATGTAGCCTATGGACGATAAATTTAAGTAAGCCTATGGACGTTAGTCTGTGGACGATGGGTTTATGTAACTCGTGGACGATGAAGTCACATGGACCAGGGACGTTAAAGTCACGTGGTCTGTGGATGATGAGTTTATGTAACCCGTGAGTAATGAAGTCACGTGGACTGTGGACGATAAAGTCACGTGGTCCGTGGACGATAAATTTAAGTAAGTCTGTCGACGACAATCTGTACACGATAAGTCTATGTAGCCGTTGGCGACGAGGAACAGTTGTTCAAAGTATGAGTAAATTGTCATAGAGATTAGTGGAAGAGTCATCGTCCAAAGTTGTCGTTCAGAGTGTTGTCGAAATAGTGTCGTTCAAATTAACGTAGTCTGGTCGACGTAGTCTGGTCAACGTAGTTTGTTCGATGTAGAGTCTGGATGATGTAGTTTGAGCGATGAGTTCAGGTGATAGTTTCTGTGGACGACAGATTACCTAGTAGTGTCGAACTGACTGCAGATGTCGCAGAGAGATTTTAAACAATTTTGAACTCAAAGTTTTGCTAGTCTGTTTTCGTCATGACTCTGTTTTTACATAAATGTTTTCCGTTGCAAAGTTTTGATAATTTAAACAATATCGATTTTTGCCGTTGAGTGGAGTTTTAAAGTTTACCAGGATTTCCTAGTTCAGTTTAGTGAGTGTGAGTAGCAACCCGGGTTGATTAATTTGGGGCGTTACACCTCCGTTACACCATCAAAGAAAGACGACGATCCGAAGACCCAACAACACTTCATGAGTTTGAAAGAAAAGATAAGTAACGACAGTCCGAAGATCCAGAAGCATCACCCGAGTGGCTGGCAAACAAGTCAGTGACGAGACTACGTGTGAATCAAAAAGAGTTGCCAGCGAGCAAACTCAATGACGACACCTCTCATAACAACATCACAACAAATACACTCTGCCCCAAGTGTAGGGATTTGAAACCCAATGAGCAAGTCGTCATCCCCCTATTATCTATTTTCGTAAAGTGCAAACAAACAATCTTCACGCAACAAAAGAAATATATGATCTGACTCTGATTGTTTTGGTTGCTTGACTGATGCAGCCCAAAACAACTAGAGATCAAAACTAGCAAGGCTCAACCAGCCCAAACAAAAAATCAATTCATTGGGCATACATGTATAACAAATCAAAATGAAATATCATGCACTTATAAGATAAATGTGTAAAACATAGATACATATACGTAAAAACTAACATACTGTCAACTATGTCATGTTAGGGTTTTTCATGGGTGTAAGTCCACCAAAATAAGGTTTTGAAAACTATGCAAGGGAAATCAAAAGATTATAAAAATATATACCTCAATGACGACGACAACCTTACCGACTAGTTGACACATGCTATTGGGAACATGCATAAAAAACAAGGCATCGAAACTAGAAACATCATCAGAACCAATAACAATTCGACATCAAAATCCTAAATCAGAAACACGAGTGATATCTGTAACGCCCCGAATTATATAAACCCGGTTTGCCACACAATATACTGAACCATACCATGACATTCTGAGAAAAACTTAAAATTTCACTCGACGATCAAAGTTTGACCTTTATAAACGTTAAAACTTGCAGCGGAAATTCATTTGTGTAAAACAACATTTATTAATTTAATTAAAATGTTAAAGACAATTGGTTGAAAGAAAACAAAACAAAATAGAACACGTCCACCGCTGAACAGTTCCAGCGATAGAAATAGAAACAAAAAGGCATCCACCGCTAACAGTGTTAGCGGCAGAAGCAGAAATAAAATAGACTTAGCGGCAGAGGTGAAAATAGAAGGCATCCACCGCTAAACAGTGTCAGTCGCACGACATGTCGACTACCCACATCCACCGCTCAAGCCCACCGATCGAATCCTTCAAACGACAGAAACCCTCAGCATCCGCCGATCAAAAAATGACAAAAATCTAATACTCATTCTTACGCTCACATCCACCGGTCACAAAATGACAAAATCTAATACTCATTACTACGCTTACATCCACCGGTCACAAACGACAAAAATCTAATTCTCACTCCTACGCTCACATCCACCGGTAGACTACATCCACCGATAGCTAAACACTCAACATCCACCGGTGGACTACATCCGCCGATAGATAAACACTCAACATCCACCGGTGGATTACATCACAACATAACAGCATAACAACAATTTTCACTGTAAACAAGAAAACTCCGACTACCAAAAGAGCTTGAGCATTTTACTAAAAATCATTCAAAACAACATAAGTCCACAACTTTCTAAAAATATCCAGCAAAGCAACTACCTCTAAACCAAATTATGTTTTTCATACTCAGAACAAGAAAACTATAAAATTGTTAAAAACATCAAAACTATTAAGGTTATTAAAACTCTCTGCATACTTCCACAAGTCACTTAACCACTGAAACTTCATAAATAGACAATAGTTAAACTGCCTCATCAGAACACCAGAGCGTGGCATTGAAGTGCTCCCCCAACGAGCCTAATCCTCAACATGCTCAGAGAACACACCTTCTGAGGCTTCTTCACCTACATCACAAAATTCATCTATTAGCCTAATGCTAAATAAATGAAGCAATAACGAAAGAAAATGTTGAAACATAAATCCTAATCATGCAGTTTCTACTTTCACATCTCAGTTGCATTTACATTCTTTCACTGATCTGATCCCTCAGTTCTATTGGGAGTTGGATCAATTTTCCCAAAATCATACATCTTCTTCATAAATTAAGGGGCGAATTAGTTCCCTTAAAAGCTGATCTGATCCTAAATTCCATTGGGAAGCGAATCAATTTTTCCAAAGTCATAAATCCCTTCATAAGTTATGGGGCGAATTAGCCATTAATAGTTTATCTGTTAAAATCTGTTCGTTTCTTACCATGCCAATATATGTAAATTCATTTTCGTATTCTTTCAAAATATGATGCATGACATACTGACAAATTCAAACATACATAATCCTACGGTTTTGTGATATAGGCCTGAAGGCACATGCATACTCCACTTACCTGGTCTCTTGGAAATGCTCGCTTTCAAATTACTTCGGAAGTTTTGCTCACCTAAGTCATAAACAGAATATCAATTAGATTTTTGCTAAACCTCATTCTAATCTATCCAGAAATCTAGGGAATTTAGTTTGGGAGTCCTATACATGGTGCATTCCTGATTTACCACAAAACCGAAACTAACTCCCACCTACGACATTCACCAAAGCTCACATCTACTCCTCTCTACCATCACTAGTTACAATGTAACACGAAATCGAAGCAGACTCACCTAGTTTGGAGAAAAATCGGAGAGGGAATCGCCTTGAGAGCTCTGCTGAGCTTGATCTGAATGTCGAGAGAGAAACTATGGAAAAATAGTGGCGGCTACAGTGCATTAATCACAAAACCTCTTTCCTTAAATAGGTTATCATTATAATTCCCTATTTACCATTATGCCATTACTTAGTCATTTATCAACCTAATTCACTAATTCTCCGAATTTTATCCATAAAACGTACACTACAAGTTGGTTAAGTAAATTGGTTCAATGAAACCGGGTGTTACAATCTACCCTCCTTAAAAGAATTTTGTCCTCAAAATTTTTTACCTAAATAATTCTGGATATTGGTCCATCATATCCTACTAGCGCTCCCAGGTTGTCTCCTCTATGTTCTGGTTATGCCATAAAACTTTCACCAGTGGGACTTCTTTGTTGCGCAACACCTTCATAGCATAGTCTAGGATCCTTACTGGCTTCTCCTCATAAGTTAGAGTGGGATGAACTTCAGTACTCTGCTGTTCCAAAATCTGAGATGGATCCCTCAAGCACTTCTTTAGCATCGAAATATGGAACACATTGTGAATCCCATCCATGAAGGCTGGCAATTGTAACTCATATGCTGTCTTTCCAATGCTCTTCACGATCGAGAAAGGTCCAATATACCTGGGGTTCAACTTGCCTCTCTTTCCAAATCTCAAAACTCCTTTGAGTGGTGATACCTTAAGAAAAACTTCATTACCTACCTCAAACTCCAATTCTTTTCGTCTACGATCAGCATAACTCTTCTGTCGACTCTGAGCTGCCAAGATTCTCTGTCGGATGAGGGCAATCTTTTCCACGGTCTATTGCACAATGCCAGGACCAATCAAACGTGTTTCACCAACTTCATCTCAGTACAAGGGAGATCTACATTTTCGCCCATACAATGCTTTATACGGTGCCATACCGATAGTTGCCTGAAAACTGTTATTATAAGAAAACTTCACCAATGATAAATATTTACTCCAAGATCCTTGAAAATCTAAAATGCACGCACAAAGCATATCTTCTAAGGTCAGAATAGTTCTCTCGGATTGTCCATCTGTTTGAGGGTGAAAGGCTGTAGTTAAATTAAGCTGCGTACTCATAGCCTTGTGTAAACTCTTCGAGAACTTAGATGTAAATCTGGAGTCTCGGTCTGAAATTATAGTGCTTGGAACTCCATGCAGTCTAACAACCTCATGCACATACAACTCAGCAAGTTGATCCATCGAGTATGTTATCTTTATATGCAGAAATTGGGCAGATTTGGTTAGACGATCCATAATGACCCAAATTGCATCATGTCCACTTGTTGTCCTAGGCAATCCTACCACAAAATCTATCGTCATTTGCTCTCATTTCCATTCGGGAACTGGCAAAGGTTGTAATGTTCCTGCAAGTCTCTGATGTTCAGCTTTAACCCGTTGGCAAACAAGACATGATCCTACATACTCTGCCACACTTCTTTTCATACCTGGCCACCAATAATGTTGCTTAAGGTCTCTGTACATTTTTGTACTTCCAGGATGAATGGAGAATCTAGAAGGATAAGCTTCTAAAAGGATCTCTTCTCGGAGTTTTTTATTAGCTGGAACAAACCATATATTTCGAAACTTGAGAATTCCATCAACAGAATGGTTGAAATCCGACTTATCAGTAGAATTCACAAATGACCTATACTTAACACATTCCACATCATCCACCTGAACTTCCTTCTTTTTCTCCAAAATAGTAGGCCTCAAGGAAATGGCAGAAAGCATAGCAAACACACTGGACACTACCTCAAGGTTAAATCCTTGTAGTTCAGTCTCTAAGGTTAACGGTATGTCAAGAATCAATACAGAGGCTGAAGTCGTCACTCTACTCAATGCATCAACCACTACATTCGTCGTGCCGGGGTGGTATTTGATCTCAAAATCGTAGTCCTTGACAAACTCTAACCATCGACGTTGCCTCATATTTAATTCTTTCTGTGTGAAAATGTACTTCAGACTTTTATGGTTTGAAAATATCTCACAAGACTATCCATACAGGTAATGCCTCCAAATCTTTAGTGCAAAAACCACTGCAGCTAATTCTAAGTCGTGTGTAGGGTAATTCTTCTCGTGTGTTTTCAACTGTCTAGAAACATAGGCTATTACTTTCCCATCTTGCATTAACACACAACCGAGTCCAACCTTGGAGGCGTCACAATAAATACTGAACTTTCCATTTTCAATAGGGAGTGTTAATACTAGAGCATTGGTCAACTTTTGTTTCAAAGTCTGAAAACTATTCTCACATTCCTCTGTCCAAGCATACTTAATGTTTTTTCTAGTTAACCGAGTGAGGGGTGTTGCAATCTTCGAGAACCATTCAATAAATTTCCTGTAATATCCTATTAATCCAAGGAAACTCCGAATATCAGTGGCATTCTTTGGTTTGGGCCATTCCTTAACCGCCTGAACCTTAGTTGGATCGACAGATATTCCATCACCCGAGATCACATGACCAAGAAAGTGAACTCTGTCCAACCAAAACTCACACTTGAAAAACTTAGCATAAAGTTGATGTTGCCTTAGTACTCCCAATACCAGGTTCAAATGTCTTGTATGCTCCTCCTTAGTACGTGAATAGATTAGTATATCATCAATAAATACTATGACAAACTTGTCCAAATACTCATGAAACACTCTATTCATAAGATCCATGAAGGCTGCTGGTGCATTTGTCAATCCAAAGGACATAACCAAAAACTCATAATGTCCATACCTTGTGCGAAAGACAATCTTAGGAATATCTTCTGATTTGACTTTCAATTGGTAATAACCGGACCTTAGGTCAATTTTAGAGAAAACACGTGCACCATTAAGCTGGTCGAATAAATCATCAATCCATGGCAATGGATACTTGTTCTTGACGGTTAACTTATTCAATTCCCGATAATCAACGCACATACGCATTGATCCATCCTTCTTTTTGACAAAAAGGACAGGTGCACCCCACGGTGAAAAGCTTGGGCGTATGAACCCCTTATCCAATAGTTCCTCCAACTGTTTCTTTAATTCCTTAAGCTCCGTAGGTGCTAATCATAAGGGTTCTTGGATACAGGCTCAGCGCCCGGGTAAACATCTACAACAAATTCAATGTCCCCATCTGGCGGCAAGCCAGGAAGGTCATCTAAAAATACTTCTGGAAAGTCCTGGACAACTAAGATATTTTGAGGACTTGCTTTTCCTACAAACAGTGTGTCTATAACGCTGGCCAAAAAGCATAAATACTCTCTGCATGAAAAGGGTCTAGCGTCGATAGAAGTCATAACAGACATTCCCTTAATCTTCTTCGAGGCTTGAAAGGTATGCTTCAAACCACCAGGGGGTTGAAAACCAACCACCCCAGTCCTACAATCAATTGTGGCATAATGCTTGAACAACCAATCCATTCATTAGATTACATCAAATCCCATTATATCCATAATAATGAGATCAGCAGGTAAATTCGTGTTTCCTACGAACACGACACTATCAAACATCACTTGGTTAGAGTGCATGCGCTCATCAGAGCGTAACGCGATGTTAAATACGTGCTCAGTAGTGGTAAACTGTACATCTAACTTGACAAGGGATCCCTTAGAGAAGGGTCTGTGTATAACCTACAAATTATATTCAAGAAGTGTTCGGGTGCAAGTGTTGTTCAAAACCTAAAATAAGAGAAGAAAATGATAAAATAAAGTGCAAGAAAAATAAAAATGGTACTAGATGATATGATGGCCGACTATTATATGCATGTTGATGGCATGGAATGTGGAGGAAAATAAAAGAAAGAGATGAAGAGAAAGAGTGTGTGAAATGTGAAGAATGAAAGATAATAAAGAAGAAATAAAATGACAAGAAAGTAAAGGTGGAGTGTGTGATATTGAGGGCCGAATTTAAAGGTGGAAATGTGTGTGAAAGTGAAGCGGAAATGAAAATAATGGAAATACTGTTGGCGGACCCATAGAGCGATCTTACGGTTTAAGCTCTTGGGTAAACGATTTTCCCGGAGGAAAAACGACCCCCGTAGGCTGGGATTTTCGTCCTCAATTTTGACTCCCAATGGAGAAGGTGAGGGAATGAGTAAGAATTAACTTAGCAACCCAAGCTAAGTTAATAATGGACGGCTACTCCACTTGGTTCAAAGAACAAAGGAAAAACACCTAAGGCTAACCACCTTGGAGTAGAGAAATAGAAATTTTATAAATGAGCAAAAATTGTTTACAAACACCAATTCTATGCTTAAATAGAAAATTCTAGGGTGGATGATTAAGGTTTCCATAAGGATGAATGAATGGTGGCCCTTGGATGAAAAAGGATGGATGGCTAAGATCAAGGCAAACAAGCACACATCCTAGGGAGGAGATGAATGTCATGCCTAAATGGATCAATGGAGGGAATCTTGCCACATCATCAATCCATGTTGCCACTAACTCTTGTACCTGCAAAATCATACCTTTAATTGTGGGCTCTTCATTGGGCCAAGGTTTCCTTTGGGCTCCCTTATGTTGATATCTTCTTCCTTTGAATAATTTGTTTAATTTCTTCAACCCATAATCCACCACCATTCATCGAGTCCTAACCACACAATCTAATACATGAAATGCAATTATAAAATCCTTATACTAAAGGCGAATGTATGCCAAATAGGTTCAAAATAAAAATTACAAAAAATAGGGCCCGGGAAGAAAAATTCCTATTGTGCTAAGTGGTGACTCCTCCAAGCGATCCATATGCAATCCTCCTTCATAAAATTTTCCTACAAAAATAAAAACACGTAATAAGTAGAGAATTTAGATACGGCACAGAATTCTACTAAGTTTCTTTTAGTATACATCTTGAGGCATGTCATCCTCTTCGGGTGATTTGAGGCTTTGACCTCAAATCCGATGGTTGACTTTTCTCAAGGAGGACTCCAACAATTTCTCATTTATTAGTTTGTTTATTACTTTTGATAGGTTTGAGTTTGAAGGCAATGAGGATATGTTCTTTAGTTAAAAATTCTAGGTGGCACTAAGGAGGGATGGTCTTATTGAAATTTTCTTTGGTAAGGGTGGAAAAGTTGAATCAGAGGGCTACTTTGGAGGGCGTTTGCTCAAAGATGGAATGAAATTTTCCAAAGTAGTCGAATTTGACAAGTAATAAGGTGGGGATGTTATAATCCTTCAACCAAAAAAATGATCCAATTAATCATAAGACCTTAAAAGAAAGTTTACTTACCAATAGAACCTTAACTCTAGTCCTATGGTAGAATTTGTGGTAGTCAAATGGTGGGGAACAAGGTTTTGGCAAACCACCAATTTGAAGGAAAGAGCGTTGGTTGGCTACAAAAGGAATAAATCTCCTATGCGTTTGTGTAGCTCTAGGAATGGCAATAGGAAGGTGAATGATTGGCTCTAGGCCATAGATTAACCTCTTCCTAAGGGATGGAACGGATAGAATAATTTCCTCAAGTTTTGGACGGAAAAGAAAGGTTGCGATGATCATGCTACCTACTCCAAAAATAATTTCATCATTTAATCTCATCTTCTCATGAGGCCATGTAAATTCATTCTCCAATTGGCAAGACAATTCACTAGTAAATAAAGGATTTGAGTGTGTCTTGATAAAGGAAAGAATTTTCTCATGATTTGGGAAGGAAGGGAATGGAGCAACAATCATATTTCCTATTCCATAAATGCCTTCTTCACTTATTTCCCTTTCCTCAACATTTTCCAATGCATATGACACCTTTTCTTCGTATAAGAGGTTGTTATGCCAAATGATAGGAGGGGGTTCTTGATTTTCACTCAACCCGCATTTTGACAATAGTAAATTTTCCTTTAATTTTCCTTTTTGGCGGGTGACCTCATCGTGAGCTACTTGTTCGGGGGTCATCGGTAGCAATTTGATTTTTCTTCCCCCAAAAGTAAACGTATAACAGTTGAGGAACCCGTCATAGTGGACTCTACGGTCAAAATGCCATGGTCGTCCTAGTAAAATGTGGCTGGCACTCATTGGGACAACGTCATAAATAACCGTGTCCTTGTATTTCCCTATAACAAAACCTACGGTTACTTGTTTGGTGATCTCATGCTCATGTTTGTCGTCCAACCATTGAAGCTTATAGGGTGTAGGATGATTACGGGTTTCAAGTCCTAATTTTCCTACCATGTCTTTGGGAGGCCGCATTTATGCAACTTCCTCCGTCAATTATCATCGAACAAATTTTATCTTTAACAGCACATCGACTATGAAATAGATTTTCACATTGATAGACCATGTCCACGTGCTTAAATGTCAATGCTCGCCTAACGACCATTAATAGGGGTCCATCTTGAGGCTTGCATTCATCGGCTTCTTCTTCATTTTCAACTTCTATCTCGTCCTTATCGACTTTATGGTATTGGCCTTCATCTTCTTCACTTTCCCATTCACCGGTTGATTCTTTTATGACCATCACACGGTGATTAGAGCATTCATTAGCGTAATGTCCTTTTCCTAAACATTTGAAACATTGGACATCACGTGCTCTAGGACATGTAGATTGGGGTTCTTGGGTTTTTTTCAGTGGGGGATTGTGAGGGGTGCTTGATGATTTTGGCGGCCAATTTCAATTGAAGGGTCGTTTTTCTTCATGCTTTTGGATGGATTTCTCGAAATTGAAATTACGGGGAGAAAATTTGTTAGGCAAGTCGGTCTTGCGCTTTCTTTTCAATTGTCTCTCCACCGTGAGGGTTAGTTGGATGACCAATTCCATGGTCTCCAATTGTTGAATTTTAACAGCATCTCCTATGTCGCGGTTCAAGCCTCTAATAAATCTAGCGATGAGTTGTTCTTGGGGTTCATCAATTGCGGATCGCATGTTATGTAACGACCTCATTTCTCAGCAAGATATTGTCCGCTCTGGGGATTGGGCCGTAGCACAATATCCTCCCCTCACGGCTTTGTTTGGCGAGAACTTCCCGGAAGGTCACCCAACCTGGAATTGCTCTCGCCGAAGCACTTTTAACTTCGGAGTTCTTATGGGATCCGTTGCCAATCGTGCTCCAAAACGCGTCTTGCTATCTAGGGAGGGATCTCTTACATAGTTTTCATTTCCATGTACTTCCCCAAGCGATGTGAGATTGTGACACCCCCTCTTTACGACCCGGGATTCGCCTATACTCGAGTCCGGGATTCGCCTACACTCGGCTTAGGTCCCGAGGTTTGCCCCGCAAACCCGAGGTTTGCCCCGCAGTCGTACATATACGTTCACATTCGGGTCATCACAATCACCCCCCTCGGGGGCCCAACGTCTTCGTGGCCACATTTCCGGTTGGTACAGGCTCTGATACATGTAACGACCTCATTTCTCAGCAAGATATTGTCCGCTCTGGGGATTGGGCCGTAGCACAATATCCTCCCCTCACGGCTTTGTTTGGCGAGAACTTCCCGGAAGGTCACCCAACCTGGAATTGCTCTCGCCGAAGCACTTTTAACTTCGGAGTTCTTATGGGATCCGTTGCCAATCGTGCTCCAAAACGCGTCTTGCTATCTAGGGAGGGATCTCTTACATATGTTTCATTTCCATGTACTTCCCCAAGCGATGTGAGATTGTGACAACCCCCTCTTTACGACCCGGGATTCGCCTATACTCGAGTCCGGGATTCGCCTACACTCGGCTTAGGTCCCGAGGTTTGCCCCGCAACCCGAGGTTTGCCCCGCAGTCGTACATATACGTTCACATTCGGGTCATCACAATCACCCCCCCTCGGGGGCCCAACGTCTTCGTTGGCCACATTTCCGGTTGGGTACAGGCTCTGATACCATTTGTAACGACCTCATTTCTCAGCAAGATATTGTCCGCTCTGGGGATTGGGCCGTAGCACAATATCCTCCCCTCACGGCTTTGTTTGGCGAGAACTTCCCGGAAGGTCACCCAACCTGGAATTGCTCTCGCCGAAGCACTTTTAACTTCGGAGTTCTTATGGGATCCGTTGCCAATCGTGCTCCAAAACGCGTCTTGCTATCTAGGGAGGGATCTCTTACATATGTTTCATTTCCATGTACTTCCCCAAGCGATGTGAGATTGTGACAACCCCCTCTTTACGACCCGGGATTCGCCTATACTTGAGTCCGGGATTCGCCTACACTCGGCTTAGGTCCCGAGGTTTGCCCCGCAACCCGAGGTTTGCCCCGCAGTCGTACACATACGTTCACATTCGGGTCATCACATGTTAAGGGTTTCGAATTCAGTAAGATATTCATCTACCGAGAGGCTATTTTGTTTTAACGTGTGAAGTTGATGAAAGAGTTCGTGCTAGTAGTGACGAGGGACGAACCTATGGTGCATTAAGTCTTTCATGGAAGTCCAAGTTGTAACGGGAGGTCCTAAGGTTCTAATTCTTTGGGCTTTAAGGTTGGACCATCACAAGGCGGCGTGGCCCGTGAGTTCAAGAAAGGCTAATTGAATCTTTACTCGCTCGGAGTAATCATGGCACTCGAAAACTCTCTCAACCTTATCAACCCAATCTAGGTAAGTGTGCCCGTCACACGTTCCATCGAAAGGGGGAATTGAAATCTTAATATTTCGAAGGTCGTCGTTGTCCCTACGACGATTTGGGTGATACTCTTCATCATCAACCCAATCCTCATCCTCTGAATAATATGGTTGTCTCCCTCTTTGGGGTTCACTCCAATCTTCCTCTATAGGTGGTTGAGGGGTATGATTACGTCGTCTAGGACGTTCGGGTATGATCCTCGAGGAGGTTTCTTGAGAAGGGACTTGTTCATTGGTCTCTCTACGGGGAGGATTGTTTAAAAGAGATTGGACTTGTTGAGCTATGGTGTTAACTAAGCTCGCTAAGGCATTAAGTTTGCCTTGCATGCCTCCGTGTGCGCTAGTTTCACCTTCAAATCGTGTGTGTTCAGGTGGGGGAGTATCCCTAGCTCGATGTGGTTTTTGGTGTGGGAGATCATGATTAAATCCACTTTGATTAGTCATAAATAAGTGTTTTAATCAAAATTTCAATTCTTGTCTAAGTTGTTTGTCCTAATTGGTGAGGGATTTATATGATTAATGCCTTAGGAAAATTTTACGCACTAAGGAAAATTCTCAGCTAAGACAATAATAAATGGGGAACATGCTCACTTAAGGAAACAACTTGATGATAACATTAAACACTTGACAAAATTACTAAAGAAATGAATATTTCAATAAATGCTAATCACCACAAATTTAGCCCGATTAAATCCAAGTTATCTATTTTTAAGCAAATCAACTCAAGACAATATTAATATAAACTTAATTATTCCCAAAAACAGCAAGTAATAACATTAATTCACAAGTTTAATCAAGAGAAACATGCTGAAATTTTCATAATAATAAGCAGAATTTTCATGAAGTTCATAGGAATCATTTATTCGATTTTAACATAGACTTGATATAATTTTGCAACCAATTTATGTACTCAATCTCCAGCATAAAATAATAGATTTATAGACTAAATTCAAGTGCAAATATCCAGCAAATGATAAGAAAACCAAGGCATGAAAGTGCTAGAGAAACCGAGAAGATATATTAAGCATAAGCCTATTTTTAAGCATTAAGTAGTAGGTCAAATTTATGCATCCAAAATTCAGATTTGATCTTCTAGTTATTTGATAAACATTTGGGTGCATAACCATGGCTGAATTCATAACAAAAGATGCTAGAAAGATGGAAGCACATAAACATACAAAACCTAAACTAGAATGCTAAGAAAGCTGATTTTATAGATTAGTTTTTGGCCTATTTTCATGAACAGATTTTATATGAGTCAATGACATATATTTTAGATGCTATCCAAGATTCCAACACAGCAAAATAAGTTAGAAAATTCGTGGCACAAAAGAAGCAAAAATCGAAACAAAAATGCTAGAAAAACCGAAAAGGAAAAATCACAAGTAAACTGATTTTAAGCATTAAGTTTAGGCAGATTTTTACAAATCATTTCACCAACATTTTTAGCACACATTTAGCTTAGATTTAAGTGCAAAGATTTGACTCAAAACTTAGCAAAAAGATATAAAAAAATCGAGGAGAAGATATGCTTAAAATCAAGAAGAACAAGCATGAAAATAAAAAGAGAATGCATAGAAATATGATGCTTACCTTTGTCCGATTTTTGCACCTTTGCAAACAATATTTTTCCACAATATATTAAGCACTAAAATGATAATAATAATGGCAGAAAATATAAAAGTTAGGTTAGCACAAAGTTATCACAAAATATAAAGGAAATAATGCTAGAAAAGGAAATGAGCCGCTATCCCGGGTTTGTGCCGATTTTTGACTATTGTCATGGCAACTAAACGCATTTGGAAAGCCTTTTGGCTCTGATACCACTTGACACGGGATCCCCTAGAGAAAGGTCCGTGTATAACCCACAAATTGTATTCAAGAAGTGTTTGGGTGCAAGTTTTGTGTAAAACCTAAAATAAGAGAAGAAAATGACAAAATAAAGTGCAAGAAAAATAAAAATGGTACTAGATGATATGATGGCCGACTATTATATGCATGTTGATGGCATGGAATGTGTAGGAAAATAAAAGAAAGAGATGAAGAGAAAGAGTGTGTGAAATGTGAAGAATGAAAGATAATAAAGAAGAAATAAAATGACAAAAAAGTAAAGGTGGAGTGTGTGATATTGAGGGCCGAATTTAAAGGTGGAAATGTGTGTGAAAGTGAAGCGGAAAAGAAAATAATGGAAATACCGTTGGCGGACCTGTAGAGCTATCTTACGGTTTAAGCTCTCGGGTAAACGATTTTCCCGGAGGAAAAACGACCACCGTAGGCCGAGATTTTCGTCCTCAATTCAAACTCCCAATGGAGAAGGCGAAGGAATGAGTAAGAATTAACTTAGCAACCCAAGCTAAGTTAATAATAGAGGGCTACTCCACTTGGTTCAAGAAACCAAGGAAAAACAGCTAAGGCTAACCACCTTGGAGTAGAGAAATAGAAATTTTATAAATGAGCAAAAATTGTTTACAAACACCAATCATATGCTTAAATAGAAAATCCTAGGGTGGATAATTAGGGTTTCCATAAGGATGAATGAATGGTGGCCCTTGGATGAAAAATGATGGATGGCCAAGATCAAGGCAAACAAGCACACATCCTAGGGAGGAGATGAATGTCATGCCTAAATGGATCAATGGAGGGAATCTTGCCACATCATCAATCCATGTTGCCACTAACTCTTTTACTTGCAAAATCATACCTTTAATTGTGGGCTCTTCATTGGGCCAAGGTTTCCTTTGGGCTCCCTTATGTTGATGTCTTCTTCCTTTGAATAATTGGTTGAATTTGTTCAACCCATAATCTGTCACCATTCATCTAGTCCTAACCACATAATCTAATACACGAAATGCAATTATAAAATCCTTACAATAAAGGCAAATGTATGCCAAATAGGTTCAAAATAAAAATTACAAAAATAGGGCCCGGGAAGACAAATTCTCATTGGGCTAAGTGGTGACTCCTCCAAGCGATCCATATGCAATCCTCCTTCATAAAATTTTCCTACAAAAATAAAAACACGTAATAAGTAGAGAATTTAGATACGGCACAGAATTCTACTAAGTTTCTTTTAATATACATCCCGAGGCATGTCATAACTTGACAGCAAACGCATACGCTATAAACGAGTGTGTTGCACCATAATCTATTAAAGTAAAAGCAGATATAGAGTTGATCAAAATTGTACCTGACACTACGGCGGGTTGTTCTTCATCGCCCGACTCCAACATGGAGAATATCCTCGGCTTTATCTTAGCAGGGCCACCCTTCAGAGCTGGACAGTTTCTGTTAATATGACTGACTTTGTTACAGTTGAAGCATCGGGTAATTCTGGGCTTCGAGCAATCCCTGTATGTGTGTCTAACTTCTTCACAGTTGAAACACTTTTCCGTCCCAAACCTGCACTCGTCCAGTTGACCTTTAAACACTTCGGGCACTGGGGAAACTTCCTAGGCAGTCTTGCACCTTCTTTCCTGTTCCCTGGTTATTCTGGCCTTCACTTGGCCTCTTCATTCCTCTATGTGGGTGTGGCTGGATAAACTTTCGTGGGGCTTCCTTTGGCCCAGCACACTTCATCTCCGCTTCTTCCACCTCCAACGCCGTGGACACAACTTCACTGAAGGACAAACCCTTAATACCACAAAATTTTACTCCTCTGTAAATTTTCAGGCTTCAGTCCATGCACAAACTGAAACACCTTATCCTCATTCTTGTGAACAAAATGTCCAGCAAACCTGGACAGGGACTCGAATTGCCTACTGTACTTAGCCACAGACTCTGTTCTACTTCAAGTTAAAAAACTCTACTTTCTTTGCAAACTGGACGTGTGTTGAAATATTTCTCATAGAAAATCTCCTTGAACTATGACCATGACATAGCCAGAACGTCAGTGGTGCTCTCTATGGTTTCTCACCAAAGTAGAGCGTCCCCAGCCAAATGGAACATTGCCAGAGTGACTTTGTCTCCTTCCCCGACGTTGGTACATCTGAACATGCTCTCAATCTTCCTAAGCCACTCCTCAGCAACAATTAGATTGGACGACTTTCCATCAAACGTGGGTGGCTGTAGCCTCCAGGAATCGGTCTCCTGAATGCTCACTACTAGAACTCGAGTTGGCACTTCCTTGTACCTCTCGATTTAGCAATACTCCCAACTGATCGGATTGTTGACGAACCAAATCTGTCTGTTGGCGCACCAAGTCTGTCAGCTACCTAATTACACTAGGGTCCTTCCTCACTTCTCAAATTTGGCATCTCTCTCGGTACCCTTGGTCTTCCTGGTCGTCTAGCCATTTTGCTATATTCCTGGACAAGGTTAATTTCTCTCATAAATATCTAATAGCTAAGGTTAACATAAACGCTTACAGTTGTTGAAGTACTTCTGTAACACCCGACAACTTCAGCCAGGTGACTTCCTAACTGTATTAACGATCATAAATATTAAATCTTCACGGTTTAGAGTTTTATACCAAGAATAGATAATTTCATGTGGATTTAAACTAGGTTGAGTGGTAAAGTTGTAATAATGGAGGGTGATGACAAGTATATAAAGAACAAGGAAATGTTTTAAACCTCACTTGAACCACTGTAGCTGACACCTTCCTTTTCGGCGATTTCTTCTCTCCCAAGCTCTTGCTCTCTGCTTTCAGCATACTCTCTTCGACGATCGGTTTTCTTTGCCACTACTCGACTACTCTGTGCCCGAGGTAAGCAATAGACAACGTAGCTATCTGTTAGTTTGTTAGCCCTGTTTTCTACTCGGCATTGGAGTTTTGGGTCTTCCAATGGCCGACTAATAATAAGAACATTTGAAATCTGAGAATGGAAATGACTCTTAGCTATTAGACCCTAGGATGACTTGTGAGTAGAACTTTTAGGATTTTGTTTTAACTACTGTAATGTAAATGTTTTAGGTAAAGAAGTCTGAGGAAAAGGAGCTCTCATTGCTAAGGACACCAAGTAAGTGAATGTATTAAGATTTCCGGCTAATAGAGCCCTACATCGTGGGAGTACTAGCTTGTTTTAGATGTCTAATGTTTACCTTATGATGATGAGATTGTCTGCACTTGAAGGATTGATGAATGTTGTGAATTATACTATTTGATGACCTGCTAGTGAATGTGAAGTTGTCTGCTCTGGTATGATCCTTGTCATAGTCTGATGGGTTAAAAGTCCTCATGTTCATGCATCATGAATGTTTCTCAAGCATAAGAAAATGTTTTAATGCATGTTTTCCATGAACAAGATAAGTATGTATATATGTATATATATAAGATTTATGCAACGTGGACTAAGTGAGGGTTGGGGGCGGTTCGGCGTATGTCACAGTCCAAAGAGGGACATATGAACACGACCCGCAGTAGGGAACAAGATCAAACTCACTGTCGAATCCCCTTTACCGGCACAAATCCTCTCTTAATCCACACAACCTAAATGAAGAATATGATCAAAGACTATGAATGATGAATATGATCAATGTAACACCCGACAACTTCAGCCAGGTGACTTCCTAACTGTATTAACGGTCATAAATATTCAATCTTCACGGTTTAGAGTTTTATACCAAGAATAATTAATTTTCATGTGGATTTAAACTAGGTTGAGTGGCATAGTTGTAATAATGGAGGGTGATGAACAATATATAAAGACAAAGGAAATGTTTAAAACCTCACTTGAACCACTGTAGCCGACACCTTCCTTTTCGGCAATTTCTTCTCTCCCAAGCTCTTGCTCTCTGCTTTCAGCATACTCTCTTCGACGATCGGTTTCTCTGCCACCACTCGACTACTCTGTGCCCGAGGTATGAAATGGACAACGTAGCTATCTGTTAGTTTGTTAGCCCTGTTTTCTACTCGGCATTGGAGTTTTGGATCTTCCAATGGCCGACTAATAATAAGGACATTTTAAATTTGAGAGTGGGAATGACTTTAGCTATTAAATCTTAGGACAACTTGAGATTTGAACTATTAGGATTTTTGTTTTAACTTCTGCAATGTAAACAATTTAGGTGAAGAAGTTTAAAGAGAAAGGAGCTCAAGTGCTAAGAAGACCATGTAAGTGAATGTATTAAGATTTCCGACTAATAGAGCCCTACATCGTGGGAGTACTAGCTTGTTTTAGATGTCTAATGTTTACCTTATGGCGATGAGCTTGTCTGCACTTGAAGGATTGATGAATGTTGTGCGTTATACTATTTGATGACCTGCTAGTGAATGTGAAGTTGTCTGCTCTGGTATGATCCTTGTCATAGTCTGATGGGTTAAAAGTTCTCATGTTCATGCATCATGAATGTTTCTCAAGCATAAGAAAATGTTTTAATGCATGTTTTCCTTGAACAAGATATGTATGTATATATGTATAAATATAAGATTTATGCAACGTGACTAAGTGAGGGTTGGGGGCAGTTCGGCGTATGTCACAGTCCAAAGAGGGACATATGAATACGACCCGCAGTAGGGAACAAGATCAAACTCACTGTCGAACCCCCTTTACCGGCACAAATCCTCTCTTAATCCACACAACCTAAATGAAGAATATGATCAAGACTCAGAAGATGAATATGATCAATGACTAGCCCGATTATATGATCCATGAACTATGGAACGATGATATGATCCATGACTAGGAATGATGAAATAGATCCATGACGAATGATGAATATGATCCATGACTATGAATGATGAATATGATCCATGACTATGAATGATGAATATGATCCATGACTATGAATGATGAATATGATCCATGACTATGAATGATGAATATGATCCATGACTATGAATGATGAATATGATCCATGACTATGAATGATGAATATGATCCATGACTATGAATGATGAATATGATCCATGACTATGAATGATGAATATGATCCATGACTATGAATGATGAATATGATCCATGACTATGAATGATGAATATGATCCATGACTATGAATGATGAATATGATCCATGACTATGAATGATGAATATGATCCATGACTATGAATGATGAATATGATCCATGACTATGAATGATGAATATGATCCATGACTATGAATGATGAATATGATCCATGACTATGAATGATGAATATGATCCATGACTATGAATGATGAATATGATCCATGACTATGAATGATGAATATGATCCATGACTATGAATGATGAATATGATCCATGACTATGAATGATGAATATGATCCATGACTATGAATGATGAATATGATCCATGACTATGAATGATGAATATGATCCATGACTATGAATGATGAATATGATCCATGACTATGAATGATGAATATGATCCATGACTATGAATGATGAATATGATCCATGACTATGAATGATGAATATGATCCATGACTATGAATGATGAATATGATCCATGACTATGAATGATGAATATGATCCATGACTATGAATGATGAATATGATCCATGACTATGAATGATGAATATGATCCATGACTATGAATGATGAATATGATCCATGACTATGAATGATGAATATGATCCATGACTATGAATGATGAATATGATCCATGACTATGAATGATGAATATGATCCATGACTATGAATGATGAATATGATCCATGACTATGAATGATGAATATGATCCATGACTATGAATGATGAATATGATCCATGACTATGAATGATGAATATGATCCATGACTATGAATGATGAATATGATCCATGACTATGAATGATGAATATGATCCATGACTATGAATGATGAATATGATCCATGACTATGAATGATGAATATGATCCATGACTATGAATGATGAATATGATCCATGACTATGAATGATGAATATGATCCATGACTATGAATGATGAATATGATCCATGACTATGAATGATGAATATGATCCATGACTATGAATGATGAATATGATCCATGACTATGAATGATGAATATGATCCATGACTATGAATGATGAATATGATCCATGACTATGAATGATGAATATGATCCATGACTATGAATGATGAATATGATCCATGACTATGAATGATGAATATGATCCATGACTATGAATGATGAATATGATCCATGACTATGAATGATGAATATGATCCATGACTATGAATGATGAATATGATCCATGACTATGAATGATGAATATGATCCATGACTATGAATGATGAATATGATCCATGACTATGAATGATGAATATGATCCATGACTATGAATGATGAATATGATCCATGACTATGAATGATGAATATGATCCATGACTATGAATGATGAATATGATCCATGACTATGAATGATGAATATGATCCATGACTATGAATGATGAATATGATCCATGACTATGAATGATGAATATGATCCATGACTATGAATGATGAATATGATCCATGACTATGAATGATGAATATGATCCATGACTATGAATGATGAATATGATCCATGACTATGAATGATGAATATGATCCATGACTATGAATGATGAATATGATCCATGACTATGAATGATGAATATGATCCATGACTATGAATGATGAATATGATCCATGACTATGAATGATGAATATGATCCATGACTATGAATGATGAATATGATCCATGACTATGAATGATGAATATGATCCATGACTATGAATGATGAATATGATCCATGACTATGAATGATGAATATGATCCATGACTATGAATGATGAATATGATCCATGACTATGAATGATGAATATGATCCATGACTATGAATGATGAATATGATCCATGACTATGAATGATGAATATGATCCATGACTATGAATGATGAATATGATCCATGACTATGAATGATGAATATGATCCATGACTATGAATGATGAATATGATCCATGACTATGAATGATGAATATGATCCATGACTATGAATGATGAATATGATCCATGACTATGAATGATGAATATGATCCATGACTATGAATGATGAATATGATCCATGACTATGAATGATGAATATGATCCATGACTATGAATGATGAATATGATCCATGACTATGAATGATGAATATGATCCATGACTATGAATGATGAATATGATCCATGACTATGAATGATGAATATGATCCATGACTATGAATGATGAATATGATCCATGACTATGAATGATGAATATGATCCATGACTATGAATGATGAATATGATCCATGACTATGAATGATGAATATGATCCATGACTATGAATGATGAATATGATCCATGACTATGAATGATGAATATGATCCATGACTATGAATGATGAATATGATCCATGACTATGAATGATGAATATGATCCATGACTATGAATGATGAATATGATCCATGACTATGAATGATGAATATGATCCATGACTATGAATGATGAAAGTGCTATTTTGTCGTCTAGCGATCGGCAGATGTAGTGTCTAAGCCATCGGATGATGAAAGTGCTATTTTGTCGTCTAGCGATCGGCAGATGTAGTGTCTAAGCCATCGGATGATGAAAGTGCTATTTTGTCGTCTAGCGATCGGCAGATGTAGTGTCTAAGCCATCGGATGATGAAAGTGCTATTTTGTCGTCTAGCGATCGGCAGATGTAGTGTCTAAGCCATCGGATGATGAAAGTGCTATTTTGTCGTCTAGCGATCGGCAGATGTAGTGTAATAAGTCACCGGATGATGTAAATGGTATTTTGTCGTCGGATGATGAGAGTGTTTCTTGTCGCTAGTGATCGCAGATGTTAGTGTAATAAATGGATGATGAGATGTATTTGTCCTCTATCTCAATGTATTGCTAGTCACGATGTGGATGTAATTGGTGTACGTTCGTGATAAATGTATTCCTTCATGATGTATAGGGTATTTGTCATCTAGCGTTCGGTGGATGAAGTGTATTCTCACGGATGGTGTATATGGTATTTTGTCGTCTAGCGTTCGGTGGATGGAGTGTATTCCTTCACTGGATGATGTAAATGGTATTTTGTCGTCTAGCATTCGGTGGATGAAGTGTAATTCTGTGATGACCCGAATGTGAACGTATGTGTACGACTGCGGGGCAAACCTTGGGTTGCGGGGCAAACCTCGGGACCTAAGCCGAGTGTAGGCGAATCTCGGACTCGAGTATAGGCGAATCCCGGGTCGTAAAGAGGGGATTGTCACAATCCCACAATCGCTTGGGGAAGTACATGTGAAATGAAACATATGTAAGAGATCCCTCCAAGATAGCAAGATGCGTTTTGGAGCACGATTGCAACGGATCCCATAAGAACTCCGAAGTTAAAAGTGCTTCGGCGAGAGCAATTCCAGGTTGGGTGACCTTCCGCGAAGTTCTCGCAAAACAAAGCCGTGAGGGGAGGATATTGGGCTACGGCCCAATCCCCAGAGCGGACAATATCTTGCTGGGAAAAAGGGGTCGTTACAAATGGTATCAGAGCTTGTACCCAACCGGAAATGTGGCCAACGAGGACGTTGGGACCCCGAGGGGGGTGATTGTGATGACCCAAATGTGAACGTATGTGTACGATTGCGGGGCAAACCTCGGGTTGCGGGGCAAACCTCGGGACCTAAGCCGAGTGTAGGCGAATCTCGGACTCGAGTATAGGCGAATCCCGGGTCGTAAAGAGGGGATTGTCACAATCCCACATCGCTTGGGGAAGTACATGGAAATGAAACATATGTAAGAGATCCCTCCGAAGATAGCAAGACGCGTTTTGGAGCACGATTGGCAACGGATCCCATAAGAACTCCGAAGTTAAAAGTGCTTCGGCGAGAGCAATTCCAGGTTGGGTGACCTTCCGCGAAGTTCTCGCAAAACAAAGCCGTGAGGGGAGGATATTGGGCTACGGCCCAATCCCCAGAGCGGACAATATCTTGCTGGGAAAAAGGGGTCGTTACAAATGGTATCAGAGCTTGTACCCAACCGGAAATGTGGCCAACGAGGACGTTGGGACCCCGAGGGGGGTGATTGTGATGACCCAAATGTGAACGTATGTGTACGATTGCGGGGCAAACCTCGGGTTGCGGGGCAAACCTCGGGACCTAAGCCGAGTGTAGGCGAATCTCGGACTCGAGTATAGGCGAATCCCGGGTCGTAAAGAGGGGATTGTCACAATCCCACATCGCTTGGGGAAGTACATGGAAATGAAACATATGTAAGAGATCCCTCCAAAGATAGCAAGACGCGTTTTGGAGCACGATTGGCAACGGATCCCAAAAGAACTCCGAAGTTAAAAGTGCTTCGGCGAGAGCAATTCCAGGTTGGGTGACCTTCCGCGAAGTTCTCGCAAAACAAAGCCGTGAGGGGAGGATATTGGGCTACGGCCCAATCCCCAGAGCGGACAATATCTTGCTGGGAAAAAGGGGTCGTTACAAATGGTATCAGAGCTTGTACCCAACCGGAAATGTGGCCAACGAGGACGTTGGGACCCCGAGGGGGGTGATTGTGATGACCCAAATGTGAACGTATGTGTACGATTGCGGGGCAAACCTCGGGTTGCGGGGCAAACCTCGGGACCTAAGCCGAGTGTAGGCGAATCTCGGACTCGAGTATAGGCGAATCCCGGGTCGTAAAGAGGGGATTGTCACAATCCCACATCGCTTGGGGAAGTACATGGAAATGAAACATATGTAAGAGATCCCTCCCAAGATAGCAAGACGCGTTTTGGAGCACGATTGGCAACGGATCCCATAAGAACTCCGAAGTTAAAAGTGCTTCGGCGAGAGCAATTCCAGGTTGGGTGACCTTCCGCGAAGTTCTCGCAAAACAAAGCCGTGAGGGGAGGATATTGGGCTACGGCCCAATCCCCAGAGCGGACAATATCTTGCTGGGAAAAAGGGGTCGTTACAAATGGTATCAGAGCTTGTACCCAACCGGAAATGTGGCCAACGAGGACGTTGGGACCCCGAGGGGGGTGATTGTGATGACCCAAATGTGAACGTATGTGTACGATTGCGGGGCAAACCTCGGGTTGCGGGGCAAACCTCGGGACCTAAGCCGAGTGTAGGCGAATCTCGGACTCGAGTATAGGCGAATCCCGGGTCGTAAAGAGGGGATTGTCACAATCCCACATCGCTTGGGGAAGTACATGGAAATGAAACATATGTAAGAGATCCCTCCGAAGATTGCAAGACGCGTTTTGGAGCACGATTGGCAACGGATCCCATAAGAACTCCGAAGTTAAAAGTGCTTCGGCGAGAGCAATTCCAGGTTGGGTGACCTTCCGCGAAGTTCTCGCAAAACAAGCCGTGAGGGGAGGATATTGGGCTACGGCCCAATCCCCAGAGCGGACAATATCTTGCTGGGAAAAAGGGGTCGTTACAAATGGTATCAGAGCTTGTACCCAACCGGAAATGTGGCCAACGAGGACGTTGGGACCCCGAGGGGGGTGATTGTGATGACCCAAATGTGAACGTATGTGTACGATTGCGGGGCAAACCTCGGGTTGCGGGGCAAACCTCGGGACCTAAGCCGAGTGTAGGCGAATCTCGGACTCGAGTATAGGCGAATCCCGGGTCGTAAAGAGGGGATTGTCACAATCCCACATCGCTTGGGGAAGTACATGGAAATGAAACATATGTAAGAGATCCCTCCAAAGATAGCAAGACGCGTTTTGGAGCACGATTGGCAACGGATCCCAAAGAACTCCGAAGTTAAAAGTGCTTCGGCGAGAGCAATTCCAGGTTGGGTGACCTTCCGCGAAGTTCTCGCAAAACAAAGCCGTGAGGGGAGGATATTGGGCTACGGCCCAATCCCCAGAGCGGACAATATCTTGCTGGGAAAAAGGGGTCGTTACAAATGGTATCAGAGCTTGTACCCAACCGGAAATGTGGCCAACGAGGACGTTGGGACCCCGAGGGGGGTGATTGTGATGACCCAAATGTGAACGTATGTGTACGATTGCGGGGCAAACCTCGGGTTGCGGGGCAAACCTCGGGACCTAAGCCGAGTGTAGGCGAATCTCGGACTCGAGTATAGGCGAATCCCGGGTCGTAAAGAGGGGATTGTCACAATCCCACATCGCTTGGGGAAGTACATGGAAATGAAACATATGTAAGAGATCCCTCCCAAGATAGCAAGACGCGTTTTGGAGCACGATTGGCAACGGATCCCATAAGAACTCCGAAGTTAAAAGTGCTTCGGCGAGAGCAATTCCAGGTTGGGTGACCTTCCGGGAAGTTCTCGCTAAACAAAGCCGTGAGGGGAGGTTATTGGGCTACGACCCAATCCCCAGAGCAGACAATATCTTGCTGGGAAAAAGGGGTCGTTACAAATTCTTCACCGGATGATGTAAATGTTAAGTTGTCGTCTAGTGACCGGATGATGTGAGTATTCTCTTATTGTTTAATGTCCAGGTAATGTTTTAAGTCGGTCACGGAAGCACACATGACCACCGGTCGATGTAAGTTATTTCTTTGTTGTCAGACCCAGTTTAAGAGATGTTCAAAAAAAAAATATATATTACCGAAAATAGGTTGAGTGTGAGTAATAAGAATTAAATGATTAAGAAAGATATGGATTATGTGACGATCCTTCTGGGGTCGTTACAACTTCCATGCAACGATTGGTACTGATGAGTAATCTTTTAAACGGTTTAACTGAATGTCTCTGATACCATACTGTAACGCCCCGAATTATATAAACCCGGTTCGCCACACAATATATTGAACCATACCATGACATTCTGAGAAAAACTTAAAATTTCACTCGACGATCAAAGTTTGACCTTTATAAACGTTAAAACTTGCAGCGGAAATTCATTTGTGTAAAACAACATTTATTAATTTAATTAAAATGTCAAAGACAATTGGTTGAAAGAAAACAAAACAAAATAGAACACGTCCACCGCAGAACAGTTCCAAACATAGAAATAGAAACAAAAAGGCATCCACCGCTAAACAGTGTCAGCGGCAGAAGCAGAAATAAAATAGACTCAGCGGCAGAGGCGAAAATAGAAGGCATCCACCGCTAAACAATGTCAGTCTCACGACATGTCGACTACCCACATCCACCGCTCATGTCCACCGATCGAATCCTTCGAACGACAGAAACCCTCAGCATCCGTCGATCACAAAACGACAAAAATCTAATACTCATTCCTACGCTCACATCCACGGGTCACAAAATGACAAAAATCTAATACTCATTCCTACGCTTACATCCACCGGTCACAAACGACAAAAATCTAATACTCACTCCTATGCTCACATCCACCGGTGGACTACATCTACCGATAGCTAAACACTCAACATCCACCGGTGGACTACATCCACTGATAGATAAACACTCAACATCCACCGATAGACTAAATACACTACATAACAGCATAACAACCATTTTCACTCTAAACAAGAAAACTCCGACTACCAAAAGAGCTTGAGCATTTTACTAAAAATAATTCAAAACAACATAAGTCGACAACTTTCTAAAAATATCCAGCAAAGCAACTACCTCTAAACAAAATTATGTTTTTCATACTCAGAACAAGAAAACCATAAAATTGTTAAAAATATCAGAACTATTAAGGTTATTAAAACTCTCTACATACTTCCACAAGTCACTTAACCACTGAAACTTTATAAATAGACAATAGTTAAACCGCCTCATCAGAACACCAGACCGTGGCATTGAAGTGCTCCCCCAACGAGCCTAATCCTCAACATGCTCAGAGAACACACCTTCTGAGGCTTTTTATCTACATCACAAAATTCATGTAAATTCATTTTCGTATTCTTTCAAAATATGATGCATGACATACTGACAAATTCAAACATACATAATCCTATGGTTTTGTGATGTAGGCCCGAAGGCACATACATACTCCACTTACCTGGTCTCTTGGAAATGCTCGGTTTCAAATTTACTTCGGAAGTTTTGCTCACCTAAGTCATAAACAGAATGTCAGTTAGATTTTTGTTAAACCTCATTCTAATCTATCCAGAAATCTAGGGAATTTAGTTTGGGAATCCTATACATGGTGCATTCTTGATTTACCACAAAACCGAAACTAACTCCCACCTACGGCATTCACCAAAGCTCACATCTACTCCTCTCTACCATCACTAGTTACAATGTAATACAAAATCGAACCAGACTCACCTAGTTTGGAGAAAAATCAGAGAGGGAATCGCCTGGAGAGCTCTGCTGAGCTTGAGCTGGATGCCGAGAGAGAAAGTATGGAAAAATAGTGGCAGCTACAGTACATTAATCACAAAACTGCTTTCCTTAAATAGGTTATCACTATAATTCCCTATTTTCCATTATGTCATTATTTAGTCATTTATTAACCTAATTCACTAATTCTCCCAATTTTATCCATAAAACGTACACTACAAGTTGGTTAAGTAAATTGGTTCAATGAAACCGGGTGTTACAATATCAAATAGAAACTAGTTAGGTTTAGGAAACCTAACAGACAACTGCAAAGTTTGACCAGGGTCATCGAAATGCCGACCAGACACTCCAGCGGTGGACTAGACACTACATTGGTCGACGAAGACATTGCAGAGTCGACCTGACACTGCAGCGGCCGACCTAAAACTACATCGGTTGGTCTGACATTGCATCGGTCTACACTACAGTGGTCGACCAGACACTACAGCGGTTGGCCTACGAGGTTGACTAGACCAGGCCCCTGCATAGGTAGATCATTCTTCTGCATATGTTGGCATGCTGACAGGGGGCTCTTCAGGTTGATCGAACTTGAACAATGGTCAATTAGAGACGACATTTTCAGCAATGAAAGTCATAACAAACTAATACATTCCGTCGATTTTTGCCTCCAATCAACTTTACCACCTACATAAAACTTCATATCAACCTATATAACACTTATAGAACCAACAATTTTGAGTTTTCAACCTTGAAATCCGAATTTGACATAAAAAAAAAACCTAATCGAGAAAACTAACATAAATTGGCTTGGAAATTGACTTAGCCATCACAAAGCTTGAAGATTGAAGCATCACGAATACGGGTCCTAGTGTCAGAACTCCCTCCGACGCATGCTGGGAATTCTCTCCCTCTCTCCTCTCATCTCAGCCATGCCAAAAACAAAGGAAGCAAGGAAACTTCCTTGTAAAAAAATAAATTTTAAAATCAAATTCAAAATAAAATATTAATTTAATTTATTTAATATATAAACTATAATATATTATTATATTTTTTATATTCAATAAATCATTAAACTGCAATTCTTGAAAATCTAAATATTTTATTAAATTCTCTCAAACCGAATCGAGAAAAATTCTAAACGCTAAACAAAACTTCACTAGCGACAAAAATTGATTTACTTAATCAAATATCGAAACTTAAATACACATAACCCAAAATCAACCAAAACTCAAACGCCACTAGAATTTCCCTTTTAACAAACTCGATGGGAAATTCAATTTACTACAGTACAAAACTTTAGCCTCTCACCATGGAGAACTTGAAAACTAACAATTTGATCGAAAAAATTACATGTGGTCAAACATCAACGAAACAAAATAATTCGAATGAAAACGAAAAAGTTGATCTCGAATAATGCAAAAAATTGATTTTTATAAAAATTTGGTGGATCCTACATATCCCCTGTTAAACCAAAATGTTGGTTTTTCATTTTCTACTGTTTCCAGTATTTACATTCTAGAAATTTGGAGTCTGACAGAAGGATTTGCTCTAGGTCTGAAAATCTGTAGATCATCTGGAAAAGGAGATCACTTTTGTTGACAGTGATAAGCAAAGGAAAAATTGGACTTTTAATGGTAATAATTTTTCCTGCTATACAACGAGCACTATCACCGTGGAGTTCAAGTTTTGTTGTGGGTGTTCAGTTAAGGTGTAGGAGTTTCAAATCGAAAGTTGAATCGAGGAAAGATGAAAGGGTCTCAATGGAAAATTGGCAGAGGTGAACAGTAAAGAAGACATTGAATTAAAGTATGTAAAAATTGATAGTTTTCTTATAAATTTTCGTTCAAATCTGTAACTAATAGGGGAAACTTGATTGTCCAAAAATCTCAGATATTTCTATGAGTTCAGTCAGAACATTGAGATTTTTTTCTTTGTTACAACAATAGGTGATTTCCAGAGGTACTATACATGTAAAAGTTAGGAGTACGTAAATTGATATGACTAGGTACTAAAAATTGACCAATTTTGAATGTTTGGATTCTTGGACCCTTGTTAGTGGTAGGCGCATTTGAGGTAAGAACTTAATTTCAAGTAAAACATGACATTGTTTTCTAAACTATATTTTGAGACATGTTCTCATATTAAATGACGTGTTTATTTTATGGCTTATTCAGTTTTTATACTATGTAAATGAACATGTTTAAAATTTTGAGCATGCATATCTAATTTATTGTTTGGCTCTTCGTGGACATTTAATTTTATGTTTCAATTTGTTTTTAACTAGAGTAATAAGACGGTTGTATGGTTCACGTCCTTGAACGCAAAACCCTAAACATGATTAGGGTACTTTGTAGCTTTAACTATCGTCGAGTATCGCCTTTATATTTATTGCTTATGTCATGGTATGCCAGGGTCCGTGAGTGTCTCCATTTTCACTGAAACATTATACATTAAAAAAATTTATTTACTTACCACATTACAGTGGATCGTTTTTATCACTTGCTCTACTGTATGATTTCTAATTTTTTTTTTCTTAAATTGTTTCGCAAATGACATGCTCACATACTAGTTTAAAGTAAATGTTAACATAAAACTATATTTCTATTGACTTTAGTCGACTCACTCTAAACAACTCCACTTTTTAAGGAGATACCCAGAATGATTCCTAATTGACAGTGCAAGGGTTTACGTGAAGACTCTTAAAAGTTTTATTTCCTTGCAAGTTTTAGTTTTAATAAGGTTAGAATATTGTTAAATATTTATTTATCAGAGTTTTTTTTTTTTTTAATTTTGTTCTCGCATAGTCATTGAACTTGTATTATTACATTATCTGATGTCACTGTTTGACATAGTTACAACCCATTTGTTTCGGGTCCTGGCTTGTAATCAATTTATAAGACTTTCTTTGTAATAGTAAATATATTAAGTTAAGGGTTGGACTATTTAGCTCGTATTGGGTGTAACACCCGGGATTTTAAGAATAATAAAATAGGTTGTTTTAATTAATTTAAAGAAAAGTGAATGGTTTTAGGTTCGAGTATTTTTCAGTGAAATTAAGCTGTGGGTTATAATTTAAGAATTAGATTTGATTAATTTAAGTTAAGTTAGTTATTGGGTTAATTAGTTATGCTCGGGAGTTTCGATGCAGTGAAATTAAGCTGTGGGTTATAATTTAAGAATTAGATTTGATTAATTTAAGTTATGTTAGTTATTGGGTTAATTAGTTATGCTCGGGAGTTTCGATGGAGGAGTTAGACCGAGGGTGAGGTAAGAGATTTATCGAGGGTTCGTTACATTATGGCTGAATGTACGAGAAGGTATAACGGTAATTAGCTAGTTTAAATTAAAGAAATAGTTTTAGTTTATTATTATTATTATTATTATTATTAAAATAAAATCAAACAACAGAATAGCCGAAGCTATTCTGTTGATTCGCGTCGCGCGAGGAGCAGGGGAGACGAAGGCGAAGGAGAAACGACGATCGGCTTAGCAACCACCGGCGGTTTCCAGCGTTCTCCGGCCAGACGACGGCGACGAGCGGTTGTCGGCCCGTCTCCGCGCACGAACCGAACGGTAAGCCCTAGTTTCTCCCTGTTTCGGTTCTATTCAGGGCCGAGAGTGACGAGCCGAATTTGGCTCCGATCACTGGCCGTTTTTGGTCACCTCCGGCGTGGGTTTGCCGACCCTTGGTCCGGCTTGGGCCGCCTGGTCGTGATGAGCCAAATTTGGGCGAAAAATAGTGAAGGCCTATTTGGGGCATTTCGGTTTTGGTGTGTGTAGCTCGGGATTTTGGTTAGATTAGTCAAATTGAAGGTGTGGGTGGTCGATTGGTGAGGAATTTGGTGGAATTTGATGGAAAATCGGAAAAGGGGAAATTTTCGGGTGAAGGACAGTTCGTTCTGATTTTTGACCTAGATACAATCGTTTGTTTTAAAATTCCTTTTGGCAGGTTAAAATAGGTTGTTAGAGGAGTACGTGGTCGCTGGAATCGTTCGATTCCGATATCCGACGTAAAAGTTACGCGCGTTCGAAGTTTTGGGTCAGTTTTTACCGATCCCAAATTAGCAGCCCGTTTAGTTAGGTTTTAGTTGGATTAGACTAGAAATATAGTTTGAAAGTTAATTGGTGAAAGTAAAATTGATTTAATGAAGTTTGACTATTTGTCGTAGGTAGAGCCGTAGGTGGACAGGTAACCGAGTATCCTCAGCGAGCTAGGACGCCAGGTAAGTAGTGGTAGCTATTCCTTCGCCTTCGGGCGTACACCATAGAACGGTAGGGTTATTTATTTCGTGTTGTGTTGTGTTGTGTTGTTGGTTTCGTGTGGTATTGCATATTTGAAGCATGCATCATGGTATAGCACGTTAGGTACGATTAGTGACATTGTTTGGCATTGTGAGCATGAACGTAATCAGATAAAGTGAATTGTAAAATGCATCTCGAATAGTGTGCCTTGTCGGCCTGAGGTGCTGGTGTGTAGTACCCCGAAGGGTACTCTATGAGAGATGACCGGCTAAAACATATATTGCATTTCGAATAGTGTGCCTTGTCGGGCTGAGGTGCTGGTGTGTAGCACCCCGAAGGGTACTCTATGAGAGGTGAACCACTAAAACATGTAATCCTAAATAGTGTGCCTTGTCGGGCTGAGGTGCTGGTGTGTAGCACCCCGAGGGGACCTCTATGAAGGATGGTGGTTCTGAGTGTGGCCATCCTAGACGGTTATGGGATGTGTGCCAACTCGTTCCACACGGCTTATGAAACGATTTAAAGCAACGAACAACAATTAAACACAACTGAGCGGTAGAAACTGCATGGGTTAGGTTGATTGCATTGTATTGTTGTCTCATTCGTTACTCCCTACTTGCTAAACGTAAGCTTACGTGTGTGTGTGTGTTCTGTGGTGTAGGTGACGACAGGAGTACAGGTTAGAGCTACGAGGAAAGCTAGGATTGGGACACAGTCGATGATGTACGCGATATGCCGGTGCGGGCAATTGTCAGGGCGTCTCGACCATGGTCTTCGGAAAGACGTGGGTGGAACCGTACTTTTGGGGTCGTGTATAATTTACAATTATTTTGGTGGTTTGTAGAGTTGTCTTTTTGGTTGATGTTGTTTTTAGAGTTATTGCATTGCATAGCTATTTGTAGTTGGTGTATATAATCATAGCTAAGGGTGATATGTCGCCCTATATTGTGAACTTTCTTCATTTAGGGATGCTAGTATTTTAGTTTCCTCCTTACTGATATTTGGAGGTTTGATATTCTGGATTGGTTGGGGTTTATTCGTTTGCAGGTATCTAGCATTTTGGGGGCGCCATTTTCAGGCGTTACTTTGCCGAAATTTTCGAGAAGGACGCCGTGGTGCTTAAAGGTTAGGAGTAAGGGAATTAGTGAGTCTAGGCAGCTAGGTATGACATAAGAGAGTTTCGGGAGTTCAGTTTTAAATTCCGTTGTGTCAATCCTAATTTATGATAATTATTTTAATTTACGTTTTAAACGCGCGGTTGGCTAGCAAAGTGGCGCACCGAGCCAGGGTGGGTTTGGGGGCGTTACATTGGGTCCCCTCTGGGGCGTGACAACATTACACTATTGATTCTTGTCCTCTAATTCACGGATACTTCGGTTGACATGTCAATAAAAGGCCAGACATTGGCTACGTGAATAGATATGATAGCCAAATGGATGGGAGCTCCTAAGAGAAGGAAACCAGCAACTTTTGAGAGAAATTAGAATTTCAAAGAGATGATTCTACAATTTGCGAGTAATTTGAGTTTTGATATTGTAACACCCAGAAAATTCCTCTAGAATGATTTCTATGAGAGAGGTACGCTTAAGTGTCTCGAGTAGAATGGATTTCTACGAGAGAGGTACGCCTAAGTGTCTCGAGTAGAATGGATTTCTACAAGAGAGGTACGCCTAAGTGTCTTTACGAGAGATGTTTGTCAACAACTAGTGAAGTGAGAATGGGAATAACACAACCGAGAGTTAGAAACTGCATAGGTTATGAGTAGAGTGTGCATTATGTTTTTGTATGCATTATTCCCTACTTGCTAAGTATTAGGCTTACGTTTTGTGTTCTATGGTGTAGGTGGTGACGTCTTCATAGGTGCAAGCTATAAAGAAAGCTAGGATTGGGACGCAGTCGGTGATGTACGCAGTAACGCCCCGAACCCGCCCCGGCTTGGTGCGTCACAATTCAAACCCAACCCGTGTTGAAAACGATGTTTAAAATAATTTTTGATAAAATTATGACTCGATTTTCAGGTTTTACGAACCCTCGATATTTGTTGGGAAGCGGCCCCAAAACACTTTTAAAATATGCCGGGAAATGTCGGGGTAAAACAAGTTAGAAATAGGAAAATTTAAAAAAAAAACTAATTTTTTTTTTTTTTTACAAGTTGCGATCGATCGCCACCCTCTCTGGTGCTACAGTGCTAGAGAGGCTGGCGATCGCGATCGATCGCTCTCCAGATCGCCTCCCCGATCGCGGCCAACCCGACCTTCACCACTTTTCCCCAAGCTAAACACCTCCAAAAATTCTAAAATATTAACCACACACTCCCGACACCCAAATATTCAAGTCTCGTAAAAATTTTGGAAAACCGACTTAATACGGATAATAAAAAAAATAGCGAACGTAACCCGACGTTATGTAGTTTAAAATCAAAACGGACGGCGTAACGCCTAAATTACGATAAATCAAAACCTGAAATTATAACCCGACATCAAACTAGTTTCAAACCACGAATACTTACAACCATTATTCAACAAATAAACCAACAAATAAACAACACCACCAACTCGAAAACGTTCCAAAATCATTACGAAACCATTTATATCTACTATGTACTAAAACATCTACTTTTTATCAAAACCAAAACATTACAAAATATTTCCAAAACGTTTACAAAACTATTTACACCAAAACCAACAAAACCAAAACATTCACCTCCCACACTACCCGAGGAAGACAGTGGTCAAGACGCCCCGACGATAGCCTGTGTAACACCCGGGATTTTTTTTAAGGATAAAATTGGAGAGAAAATAAAATAATAATAAAATAGTTGTTTTAATTAATTGAAAAAAAATAGCAAAAAGCTTTGCCTGTAGCGATTCCTGCCGATTGGAGTTATCCTTAGAACAGTAATGGCGAAATTTTGTTTATGAGAATATAGTAAAAGTACCTTAACCTGTGTCCCAGCCATGGTTCGGAACCCATCAATGTGTCACGCGAAGCATAAGCACGTGACTGACCCCTCTCAAACAGTGGACTATTATCCCGCTGACGTCCACATTTACGACACGTCATCGTAGACCTTCTTCTTAAATACGACCACGGCGACCACGAGACTGGTAGAAGGCTCATCGACCTCGCGAATTCTTTTCTTCTTTGGCCTATCAGGTTGAGGTCTTCTCTGACCCTGAATGATGGAGTCCTATTCTCTGTTCTGGCCATATTTGTGCCCATTAATGGGAACAATAAGTGCGAATACCTCTCCATATATGGGTCCCGATGATATATATCTGAACATACTCTTCCATCGCTTTTCCCATCAATTAATGCATGCCAAACGGCGTGAACACAGGGCTTCCAGAAATCTCCCACCCTCCGACATGCGCACATCGCCTTCATTGAGGTTACGATATATTGTTTGTCGCCGTTGCTAACCTGAAGCATGCATAACAAATTCATTAGAACAAGTAGAACAAACTAAGAAGAACATATCAGTATGAACAATTTGCACAAACTACTGTGCATTTCCCGCTAACTCAGCCCTCCAATCGTAAGCTGAATCCTTTCAGCCTCTCTAGCTTATTTTCCTATCTTA
>CM039506.1:25022121-25069996 GCA_022432975.1 Begonia masoniana | reverse complement strand
TTGAAGTTGAGTGATATTGAGTGAATCCAGTTTGGGGGTGAACAAAGGAAAGAAAGTTTGGCAAATTCAATCAGTGAGTAGTGAATGGAAGAAATTTTTGATGGCTGAAACAGGAGATGAGTGGTGGCTCTAGGTATTCGTTTGGAATCCATAATTCCTACCCTTTAACCCGGCTTTCATTACAAGCTTATAAAGACCTATGACTCTTATTGTGAATTATGATAGTTTGCTATTAATGGAGTTGGGCAAGCTGATGACTGCTTAGGTGATTGGAGTTTTCCCGAGTGAAATGAATTGTTTGTCCCTTACCTTAGCTACATTAGTTAACCAACAATTAGAAGGAAGGATAATGAACGCACACACACACGAAGATTTCTAGTAAGTTATTCTCAATGCCGAATAGATTATTTCTTTTGCAAGTGTTTACACTTGGTGTTTTAGTATGAGTTTTTCTAGCTGAGACAATTACCGAAAGCTTTGATTCAAAAAAAAAAAATAGCAAAAGATGGAAAAATAACAATAAAAAGGTAAAATAATTAAAAGTGAATTAAAGACAAAATTTAACGAGGTTTCGTTGAGGACCGAATCTACGGAGGGCAAAATGGTAAATGACAATTTTTATTAATGTTATTTTTATTATTTTGTTTTGTTTTAAAAGAAAACATTTAAGTTTTCTTTTAAAACAAACGAATGGCTTCACGAAGAAGCCATTCGTTCGTTTTCTCGCGAGCAAGAACAGAACGGAGGGGGGGGGGGGGGGGGGGCGAGAGAACGGCAATTAACGGAGCACGAAGATTCACCGGCGTTTCAGCGATTCTCCGGCCAAGCGTCAGAGGCCAGCAACTCCGGCCCTTCTCCGTACGCAGGCTGACAGGTAGGGCTCGATTTCTTTTTCTCTCGTCGCCCTGTTCTGGCCCTGTTGGAGGCCGAGAGTGATGAGCTCGATCGAGCTCCGATCACCAACCGTTTTTGGCTGCTCTCAGCGTCGAATTGCTGAGCTTAGTGTCAGTAAGGATAACCGAGCAATGTGGAGCTCGGATTTGGCTAAAAACAGAGAACCCCGTTCTCTGTGCTTCAGGTTTCTTGGGGGAAACCTTGATTTTTCTTTTGGTTATGCTAATTGAGGATATATGTGGTTGATTAGTGATGAATTGTGTGACGACCCGAAACCGAAACCCGATCGGGGTCCGGGATCGAAGCCGTCACTCCGGGACATTTGCAGAAAACGGGCACATATTATTATTTTTTTTTTTAAACTTTATACTTTTAAAACCTTAACAGAGAATATAAACCTTCTCTGGAAGTGAAACTGGAAAACACATTTAAACTGGATGTGAATGATGGTTAATGAGAATGAGACAAAAAGTGAACAGTGATCGGATGACTAAAAATGTGAACAGTGACCGGATTGGTTAAAAACGTGAACAGTGACCGGATGACTAAAATTGTGAACAGTGACCGGATTTGTTAAAATGTGAACAGTGACCGGATGACTAAAATTGACTGGGCGGATGACAAAATTGACTTTGACTGGGGCGGATGACTGGGAGGAAGACTTATGCTGACGTCAACCGGAAGACATATTTACACTAGGCGGAAGACTTAAGCTGACGTCAACCGGAAGACATATTTACACTAGGCGGAAGACTTATGCTGACGTCAACCGGAAGACATATTTACACTAGGCGGAAGACTTATGCTGACGTCAACCGGAAGACATATTTACACTAGGCGGAAGACTTATGCTGACGTCAACCGGAAGACATATTTACACTAGGCGGAAGACTTAATTTTAAAGACAGAATTGGACCACTTTTTAACAGGAGGACATTCCAATAGGAAACTTTAAGACAGAAGGTATAAGGCTTCAAACCCGATTCAAAATTTACAGATTTCTAAGAAAACAAACTGCATGGGTAGCTCTAAATTTCGAGACTATCCGTGCATGACCTGAAAATGGAGAACTCAAGCAGTTCCAGGATGTTTTCAAAACATTTAAAATATATGGGTACAATCTGTCAAATACAGAGGTTTAAAATACACCACCATTAAAACCTATACATCGTTTATAAGTCACAACAGAACTAAACAAACAGGACCTACATTCCAGAATTTCACAACAGGAGTTTTGAAAACATAAAATACAGATTACACATTGGTTTTTTTTTTAAAGTTTCAAAAGCTATACAGGACTTGACCTAACAAAAAAAAAATACAATCTCACAGGGATGACATTGATCCGACTGCAGTAACCAACCCCAGTGAGCTCGATCCTCCAACTACATCAGTTCGTCATTTTGAGGCACAAGGTCCTCATCAAGAGTATCCGTACCTACAACAGGGAGTTCACCTATGAGCCTAGAGCTCAGTAAGAACATGAGATGCAATGGTGCATATGCTGTGCATGAACGTTTCAAATACATGAACATTACATTACATTACGTTTCACTGGACAGGAAGGTATAAGTGGGAGGAGGAGCTGGCGCAACAGGATGTACATGCCACTTTCAGGACATAACAGGAGTACTTGACAGGATGCCAGTCCTCGTCCACACTTAACCATACATTTTCTTTACAGGATTTTATCTTACTTACTTCAAAACCGGTGCTGAAAACATTTGCATGATTTTACAGGAAAACGTGTATGCATGAATCAGTGAAATGTTTAAACTTAACATTCACAAATGACAGAATGAATACAACAGGAAACAGAATATAACGGAAACACGTTTAACTTAAAACATAACCTAAAACCTATCTACCCGAACCAGACCTAGTACCTCCGAGTTGTAGGGCCTTAAGGGCCAACGTAGATGCATGAACTTACCTGTGGTCCGAAATGCAGCAAGCTTGAACGCACGAGCACCGTGGTTCACGAACCTTAGACCGAAAAGCAGGAGGAAAATCAGAGAAGGAAGAAACTCTTTGCGTTGGTTTTCTTCAATCGAAAGAGAGAAGCAGAGAGGAAAAATGAAAGAGAGCAGAGAGGGAAATGTCTCACGTAGGAGGAAGAGAAGGAAATGGGATACATGGCTTGTCTTCTTCCACAAGTTTGCCAAGTGTCAATCATCCATTTGATTTCTCCCACCAACCTTAATTTCTTCCTAATTTGCCCTTCCATTGGTTTTTAACTAAAACATTATTTAGTTAATCGATTCGGTCTCACGAATCACCCTCGTTCGATTAAACACATCAACAATATTATTAAAAACAATCATTGCATTAATATCGGAGAAATTCCGCTTACATATTCGGGGAATTATTACATAGGCAAAAATGCCGGGTGTTACATTCCACCCACCTTAACAGAAATTTTGTCCCCAAAATTTGCCTAAGCGAAGAGGGTCGGATATTGGGCCCTAACATCCGCTTCTCTTTCCCATGTGGCTTCCTCCACATTATGATTTCGCCACAAAACTTTCACCAATGGAACCACTCGATTTCGCAACACTTTGAGTGACATATCCAATATTTGTATAGGCCTTTCTTCATAGGTCAGTGTTGGCATGATATCAAAGTCCACCTGTTCCACGATCTGGGTTGGATCTCGCACACACTTTCTCAGCATCGACACATGGAAAACATTGTGAACTCCATCCATTGACGCTGGTAACTGTAGTCTGTACGCCACGCTTCCCACACGCTTCAAGATGGGAAAAGGGCCAATGAACCGTGGGCTGAGCTTCCCTTTCTTGCCAAATCTCATTACACCTTTGAAAGGCGACACCTTCAGGAATACTTCATCGCCTTCAGCAAACTCCAATTCTCTCCGTCTCCGATCCGCATAACTTTTCTGTCGACTCATAGCAGTGTTGATTCGTTGTTTGATAACAGCAATCACCTCAGACATCTGCTGTAATATCTCAGGGCCGACAAGTCTGGACTCTCCAACTTCATCCCAACATAACGGAGATCTACATTTTCTGCCATAGAGGGCTTCATATGGAGCCATGCCGATAGTAGCCTGGTAGCTGTTATTATAAGCGAATTCAATTAACGGCAAATATCTACTCCAAGGAGCATGAAGTTCCAACACGCACGACCTTAACATGTCCTCCAATATCTGAATTGTTCTCTCAGATTGTCCATCTGTCTGTGGGTGAAACGCCATGCTGAAATCCAGCTTTGTACCCAAGGAGTTTTGCAGACTTTTCTAAAATCTGGAAGTGAATCTGGGATCACGGTCTGAGACGATTGATACAGGAATGCCATGCAGCTTAATAATCTCACTAATATACAGCTCGGCATACTGATCCATGGTGTACGTCGTCTTCACAGGTAGAAAATGGGCCGACTTCGTTAATCTGTCCACTATGACCCAAATGCTATTGTGGCCTTTAACTGTTCTTGGCAAACCAACAACGAAGTCCATTGTAATATTCTCCCATTTCCATTCGGGAATCGGAAGAGGTTGAAGCGTTCCACTTGGTCGTTGATGTTCAGCTTTGACCTGTTGACATATCATGCAAGACTCCACGTACTTGGCCACTTCATTCTTCATATTCGGCCACCAGAAGTGAAGTTTCAAGTCTTGATACATTTTTGTGCTTCCTGGATGCACAGAGAAAGAAGATGAGTGGGCTTCCGACAAGATGTTCTTTCGTAACTCTTCATCTTTCGGAACATACCATCTATCTCTGAACTTCAGAATACCATCTCCCGAATAGTTGAACTCGGAAGAGGCCATAGGTAACTTGCTCACTATATCGGCCATCTCCTTTGAATTAGTCTTCTGGGCTTCCTTAATTCTGTCCAGAATAGTTGGCCGTAACGTTAGGTTTGCCAGTACGGCCGATAATTTAGAAACTACCTCTAGTTCAAGCCTCTGAATTTCTGTCCTCAAAGGCAATGAGATGGTAGCCAAGATCGGGTGCATAGTAGACGGCATCCTGCTTAGCGCATCGGCTACCACATTGGCTTTCCCCGGGTGGTATTTAATCTCAACATCGTAATCTTTCACGAATTCTAACCATCGCCTTTGCCTCATATTCAACTCCTTCTGAGTAAATATGTACTTCAAGCTTTTGTGATCCGAAAACACCTCACATGACTGTCCATAAAGGTGGTGTCTCCATACTTTCAACGCAAATACGACTGCCGCTAACTCAAGGTCGTGAGTAGGGTAGTTTTCCTCATGGCTCTTCAATTGTCTGGATGCGTATGCCACAACCTTTCCCTCTTGCATTAATACACATCCCAAGCCAACCTTTGACGCATCACAGTATACGCTGAATTTGCCATCTTCAACTGGCAATACTAGTAGAGGAGCCGTGGTTAACTTTTGCTTGAGTGTCTGAAAGCTCACCTCACACGCTTCAGACCACTTGAACTTGATTTCTTTCCTTGTTAAGCTGGTCATAGGCTTCGCAATCACAGAAAACCCCTTAATGAATTTCCTGTAATAACCAGCTAGCCCGATAAAGCTTCGTACTTCACTTGCATTTCTCGGCCTGGGCCAATCCTTCACAGCCTGAATCTTGGCCGGGTCCACAGATACTCCTTCAGCAGACACCACGTGGCCCAAGAAATTAATCTTGTTTAACCAGAACTCACACTTTGATAACTTGGCATATAATTGATGTCGCTTTAGGATTGACAGTACCATAGCCAAGTGTTTCTCATGCTCAGCCACACTCCTGGAATAAACCAGAATGTCGTCGATGAAAACGATCACAAATTTATCCAAGACATCATGGAATATCCTGTTCATTAGGTCCATAAATGCTGCCGGAGCATTAGTCAACCCGAACGACATCACCAAGAACTCGTAGTGCCCGTACCGGGTTCTGAAGGCAGTCTTTGGAATATCCTCAGCTCTGACCTTCAACTGGTAATAGCCGGAGCGTAAGTCAATCTTAGAAAATACCCGAGCCCCTTGTAGCTGGTCAAATAAATCGTCGATCCTCGGCAACGGGTACTTATTCTTGATCGTCAACTTGTTCAGCTCACGGTAGTCAATACACATCCGTAGGGACCCATCCTTCTTCTTAACGAACAAGACGGGAGCACCCCACGGAGAGAAACTTGGGCGCACAAAACCCTTGTCCACCAGTTCTTTCAGTTGAGTCTTCAACTCTTTCAGCTCTATTGGTGCCATGCGGTACGGATTCTTTGATACTGGTTCCGCACCTGGATATACGTCAATTTCAAACTCAATTTCGCGATCAGGTGGCAACCTCGGTAAGTCATCTAAGAAAACCTCAGGAAAGTCTCGGACTACCGGAATATTTCGAAGTTCCACCTCATCTTGCCTTCGTATGTCTATTACATGGGCCAGGAATCCAATGCACCCTGACTTCATCAGCCGTTGAGCTTTTAAGGAAGATATAACAGGCATACGGTGTTTCTTCGGTACCGCCTGGTAAGAGAATTCTACTTCATTCGGGCGTCTAAACGTTACTAGCCCGGACCTACAGTTGATGGTGGCATAATGTCTAAATAGCCAGTCCATCCCCAGAATGACATCGTACCCTTTCATACCGATGACGATAAGATCGGCATAAAATTTCTGGTCTCCCATTGACACTATATCACCCCTTACAACCAGCTCGGAGTACATAAACTCTCCGGACGGTAGCATAACGCTGTAAGGCTGATCTGACGACGTACTACAAAATTTTTGTCTAACTACAAAGTCCATGGCCCCAAACGAATGTGTGGCCCCCGTGTCCCACAAGGTATAAGCAGGCACATTACATACTAATATTGTACCTGTAATTGCTGTGTGCTGATCAGCATTATCGACGTCCTCCATCATTGCAAACACTCTAGGCATAGCACCAACCGGCCTTGTGTCAGGCACCGGACAATTCCGGACTTGATGGCCTTCTTTACCACACCGGAAACATTGACCAGTAAAGAGCCTGCAGTCTCCTGTATGATTCTTCTGGCAACGTGGGCAGACAGGAGGCTGAGGAGCTCCCATAGGTCTCTTCCCTTTGTCCTGGTAAGTAAGGGTCTCATTGGGCCTTTTAATGCCCCTGTTCTGTTGCTGTTGAGGAGGTATATTCTGAATCTTTTGTTGTTGTTGTTGTTGTTGTTGTTGTTGTGGAGTATTTCTTATAATTCCTCTCGGTGGTTCTCTCTGTCTCTGGGACTTTATTTCTAAGGCCTCCAGTTGATAAGCCTTGGCCACCACTTTCACATATGGTGCCTCATCAAAACCTCCAGTCGTGATTCCTCGCAAAAGGTCCATCTTTAAACCTTGAATAAACTGGTGCACCTTGTTCTCATCAGTGGCCACCATGTGTGTTGCATATCGGGATAGCGACTCAAATTTCTGAACATACTCGGCCACAGATCCATACTGTCGCAGCCGAGAAAACTCAAGTAACTTCTCCTTTCTCACTCCTCGGTCAAAGTACTTCTCGTAGAAAATCCCCTTGAACCCTTCCCAGCTCAATGCCACTGTAGAGGACTGTACTGCATCCCACCAGAATCCAGCACTTTCAGTGAGATGGAACGTGGCACAAGTAACCTTCTTGTTGTCTTCTACTTCTGCATAACTGAACATCTTCTCCATAGTTCGAATCCAGGTTTCAGCACGGGTCGGGTCTGTAGACAACCCATCAAATGAGGGTGGCTGAAGTCGCCGGAATCTGTCTCCACTATTGTCTCGCAGTGCATTATCACGATTGATATTTCCATGGTTATTGTTTCTGTCGTCTTCTCTGGCCATCATTCGATCAACCATGCGGGATTGTACCCCCACCAGCTCTGTCAATCGGTCTATGGCCCGAGAGCTTTCACTGGATTCTTCCTGATGTCCTCTCACCATTTCTAAGATAGTCCTATAAGAATAATAGAATAACCTAATTTTAATAAACAGGACAGTTACAGTAATCTAAATACTTACAGTTGGTGGAGCGATCTCACGTGGCGGGTTGCGCAGTCAGACACTTCACAGAATCGGTTTTAAAACCGTGTCTCTCTAATACCATAACTGTGACGACCCGAAATCGAAACCCGATCGGGGTCCGGGATCGAAGCCGTCACTCCGGGACATTTGCAGAAAACGGGCACATATTATTATTATTATTTTTTTTAAACTTTATACTTTTAAAACCTTAACAGAGAATATAAACCTTCTCTGGAAGTGAAACTGGAAAACACATTTAAACTGGATGTGAATGATGGTTAATGAGAATGAGACAAAAAGTGAACAGTGATCGGATGACTAAAAATGTGAACAGTGACCGGATTGGTTAAAAACGTGAACAGTGACCGGATGACTAAAATTGTGAACAGTGACCGGATTTGTTAAAATGTGAACAGTGACCGGATGACTAAAATTGACTGGGCGGATGACAAAATTGACTTTGACTGGGGCGGATGACTGGGGCGGATGACTTATGCTGACGTCAACCGGAAGACATATTTACACTAGGCGGAAGACTTAAGCTGACGTCAACCGGAAGACATATTTACACTAGGCGGAAGACTTATGCTGACGTCAACCGGAAGACATATTTACACTAGGCGGAAGACTTATGCTGACGTCAACCGGAAGACATATTTACACTAGGCGGAAGACTTAATTTTAAAGACAGAATTGGACCACTTTTGGAAACTTTAAGACAGAAGGTATAAGGCTTCAAACCTTCAAACCCGATTCAAAATTTACAGATTTCTAAGAAAACAAACTGCATGGGTAGCTCTAAATTTCGAGACTATCCGTGCATGACCTGAAAATGGAGAACTCAAGCAGTTCCAGGATGTTTTCAAAACATTTAAAATATATGGGTACAATCTGTCAAATACAGAGGTTTAAAATACACCACCATTAAAACCTATACATCGTTTATAAGTCACAACAGAACTAAACAAACAGGACCTACATTCCAGAATTTCACAACAGGAGTTTTGAAAACATAAAATACAGATTACACATTGGTTTTTTTTTTAAAGTTTCAAAAGCTATACAGGACTTGACCTAACAAAAAAAAAATACAATCTCACAGGGATGACATTGATCCGACTGCAGTAACCAACCCCAGTGAGCTCGATCCTCCAACTACATCAGTTCGTCATTTTGAGGCACAAGGTCCTCATCAAGAGTATCCGTACCTACAACAGGGAGTTCACCTATGAGCCTAGAGCTCAGTAAGAACATGAGATGCAATGGTGCATATGCTGTGCATGAACGTTTCAAATACATGAACATTACATTACATTACGTTTCACTGGACAGGAAGGTATAAGTGGGAGGAGGAGCTGGCGCAACAGGATGTACATGCCACTTTCAGGACATAACAGGAGTACTTGACAGGATGCCAGTCCTCGTCCACACTTAACCATACATTTTCTTTACAGGATTTTATCTTACTTACTTCAAAACCGGTGCTGAAAACATTTGCATGATTTTACAGGAAAACGTGTATGCATGAATCAGTGAAATGTTTAAACTTAACATTCACAAATGACAGAATGAATACAACAGGAAACAGAATATAACGAAACACGTTTAACTTAAAACATAACCTAAAACCTATCTACCCGAACCAGACCTAGTACCTCCGAGTTGTAGGGCCTTAAGGGCCAACGTAGATGCATGAACTTACCTGTGGTCCGAAATGCAGCAAGCTTGAACGCACGAGCACCGTGGTTCACGAACCTTAGACCGAAAAGCAGGAGGAAAATCAGAGAAGGAAGAAACTCTTTGCGTTGGTTTTCTTCAATCGAAAGAGAGAAGCAGAGAGGAAAAATGAAAGAGAGCAGAGAGGGAAATGTCTCACGTAGGAGGAAGAGAAGGAAATGGGATACATGGCTTGTCTTCTTCCACAAGTTTGCCAAGTGTCAATCATCCATTTGATTTCTCCCACCAACCTTAATTTCTTCCTAATTTGCCCTTCCATTGGTTTTTAACTAAAACATTATTTAGTTAATCGATTCGGTCTCACGAATCACCCTCGTTCGATTAAACACATCAACAATATTATTAAAAACAATCATTGCATTAATATCGGAGAAATTCCGCTTACATATTCGGGGAATTATTACATAGGCAAAAATGCCGGGTGTTACAAATTGAGTGAGAATTTATGGAAAAAATCGGAAATGGGGATTTTCCAGGTAAAGGGCAGTTTGGGTTTTTGCCATTTTGACCTAGCTAGGGCTATTTGTTTTAAAATTCCATTTGGCAGGTTAAAATAGGTTATGAGAGGAGTACGTGGCCGCTGGAATCGTTCGATTCCGATAACCGACGCAAAAGTTACGCGCGTTTGAAGTTCGTGTCGGTTTTTACCGAACCCAAATTAGTGGCCCGTTTAGTTAGACTTTAGTTGAGTTAAGTTAAAAATAGTAGTTTGAGAGTAATTGGTAGATGTAGGCTTGATTTTAATGGTTTGATGAATATTTATCATAGGTCGAGCTTTAGATGGACAGGTAATCGAGTACCCTCAGCGAGCTAGGACGCCAGGTAAGTAGTGGAGTGCTTGTTTGTTGCCTTCGGGCCTACACCATAGAACGGTAGGGAATGTTTTTTTGTTTGCTATGTTTGTTTGTTTGCTATGTTTTACTTTGTGTCAGACATCGTGTGTCATGCATCATTGTTTTCTAACTACGAAACCACGTGTTTTGCATGCTTGAGCGGTGAGAATGAATTGAAAGATAAGAAAATCGATATGCAAACTGGTCTCAATTAGAATAGTCTCGTGGGCTCGTGGCTCGTTGAGCACCCCGTGAGGTATTTTACTAGAGATGCTATGCAACTTGGTCTCGAATAGAATAGCCTCGTGGGCTCGTGGGCTCGTGGCTCGCTGAGCACCTCGCGAGGTATTTTTCTAGAGATGCTATGCAAAAATTTACGTAATGTGTCGTGAGTATGAATACCTCGATATGCTCGTGCTTGAAGGCACAATGAAGATTCTACGATCGATTGGGGGAGATTTGGCTGGCCGTCCAGGATTGTGTTAGGGCGTGTGCCTCCGGTCTTGCTCCGTGAGTCAAGGTGTGGCCGTCCAGGATTGTGTTGGGACGTGTGCCTACTTGATTCACATGTAAGTGAAAGATAAATGCAACCGAAATGAAAAGAAAGCAACAGAGTGTGTAGAAACTGCATGTTAGGGTTGAGTCGAGCATTTAGTGTGTGGTTGTGCATTATTTCCCTACTTGCTAAGCATTAGGCTTACTTTTGTGTTCTATGGTGTAGGTGGCGCAATTTACTCAGGTGAGGTAGATGAGACAGCCCAGGACTAGACATCAGTTGGTGGTGCATGGAGCATGCCGGTGCAGGCAGTTGTCGGGTCGCCTCGACCATGGTCTTCGGGAGAATGTGGGATTTTACATTTTAGTAGTTTGTTGTAGATGACTGTTTGTAGAAATGATGGAAATGCTTAAATCATTTTGGTTGATGTTTTTGATAGTTGTGGTATAGCTATCTATATTTGTGGTATTTAGTCATAGTTAAGGGTGATGTATCGCCCTGTACTGTGGACTTTCTTCCTTTAGGGATGTTAGTATTCTAGTTTCTCCTTGCTACTATTTGAAGATTTCGTATGTTGGAAGGTTGAGTAGATAATTGAGTAGAGTATTCTGGATCTAGTTGGGATTGGATTTTATGTAGGTACCTAGCATTTTGGAGGCGCCATTTTCAGGCGTTACTTTGCCAAAATTTTCGGGAAGGACGCCGTGGTGCTTATAGGTTAGGATTGAGGGAAATTAGTGAGTCTAGGCAGTTAGGTATAACTTAAGAGAGTTTTGAGAGACTTAGATTTAATTTAAAGTATGTTTTAGCGTGAGATTGGTTAGCAAACTAGCTCTCCGAGCCACGGTGGGTTCAGGGGCGTTACAAGATGGTATCAGAGCAAAGTGGTCGAGTCGTTCAAAGGATTACCCGACAATGCCGGCCGCCATGCAACGTGCTTCACCGACTGTAAGTATTTCTTTGCTTTTAGTTGTTTATAGCTAAGATTGATTGCTTAACCTTGTTTAGGAGTAGAACTAAACTCCCGAGAGTACCGAGACAACTTCAGTGGATCCTAAGATTAGAGAGATTAGAGAATTTTAGGATGAGAATGTAAGATTGATAACCTAGAATTTTTCATCCTTAGATAGAAATGAAATCCAGTAGCAAACCTTTGGAGTTTAGAAATAAATCAAAGTAGAGTTAGAAAAGTTTGAAGTTAGAGTTGACAGTACTTAAAGAATGTTGTGAGTGAGTGTAATTAATTGTCGATTAAATTGAGGTCAACATTAGTAGAGCTTATTGGGTGGTAAGAGGCATAGGGGTCATGTAGAGGTGTAGTATTCCTCAATTTCGGGAATAACAATTTAGAGATTTACTTAGAATTGAGAGACTAATAAATATTGAGGTATTAGAGGATGTAGGTACACCGGTGGATTGTTAGGGATGTAGGTACCGTTTTAAGAGTGTATTCTATCAAAGATGATCAGGATAAGTGAAAAGATTATACTTGGCATGTTAGAGGAGCATTAAGGGTTGTCTGGTTATTGGTGTTATTTGACCTAGATACCTTGATTAGGTAGATGTTAGAGTAATGATATTAAGTTGAATAATTAGAATCGAGTTGAAGAGTAGAAGAAAGTGGATTAGTTCTTACATTTTAGAGGGAATTTTGAAGAAATTAGTGAGTGTTCAAGTTAGGGACTAAGGACGTATGAGTAGGTGAGCTATGGAAGACTAGTTGAAGTTGAAGAGTAAAAGAGAATCAAGTAGTTAGTAGAAATTGAGAAAGGAGGTTAGGAATTTAGGAATTTATATGAGTGTTCGGTAAAATGTGAGTTGACTGGAATTTTCACGAACGATGGTAGGTGCCTTATGAATAAGCCTAAGTTAAAAGGTTTCAAACCGTTGAGGTAATAACTAACCTAAGCTTGTGTCGATAAGTTGAGAATAGGAGATAGAAAGTTAGAAGGATAACTAGAGTACATTTTAGATTTTGGACGGACTTAGGAAGAAGTAAGTAATGAGATTAGTCAGTAAGGATTGAGTATTCGAGAATAACGGATAAGAAGGAATAAAAGGTCTCACACATAGAGTTTATGAGTAAACGCAGTGGAAGGTTAGAATTTGAGTTTGATACCTTAAATGGTTAAGATTTGAGGAATTATAGAGTTCAAATGAATAGAAACGGAGAATATGAAGTTAGAAGTTGGAGGTTTTGGAATTTTGTAATGTAGCTAGTTAAATAATAAGATGAATTATTGAGAATTTAATTTTGAGTCTGAATTTAAAGACAATAGGTGATGTTGGGATAAGCAATAAAATGTCATGTTTATTAGAAGGAAATGAGTGCAAAGGATAGGAGTGGTAAGTGAGAAATTAGCTTGAGGAAATGTTAGAGTTGAAATTTAGATAGACGAGTTTGAGAGTTTAGTGATGCGTGTTTAAGTATGCAAATGTAACCTAAGCAGATAAGAATGTAAGAGTATGGAACTATAAAGATCATAGTTGGGAAAGTTAAACTTGAAGTTGTAGGAAATTTCATTGCTTGTTAGGTTATTAGGGGCACTCGGTAGATGATTTGGGCAGTGATGTAGTGAGAGCAAGTAAGGTAAGGATTGAACATCTTGAGTAAAGTGCAGAAAATTCCAATTGAACAGGAATGATCAAGGGAGTGCACTTAGAAGTAGGGTTCATGAGGGACTAAGTGCGTGGAGCTCAGGAACAATTTGAGTTAAGAACTAAGTTAGTGGGAATGAAGAGTCCTAGTTAAACTGTTGGAGATGCAGAAAAGTTTGAGGGTGTAACTAATAGACGCTTAAGTGAAATATAAGAGATGAGCTTGGAATGAGTAAGTTGAGAAAATGTAAAACTTTGAAGATATATTGAAGACATGGGAACTTGTCATTTAGGGATATGTGACGAAGACTATAGAGTAGTCGAAGTTTAGTATAGCAACCCAAGAGTTAGGTGAGTAGAAGAGAATGAAATTTTGGGGATTTAGGGTAAGAAGGATATTGATCGAATTCTTGGGATCATGATATTGAAGTGATAGGTGTTAGAAAAGGTGTGAGTTGTGTCCTAGTGTTAAATGGGTGAGGATATGGTGGGTACGAGATAGATTTTAGAATGAGGAAATAGATAACCTAGAGTGATTGTAATAATGATATACGTATGATGGTTTTCCCTTAGAGAGTTACATGTTTTGTGTGAAATAAGGAATTAGACAAATTGAGCTCAAGAAAAAGCTAGGGTGTCTAGCTTTAAGAAATTGTTAAGTTTGATTGATTGTCAAATTAAGTTAAAGTTGTTAAATGTGTACGAGTACATAGGTATGAAAGTTAGACTAAGTTATGCGTTTGACCTATGTTAGTGGGTGAAGTGTGAAAAGTGAGTATATATCATTTAAGGTATTAGGGGTATGAGTGTTGAGTGTAAAGTTGGGAAAAGTTTGTTAGACCTAAGAATTTGAGTGTTTGGTAATGACTGAAAGTAGGAGTTAGACAAGTTGAGGAATAGTTGATAGGTTTAAGAGATGAAAGCGTTGAATACGAGGGCTGTGTAATGAAATGTCATGATTGTTCGAGGTATAAATTGTCTTGATTGGCTGATATGAGTAAGTGTAAGAGATTGGAGTTGATAAGATGAAAGAGATTACTCCACTGGGTTAAACTGGATCGATAGCTAAGGATTCAGGTTGGAAGTTTTAATGGATTATTTTAGACTTACGTAGAGTGAAAGTATCTAAGTATATTATAATCTAGTTTAAGTAAAGTGTTGTTAATACTTTAGAAGATGTGATTGATTGAAATAATGTGGTGATTGTGAAATCTAAGTAGTAGTGTAAGATCTGAGGAATTAGAGAATTTCAAATTAGAAGAACGAGATATTGTACGAAAAGTATTTGAGTTACTTAGGGATAATGTTAAGTAGAAAGTTCTAAGGTTCGACTCATATGTAACAAAGTCGAAATTGTTGATGTCGTAAATAGATTTGACTAAAATTGATAAGTTTAAGAGTTGGCGAGCTTAAGAGTGAGATGTGAATGAGAACTCGAGTATTAGTAGAGTGTGAAAAAGAAAATAGAGGTTGGTAGATGTAAGCTAGAAGAACGATTATTTTATGTTCTAGATTTTATGTTCTCGAGTATTAGTAGAGGGAAGTGTTGAGATTAGCTAACTATGAAGGAGAGTTAAGATAAGGAAGTTAGCTATTAGAAATTGTGTATTTCGTATGAAGCTGAAGAACTTAGAAGATAACGAGAATTAAATTGTAAAAGTTTGAAAGTATAGGTAATGATTTAGTAAGTTAAAGGTATAAATGAGTGAGAGTAAATAGTTATGAGAGTTAGACTCTTAAGTTAAGAGTTTGAACTATGTTGTCGGGTGAAGAGTGGATGAAGAGTTAGAAGTGAGATAAGTGAGGAGATTAGTAAATTCTAATTGAGGATATTGGATAGGTAAGATGAGATAAGTACATTGAGAAATAACAAGGCCACAAATTTTGAGGACAAAATTTTTGTAAGGTGGGTAGATTGTAACACCCGGGATTTTTTTTTAAGGATAAAATTGGAGAGAAAATAAAACAATAATAAAATAGTTGTTTTAATTAATTGAAAAGAAATAGCAAAAAGATGGAAAAGTAACAGTAAAAAGGTAAAATAATTAAAAGTGAATTAAAGACGAAATTTAACAAGGTTTCTTTGAGGACCGAATCTACGGAGGGCAAAATGGTAAATGACAATTTTTATTAATGTTATTTTTATTATTTTGTTTTGTTTTAAAAGAAAACATTTAAGTTTTCTTTTAAAACAAACGAATGGCTTCACGAAGAAGCCATTCGTTCGTTTTCTCGCGAGCAAGAACAGAACAGAGGGGGGGGGGGGGGGGGGCGAGAGAACGGCAATTAACGGAGCACGAAGATTCACCGGCGTTTCAGCGATTCTCCGGCCAAGCGTCAGAGGCCAGCAACTCCGGCCCGTCTCCGTGCGCAGGCTGACAGGTAGGGCTCGATTTCTTTTTCTCTCGTCGCCCTGTTCTGGCCCTGTTGGAGGCCGAGAGTGATGAGCTCGATCGAGCTCCGATCACCAACCGTTTTTGGCTACTCTCACCGTCGAATTGCTGAGCTTAGTGTCAGTAAGGATAACCGAGCAATGTGGAGCTCGGATTTGGCTAAAAACAAAGAACCTCGTTCTCTGTGCTTCAGGTTTCTTGGGGGAAACCTTGATTTTTCTTTTGGTTATGCTAATTGAGGATATATGTGGTTGATTAGTGATGAATTGAGTGAGAATTTATGGAAAAAATCGGAAATGGGGATTTTCCGGGTAAAGGGCAGTTCGGGTTTTTGCCATTTTGACCTAGCTAGGGTTATTTGTTTTAAAATTCCTTTTGGCAGGTTAAAATAGGTTATGAGAGGAGTACGTGGCCACTGGAATCGTTCGATTCCGATAACCGACGCAAAAGTTACGCGCGTTTGAAGTTCGGGTCGGTTTTTACTGAACCCAAATTAGTGGCCCGATTAGTTAGACTTTAGTTGAGTTAAGTTAAAAATAGTAGTTTGAGAGTAATTGGTAGATGTAGGCTTGATTTTAATGGTTTGATGAATATTTATCGTAGGTCGAGCTGTAGATGGACAGGTAATCGAGTACCCTCAGCGAGCTAGGACGCCAGGTAAGTAGTGGAGTGCTTGTTTGTTGCCTTCGGGCCTACACCATAGAACGGTAGGGAATGTTTGTTTGTTTGCTATGTTTGTTTGTTTGCTATGTTTTACTTTGTGTCAGACATCGTGTGTCATGCATCATTGTTTTCTAACTACGAAACCACATGTTTTGCATGCTTGAGCGGTGAGAATGAATTGAAAGATAAGAAAATCGATATGCAAACTGGTCTCAAGTAGAATAGTCTCGTGGGCTCGTGGCTCGTTGAGCACCCCGCGAGGTATTTTACGAGAGATGCTATGCAACTTGGTCTCGAATAGAATAGCCTCGTGGGCTCGTGGCTTGCTGAGCACCCCGCGAGGTATTTTACTAGAGATGCTATGCAAAAATTTACGTAATGTGTCGTGAGTATGAATACCTCGATATGCTCGTGCTTGAAGGCACAATGAGGATTCTACGATTGATTGGGGGAGATTTGGTTGGCCGTCCAGGATTGTGTTAGGGCGTGTGCCTCCGGTCTTGCTCCGTGAGTCAAGGTGTGGCCGTCCAGGATTGTGTTGGGACGTGTGCCTCCTTGATTCACATGTAAGTGAAAGATAAATGCAACCGAAATGAAAAGAAAGCAACAGAGTGTGTAGAAACTGCATGTTAGGGTTGAGTCGAGCATTTAGTGTGTGGTTGTGAATTATTTCCCTACTTGCTAAGCATTAGGCTTACTTTTGTGTTCTATGGTGTAGGTGGCGCGATTTACTCAGGTGAGGTAGATGAGACAGCCCAGGACTAGACAGCAGTTGGTGGTGCATGGAGCATGCCGGTGCAGGCAGTTGTCGGGGCGCCTCGACCATGGTTTTCGGGAGAATAGGGGATTTTACATTTTAGTAGTTTGTTGTAGATGACTGTTTGTAGAAATGATGGAAATGCTTAAATCATTTTGGTTGATGTTTTTGATAGTTGTGGTATAGCTATGTATATTTGTGGTATTTAGTCATAGTTAAGGGTGATGTATCACCCTGTACTGTGGACTTTCTTCCTTTAGGGATGTTAGTATTCTAGTTTCTCCTTGCTACTATTTGAAGATTTCGTATGTTGGAAGGTTGAGTAGATAATTGAGTAGAGTATTCTGGATCTGGTTGGGATTGGATTTTATGTAGGTACCTAGCATTTTGGAGGCGCCATTTTCAGGCGTTACTTTGCCGAAATTTTCGGGAAGGACGCCGTGGTGCTTAAAGGTTAGGATTAAGGGAAATTAGTGAGTCTAGGCAGTTAGGTATAACTTAAGAGAGTTTTGAGAGACTTAGATTTAATTTAAAGTATGTTTTAGCGTGAGATTGGTTAGTAAAGTAACGCTCCGAGCCAGGGTGGGTTCGGGGGCGTTACAGCCTGCACCGGCGGACTCCGTACTCCTCCGACTGTGGCCTAATCCTCAGCGGTCTCCTCTACCTCACCTGTATAAAACTCGTCATCTACACCACAGAACACAAAAGTAAGCCTAACGCTTAGCAAATAGGGAAATGCACAATAACACACTAAATGCTCGACTCAACCCTAACATGCAGTTTCTACACACTCTGTTGTTTTTTTTTTTCCTTTCGGTTGCATTTATCTTTCACTTCTAGGTGAATCAAGTAGGCACACACCCTCACACAGTCCAGGATGGCCACACCTTGATCCACGGAGCAAGACCGGAGGCACACGTCCTAACACAGTCCGGGACGGCCAACCGAATCTCCCCCAATCGATCGTACAATCCTCATTGTTCCTTCAAGCACGAACAGGTCGAGGCATTCATACTCACGACACATTACATACATTAGCATAGCATCTCGAGTAAAATCCCTCGAGGGGTGCTGAACGAGCCACTTTCCCTACGAGGCTATTCTACCCGAGACCAAGTTGCATATCAATTCTTATCTTGCATTTCATCCTCACCCCTCAAACATGCAAAACACGTGGTTTCGTAGTTTAGAAAACAATGATGCATGACACACGATGCATGACACGAATTTAAAACATAGCAAACAAACAAACAATCCCTACCGTTCTATGGTGTAGGCCCAAAGGCAACAAACACTCATCCACTACTTACCTGGTTGCTCGACTTTCACTAGCTCACTTCTATCGATCAAGTCCTTCGTTCAACGACCTAAAATAATGAAAACGTAGCTTGATAAGTTACCAATACATTCTATGGAATTCCTAAGCCTCAAACTAACCAACACTTAAAACAAACTCACACATAAAACATTTAAACCCTATTTTTATCCAAATTTGACCGTCCAACTTCAAACGGTCATAACTCCCTTGTTTTTCAACGGATTTCGACGTGCCACCCCAATTTGGAAACCTCTACACGTCTACTATCCATTGAAACACTCAAATTATCCAAACAACACACTTAACCAAATCAAAAATGCCAAAGACAGAATCGGCCACCACTTGAACAAAACCAATTTTTCCCAAACTCCTTTCCAATTCTCAATCTAACTCCATAAATCACCTAAACCAATCCATCCAACAATTACATGATCAAAATAGGAAAGAAAACCAACTCTTAAACTCAATTTTCGAAATTTAGGGTTAGGGTTTTCCAAACCCTAACCAAATCCCTCAAACTCTCACATAAACTCAACCTTTCAACACTTAAATGTATAAAAACAAAACCCCATTCAAGTTTACCTTGCAAACACCTTGAAAGGTTGAAGAAAGGAGAGAACAAGAATCGGCTATGGAGGTCTCAAAGTTGGGAGAAAAATTGTGGAAGAGATGAAGTGAAAACAAAAGAAATTTCAACCCATTAAAACCTCTCTTTTTCCTTCTTTCCAAATTTCTCCACCAAAATTCTTAAAATTGAAAAACCAACCCTCTCTTTTATTCTCCCAAATTTCCCAACGTGAAAGACCCTATTCCACTTCAATTTTTACATTAATTGTTCCTTGACTTTTCCTTAGCTTTTCATTGGTTGGTTAGTTTATAGTTGGACTTTTTAACCTTTTTGGTTTGAATTGTCAAACACCCATTCTTCTCTTTGAATTACTCCGAAACCCTTCCTCACATAACATTAAACTCTCATACATTTCTAATCTAGGCTATGCATGTAATAGAAATTTTTCGGGTGTTACAATCCACCCTCCTTACAAAAATTTTGTCCTCAAAATTTGCATACCTGAAGAGCTCAGGATAGCGCTCCATCATGTCCTACTGTCGCTCCCACGTCGCCTCCTCAACGTTGTGGTTGCGCCACAGCACCTTCACCAGTGGAATGTCTTTATTGCGCAATTTCTTTACTGCATAATCCAAAATATCCACTGGTTTCTCCTCGTAGGACAATGTAGGCTGCACATCGATGTCCTGCTGCACCACTACATAAGATGGATCCCTCAGGCACTTACGTAGCATCGATACGTGAAAAATATTGTGCACCCCCTCCATCGAAGTAGGTAGCTCCAACTGATACGCCGTCTTTCCTACTTGCTTCACAATTGGGAATGGACCAACATACCTCGAATTCAGCTTACCTCGCTTCCTGAACCTCATTACGCCCTTAAATGGCGAGATCTTCAAATAAACCTCGTCTCCCACTTCAAATTTCAGCTCACGCCTTCTACCATCTGCATAGCTCTTCTGGCGACTCTGAGCTGTTAGAATGCGTTGCTGAATAAATTTGATCTTATCTGTAGTTTGCTGTACAATCTTCGGCCCAATTAAACTGGATTCTCCGACTTCATCCCAATAAAGTGGAGACCTGCACTTCCTTCCATATAGAGCCTCGTACGGAGCCATACCAATAGTATCCTGATAACTATTGTTATACGAGAACTCCACCAAAGGTAAATACCTACTCCAAGAACCTTGAAATTCTAACACACAAGCTCAGAGCATATCCTCAAGATTCTGAATAGTCCGCTTAGACTGTCCGTCCGTCTGAGGATGAAAAGTAGTGCTGAAGTCCAACTGAGTTCCCATCGCCTTATGTAGACTCTTCCAAAACTTGGAGGTGAACCTCGGGTCCCTATCTGATACAATCAAAGTCGGCACACCGTGTAATCTCAAAATCTCCTGAATGTATAAATCAGCGAACTGATCCATGCTATACGTCATCTTCACCGGCAGAAAATGGGCTGACTTTGATAAACGATCAACAATCACCCATAAACCATCAAAACCCTTCGTCGTCCTAGGTAAGCCGACAACAAAATCCATTGAAATCTGGTCCCACTTCCACTCTGGAACCGGTAATGGCTACAACTTCCCAACAGGTTCTGATGCTCTGCCTTAACCTACTGACAGATCAAGCATGTCTCTACAAATTCAGCCACTGACTTCTTCATACCGAGCCACCAATAATGCTGCTTGAGGTCCCTGTACATCTTTGTACTGCCTGGGTGAACAGAAAACCTCGACGAATGAGCTTCAGTTAAGATCTCCTTTCGAAGCTGCTCATTGCCTGGAACATACCATCTATTTCGAAATTTCAGAATACCATCATCTGAGTAGCTGAACTCAGTCCGATCATCAGACACCATACTCAACTTAAATTTATTGCACTCTGAATCTTTTTACTGAGCTTCACGAATCTTTTCCAAAATTGTAGGCTTCAAAGATAAGTCTGATAGCACGGCTGTCAAATTTGAAACCAACTCCAAATCAAATCTCTGAACCTCAGATCACAATGCCACAGACATACCAGTCTCCAAAGCTGAGACTGAAGTCGATATACTGCTCAACACATCAGCCACCACATTGGCCTTACCGGGGTGGTATTTAATTTCCAGATCATAATCCTTCACGAACTCTAACCACCGCCGCTGCCTCATATTCAACTCTTTTTGAGTGAAGATATACTTCAGACTTTTATGATCTGAATATACCTCGCACTGCTGACCATATAAGTAATGCCTCGAGATCTTCAAAGCAAACACTACAGCAGCTAACACCAGATCATGGGTCGGATAGTTCTTCTCATAGGACTTCAACTGCCTAGAAGCGTAAGCTATCACCTTATCATTTGCATAAGCACGCAACCCAAACCAATCTGAGAGGCATCCCAATAAATACAGAACTTCTCCTCGGCTACATGCAACATCAAAACTGGAGCTGTTGTCAATTTCTGTTTCAACGTTTGAAAGCTTAGCTCACACTCTTCAGACCATTCATACTTCACGTCTTTTCGTGTCAAACGAGTCATAGGTGCTGCTATTTTAGAAAACCCTTCAATAAATCTTCTGTAATAGCCTGCTAACCCTAGAAAACTCCGAATCTCGTTTACATTCTTCGGTTGAGGCCATTCATTAATCGACTGAATCTTGGCTGGGTCCACTGCTAGTCCACCACTACTTATAACATGGCCAAGAAAGTGCACCTTAGTCAACCAAAATTCACATTTCAAGAACTTTGCATATAGCTGATGCCGTTTCAAAGTTTCCAGAACAATTCTTAAATGCTCCTTATGCTCCTACTCATCACGGGAATAAACCAAAATGTCATCGATAAACACAATCACGAATTTATCGAGATACTCTCTAAACACTCGATTCATCAGGTCCATGAATGCAACTGGAGCATTCGTCAAACCAAACGACATAACCAGGAACTCATAATGTCCATACCGAGTCTGGAAAGCCGTCTTTGGGATATCCTGCGACTTAACCTTTAACTGGTAATACCTCGATCTCAATCTTAGAAAATATCCGGGCTCCCTGAAGCTGATCAAATAGGTCATCTATCCTTGGCAATGGGTACTTATTTTTCACTGTTAGCTTGTTCAACTCCCAGTAATCTACACACATTCAAAGCGACCCGTCTTTCTTCTTCACAAATAACACAGGCGCTCCCAAAGGCGAGAAACTAGGGCGTATAAAGCCCTTATCCACTAATTCCTTCAATTGCTTCTTCAGTTCTTTCAATTCAGGAGGAGCTAACCCGTAAGGGTTCTTCAACACAGGTTCTGCTCCAGGATATGTGTCAATTGCAAACTCGATTTCCCGGTTCGAAGGTAGACCTGGCAAATCATCCAAAAACACCTCGGGAAACTCACGAACAACTAAAACATCCTGAGGTTTATTTTCTACCAAAACCTGGGAATTTACTATCGTTGCAAGAAAATAGACAAACTCACCAATATGAGATCCTCGAGCATCGAGCGATGCCATAACTGAAAGCTTCTGTACACCCCTCAAAGACTGTAAGGTAAGCTTCTCACCGTCCGGAGGATGAAAATTAACTGTTCCTGCTCGGCTGTCACTTGTGGCGTGGTGTCGGAACAACCAATCCATACCGAGTATAACATCATACCCGGTTATCCCCATTACAATCAAAGTAGCTGGTAACTGCTTCCTTCCGACTGATATCATACTATCCTGCACTATCTGATCGGAATATAGACGCTCACCAGACGGTAGGAACACATCGAACTTGCATCCAGCAGGCTTCACTTCTAAATTCAACTTAACGACAAATGCTGCTGCTACAAACGAATGGGATGCCCCTGAATCTATCAATGTAAAAGCTGGCACTGAATTAACAATTGCAGTACCTGAAATATTAGCAACTCGATCCTCTCCCTCAGGCTCTATCATAGCGAATATTCTGGGCATTGCCTTGACTGGTTCTTTCTTAGCGTAGGGCAATCCTTCGCCATGTGACCAGGTTTGTTGCAATTAAAACATCGAAGAACTTTTGGCTTCGGGTAGTCTCGATACATATGGCCAGACTCCAAGCAATTGTAACATTTGCCGTCGTACTGTCCACATTCTCCCGGGTGAGACTTCAGGCACTTTGGACACTGCATAAACAATTTCTTCTGTTGTGATTGTTGCTGAGGCTTCTTGCCACCTCTTTGATCTTTCAAATTTCCTCCCAATCACTTAGTACCCTGAAACTGTGAAGATGACCCACCTCTGCTAAATTGAGCTGTAATATCTTTAAACATTTGTTTTGGTACTTCAGCAGGTTTCAAAATTTTACTACCAGTTGCCTCCACCTCCAGAGCTTTAGCCACCACACGGTTAAATGAGATGCCATCAATCCCAAAGGTCTTTACCAGCATTTCAATTTCTGGCTTCAAACCCTGTACAAACTGAAATATTTTATCGTCCTCTCGACTGACCAAATGGCTGGCAAACTTGGACAACGCTTCAAATTGCTGAATATATTCTCCCACGGATCCGGTTTGCTTCAAGGCCATAAACTCCAACCTCTTCGTTGCTTGGTGTAATATCCGGCTCGTACGGATTTTTGAGAATATTATTATTATATTATTCGATGGAATTTTTGTAAATATGTCAAATCAGGTCCGTTTTAAAAAAAGAAAGCGTCAAGACGGTCCTAACAATTAATAGGATATTTAAAGAATTTACGAGAATTTTCGGAATAATAACGCTATATTCCGGGTAATTACGTTTCTCGTAATATAATTTTAGTAAAAATAGTAAACGAGTTCCGATTTGCGAACGGACAGTTTTAATAGAACCCAGATAATAAGTTGGATTTATTGGCGAAATAAGAAATTCGAAACGGTTGAAAACACGAGAGGTAGTGACGTTCAATAAAATAGAATATTAGGATTATTATTATTATTATTATTATTATTATTATTAATAAATAAATAAAAACAAACGACAGAATGGTTTTGAACCATTCTGTCGTTCGCCCGAGCCCGACGCCGAAGACGGGGGAGGCGACGCGAGCGACGATCGACGAGAACCACCGGCGATTTCCGGCGCCCTCCGGCCAGACGACGACGAGGACCAGTCTCCGGTCTGACTCCGCGCACGAACCGATCAGGTAGGCTCGGTTTTCTTTTTTTTCGGCTCGGTTTGGGGCTGGCGGTGGCGAGCTCGATTGAGCTCCGATCGCCGGCCGTTTTTGGTCACTTCCGGCGTGGGTTTGCCAACCCTTGCGCCTGCTATTATTGATTGGCCGTGGATTGCTCAATTTGAGCGAATTTTAGTGAATCCCGAATTGGGGATTTCGGGATTTCCGGTTTAAAACCTTAAATTCTCTTTGGATTATACTAATTGGATGTTAGGATAGTTGATTGGTGTTGAATCGGAGGTGAATCGATAAAAAATCGAAAAGGGGAATTTTCCCGATTTAGGGCACTTCGGGTTTTTGATTGTAATTCGGTATTTTCGATTAATTTAGGCTAATTAAGGCTAATTGGGATTGATTGGTGAGGGAATTGATGGAATTTGATGAAAAATTGGAAAGGGAGAAATTTTTGATTAAGGGCAGTTTCGGGTTTTTGATAAATTGACCTAGCTCCGGTCGTTTGTTTTTAAATTTCTTTTGGCATATTAAAATAGGTTATTAGAGGAGTACGTGGCCGCTGGAATCGTTCGATTCCGATAACCGACGCAAAAGTTATGCACGTTTGAGTTTCGGGTCGGTTTTTACCAAACCCAAAATAGTGGCCCGTTTAGTTATGTTTTAGTTCGATTAGATTAGAAATAGTAGTTTGTGAGTAAATTGGTGAATGTAAGCATGATGTTAATGAAGCTCGAATGTTTATCATAGGTCGAGCCATAGGTGAAGTTGACGTGCCAAAAATCAGCGAGCTACGGACGACAGGTAAGTTCTCGTGATCTTCTCTTGCCGATTGGCCTACACCGTACTTCGATGTAGCGTCGAGGATCTCAATGGATTGTTTGTTTTAAATTGCTTTGGTTGGGTAGATAGGTTTATAATTGTTATAGGTTATTCTAATTTGGTCTTGATGGTATGCATGTTGGTTGTTTAGTTTATGTTCATATCTGCTCATGCATCACGTGTTTTTAAAGATCATGAAAAATGAATTTCTGCACGATGTTTTAAAGTAAATGCAAAGAAAAGTTTAAATGACCCTTCGGTATATAGTTTAAATGGCCCGTCGGTATACAGTTTATAGCAAAGCAAAGTAAAGAAACGTTTACATGACCCTTCGGTATATAGTTAAATGGCCCATCGGTATACAGTTTATAGCAAAATAAAGCAAAGAAATCGGTATACAGTTTATAGCAAAGCAAAGTAAAGAAATCGGTATATAGTTTATAGCAAAGCAAAGCAAAGCAAAGTAAAGTAAAGTAAAGTAAAGTAAAGAAAACAATGCATGATTTACAGATTCATATGCACAGCACGCATTTGCATTTACTAGAGCATACTGAGATTTTTATCTCATAGATGTCTGTATGGTGTAGGTGATCCCGTTACAGGTGACTACGAGATCCCTCCACCCGAGGAGTGATGGCAGTTGACGGAGGATGATGCTCGCGGCAGTGTGCTGGCGCAGTCGATGCTCAACCGACCCGTGGGGACGTATGTATAGATTTTGGGGTTATTGAGATGTTTTGGACTGAGAGTTGTATAGACATTTTAGGATGCTTGGTTCTGGTAGTTGATAGGTTTACTTTTGAGGTTTTAAACGTTTTGGAAACCTGTTTTTATAAACTGTTTTAGTAAAATTTTCATTGGAATCTGTTTAGTTGATTGATTGATGTTTAGATGGTTTGATTCGGGTTAGTGGATAAAATGGGTTTTGATGTTTTGATAGACTTGTTTTATAAAACGTTTTGTTAAGGTTTTTATCTAAAGTTTAATGGAACTGCTTGGTATTTTCTTTTGAAACAGGAAGGATATGTCACACTTTTAAACAGAACCATGCAGTTCGTTTTCATGAAAATGTACTTCATTTTAATCGTGTTTAGAGTCGGTTTTGGACAGAGTTACGAGAACGTATGAATGTTTGGAAAGTTTATGTAAAATGTATAATTGAAATGGAGATAGAAATGATATTGTGAAGAAGTGATAAGTTGATAAATTGAGGAATGATAGAAGGTTGAGTGGTTTTATGTAAACTGTTTTTGTATGATAAATGAATTTTCTTTAAAGGTTTTCGAGGATGTTTTTAATTGATTTAGAGGCTTAAAAAGAAAAATTTCGTACGGGAAATTATGAATAGTATGAGGGTCGTTACACTTGGACTGTTCGGTTGTAGTATTTATCATAAAATAAGTCCTTAAATTCTTCCCAAGTCATGCTCTGAATATCAGTTGTAGCCTTTACTGTCGCCCACCAGCTTTGGGCACTGTTCGACAAGTGGAAAGTAGCACATTTCACCTTATTCTCTTCTTCCACCTCCGCAACATGAAACATATTCTCCACCGTGCATATCCAACTTTCAGCTGCAGTCGGATCGGTTAAACTTCCTTTAAATGCCGGAGGCTTTAACCTTCTGAACCTCTCTCCATTTGAGCCCGCTCCAGAGCCGGACCCTGCTGTCAAACCTCCTGGTAAGCCTTGATTCATAAAAATACTCAACAATTGTGATTGCACGTTCAACAAATCCCTAAGTTGTTTATTAGGGTCCTCAGGTTGCTCAGGTTCATTTGGTTCATTCCTAGGTCGTCCGGGTCGTCTTGGTTGTCCTGGGTTTCTAGGCATTTTCAATTCTATTCCTGCAAAAGGTTAGAAAATCTAATCTTACAAAAGGAACTATCTAAAGTTAAAGAAATACTTACAGTCGGTGAAGCACGTTGCACGGCAGCCGGCATTGTCAGGTAATCCTTTGAACGACCCGAACCCGCCCCGGCTCGGTGCGTCACAATTCAAACCCAACCCGTGTTGAAAACGATGTTTAAAATAATTTCCGATAAAATTATGACTCGATTTTCAGTTTTACAAACCCTCGATATTTGTTGGGAAGCGGCCCCAAAATACTTTTAAAATATGCCTAGAAATGTCGGGGTAAAACAAGTTAGAAATAGGAAAATTTAAAAAAAAAACTAGATTTTTTTTTTTTTTTTACAAGTGGCGATTGATCGCCACAAATGTGGCGATTGATCGCCACCCTCTCTGGTGCTACAGTGCCAGTGAGGCTGGCGATCGCGATCGATCGCTCGCTAGATCGCCTCCCCGATCGCGCCGAACCCGACCTTCACCACTTTTCCCAAAGCTAAACAACTCCAAAAATTCTAAAATTTTAACCACACACTCCCGACACCCAAATATTCAAGTCCCATAAAATTTTGGAAAACCGACTTAAATCGGATAATAAAAAAAATAGCGAACTTAACCCGACGTTATGTAGTTTAAAATCAAAACCGACGACATAACGCCTAAAATTCGATAAATCAAAACCTGAAATTATAACCCGACATCAAACTAGTTTCAAACCACGAATACTTACAACCATTATTCAACAAATAAACCAACAAATAAACAACAACACCAACTCGAAAACGTTCCAAAATCATTACGAAATCATTTATATCTACAATGTACTAAAACATCTACTTTTTATCAAAACCAAAACATTACAAAACATTTCCAAAACGTTTACAAAACTATTTACACCAAAACATTCACCTCCAACACTACCCGAGGAAGACAGTGGTCAAGACGCCCCGATGATAGCCTGCACCGGCGGACTCCGTACTCCTCCGATTGTGGCCTAATCCTCAGCGGTCTCCTCTACCTCACCTATATAAAACTAGTCACTACACCACATAACACAAAAGTAAGCCTAACGCTTAGCAAGTAGGGAAATGCACAATAACACATTAAATGCTCGACTCAACCCTAACATGCAGTTTCTACACACTCTGTTGTTTTTTTTTTCGTTTCGGTTGCATTTATCTTTCACTTCAAGGTGAATCAAGTAGGCACACGCCCCCACACAGTCCAGGACGGCCACACCTTGATCCACGGAGCAAGACCGAAGGCACATGTCCTAACACAGTCCGGGACGGCCAACCGAATCTCCCCCAATCAATCGTAGAATCCTCATTGTGCCTTCAAGCACGAACAGGTCGAGGCATTCATACTCACGACACATTAAATACATTAGCATAGCATCTCGAGTAAAATCCCTCGAGGGGTGCTCAACGAGCCACTTGCCCTACGAGGCTATTCTACTCGAGACCAAGTTGCATATCAATTCTTATCTTGCATTTCATCCTCATCCCTCAAACATGCAAAACACGTGGTTTCGTAGTTTAGAAAACACACGATGCATGACACACGATGCATGACACGAATTTAAAACATAGCAAACAAACAAACAATCCCTACCATTCTATGGTGTAGGCCCGAAGGCAACAAACACTCATCCACTACTTACCTGGTTGCTCGACTTTCACTAGCTCACTTCTATCGATCAAGTCCTTCGTTCAACGACCTAAAATAACGAAAACGTAGCTTGATAAGTTACTAATACATTCTATGGAATTCTAAAACCTCAAACTAACCAACACTTAAAACAATCTCACACATAAAACATTTAAACCTGATTTTTACCCAAATTTGACCGTCCAACTTCAAACGGTCATAACTCCCTCATTTTTCAACGGATTTCGACGTGCCACCCCCAATTCGGAAACCTCTACACGTCTACTATCCATTGAAACACTCAAATTATCCAAACAACACACTTAACCAAATCAAAAATGCCAAAGATAGAATCGGCCACCACTTGCACAAAACCGGTTTTTCCCAAACTCCTTTCCAATTCTCAATCTAACTCCATAAATCACCTAAACCAATCCATCCGACAATTAAATGATCAAAATAGGAAAGAAAACCAACTCTTAAACTCAATTGTCGAAATTTAGGGTTAGGGTTTTCCAAACCCTAACCAAATCCCTCAAACTCTCACATAAACTCAACCTTTCAACACTTAAATGTGTAAAAACAAAACCCCATTCAAGTTTACCTTGAAAACACCTTGAAAGGTAGAAGAAAAGAGAGAGCAAGAATCGGCTATGGAGGTCTCAAAGTTGGGAGAAAAATCGTGGAAGAGATGAAGTGAAAACAAAAGAAATTTCAACCCATTAAAACCTCTCTTTTTCCTTCTTTCCAAATTTCTCCACCAAAATTCTTAAAATTGAAAAACCAACCCTCTCTTTTCTTCTCCCAAATTTCCCAACGTGAAAGAACTTATTCCACTTCAATTTTTACATTAATTGTTCCTTGACTTTTCCTTAGCTTTTCATTGGTTGGTTAGTTTATAGTTGGACTTTTCAACCCTTTTTGGTTTGAATTGTCCAACACCCATTCTTCTCTTTGAATTACTCCTAAACCCTTCCTCACATAACATTAAACTCTCATATATTTCTAACCTAGGCTACGCACATAATAGAAATTTTTCGGGTGTTACATACGTGGTATGCCGGTGCATGCAGTTGCCGGGGCGTCTCGACCATGGTCTCCGGGGATTTATGTGTTTCAGTATTTTGGGATTTTTTATAGTTTTCTAGCTATTCTGAATAGTTTAAGTATTTGGTCATTTTGTTGGTTTTGTTGTATGTAAATGATAATGGTTTTATAACTTTGGTAAATATTGTTTTATGACTATTGTTTTGGAAGTTATTGTATAAAAGCTTGGTTTTCAAGGTTTGGTTTTTTAAACTTTAGCAGTTTTGCTGCTCGATTTTCATAAAGTAAACATTGTCGGTTTTTGACTATCTCCTTGTTTTCGTTAACTTTTTAAAGTTGGATTTCTGGTATTTTTATGTGTTAAGGAGTCGGGAGTGTCGAGAAAGTGTGGGGTAAAGGTGAGTGGTTTAATGAAAATGAAGAAATGAGAAAAAGGGAGCTGGTGGCTTGCCTGAATTTTGTTTTAAAATTTTTAGGTTTTTTTATTTGTGTTTTCACCCGATCTTTTTCGACGTATTTTAAACGTATTTTATTTTAAACGTCGTTTTAATTGTGATATGTGTGAGCAAAGTAGTGCACCGAGCCAGGGCGGGTTTGGGGGCGTTACAGATATATAAAATCAAAGGTGAGTAGTATGTTGATTTTCTTTCAATTCTAGTTTTTTAGTTTGATATTTAGGGATTTTAACTTAAAAACTTATTTAGGTTCGAATATGTATAATCAATACTTGATCAGAGAAATTAATGCATGACTTTAAAATGGAAAATTTAGAATCGTTGAAGGTATTTATCAGAATTGATTTGATCGACCAGTTTGTGTGACTGGATAGTTCAAGAGGTTGTTAGGACATGTTTTGTAGTCATTTTTATTAAGCATACACTGTGTTTGTTTCATAAAATCCCCGAGTTGGTTCTTATGCTAGGTATGGATTACAACAAACTTTTGAAGGCATAAAAAAATTGTAACATCCGGAATTTCTATTACACGCGTTGTCCTAGTGAGGTCAAGTAGGAGTGATAGGATGACTTCGTATTAAGTGATATTAAGTGATGAAAGTGGATAGAAGTTTGACCATTCAAACTTCAACAAGAGTTTAAAAAGTCAAACCAATAGAAAGCTATTGTGAAGTTACATTAAACGGTGAAAAGTGGTTAAAGAGGGACATTCACGTTGGACATTTAAGTGAAGAAGAGAATTGAAAAGGATTAGGTTTGAAATGTTGAAAAGTCAAAGTGTTTAGTGTTTGAAAAGTCAAATGGAATGAACCAATTAAATTTTAGTAAAAATGTGTGAATGAAAAGGATGAAAAGTGGGGTGTTTGGGTTACGTTGGCTGCCAAGTGGAGGAAAAGGGAGGACTTAATGGTACTTTCAAATGGTTATTAAATGCATAAAGAAAAAGGGAAAGAAAATTATATTAAATGTAAAGGTTTTCTTCTTCATCTTCATATTCCATCGGCTCTCTCTCCCTTCCACCATAGCCGACGCCTCCCCTTCCATGTTCTTCAATTTTTCAAAGCATTCCAAGGTCGTCAAACGAGTGAATTTACCGGTAGAAGTGAGCAATTAGAAGCTGAGCAATCAGGTAAGTAGGGGTTATTATTCTCTCGCCTTCGGGCCTACACCATAGAATGGTAAGGGGTTCCGGGAACGATTCGATGTTAAGCAGAAGGTTCCGGGAACGATTCGATGTTAAGCAGAAGGTTCCGGGAACGATTCGATGTTAAGCAGAAGGTTCCGGGAACGATTCGATGTTAAGCAGAAGGTTCCGGGAACGATTCGATGTTAAGCAGAAGGTTCCGGGAACGATTCGATGTTAAGCAGAAGGTTCCGGGAACGATTCGATGTTAAGCAGAAGGTTCCGGGAACGATTCGATGTTAAGCAGAAGGTTCCGGGAACGATTCGATGTTAAGCAGAAGGTTCCGGGAACGATTCGATGTTAAGCAGAAGGTTCCGGGAACGATTCGATGTTAAGCAGAAGGTTCCGGGAACGATTCGATGTTAAGCAGAAGGTTCCGGGAACGATTCGATGTTAAGCAGAAGGTTCCGGGAACGATTCGATGTTAAGCAGAAGGTTCCGGGAACGATTCGATGTTAAGCAGAAGGTTCCGGGAACGATTCGATGTTAAGCAGAAGGTTCCGGGAACGATTCGATGTTAAGCAGAAGGTTCCGGGAACGATTCGATGTTAAGCAGAAGGTTCCGGGAACGATTCGATGTTAAGCAGAAGGTTCCGGGAACGATTCGATGTTAAGCAGAAGGTTCCGGGAACGATTCGATGTTAAGCAGAAGGTTCCGGGAACGATTCGATGTTAAGCAGAAGGTTCCGGGAACGATTCGATGTTAAGCAGAAGGTTCCGGGAACGATTCGATGTTAAGCAGAAGGTTCCGGGAACGATTCGATGTTAAGCAGAAGGTTCCGGGAACGATTCGATGTTAAGCAGAAGGTTCCGGGAACGATTCGATGTTAAGCAGAAGGTTCCGGGAACGCTTCGATGTTAAGCAGAAGGTTCCGGGAACGATTCGATGTTAAGCAGAAGGTTCCGGGAACGATTCGATGTTAAGCAGAAGGTTCCGGGAACGATTCGATGTTAAGCAGAAGGTTCCGGGAACGATTCGATGTTAAGCAGAAGGTTCCGGGAACGATTCGATGTTAAGCAGAAGGTTCCGGGAACGATTCGATGTTAAGCAGAAGGTTCCGGGAACGATTCGATGTTAAGCAGAAGGTTCCGGGAACGCTTCGATGTTAAGCAGAAGATTTTGTGAACGCTTCGATGTTAAGCAGAAGGTTCCGTGAACGATTCGATGTTAAGCAGAAGGTTCCGGGAACGATTCGATGTTAAGCAGAAGGTTCCGGGAACGATTCGATGTTAAGCAGAAGGTTCCGGGAACGATTCGATGTTAAGCAGAAGGTTCCGGGAACGATTCGATGTTAAGCAGAAGGTTCCGGGAACGATTCGATGTTAAGCAGAAGGTTCCGGGAACGATTCGATGTTAAGCAGAAGGTTCCGGGAACGATTCGATGTTAAGCAGAAGGTTCCGGGAACGATTCGATGTTAAGCAGAAGGTTCCGGGAACGATTCGATGTTAAGCAGAAGGTTCCGGGAACGATTCGATGTTAAGCAGAAGGTTCCGGGAACAGATTCGATGTAAGCAGAAGGTTCCGGGAACGATTCGATGTTAAGCAGAAGGTTCTGGGAACGCTTCGATGTTAAGCATGTAACACCCGGTATTTTAAGAGAAAACAAAATGATGGGTAATTGTTTAATAAATAATTGTTTTAAGTAATTTAAAAGAAAAGTGAATAAATTTGGTTAACCTAATTGGTTAATTAATTTAGATTCGGGTATTTCCAGTGAAATTAAGCTGTGGGTTATAATTTAATAATGAGATTTAAGGAAATTCGAAAGGGTCGAAAACATGGGAGGGCAAAACAGTAAGTGATGGTTTAGTAATGTTTTAATAGAAATTATTATTATTATTATTATTATTATTATTATATAAAAATAAAATCAACAGAATAGCCGAGGGTATTCTGTCGAGCCCCGAACGCCGAAGGCCGAGAGCGAACAAGGGAGAAGAGGGAGCGCGACGTTCATCGACGATTTCCGACCCTCTCTGACCAGACGCCGGCGACGAGGAGATTCCGGCCTGTCTCCGCGCACGAACCGACGGTAAGGCTCGGTTTTCTCGTCTGTTTTGGTTCGGTGTTCGCCTTGTTTCGGGTTTGTTCATGGCCGTGGGTGACGTGCTCGATTGAGCTCCGACCACTGGCCGTTTTTTGTCACTTCCGCCGTGGGTTGGCCAACCCTTGGGCCGGCTATTGTTGCTTGGCCGTGGAATGCCCAATTTGGGCAAAAATCAATGAAGTCGATTTAGGGCATTTCGGTTTTGGTGCGTGTAGCTTCGATTTTTTATTAGATTATTCTAATTGCGGGTATATGTGGTCGATTGAGGAGGAAATGAGTGGAATTTGGTGAAAAATCGAAAAAGGGGAATTTTCCGATTTAGGGCAGATTCGGGTTTTGATATTTTGACCTAGCTAGGTTCGTTTGTTTTTAAATTCCTTTTGGCAGATTAAAATAGGTTATTAGAGGAGTACATGGCCGCTGGAATCGTTCGATTCTGATAACCGACGCAAAAGTTACGCGCGTTTTAAGTTTTGAGTCGGTTTTTACCGAACCCAAATTAGTGGCCGTTTAATTAGGTTTTAGTTAGAAATCGATGGTATTATGCTTTTAGGCTTATCAGTGAATACACTTGTCGTTATTTAGGTAGATTAAATGAATTGATGATTATTGGTGGATTTAGGTTAAAGTTTGGATATTAGAGATTATTGGAAAACCATTATTGGAGGTTAAGTAAATTGTGAGCACCACGTGCTCGATGAAATGCCCGAATGGAGAAAATGAAAGTTTTAGAAGCGATTGCTTTAGCTAAGAGCTTAGTTTAAGTTTGAGATTCGTTTATTTAGAATCGATTTTAATGTCCTTTATTTATGAAATGCCTTAGGTGGAAACGGCTTCTGGACGGTGCTCGGCTTGCTACGGACGCCAGGTAAGTGGGTGTTAGGCTTCCGGCCCTTAAGGCCCTACATCGTATCAACATTAGGCTTTTCTGTTTTTGATGATGATTTTCTGATTGTGGGGTTTTGACGTGTCGGGTAGCCTAGGTTATGAGTTAATAGTTGTCTGTTAGGTTCATTAAAGCATGTCTATGTATGTTTGTGAATTATGTCATAGGTAAATTCCTCATGCATCATGTTTTATAAAAGGTGCATACGAACTATTTATGAACATGCTTTATGAAATGTCAAGATAACGAACGATCATGAGTTCCGAATGATGTATGTTTCTCACGTGGCAAAGTGTATGTTTCTCACGGGATAAGATGTATGCTTCTCACGGGATAAGATGTATGTTTCTCACGGGATAAGATGTATGATTTCTCACGGGGTAAGTCATGTGTTTCTCACGGGGCAAGTTATGATTCTCACGGGGCAAGAAAATGGTTTAACGAAAAGAAACGAAACGAAACAAAACTGTTCTACAAATGTCATGCATATATGTAATGTTATGTTTAGTGCACCCCTTACTAAGCATTAGGCTTAATGTTTATGTTGTATGATGTAGGTGACAGGTGTGAAGGTGAGAGTTCCTCTTGATGGCAAAGGATAGGTGGTCGACGGGTGGTGCTCGTGGCGACGGGGTGTGTTTTGGCTTAGCTTGATGATCCGATGGGGTGCCCCGAACTGTTTCGTGGCAAATGGATGTGAGTTAGTTCTGTTGGTTAGTAGGTCTATGTGTCGGTTTTGTTTGTAAAAGTATGAAAATGTTTAAGTATGTGGATCGGATGTTTTGATAGAAAAAGGTATGAAAAGTCGAGTTTTGATGTATATATAGTGGAAGTAGAATGTTTAGAATGTGGAGTCTTAGTTTTAGAAATATACTGGAACTGTTTGGTTATTTTGAAACAGGTAAGGATACGCTCGATTTTTAGAGCGATCCACGCAGTTCGTTTTCTTGAGTTTTTCCGAAACTGTAGGTTATATTAGTGTTGTGTTTTGATGATCGACGAACGAGTGATTTTAAGGGATTTCAACAATCCGAGACTTCGATTTAATGGTTTAGAAGTCGAAACGTTATGAGTGATATAAAAAAAAAAGAAAAATTTACGTGGTTACGAGAGTTTAAAGTTAAGGTTACGTTATGGTTAGTTTGTTTAAGGGTTATGGGGAGTGTATTAAAAAAAAAATGATTAAGTGATTACGTCACGGCAAGTCCGTGGCGGCCCTGATCGGATTGGGGTCGTCACAGTTATGGTATCAGAGAGACGGAGTTTTAAAAGCGAGTTCTGCGATATGCCTGCCAAAAACACACCGCCGCACGAGGACTCTCCATCGACTGTAAGTATTTAAGTTTAAGTTTGATTAATAGATGTTTATATTATTTTGTCTTGTATTTGTATTGTGTCTAGGAACAAGAAAATGTCGAAAGCACCAAGATAACCTGAGGAGAATCTCATTAGCCAGCTTATAGACGTAGTGCACCGACAATCAGAACAGATAGAGATTTTACTCAGCCGAGATGGGAATGGTAGTGGACAAGGTAGTGTTTCATGGAACCGAGGTAGAGAACAAACTAGGCAATTTCAACCTCCAACGTTTGGTGGATGTGTTATGGATCCGATCCAGGTTGAGGGGTCCCTCGATGATTTTTCGTCACCCCTAGTCGATGAAAGGCCACCACCAGTGAGGGACATTAAGAGGCCCAACGATTCCTCGATTGTGCAGGATAGGAGCAAACGACCCCGAGGAGCTCGTCAAGCTCCTTCGTGCCCTACATGTCGGAAGTGTCATTTCGGGGAATGTAAATTGTATTCAGACCGATGTTTTATGTGCGATAAAAGGGGTCACAGAGCCAGGGATTGTCTAGGGCAGAGCAAGAAGCTACCGAGTGGTCCCTCAAGGACAATTGTTATAACCGAGGATAGGGAAGCTGCCCAACCAAGTGTGGTTCCAGATATAATTTTATTTCGGTAGTCTATAGAATGAAGAACATTAAAATAGAGGTGTAGTTTAGAGTAAGAATTTAATAATAAGATGTGTAAAATAGATAGAATTAGACAAAGGGTTGAAAAATATTAGGTGGGAGAGTTACTAGGTGAACAGGATAAAAGTGATGATAGATTAAATGCAAGACGACGTAAACTTTGGAGAGAAATAGTTATGCATTAAGATAGGTAACCTGACCTTGATACCACTAGTATGTCTAAGTGAATAAGAGGACGTAGTAGAAACTCGTATATCTTGGACTCGAGCTAAGTTGGAGTTATTTAGATGAAGACATTTTCGAGAGTTTAACTTAAGTAAACTATCGAGAGAGTAAGGGACGTGTTGCTTACTTTTACAAAGATAGTGCGATTGATCGATACGAAGTCTAGGATGTATAGTCAGGGTGGTTACATAGAAGTATTAGTATTGACAAATTTTGATGAGGGAAATGTTGAGATCTAAGTGAGGTTGGTAAGTTAATAAATTTAGAGACAATAAAGGATCAAGGTTATACGATAGATGATACTCAAGTTATATAATTTGGACGTTCTCTAGGAGATAGGTACCATCTTAGAGGACTAAGCAACGAAGGACAAATATTGATGCGTGAAAAGATTATGACCGCCACTAAATAGAAAAGAAGACTTAGTAAAGTTAAGAGTGACCAATAAATAGAAGATGCGTTAGGCAATTAGATGCTGCTTAACCTAGGGATATAAGCCAAAGTATGAGAGTTAGAAATTATTGGAAACGCCTAAGAAGTGTAACAAAATTTTAAAGAAGGGTTTAGCACCTTAGATTAAAAGTCAAGTTTAGAGGTCCAGTACACCTCGTTCAGGTTAGAGGAGCTGGTGAATTGGCAAGTGTAAGTATCAATTATAGGAGATATAACAAGGATTAAAGATTTTAGATTCCTTGAGTCATGAGCGTCGGAGTCATGGATCAGTCAAAATTTAGCGCCTAAGTAGTAATTGAGGAAATATGAAGAATGAGATCAGATTAGGTGAGTTAGAAAGCTTGGCCTATAAGGGATTAAGTGAAGGCCGATTCATATGAGAATTTAAGGAAGTGAACTCGATCACTTTATTATTTGCTTGGAGATTGGAGGATTGATGGGTCTTGTGGTATGAGCCATGGCATGCTTAGTTCCGCTAAAGGTAATGGATGCTTTTAAGTTTTTGGGAAAGTAGAAGGACGAGATTTGGGAATTTTAGAAGATTAGGGTTAAGATTGTAAATCTATTTACAACAAGTTTGCTAACAAGAAAATTGTTAGATAAATCATTGTGAAGAAGCCAAGGAGAATATTTAGAACCTGACTAGAAGGAATGAAAGATAGTGGACTAGATCGTAACTTTGGAGGAAGTCCTTGTGAGATATTAAGAATGAGGGTAGGACATTTTGTTTGATTAAATAAAGGGTTTAGATCTGAAGTTATACTTGAATGTGAAGTCGTGCGAATCGAGGGATTGGATGAGAGGAAGAATGACTTGCACGATGACTGTGCAAGTGAGCTTAGAAGTGAAGTTAGAACAAGAGGTATTAGGAAAGTTTCGACTCGTAAGTTGCGTCGAATTGTTTATACACCTTTTAGGGTGTTGGGTGAATAGTTTAACGACTTTGTTCAGACTTAAGAATTTGTTAGTGATTGATGAAAACCGAGGCACAAGTTGGACAAACGAGCGTTGTGGACATAATTATAAAGACTTAGAGAATACTTTGAAAGAGAAGGGGGTAAATTTAAGTATTCAGAGCCCCGAGTACTAGGATTGTATTTGAGTGACTAGTGGAACGTCATGTTTGCCCAATGTCCATGGGTGTATGGGTGCGAGTGATGGATTAAAATTTGATGGTAAGGTATAGGAGGACTTGGAAGTGGAAGAATTAGGATAAGAAGGCTATGTACTAGGTCCTTCGTATTAAGTAAGAGAAGAAACATCGAGGAATTATGATGGCTATAGATGCGTTAGATTGATGTGGTATGAGAAAAATAGGGAACTAATTGAATTTAATTCGAGGAAAACTAGAGTGGAGGTTGAGTTGGGAGAGATTTGAGAGATTAAGTGATGATGGATTAGGTTGAAAACAACGGACGTATGAGTGATTGAGTTACAAATGCATAGTTGGGAGAATCACAAATTTGAAAATCTAGGAATTGCCATTACATGATAGATGATTAAGCTTATAGTGTAATCAAGATTTAGTATTGCAACAGTAATTACGGTGGTAGCGTTGGAGTGAGAAATAAGAGGATTGACTAAGCAACAATTTTGAGGACAAAATTTCATTTAAGGAGGGAAGGATGTAACAACCGGTATTTTAAGAGAAAACAAAATCATGGGTAATTGTTTAATAAATAATTGTTTTAAGTAATTTAAAAGAAAAGTGAATAAATTTGGTTAACCTAATTGGTTAATTAATTTAGATTCGGGTATTTCCAGTGAAATTAAGCCGTGGGTTATAATTTAATAATGAGATAGGAAATTCGAAAGGGTCGAAAACATGGGAGGGTAAAACGGTAAGTGATGGTTTAGTAATGTTTTAATAGAAATTATTATTATTATTATTATTATTATTATTATTATTATTATTATTTTATAAAAATAAAATCAACAGAATAGCCGAGGCTATTCTGTCGAGCCCCGAACGCCGAAGGCTGAGAGCGAACAGGGGACAAGAGGGAGCGCGACGTTCATTGACGATTTCCGACCCTCTCCGACCAGACGCCGGCGACGAGGAGATTCCAGTCTGTCTTCGCGCACGAACCGACGGTAAGGCTCGGTTTTCTCCTCCGTTTTGGTTCGGTGTTCGCCCTGTTTCGGGTCTGTTCATGGCCGTGGGTGACGTGCTCGATTGAGCTCCGACCACCGGCCGTTTTTGTTCACTTCCGGCGTGGGTTTGCCAACCCTTGGGCCGGCTATTGTTGCTTGGCCGTGGAATGCCCAATTTGGGCGAAAATCAGTGAAGTCGATTTAGGGCATTTCGGTTTTGGTGAGTGTAGCTTCGATTTTTGATTAGATTATTCTAATTGCGGGTATATGTGGTCGATTGAGGAGGAAATGAGTGGAATTTGGTGAAAAATCGAAAAAGGGGAATTTTTCGATTTAGGGCAGATTCGGGTTTTTGATATTTTGACCTAGCTAGGGTCATTTGTTTTTCAATTCCTTTTGGCAGATTAAAATAGGTTATTAGAGGAGTACGTGGCCGCTGGAATCGTTCGATTCCGATAACCGACGCAAAAGTTAAGCGCGTTTGAAGTTTTGAGTCGGTTTTTACCGAACCCAAATTAGTGGCCGTTTAATTAGGTTTTAGTTAGAAATCAATGGTATTATGCTTTTAGGCTTATCAGTGAATACACTTGTCGTTATTTAGGTAGATTAAATGAATTGATGATTATTGGTGGATTTAGGTTAAAGTTTGGATATTAGAGATTATTGGAAAACCATTAATGGAGGTTAAGTAAATTGTGAGCACCACGTGCTCGATGAAATGCCCGAATGGAGAAAATGAAAGTTTTAGAAGCGATTGCTTTAGCTAGGAGCTTAGTTTAAGTTTGGGATTCGTTTATTTAGAATCGATTTTAATGTCCTTTATTTATGAAATGCCTAGGTGGACACGGCTTCTGGACGGTGCTCGGCTTGCTACGGACGCCAGGTAAGTGTGTGTTAGGCTTTCGGCCCTTATGGCCCTACATCGTATCAACGTTAGGCTTTTCTGTTTTTGATGATGATTTTCTGATTGTGGGGTTTTGACGTGTCGAGTAGCCTAGGTTATGAGTTAATAGTTGTCTGTTAGGTTCATTAAAGCATGTCTATGTATGTTTGTGAATTGTTTGATGATATGTCATAGGTAAATTCCTCATGCATCATGTTTTATAAAAGGTGCATACGAACCATTTATGAACATGCTTTATGAAATGTCAAGATAACGAACGATCATGAGTTCCGAATGATGTATGTTTCTCACGTGGCAAAGTGTATGTTTCTCACGGGATAAGATGTATGCTTCTCACGGGATAAGATGTATGTTTCTCACGGGATAAGATGTATGATTTCTCACGGGGCAAGTCATTTGTTTCTCACGGGGCAAGTTATGATTCTCACGAGGCAAGAAAATGGTTTAACGAAAAGAAACGAAATGAAACAAAACTGTTTTACAAATGTCATGCATATATGTAATGTTATGTTTAGTGCACCCCTTACTAAGCATTAGGCTTAATGTTTATGTTGTATGATGTAGGTGACAGGTGTGAAGGTGAGAGTTCCTCTTGATGGCAAAGGATAGGTGGTCGACGGGTGGTGCTTGTGGCGACGTGGTGTGTTTTGGCTTAGCTTGATGATCCGATGGGGTGCCCCGAACTGTTTCGTGGCAAATGGATGTGAGTTAGTTCTGTTGGTTAGTAGTTCTACGTGTCGGTTTTGTTTGTAAAAGTATGAAAATGTTTAAGTATGTGGATCAGATGTTTTGATAGAAAAAGGTATGAAAAGTCGAGTTTTGATGTATACATAGTAGAAGTAGAACGTTTAGAATGTGGAGTCTTAGTTTTAGAAATATACTGGAACTGTTTGGTTATTTTGAAACAGGTAAGGATACGCTCGATTTTTAGAGCGATCCACGCAGTTCGTTTTCTTGAGTTTTTCTGAAATTGTAGGTTATATTAGTGTTGTGTTTTGATGATCGACGAACGAGTGATTTTAAGGGATTTCAACAATCCGAGACTTCGATTTAATGGTTTAGAAGTCGAAACGTTATGAGTGATATAAAAAAAAAAAGAAAAATTTACGTGGTTACGAGAGTTTAAAGTTAAGGTTACGTTATGGTTAGTTTGTTTAAGGGTTATGGGGAGTGTTTTAAAAAAAAAAATGATTAAGTGAATACGTCACGGCAAGTCCGTGGCGGCCCTTATCGGATTGGGGTCGTCACAAAGCAGAAGGTTCCGGGAACGCTTCAATGTTAAGCAGAAGGTTCCGTGAATGCTTCGATGTTAAGCAGAAGGTTCTGGGAACACTTCGATGTTAAGCAGAAGGTTCCGGGAATGCTTTGATGTTAAGCAGAAGGTTCCGCGAACGCTTCGATGTTAAGCAGAAGGTTCTGCGAACGCTTCGATGTTAAGCAAAAGGTTCTGCGAATGCTTCGATGTTAAGTGTAGAGGTCGTGTTGTTGAGTTGCATCGTTGGGTTGTGTTGCATGGTTGAGATATTAAGTGTAGAAGTCGTGTTGTTGAGTTGCATTATTGGGTGGTGTTGCATGGTTAGCATGGTAGTCAGTTAAAGAGTAAGGCATCCTTTTTGGGTGCGGGCAACTAAGGCACCTTTTGGTGCAGGCAACTAAGGCATCTGTCGATGCAGGCAAACCTTGTTAGTAAAACTGTGTAAGTTAGGGTTGTGTGAGAGTCGTGTATGCATGTTTATATTTGTTATCCCCTACTTGATAAGATTAAACTTACGTGTGTGTGTTCTGTAGTGTAGATTGTAACGACCCCGGCCAGGAGCCGTCACGTGTTCATATCCTTTCATTAATCGTTTGCTTGACTTTTATTATTATTACATTCACTTACTATCTCTCAACAGACTTTCACATTTTACATATATATTTTTTTTTCTAAACTGGTAATAGAGACGCAGAACCATTAAGGAAGACGAACCCTCTCATGCCCAACTTCCACGCCTCGTCGGCTCAAACTTTCACAGAGTCGAGCGACTGGACTCGGTCATCGGTTTCTTGACAATTTCGGGAAAAGAGGAAGTGCCCTCAATTCTCTTAACAAAATACCACTCGGGTCTGCATGGGTTGCATGCGTTGACAACCCTCAGAAACTTAGTCGTCCGGTCATCACGTGTATTACGCGTGACTCGCTTATCATCACCCTAAAGGAGACATCTTCCGGTGGGCACGTGGGCCTCGCGTGCTAAATTAAAACATCATTCGGTCACTAAATGACAAAACACACTTTACATCTTCCGGTCGCTAAGCGACAAAACACATTTTACATCTTCCGGTCGCTAAGCGACAAAACACATTTTACATCTTCCGGTCGCTAAGCGACAAAACACATTTTACATCTTCCGGTCGCTGAACGACAAAACACATTTTACATCTTCCGGTCGCTAAGCGACAAAACACATTTTACATCTTCCGGTCGCTAAGCGACAAAACACATTTTACATCTTCCGGTCGCTAAACGACAAAACACATTTTACATCTTCCGGTCGCTAAGCGACAAAACACATTTTACATCTTCCGGTGACGTCATCCGGAAGACTAAACCATCATACAACTATCCTTCGGCATCTGCCGATGACGTCAGCCAGAAGACTAAACCAACAAACAACTACCCTTCGGCATCTGCCGATGACGTCAACCGGAAGACTAAACCATCAAAAACTATTCCTTCGGCATCTGCCGATGACGTCAGCCGGGAGACTACCTCTTCCAGCTTCCGTCTTACGGTAGAGAACTCTAAATCATCAAATGACTCCTTCCAACAGAAAGAAAACACAACTCATTCAAAATGCATATAGCGGAAGACTTAAGCAACAGACCATTTATAAATCTATATAATCATTCCCTGACTCAGTGATCCACTAGACAGTTTCAAAGCTCAACGTTTTAAAATAATCTCATCCTACTTAAACTACCATATTCTTTAACATACTGTAACATAAGAGTCTTAACCAGGGGTCATAAATCACCTCTCCAGTCCCGCACTGTCACCTTGAGCATCCTCCAGCAACCAGCCTTAAGCATCCTCTTTGAACATAGCATCCTCACCTGAACCTTCTTCACCTACACCATAAGGTTTAACTATAAGCCTAATGCTTAGTAAGGAATGCATGCTGACAGATATACATGAGTACACAATTTAAAGGGACATAAGTTCATAAACCATTCTTCATTCATGTTCATCTTTATCCTTTACATAACATGTATTAAGGCAGGGAACGAGGGAGGAAGACAGGGGTACATAGTCATTTACCTATCGCGGCAGTCGTACATAATCATTTGCCTATCGCGGCAATCATGATACATCACTCGGCCTCCCCAGTGAGAGAATTCGCGAGCCATACATATCATTAACTCGGCCTCCACCAGTGGGAGATTTCGCGAGTCGTACATATCATTAACTCGGCCTCCACCAGTGGGAGATTTCGCGAGTCATACATAACATAGTCTTTCCCCGCTCTGCACTTAATCTTGATTACATTTGCTTTTCATATTCTCAACTTAATCATAACAGGGACACAGTGCATAGACATAAAGTTCATAGAGAGAAGTCATATCATGAGGACAAGTAAAACATCCTGTAACTTTACATTTACTTACACAATTTCTTCATATCGTGGAAATAACAAATCATAGTCAATAAGCTAACATCTCAGTGATTTCCTAATACCCTTGCGGTGTAGGGCCCTAGTGGCCGAAAATCTTAATACATTCACTTACCTGGATTCCTTAGCAATCCGAGCTTCTTTCCTTTAAACTTCTTCACCTAAAACATGTACATTACAGTAGTTAAAACAAAGTCCTAATAGTCCTAATCATAAACCATCCTAGGATCTAATAGCTAAAGTCATTCCGATTCCTCTGTTTGACACACTGCAGTCTGAAATCCGAAACTAGGTGGACAGGTTTTACCATTGATTAAATCCGAGCTGGTTACTTAAAATGCTCAGAATCGATTCGGGATGACATTTCTACTCTCAGATTTTAAAAAGTCTAAAGCTACTCGGCCACTGCTAAAAATATCCGAACTCAGTGCCGAGCTGAAAATAGAGCTCTATTTACTAATGAATGACTACATTGTCCATTTCATACCTCGGGTGTGGATTTGCAGAGAAGAGCAAGCTCGAAACCAGCCGTCGGTAAGGGAAGTTCTAGTAGCCGAGAGCAAGAACTTGGGAAAGAAGAAATCGCCGAGAGGGAATGTCGGCTACAGTGGTAATAAATGAGGTTTAAGGTTTCCATTTCTATTTATACTAAATCCATCGATTTTAATTACAAAACTGCCACCCAACCTTGTTTCACACAACTTGTAATAAATTTGTCTTAACATTAAATTTAAATCATGACGGTTAAATAAGAGGGTGACAATGAAAATGGTCAGAAAATCACCTGGCCGAAATGTCGGGTGTTACAGACAGAGTTATAGGTGAGCTAGACGAGGGAGCCAGGATTAGGTAGCATTCGGTGGCACACGGGGCACGCCTGTGCGGGCAGTTGTCGGGGCGCTTCGACCATGGTCTTCGGGGGATGTGGGGCTTTATAATTTGATAGTTTATTCTAGATGTCTAATTGTAGAAATGATGGGAATGCGTAGCTAATTGTATTTGTTGTATATAATCATAGTTAAGGGTGATGTATCGCCCTATACTGTGAACTTTCTTCACTTAGGGATGTTAGTATTTTAGTTTCCCTCTTTACTGTTATTTGGAGATTTCGTATGCTGGTTATTTAAGTAAGAGTATTCTGGATTGGTTGGGTTTGGATTTTATGCTGGTATTTAGCATTTTGGAGGCACCATTTTCAGGCGTTACTTTGCCGAAATTTTCGGGAAGGACGCCGTGGTGCTTAAAGGTTAGAATTAAGGGAAATTAGTGAGTCTAGGCAGTTAGGTATGACATAAGAGAGCTTAGGGAGATTTAGCTCTAAATTCAGCCGTGTCAGTTTTTATTTATGATTTGGGGTTTATGAAAATTATGTTTTAACGTGGGATAGATTAGCAAAGTAGCGCTCCAAGCCAGGGTGGATTCGGGGGCGTTACAAAAACATATTAACTGATGTATATAAATAATAGGTTCCAAGGCTCGAGGTGAGATTTGGACTTTCTTAGATTTTTCGATACTTGGACTTGACTTTGCTAAGTTTGTTTGAAATAGAGGTTTATTTTTATCCCTAGTGTAACACCCGAGTTTTTCAGGTTCCCGCTCCAAGGTTATTTGCGTAAAAATAGTAAATTATGTCCGTTTGGCAAACGGAAGGTTTCGTTAGAACCCTAGGAATAAATATGAATATTTGGTGAAATAAGAAATTTTTGGAGAAACCAAATCGGTAGGTTAATTATGAGTTTAGACAAGAATATAAAGGGAGGGCATTTAGATAATTTTCAAGTCAAAATAGTTATAAATTATAAAAAATCCCTCATTTTCCCTCATTTCCCTCTTCTCCCTACGCGACTCCCCTCTCCCTTGGGATTTCTTTTCTCCTCCTTCGCCGATTCTCCAACGCCACCGACTCCTCCGACTTCCGGCCATCTTCCTTCGAGTTTCCTTCCCTTAATCGACATTCTAGGTAAGTTTGATACTTTGGACTAGTTTAATCGTCGTTTTAGGGTGTTAGTCGATTTAGGGTTTGTGGTGAAATCGTTGGTTTTGGTAGAAATCGATAGTTTGACAATATTAATGCCCAATAGTGTTGTATTTATGATTTGTTGTGGTAGTTGGTGTGAATTGATGGTTTGGGTGAATATTAATGGTTAGGTTTTGGTGGTTGGAGGTTAGTAAAACACCATTAATGGAGTTAAGTAATTGGTGAGCGCATTGTGCTCGACGAAATGCCCGAAAGAAGTGAATATGAGTTTTAGGAAAAAGTGTTTTAGCTCGGGTTTTTGGTTTAGTTTTGAAATTGACGATTTAAAATCGATACTAATGACATGTTACGGAAATGCCTTAGGTGACCCAAGCTCTAAAAGGACGGTGCTCGGCATAGCTAGGACTCCAGGTAAGTGGCTATTAGGTTTCCGCCCCTTCAGGCCCTACATTGTATCGATGTTAGGTTTTATGATGTTTTCTTATTGTGGGGCTTAAACTAGCCGGGTAGTCTAGGATGTTTCCTAGTAGTACTCAGTTAGGTTCGTATATGAGTAAGATTCATTTATGTGTGTCATGAATGGTTAGATGATTGTTCGGAGTCTTTTTCTTCACGCATCATGTTTTTCCCTTATGATTTAATGAAATGTTTTGCATGCACGTTTTCGAGTAAACGAAGTAAAGTAAATGAAACTGGAGGATGAGTAAGGCACGGGGGACGCGAATGGAAACTCAGGGCACGAAAATATGATAATGGCAACTCAGGGCACGAAAATATGACAATGGCAACTCAGGGCAAGTGTTTGGTCTACTGGGTAGGCGAGTGGTGCCCATGCCTACTAATGCCTAATGATATATATGTATATGTTATGTAAAGTAAACAAACGAAAAAATGAACATGTTTTTGAAAGACCATGCATTATATATTCTCATGTTTTAGTGCACCTCCTTACTAAGCGTTAGGCTTAATGTGTTTATCGTATGATGTAGGTGACGAGCACGAAGGTGAGGAACCTCTTCCTGATGATCATGCATAGATGGTCGGTGGTTTGAGCTCGTGGCGGCGGCGCGTGTTTTGGTTGGGCTGGATGATCCGTGGGTTTACTCCGAGCTTTTTGTGGTAAATAGGTGTGGTGTGGATTAATTTTGGATGATAATTTAGGGTGTATAGAAAAGTTTGATATTTTGATGATTTATGGTGGATAATGGATTGGAGTGATGTGTATTTTGAATGATCGATAAATGGATTTGTTTGAAAAAGATTTAGGAATTCAAATGTTCTTAGTGATGATTGATTGTGGATTAGGTTGGGTTGTCGTTTGATGATTTTAGGTGTTTTGAATTGTATGGGTACGCTCGGGTTTTAGGGCGATCCATGCAGTTTGTTCTCATGAATTTTAAACACGTGTCCGGGTATGTGTTAGAGTCGGGATCTTCGGGAGTATGAAGAATTTTGTGTTAAATGTTGGGTGGAATGATTCTAGGAAAGTTTCGGGTGAAGGGTAAGAGTTTAGAGAAGAAAAACTAGTTAAGGGAAAGGAAAAAGGGGAGGACCGCGCGCAGGCCAGGCGCTGGTGCGCGCTGGCCGTGCGTGGTGCGCACGCACACAATGGGCGCTCGCGGCGTGCGCGCTGGGCGCGCCTGGAATGTGGCCCACATGATCGATCGTGACCGAGGTGCGATCGATCGTGGGTTAGATGAATTTTCAATCGAAACACCCGAGAAGGCCCAACCGATCAGGTATTTGGCGCGATCGATCGTGGTTTAGATAAATTTTAATCAGGAAACCCGAGCTGGCCAGATCGATCGGGCTCTGAGGCGCGATCGATCGTGACTGACTAGTGCATTCATTTTTATTTCCAACTTTTTCAAACACGTTTCGACCCGACCCTTCATGATACTTTTAGCACGTATTTTACGAACGACCCCCACGTATTTTAAAAGATTCTAAGAGCCCAAAAAACCGAGTCGGTATTTTTCGAGAAAAGGATTTTTACATTGTTTCAATGATTTTAAAGTTGACGAACTCTATGCTTAATACGTTTAAGTCCAGGTTAAATTCTAAATGGGTCGTTTGAGGTGGTCAATTGTCTAAGTCCGTATTATTTTAGAGTATAGAGCAAAAGAAAAATTTTACGTGAAATTCCGTAGGTTTAAAGTTAAGATTACGTAATGGTTCTTTCGTGGCAGCCCTGACCGGGTTGGCGTCATCACAGTTATGGTATCAAAACGATTGAGTTTTAAAAGCGATTCTGAGGATTGCCTGCCAAAACACACCGCCGCACGGGAACTCTCCATCGACTGTAAGTCTTTAAGTTTAAGTATGATCATA
>CM039506.1:24927573-25022021 GCA_022432975.1 Begonia masoniana | reverse complement strand
AAAAAAAAAAGATAATTGAAAATGAACTGAATGAAGAAAGGTTTATGAACTTGTGTTCCTTAATTTGTGCACTCATGTATATCTGTCAGTATGCATTCCTTACTAAGCATTAGGCTTATAGTTGAACCTTATAGTGTAGGTGAAGAAGGTTCAGGTGAGGATACTATGTTCAAAGAGGATGCTTAAGACTGGTTGCTAGAGGAAGCTCAAAATGACAGTGCAGGACTGGAAAGGCGATTCATGACCCCTGGTTAACGTTTTATGATTTCTATTAAGATAATGGATATGACAGTCTAAGTAGGTTAAGGCTAATTTGGAACGTTGAATCTTGAGATTTGTCTGGTTTAATTATTGAATCTGAGGATTATTAAAAGATTGTCGTCTAAGTCTTCCGCTTTGTGTATTTTGGATGAGATCATGTTTCTTACTCTTTGAAGTTTATGGTTACTAGGTTATGATTCGGGTGAGTTATGGTAAGTTCTATTGGGTGAGGATGATAAAGGTTGTAGTATTTTCTGCCTTGTGATAGGAGCTGGTTAAGATAACCTTCCGGCTGACGTCATCGGCAGATGCCGAATGATGATGGTTTAGTCTTCCGGCTGACGTCATCGGCAGATGCCGAAGGATAGTAGTTGGATGGTTTAGTCTTCCGACTGACGTCATCGGCAGATGCCGAAGGATTGTAGTTGGATGGTTTAGTCTTCCGGCTGACGTCATCGGCAGACGCCGAAGGATTGTAGTTGGATGGTTTAGTCTTCCGGCTGACGTCATCGGCAGATGCCGAATGATAGTAGATTGATGGTTTAGTCTTCCGGATGACGTCACCGGTAGAAGTTGTAAATGTTATTTTGTTGTCTAGTGACCGGTGGATGTCACCGGATGATGCTTTTAATTGAGCACGCGAGGTCCACGTGCCCACCGGAAGATGTCTCCTTTTAGGCGGTGTTAAGCGAGACACGCGTAATGCACGTGATGACTGGACGATGAAATTTCTGAGGGTTGCCAACACATGCAACCCATGCAAACCCGAGTAGAATTATGTTAAGAGAGTTGAGGGCATTTCTCCTTTGCCCGAATTTGTCAAGAAACCGATGACCGAGTCTAGTCGCTCGACTCTGTGAAAGTTTGAGCCGACGAGGCATAGAAAGTCGAACAGCGAGAGGGTTCGTCTTCCTTGATGGTTCTACGTCTTTGTTCCAGTTTAGGAAAGAAAATAAATAAAAAAATATAATATAATATGTAGTAAGTGAACGTAAAAGTAAAAGTCAAGCAAACGATTAATGAAAGATTATGAACACGTGACGGCTCCTGGCTGGGGTCGTTACAAAAAATTATACAAAAACACACATGTACCCTATTGTTTTGTGATGTAGGCCCAAAGGCACACACATACTCCATTTACCTGGTCCCCTTAGCAATGTCGTGCCTTCACTTGAATCTTTCTCCACCTAGTCATTTCATATTTCAATGTTAAATGTATCCTGAATAATCTAAACTCAAAGCTGGTAAAATCTTAAGTAAGGAAATCATTCCTGGAAATTAGTTCAAGCCTCTTGAGTCTTAAAGTCAAGCACCTAGTGTGCGTAGCTTAATCCTCACTGGCATTGATGGCATTAGTGTAGTAAAACTACTAGATTCATACCTATGCCAGATTCTTAAACCTAACATCAACAACACTTAGGATTCTATCACCAATGCCATAAATTAGAAAACTCAAAAATACTATCGTTATTCTAACATTGTCCGATTCTAAATCTTTAAACATCAACCAATAACCATCCATAAATCTAAGGAAGCTAGTTGGGAATTCTGTTCTTCATGCATTCTTCGATTCACCCCAAAACCTGAATTCAACACTCACTTGCAGTGTGATAGCCCCAAACCCGATCGGGACCGAGGAGCCATCACCCGGACATTTAACAGAAAATGGGACATATTTTTTTTTTTAACTTTAAAACTTTACACAGAGAAGGCCTTCTCTGGATTGAGGGCTGGAAAGACATGAGTAAAAACTAAACTTCAGAAATAAATAGCAGGAGTAAAACAGGGAGATAGAGGGCAAGGAGAAATAAAAATGGTGAAGACAGAATATTGAAACTGTAACACCCGACAAGTTGATCAGGTGATTTTCTTAACCGTTTTAACGGTCATGTTTATTTGATATTTTCGGTTTGGAATTTTATGCCAAAGCTAAATTAATTTCATGTGGTGTTAAACTAGGTTCAGTGGCAAAATTGTAATAAGGGTGGGTTGTGATCGATATATAAAGGAAATGGAAAATTCTTTTAAACCTCACCAGCACAACTGTAGTCGGCACATTCTCCTTTCGGCGATTTTCTCTCCCGAGCTCTCGCTCTCTGCCTGCCAGTAATCCTCCCTTCGACGACCAGTCCTTTGCTATTTCTCGGATAATCTAACGCTCGAGGTATGGGTTAGACAATGTAGTTGTCACTTAGTCGTTAAGCTTTGTTTTTCAGCTTAGTGTTGGAGTTTGGTTTCTCCAATGGCCGAGTAACAATAGTAACATTTATAATCTGGATTTAGTAATGTCATTTCCGAATCGATTCTGGACATTTAATATAACCGACCCTGATGAATCATTAGTTGAACCTAGGATGACTTGTGATTAGGACTTTTAGGATTTTGTTTTAACTACTGCGATGTAAATGTTTTAGGTGAAGAAGTCTGAAGAAAAGGAGCACGAATTTGCTAAGGAAGCCAGGTAAGTGAATGTATTAAGATTTCCGGCCATTAAGGCCCTACATCTTAAGGGTACTAAATTAGTTATGTGTTTGATGTTTGTTTTAAGTTAGTAAGATGGTTGTACTTGGATGATTTACGGATGTTTGAGAACTATGTTATATGATGTTCTGATAGAGTCTATGAAGTCGACTGTCTAGTATGATATTTTCCATAGTCTGATGATTTAAGAACATTCGTGTCATGCATCATGATTTACTTCTCAAGCATATGAAAATGATTTATGAGCATGTTTTTCCCCCATGAACAAGATATGAGAATGAATATGAAACTTATGCAACCGGATTGAGGGTTGGAGGCAGGTTTGGCGTATGTCACTGTCCAAAGAGAAGGACCATAAATACGGCCCGAAAGGGACTATGTACACTTGCACTTTCATCCCCCCTTTACGGCACAAATCCTCCCTTAATCCATATGATGAAAGTGATGAACAAGAACACGAATAAGAATAAGAGAACAACATGAAACGAACATGATCATGATTTTCTTGCAACTATGCATTCACGTATACATGTTAGTATTGCATTCCTTACTAAGCATTAAGCTTATAGTTTAAACCTTATGATGTAGGTGACGAAATATCAGGTGAGGATTTCAAATTCAATGATTATGTCTAATGCTGGTTGCAGGATGGTACTCAATGGGGGGAAGTCTATGGCTAGCAGGCGATTACGACCCGTGGTTATGCTCATTTTATGTCAGTAAGATTTATGAGAAAACTGATGTCTAAGTAAGATAAGATCATGTTTTTAATTTGGACTTGAAATTGTCTGGTTCAACTTCTGAGTTTGAGGATGATTGTAAGAACCTAGGACATCCTACTTTATATGAGTCTTCCGCTTACGTATCCTGAACGAGCCTACGATTTTTATTCGTTTAAGGTTTATGCCCATCAAGTTGAAATGTGTGTGAGTCGAGGTATTTCCTGTTGATTGAAGTTGCTTGATGATTATTGTGTTTTACTGCTAAATGTTAGAAGCTGGATGAATGAATCATCTGGCTGACGTCACCAGTGAATGGTGAACGTTTGTTGTTCACTGGATGATGTCTCTTATCGGATGAGGTAAGTGAGTCACGTGTTTTGCACATGCCTACCGGAAGATGTCTCTGACGGATGAGGACATCATCCGGCTGACGTTATCGGTGGATGGTGAACGATTGTTGTTCACCAGATGATGTCTCTCACTGGCGATGTTAAGTAGTCAAGTGAGATGCACATGATAACTGGGCGATGTAGTGTATTTCAAGTACCGGATGATGTAAGTGTAGTTTGTCGTCTAGTGACCGGGCGATGTAGTGTATTTCAAGTACCAGATGATGTAAGTGTAGTTTGTCGTCTAGTGACCGGACGATGTAGTGTATTTCAAATACCGGATGATGTTCAATGGATTACGTGCATTGCACATGCCCATCGGTAGATGACCTCTACCGGGCTATGTCCATTGAGTCACGCGAAGTGCACGTGACGATCGGTGGATGTGTCTTTCTTACCGATAAAGTCTGCAACTCCAAGCAACCCGAGATCGATAGAGTCGGGTGATCTAAGGACACCTTCTTCCAACCCGATTTCCTTATGTGGTTAATGGCTTAACATTGTCGTATAATTCTGCGACTTAGCATGTCAATAGTTTAAAGAAGAAGTCGAGTTTATGAAGGGTTCAGTTTCGTCTAATACTGAAATGTTTCAGAGTTCTGTATTTTTAAAAAAAATATATATATAATGATATAACATGAAGTAGATTGGATGAAACAGAGAACAAGCCAGTACTTATCCGAAGGATGTTTATGTTTATGTCGCGGCCTTTAACGGGGTCGTTATAATTATGGTATCAAAGCCAAACAGGGTTCTAAAATCGATTCTGTAGACTGCCTTCCAGCACTGACTGCCACCTGAGTACACTCCGACAACTGTAAGTATTTATGATTTTAGTAAATGTCATTAAGTTAAGATGTATTTATGAATATTTGTTTAGGAATCTCAAAATGGTAAGTGGTCAGCAAAGAGAGACCAATGAGGACAGCAATGTCATTGCTCAGTTGACAGAGTTGGTCATGCGCCAATCTTGCCAGATCGAACAGCTGATGACTGCCAGAGAAGAACAAGCGAATTCTAGTTCAAATGCAGCTCAAGATCATTGTGGCGAGCGTTTTCACTGGCTTCGACCCCCGACATTTAATGGTCGAGTTTCAGACCTTGTTTATGCTGAGGAATGGATTCAGAAGATGGAGGACATGTTCAGGTATGCAAAAGTTGAGGACGGAGATAAGGTTACGTGTGCTGTCTTTCTCCTGGAACTTGATGCAAGGAATTGGTGGAACTCAATCCAGAGCACCGCTAATGCAGAAGCTATGACCTGGGAAATGTTTAAGACTGCCTTCTTTGACAAGTACTTCAGCCGAGCTGTTCGGGCCAGCAAGAAAATGGAATTCATGCAACTACGTCAAACCGGTTCTGTGGCTAATTACATCTGTACGTTTGAGGCACTGTCTCGGTTTGCACCCCGTCTGGTGGATGATGAGGAGGACAAGATTAACAAGTTTGTCCACGGGCTGAAGCCGAGCCTCTTCCAGGGAATGAAGACTGCAGGGATCTATAACATACCTTATTCCAAATTGGCTGCTAAGGCTTTGGAATTGGAAGAGGTAGAGTTGGCAGTACGAGGACAATGTGAACCGCCAAGGAAGTTTTTCAAGGATACTCAGCCACCACCGCGCCAGGGCAGAAGTTGGCAACCACAACTGAACAGAGGGCCACAGCAACAGTAGAAAGGTATAAAGAGACCCTTCAATCCAAATAATGACCAAGGAAAAGGAAAGCGACCTCTGGCTCCTCTATGCCCCACCTGTCAGAAGAACCACCCCGGCCAATGCTAGTTACATTCTGGCCGCTGTTATAGATGTGATAAGGTTGGACACGTGGTCAGAGACTGCCCTATGCCGCCAGACCCGAATCGAGTCAGGGTAGCGCCAAGGGTTTATGCTTTAATGGAGGATGAAGATGCCGAGCAGCACACAGTCATAACAGGTACTATTATGGTTTGTGGTATTTCTGCTTACACACTTATAGATACAGGGGCCACACACTCGTTTGTATCAACCCTGTTTGTACTTGAGCTTAAACTAGAACTCATGCCAGCTGAGAAATCATTTATTGTCATGTTACCGTCGGGGAAGTCCCTACATTCTATTGAAAGGTGATGTTATGTCCTTAGGAGATAAGAAGCTATATGTAGAACTGATCGTAATCGATATGAGAGGATATGAGGTCATACTAGGGATGGATTGGTTATTCAGGCATTATGCCACGATAAGTTGTAGGTCTGGATTAGTTGAGTTCCGACCCCCGAATGGTGATCGGTATTCCTTCCAAGCTATCCAAAAACTAAGTAAAATGCCAATTATTTCCTCACTAGAGACTCAACGTGTGACAACCCCGACCCCACGTCGGTGCCGCCACGACCTGTGTCGTGCGTGCATACCTTCATATACATACGTGTTACCCTTGCCCGTTCTCACTAATTTTTTTTTTCCTTTCGTTCGTTCGTTCGTTCGTTGGAGAACGGACTCGGGCATCAATCCACATTTATCGACATTTTGGCTCTAACTTAAAACGTACCCGAAATGACTCATCTAGGGTCGGGAATCATCAAAAGAGCCTTAAACAAGTTGGGCATAAGGTTCGTCAACGTTTAAATCACTAAAACGAGATTAAAACTATTTTTCGAAAAAACTTCGTCTAAGTTTTCGGGTCCTTAAAACCTCTCTAAAATAATTGGGGATCGCTCGTAAAATATGTTTAAAAAGTATCGTAAAAGGTCAGGTTAAAACGTGTTTTGAAAAGTCGAATTGTAACACCCGAGATTTTCAAGAGAAAATAAAATGATAGGTGATTGTTTAATAAATAATTGTTTTAAGTAATTTAAAAGAAAAGTAAATAAATTTGGTTAACCTAATTGGTTAATTAATTTAGATTCGGGCACTTCCAGTGAAATTAAGCCGTGGGTTATAATTAAGAACGAGATTTAACAAAATTTACGGAAGAGCAAAACGGTATATTAATGTGTTAATAGGATTATTGATATTAGTATTATTATTATTATTATTATTATTAAAAATAATAATAATAACATAAAAATAAACAACAGAATGGCTTAGCCATTCTGTTGCTCGCGAACACCGAAGGCAGGGGAGGAGAGGCGCGTGACGCGAGCGGCGATCGACGACCACCGCCGGTGATTTCCGACCCTCTCCGACCAGACGCCGGTGACGAGGAGATTACGGCCTGTCTCCGCGCACGAACCGACGGTATGGCTCGGTTTTCTCCTCTGTTTTGGTTCGGTGTTCGCCTTGTTTCGAGTCTGTTCATGGCCGTGGGTGGCGAGCTCGATTGAGCTCCAACCACCGGCCAAAATGGGCTGCTTCCGGCGTGGGTTTGCCAACCCTTGGGCCGGCTATTGTTGCTTGGTCGTGGAATGCCCAATTTGGGCGAAAATCAGTGAAGTCGATTTAGGGCATTTCGGTTTTGGTGAGTGTAGCTTCGATTTTTGATTAGATTATTCTAATTGCGGGTATATGTGGTCGATTGAGGAGGAAATGAGTGGAATTTGGTGAAAAATCGAAAAAGGGGAATTTTTCGATTAAGGGCAGATTCGGGTTTTTGATGTTTTGGCCTAGCTAGGGTTGTTTGTTTTTAAATTCCTTTTGGCAGATTAAAATAGGTTATTAGAGGAGTACGTGGCCGCTGGAATCGTTCGATTCCGATAACCGACGCAAAAGTTACGCGCGTTTGAAATTTTGAGTCGGTTTTTACCGAACCCAAATTAGTGGCCGTTTAATTAGGTTTTAGTTAGAAATCGATGGTATTATGCTTTTAGACTTATCAGTGAATACACTTGTCATTATTTAGGTAGATTAAATGAATTGATAGTTATTGGTGGATTTAGGTTAAAGTTTGAATATTGGAGATTATTGGAAAACCATTAATGGAGGTTAAGTAAATTGTGAGCACCACGTGCTCGATGAAATGTCCGAATGGAGAAAATGAAAATTTTAGGAGAAATTACTTTAGCTGGGAGCTTAGTTTAAGTTTGGGATTCGTTTATTTAGGATTGATTTTAATGTCCTTTATTTATGAAATGCTATAGGTAGAGACGACTTTCGGACGGTGCACGGCATAGCTAGGACGCCAGGTAAGTGGATGTTAGGTTTCCAGCCCTTAAGCCCTACATCGTGTCAACGTTAGGTTTTTCTGTTTTGATGATGATTTTCTGATTGTGGGATCTTGAAGTGTCGGGTAGCCTAGGTTATTAGTTAATAGTTGTTTGATAGGTTCGTAGTGATTAAAGCATGTCTATGTATGTTTATGAATTGTTCGATGATATGTCATATGTGAACTCCTCATGCATCATGTTTTATAAAAGGTGCATACGAACTATTTACGAGCATGTTTTCACGATGAATTGAACGATAATGATTTAAAGATGATATGTGAAACGTTGAAGTAAAGAACGATCAGGTGAATGATGTATGTTTCTCATGTGAATGATCTATGTTCCTCATGTGAATGATGTATGTTTCTCACGGGGCAAGTTATGTATGTTCTTACAGGGCAAGTCATGTATGTTCTTACAGGGACAAGTCATGTATGTCCTTACAGGGAAAGTTATGTTTCTCACGGGGCAAGTCATGTATGTTCTTACAGGGCAAGTCATGTATGTTCTTACAGGGCAAGTCATGTATGTCCTTACAGGGCAAGTTATGTTTCCCACGGGGCAAGTCATGTATGTTCTTACAGGGCAAGTCATGTATGTTCTTACAAGGCAAGTCATGTATGTCCTTACAGGGCAAGTTATGATTCTTACGGGGCAAGAAAATGGTTTAACAAAACGAAACGAAATAAACATGTTTTATGAAAAGTCACGCATTCATGCATACGTCATCCATAGAGCATTCCCTTACTAAGCATTAGGCTTACTGTTTATGTTGCATGATGTAGGTGACAGGCGTGAAGGTGAGAGTTCCTCATGATGACAAGGAATAGGTGGTCGACGGGTGGTGCTCGTGGCGACGGGGTGTGTTTTGGCTTGGCTTGATGATCCGGTGGTGTGCCCCGAACTGTTTTGGTGGCAAATGATGTGAGTTAGTTTTTGTTGGTTAGTAGGTCTACGTGTAGGTTTTGTTTGTGAAAGTATGGAAATGTTTAAGTATATGGATTAGATGTTTTGGTAGAAAAATGTATGAAAAGTCGAGTGTTGATGTATATGTAGTGGAAGTAGAACGTTTAGAATGTGGAGTCTTAATTTTAGAATATACTGGAACTGTTTGGTTGTTTTTGGTTATTTTAAAACAGGTAAGGATACGCTCGATTTTTAGAGCGATCCACGCAGTTCGTTTTCTTGAATTTTTTCGAAATTGTAGGTTATATTAGTGTCGTGTTTTGATGATCGACGAATGAGTGATTTTAAGGGATTTCAACAATCCGAGACTTCGATTGAATGGTTTAGAAGTCGAAACGTTATGAGTGATATAAAAAGAAAAATTTACGTAGTTACGAGAGTTTAGAGTTAAGGTTAGTTTGTTTAAGGGTTTTGGGAAATGTTTAAAAAAAAAAAAAATTAGAGAAGTAATGATTATGTCACGGCAAGTCCGTGGCGGCCCTGATCGGGTTGGGGTCGTCACAGTTATGGTATCAGAGAGACGGAGTTTTAAAAGCGAGTTCTGTGATATGCCTGCCAAAAACACACCGCCGCACGAGGACTCTCCAACGACTGTAAGTATTTAAGTTTATGTTTGATTCATAGATGTTTATATTATTTTGTCTTGTATTTGTATTGTGTCTAGGAACAAGAAAATGCCGAAAGCACCTAGACAACCTGAGGAGAATCTCATTAGCTAGCTTATAGACATAGTGCACCGACAATCAGAACAGATAGAGATTTTACTCAACCGAGATGGGAATGGTAGTGGACAAGGTAGTGTTTCATGGAACCGAGGTAGAGAACAAACTAGGCAATTTCAACCTCCAACGTTTGGTGGATGTGTTATGGATCCGATCCAGGTTGAGGGGTCCCTCGATGATTTTCGTCACCCCCAGTCGATGAAAGGCCACCACCAGTGAGGGACATTAAGAGGCCCAACGATTCCTCGATTGTGCAGGATAGGAGTAAACGACCCCGAGGAGCTCGTCAAGCTCCTTCGTGCCCTACATGTCGGAAGTGTCATTTCGGGGAATGTAAATTGTATTCAGACCGATGTTTTATGTGCGAATAAAAGGGGATCACTAGAGCCAGGGATTGTCTAGGGCAGAGCAAGAAGCTACCAAGTGGTCCCTCAAGGACAATTGTTATAACCGAGGATAGGGAAGCTGCCCAACCAAGTGTGGTTCCTAGTATAATTTTATTTCGGTAGTCTATAGAATGAAGAACATTAAAATAGAGGTGTAGTTTAGAGTAAGAATTTAATAATAAGATGTGTAAAATAGATAGAATTAGACAAAGGGTTGAAAAATATTAGGTGGGAGAGTTACTGGGTGAACAGGATAAAAGTGATGATAGATTAAATGCAAGACGACGTAAACTTTGGAGAGAAATAGTTATGCATTAAGATAGGTAACCTGACCTTGATACCACTAGTACGTCTAAGTGAATAAGAGGACGTAGTAGAAACTCGTATATCTTGGACTCGAGCTAAGTTGGAGTTATTTAGATGAAGACATTTTCGAGAGTTTAACTTAAGTAAACTATCGAGAGAGTAAGGGACGTGTTGCTTACTTTTACAAAGATAGTGCGAATGATCGATACAAAGTCTAGGATGTATAGTCAGGGTGGTTACATAGAAGTATTAGTATTGACAAATTTTGATGAGGGAAATATTGAGATCTAAGTGAGGTTGGTAAGTTAATAAATTTAGAGACAATAAAGGATCAAGGTTATACGATAGATGATACTCAAATTATATAATTTGGATGTTCTCTAGGAGATAGGTACCATCTTAGAGGACTAAGCAACGAAGGACAAATATTGATGCGTGAAAAGATTATGACCGCCACTAAATAGAAAAGAAGACTTAGTAAAGTTAAGAGTGACCAATAAATAGAAGATGCGTTAGGCAATTAGATGCTGCTTAACCTAGGGATATAAGGCAAAGTATGAGAGTTAGAAATTATTGGAAACGCCTAAGAAGTGTAACAAATTTTAAAGAAGGGTTTAGCACCTTAGATTGAAAGTCAAGTTTAGAGGTCCAGTACACCTCGTTCAGGTTAGAGGAGCTGGTGAATTGACAAGGGTAAGTATCAATTATAGGAGATATAACAAGGATAAAAGATTTCAGATTCCTTGAGTCATGAGCGTCAGGAGTTAAGAGTTGAGTCTATAGTAATATAGTTTAAGTTAAGAACCCCGAATATGGGGCTTATTTCTGGGATGGATGTAAAAATCGTCATTACTCAATAGGTGGTTAAAACCATGGATCAGTCAAAATTTAGCGCCTAAGTAGTAATTGAGGAAATATGAAGAATGAGATCAGATTAGGTGAGTTAGAAAGCTTGGCCTATAAGGGATTAAGTGAAGGTCGATTCATATGAGAATTTAAGGAAGTGAACTCGATCACTTTATTATTTGCTTGGAGATTGGAGGATTGATGGGTCTTGTGGTATGAGCCATGGCATGCTTAGTTCCGCTAAAGGTAATGGATGCTTTTAAGTTTTTGGGAAAGTAGAAGGACGAGATTTGGGAATTTTAGAAGATTAGGGTTAAGATTGTAAATCTATTTACAACAAGTTTGCTAACAAGAAAATTGTTAGATAAATCATTGTGAAGAAGCCAAGGAGAATATTTAGAACCTGACTAGAAGGAATGAAAGATAGTGGACTAGATCGTAACTTTGGAGGAAGTCCTTGTGAGATATTAAGAATGAGGGTAGGACATTTTGTTTGATTAAATAAAGGGTTTAGATCTGAAGTTATACTTGAATGTGAAGTCGTGCGAATCGAGGGATTGGATGAGAGGAAGAATGACTTGCACGATGACTGTGCAAGTGAGCTTAGAAGTGAAGTTAGAACAAGAGGTATTAGGAAAGTTTCGACTCGTAAGTTGCGTCGAATTGTTTATACACCTTTTAGGGTGTTGGGTGAATAGTTGAACGATTTTGTTTAGACTTAAGAATTTGTTAGTGATTGATGAAAACCGAGGCACAAGTTGGACAAACGAGCGTTGTGGACATAATTATAAAGACTTAGAGAATACTTTGAAAGAGAAGGGGGTAAATTTAAGTATTCATAGCCCCGAGTACTAGGATTGTATTTGAGTGACTAGTGGAACGTCATGTTTGCCCAATGTCCATGGGTGTATGGGTGCGAGTGATGGATTAAAATTTGATGGTAAGGTATAGGAGGACTTGGAAGTGGAAGAATTAGGATAAGAAGGCTATGTACTAGGTCCTTCGTATTAAGTAAGAGAAGAAACTTCGAGGAATTATGATGGCTATAGATGCGTTAGATTGATGTGGTATGAGAAAAATAGGGAACTAATTGAATTTAATTCGAGGAAAACTAGAGTGGAGGTTGAGTTGGGAGAGATTTGAGAGATTAAGTGATGATGGATTAGGTTGAAACAACGGACGTATGAGTGATTGAGTTACAAATGCATAGTTGGGAGAATCACAAATTTGAAAATCTAGGAATTGCCATTACATGATAGATGATTAAGCTTATAGTGTAATCAAGATTTAGTATTGCAACAGTAATTACGGTGGTAGCGTTGGAGTGAGAAATAAGAGGATTGACTAAGCAACAATTTTGAGGACAAAATTTCATTTAAGGAGGGAAGGATGTAACAACCGGTATTTTAAGAGAAAACAAAATGATAGGGTAATTGTTTAATAAATAATTGTTTTAAGTAATTTAAAAGAAAAGTGAATAAATTTGGTTAACCTAATTGGTTAATTAATTTAGATTCGGGTATTTCCAGTGAAATTAAGCCGTGGGTTATAATTAATAATGAGATAGAATTCGAAAGGGTCGAAAACATGGAGGCAAAACGGTAAGTGATGGTTTAGTAATGTTTAATAGAAATTATTATTATTATTATTATTATTATTATATTATTATTATTATTATTATTATTTTATAAAAATAAAATCAACAAAATAGCCGAGGCTATTCTGTCGAGCCCCGAACGCCGAAGGCCGAGAGCGAACAGGGGAGAAGAGGGAGCGCGACGTTCATCGACGCATTCCGACCCTCTCCGACTAGACGCCGGCGACGAGGAGATTCCAGCTTGTCTCCGCGCACGAACCGACGGTAAGGCTCGGTTTTCTCCTCCGTTTTGGTTCGGTGTTCGCCCTGTTTCGGGTCTGTTCATGGCCGTGGGTGACGTGCTCGATTGAGCTCCGACCACCGGCCGTTTTTGTTCACTTCCGGCGTGGGTTTGCCAACCCTTGGGCCGGCTATTGTTGCTTGGCCGTGGAATGCCCAATTTTGGCGAAAATCAGTGAAGTCGATTTAGGGCATTTCGGTTTTGGTGAATGTAGCTTCGATTTTTGATTAGATTATTCTAATTGCGGGTATATGTGGTCGATTGAGGAGGAAATGAGTGGAATTTGGTGAAAAATCGAAAAAGGGGAATTTTTCGATTTAGGGCAGATTCGGGTTTTTGATATTTTGACCTAGCTAAGTTCGTTTGTTTTTAAATTCCTTTTGGCAGATTAAAATAGGTTATTAGAGGAGTACGTGGCCGCTGGAATCGTTCGATTCCGATAACCGACGCAAAAGTTAAGCGCGTTTGAAGTTTTGAGTCGGTTTTTACCGAACCCAAATTAGTGGCCGTTTAATTAGGTTTTAGTTAGAAATCAATGGTATTATGCTTTTAGGCTTATCAGTGAATACACTTGTCGTTATTTAGGTAGATTAAATGAATTGATGATTATTGGTGGATTTAGGTTAAAGTTTGGATATTAGAGATTATTGGAAAACCATTAATGGAGGTTAAGTAAATTGTGAGCACCACGTGCTCGATGAAATGCCCGAATGGAGAAAATGAAAGTTTTAGAAGCGATTGCTTTAGCTAGGAGCTTAGTTTAAGTTTGGGATTCGTTTATTTAGAATCGATTTTAATGTCCTTTATTTATGAAATGCCTTAGGTGGACACGGCTTCTGGACGGTGCTCGGCTTGCTATGGACGCCAGGTAAGTGTGTGTTAGGCTTCCGGCCCTTAAGGCCCTACATTGTATCAACGTTAGGCTTTTCTGTTTTTGATGATGATTTTCTGATTGTGGGGTTTTGACGTGTCGGGTAGCCTAGGTTATGAGTTAATAGTTGTCTGTTAGGTTCATTAAAGCATGTCTATGTATGTTTGTGAATTGTTTGATGATATGTCATAGGTAAATTCCTCATGCATCATGTTTTATAAAAGGTGCATACGAACTATTTATGAACATGCTTTATGAAATGTCAAGATAACGAACGATCATGAGTTCCGAATGATGTATGTTTCTCACGTGGCAAAGTGTATGTTTCTCACGGGATAAGATGTATGCTTCTCACGGGATAAGATGTATGCTTCTCACGGGATAAGATGTATGATTTCTCACGGGGCAAGTCATCTGTTTCTCACGGGGCAAGTTATGATTCTCACGAGGCAAGAAAATGGTTTAACGAAAAGAAACGAAACGAAACAAAACTGTTTTACAAATGTCATGCATATATGTAATGTTATGTTTAGTGCACCCCTTACTAAGCATTAGGCTTAATGTTTATGTTGTATGATGTAGGTGACAGGTGTGAAGGTGAGAGTTCCTCTTGATGGCAAAGGATAGGTGGTCGACGGGTGGTGCTTGTGGCGACGGGGTGTGTTTTGGCTTAGCTTGATGATCCGATGGGGTGCCCCGAACTGTTTCGTGGCAAATGGATGTGAGTTAGTTCTGTTGGTTAGTAGGTCTACGTGTCGGTTTTGTTTGTAAAAGTATGAAAATGTTTAAGTATGTGGATCAGATGTTTGATAGAAAAAGGTATGAAAGTCGAGTTTTGATGTATACATAGTAGAAGTAGAACGTTAGAATGTGGAGTCTTAGTTTTAGAAATATACTGGAACTGTTTGGTTATTTTGAAACAGGTAAGGATACGCTCGATTTTTAGAGCGATCCACGCAGTTCGTTTTCTTGAGTTTTTCTGAAATTGTAGGTTATATTAGTGTTGTGTTTTGATGATCGACGAACGAGTGATTTTAAGGGATTTCAACAATCCGAGACTTCGATTTAATGGTTTAGAAGTCGAAACGTTATGAGTGATATAAAAAAAAAAAAAATTTACGTGGTTACGAGAGTTTAAAGTTAAGGTTACGTTATGGTTAGTTTGTTTAAGGGTTATGGGGAGTGTTTTAAAAAAAAATGATTAAGTGAATACGTCACGGCAAGTCCGTGGTGGCCCTGATCGGATTGGGGTCGTCACAAAGCAGAAGGTTCCGGGAACGCTTCAATGTTAAGCAGAAGGTTCCGTGAACGCTTCGATGTTAAGCAGAAGGTTCCGGGAACACTTCGATGTTAAGCAGAAGGTTCCGAGAATGCTTTGATGTTAAGCAGAAGGTTCCGCGAACGCTTCAATGTTAAGCAGAAGGTTCTGCGAATGCATCGATGTTAAGCAAAAGGTTCCGCGAACGCTTCAATGTTATGCAGAAGGTTCCGCGAATGCTTCGATGTTAAGTTGTAACACCCGGTTTATTAGAATTAAAATAATCTATTAATCTTCTAAGTGTGAATTTTATAGAATGAAATTAGGGGTAAAATCAATTAGGTTAATGAGTAACTAAGTGAGGGCATAAGGGTAATTGTCAATTTTGCAAATGGATAACGTATTTAAGGAAAGAGTAAATGAGGTATAGCCGTCATACTCATTTCACTCTCGGTTTTCAGCTCAACCCAGCAGAGCTCTCTAGGCGATTTCCTCACCGATTCCTCCAACCCAGGTGAGTTTTGATTCGATTAATTGCTGATTTTAGTACCTAGGTAGCTTAAGGATCCCAACGTATGCATTTTGTTAATGTTACGAGTGAGAGATTCTGCTTGAGGATTAGAGCAGAATCGGGAATGTTAGATAAATAGAAATGCCCAACCCACTCCTTAGATTTCTGAATAGCTTAGATTGAGGTTTAACGTTCTGTTTATGAATATAGGTGAACAAACCCCCGAAGTAGCTCTTAACCGAGCATTTGCAAGGAATCCAGGTAAGTAAAGTATTGCTTGTGCCTTCGGGCCTACATCACAAAACAGTAGGTTTATGTATGCTTGAATATTTCTATTGTCCATGCATCATGTTTTTGTTAAAAGTTACGAAAATGAATTTCATGTAAGGAATGGTAAGGTATGAACTGTATGCGACAGACAAACTATTAAGGGAACTAATCCACCCCTTAACTTATGAAGGGATTTAGACATTGGGAGAATTGATCCCACTCCCAAGGGAACCATGGGATCAGATCAGCTGTTAAGGGAATTCATCCGCCCCTTAATTGAGTATGAGGATGTAGACATTGGGAGAATTGATCCCACTCCCAAGGGAACCATGGGATCTGATCATGATATGAACGAATATGTATGCCACTGAGAGGAGAAAATAGAAACTGCATATTTAGGAGTTTAAGCTCAGCATTTTATTTCATTCATATACTGCTTTACTTACTTAGCATTAGGCTAATAGATGAGTTTTGTGATGTAGGTGAAGAAGTGTTAGCAGGTGTGTCTCCTGATCATGTTGAGGAATAGTGGACGTTGGAGGAGTGCATTCAGGCCTCGACATGGTAACTGATGGGGCGGTTTAGCATGTTGTTTACAAATGTAGAGGCTTAGTGGATAATGATTTAAATTGAGTATATGGAGTTTTTAGTAAAGGAGATTACAGCTGCTTGACTTCGTTTTCGAGAATTTCTGATTTTCATGTTCTTACTGATTTTGATCAATACAATGACTTGGAGTGTTATGAATGGATTTTTTGTAAAATGTTTTAAGTCTGTTAGATAGTCGAATCTTTCTCGGGTTATAGACAGGTTGTTTAGTCCATTGGTGGGAACTGAATAATTTTGTATCAGTGGATATGTGTAGAGGTTTATTGCGTTCTGTTGAAAGGAATTGTGTTGATGTCTATCGGAAGAGGGAAGTCTACCGGTAGATGTCTCATGTTTGTCTTCCGGCTGACGTCATCGGAAGAGTAAAGCATTTGTCTTCCGGCTGACGTCATCGGCAGAAGAAGTGTAATGGAAGTCGGGTGAGTATGTCTTCCGGCTGACGTCATCGGAAGAGTAAAGCATTTGTCTTCCGGCTGACGTCATCGGCAGAAGAAGTGTAATGGAAGTCGGGTGAGTATGTCTTCCGGCTGACGTCATCGGAAGAGGAAAGCATTTGTCTTCCGGCTGACGTCATCGGCAGAAGAAGTGTAAGGGAAGTCGGGTGAGTATGTCTTCCGGCTGACGTCATCGGAAGAGGAAAGTAATTGTCTTCCGGCTGACGTCATCGGAAGAGGAAATAGGTATTTTGTCGTTTACTGACCGGAAGAGGGAATGGGTGTTTCGTCGTTTTCGGTTGATGCCGCTGACGTCACCGGAAAACGAAATAGGTGATTTGTCGTTTTGTCACTGATGAAGTCTTCGGTTTTCTATTTCTGCTTCTTTCGTTGACCTTGTCGTCGGCAGATGACTTCAACACTTCCGTTAATCACCCCAACAGTATATTCTACAGTTCGTCTAACTTCATAGTTGTTTAAATGATTTTCCGCTGCAAAGTTTTCAAATGTTTTGAATGTATAGAAAATGTCAAATTTTGACTGTCGAATGAAGTTTTAAAATTTATCCGAAAATTTCTTAGTCATGGTCAAGTAATGAGTAGCGACCCGGGTTCAGATAATTCGGGGCGTTACAGTATGGTATCAGAGACATGTTGCTAAACCGTTCAGAAGATTACTCATCAGTGCCAATCGTCGCATGAATATACTCCAACAACTGTAAGTGTTTATGTTAGCTTTAGTTATAAGATGTTTATGAGTATAGATAACCTTGTGCAGAACCTTATACAAATGGCTAGACGACCGGGGAGACCAAGAGTACCTAGGGAGATGCCAAACTTGAGGAGTGAAGAAGATTCAAGTGTAATTAGACAGCTGACGGAGTTGATGCGTCAGCAGACAGACATTGTGCGACAGCAATCTGACCAGTTAGGTGTGTTATTGAGTCGGGAACACAAGGAAGTGCCAATTCAGGTCAAGTCAATGAGCATTCAGGGGATAGATTTCGTAGGCTGCAACCACCCACATTTGATGGAAAGTCATCTAACCCGATTGTCGCTGAGGAATGGCTTCGAAAGATAGAGAGCATGTTCAGGTGTGCCAATGTTGGAGAAGGAGAGAAAGTCATTTTGGCAACGTTTCATCTAGCCGGTGATGCGCAACTTTGGTGGGAGTCGCTGGAGATCACCACCGATATCGCAACCATGCCCTGGTCGCAATTCAAGGAAGTCTTTTACGAGAAATACTTTAGCACCACTGTCCAGAACGCTAAGAAGGTTGAGTTTTTGAGCTTGAAGCAGACTGGGTCTGTGGCAGAGTACAACAGACAATTTGAGTCTCTGTCAAGGTTTGCTGGATACCTCGTTCATAGGAATGAGGACAAGTGTTTCAATACCTGCAAGGTCTAAAGCCAGAAATTTACAGAGGAGTAAAGTATTCAGGCATCAAAGGCTTGTCATTCAGTGAAGTAGTGTCTACTGCATTGGAGGCAGAAGAAGCTGAAATGAAGTGTGCTGGACCAAAGGAAGCCCCGCGAAAGTTCTTTCAGCCCCACCAGCAGAGAGGGATAAAGAGGCCTGCTGAAGGCCAGGGTAGTCAGGGTACTGGAAAGAAGGTACCTGATGCCAAGAAGTTTCCTCAGTGCATGAAATGTATGAAGAGCCACCTGGGCGAGTGTAAGTTTGGGACTGGTAAGTGTTATAACTGTGAGGAGTTTGGACATTCGCTTAAGGATTGCCCGAAGCCCAGAGTCCTTCGATGTTTCAACTGTAATAAGACTGGCCACGTCATCAGAGACTGCCCAACGTTGAAGAGTGGCCCTGCTAAGATAAACCGAGAATATTTTCCATGATGGAGTCGGGCGAAGAGGACCAGCCCGCTGTTGTGTCAGGTACTATATTGGTTAATTCTATGCCTGCTTTTACCTTGCTAGATTCAGGAGCAACCCATTCTTTTGTTGCGTCTGCTTTTGCTGATAAGTTAGAAGTACAATCCACACCTTCTAGGCATGTATTCAATGTTGCTTTACCCTCTGGTGAACATTTACATTCCAACCAAGTGTTGCATGATTGCATGGTATTAGTAGGGGACAAAAATCTATCTGCTGATTTAATTGTTATGGATATAATGGGATTTGATGTAATCTTAGGAATGGATTGGTTGTTCAAACACCACGCCATAATTGATTGTAGGACTGGGATAGTTAGTTTCCAACCCCCTGGTGGTTTGAAACATACCTTCCAAGCTTCAGAGAAGAGTAAGGAAATGTCTGTTATGACTTCTTTAAATTTTAGACCTTCACCATGCAAGGAGTACTTGTGCTTCTTGGCATGTGTTCTAGATACACAACTTGTAGGTAAGGCAACTCCTCAAAATATCCTTGTTGTCCAAGACTTCCCTGAAGTGTTTCTAGATGACCTTCCCGGTTTGCCACCAGATAGAGAAATTGAGTTTGTTGTAGATGTCTACCCTGGAGCTGAACCTGTGTCTAAAAATCCCTATAGGTTAGCACCTGCAGAACTCAAGGAATTAAAAGAGCAGTTGGAAGAGTTGTTAGAGAAAGGGTTCATACGCCCGAGCTTTTCACCGTGGGGTGCACCTGTCCTTTTTGTCAAAAAGAAGGATGGATCAATGCGCATGTGCATCGATTATAGAGAACTGAATAAGTTAACTGTTAAGAACAAGTATCCCCTGCCTAGGATTGATGATTTATTTGACCAGCTCAATGGTGCAAGAGTTTTCTCTAAGATTGATCTGAGGTCAGGTTATTATCAGTTGAAGGTTAAATCTGAAGATATCCCAAAGACTGCCTTTCGCACAAGGTATGGGCATTATGAGTTTTTGGTTATGTCTTTTGGTTTGACAAATGCACCAGCAGCATTCATGGACCTTATGAACAGAGTGTTTCATGAGTATTTGGACAAGTTTGTCATTGTATTTATAGATGACATTCTAATCTATTCCAAAACCAAGGAGGAGCATGCAGAACACTTAAACTTAGTGTTAGGATTACTGAAACAGCACCAATTATACGCCAAGTTTTCTAAGTGCGATTTTGGTTGGACCAAGTTCACTTTTTAGGACATGTCATTTCTGGAAATGGATTATCTGTTGATCCAGCTAAGGTTCAAGCAGTTAGGGAATGGCCCCAACCGAAGAATGCCACCGATATCAGAAGTTTCTTGGACTAGCAGGATACTGTAGAAAGTTCATTGAAGGATTTTCAAAGATTGCTACACCTCTCACTAAGTTGACTAGGAAGAATGTAAAGTACACATGGACCGATGAATGTGACTTAGTTTCCAAACTTTGAAACAGAAACTGACCAATGCTCCTATTTTAACCCTTCCAGTTGAAGGTGGTAGTATAGTATTTACTGTGATGCATCCAAGATTGGTCTTGGTTGTGTGTTGATGCAAGATGGAAAGGTAATAGCCTATGCTTCTAGACAGTTGAAAACTCATGAGAAGAATTACCCTACACAGGACTTAGAATTAGCTGCTGTGGTATTTGCACTTAAAATTTGGAGACATTATTTGTATGGACAATCTTGTGAAATATTTTCCGACCATAAGAGCCTGAAGTACATTTTCACACAGAAGGAACTAAACATGAGGCAACGTAGATGGTTGGAATTGTAAAAGACTATGACTTTGAGATTAAGTACCATCCCGGTAAGGCGAATGTAGTAGCTGATGCTTTGAGCAGAGTGACAACATCAGTTTCAGCATTGATACTTGACTTACCATTAGCCTTAGAATCTGAATTCCTAAAGTTTAATCTAGAGGCAGTATCCAATGTAACAGCTATACTTTCGGCCATAACCTTAAGACCTACAATTCTTGAGAAAATAAGGGAAGCTCAGTCAAATGATGATGAATGCAGCAAGTACAAGTCAAGTATGGATTCTGCGGACAATTTAGACTTTAACTGTTCTTCCGATGGAATTCTTAAGTTTAGAAACAGATGGTTTGTTCCTGCCATTATGGAACTTCGGAATGAGATTCCTTCTGAGGCTCATTCTTCTAGATTCTCAGTTCACCCTGGGAGTACGAAGATGTATAAGGACCTTAAACAGCATTACTGGTGGCCAGGTATGAAAAGAAGTGTGGCAGAACATGTTGATCATGTTTGTGTTGTCAGCAGATTAAAGCCGAGCATCAGAGACCCTCAGGAACATTACAACCTTTACCAGTTCCTGAATGGAAATGGGAACAAATAACCATGGATTTGTTGTGGGACTACCTAGGACAACTAAAGGACATGATGCAATTTGGGTGATAGTTGACCGTTTGACCAAATCATCCCATTTTCTGCCCATGAAGACGACATACTCGATGGATCAACTTGCTGAGTTGTATGTTCAGGAAGTTGTTAGATTGCATGGAGTTCCAAGCACCATAGTTTCGGACCGAGATGCTAGATTTACATCTAAGTTTTGGAAGAGTTTGCACAAGGCAATGGGGACTCAGCTTAGTTTCAGTACAGCTTTCCACCCTCAAACAGATGGACAATCAGAAAGAACCATCCAAACATTAGAGGATATGCTCCGGGCATGTGTTTTGGATTTTCAAGGTTCTTAGAGCAAGTATTTGCCCTTGGTGGAATTTTCTTATAACAACAGTTTTCAGGCAACAATAGGAATGACACCGTATGAAGCATTATATGGACGAAAATGTAGATCACCTTTGTACTGGGATGAAGTTGGTGAAGCACAGTTACTTGGTCCTGATGTTGTGCAGCAAACTGTTGAGAAGGTTGCTCTCATCCGTCAGAGGATCTTAACAGCTCAAAGTCGACAGAAAAGTTATGCTGACAGAAGACGCAGAGAGTTAGAGTTTGAAGTTGGTAGTGAGGTTTTTCTTAAGGTATCACCATTCAAAGGAGTTGTAAGATTTGGGAAGAGAGGGAAGCTTAACCCAAGATATGTTGGACCTTTCTCAATCTTGAGGAGGATTGGGAAATCAGCATATGAACTGCAATTGCCAGACTCTATGGAAGGAATCCACAATGTGTTCCATATTTCTATGCTTAAGAAGTGCTTAAGGGATCCATCTCAGATTGTGGAACAACAGAACATTGAAATTCAACCCACACTGACCTATGAGGTGAGACCAGTAAGAATCTTGGATTATGCAGTGAAGGTATTACGCAACAAGGAAGTTCCACTAGTAAAAGTCTTATGGCATAATCAGAATATAGAGGAGACAACATGGGAACGCCAGCAAGACATGATGGACCAGCATCCAAGATTGTTCAGGTACTGAATTTTGAGGACAAAATTCTTTTAAGGAGGGTAGATTGTAACACCCGGTTATTAGAATTAAAATAATCTATTAATCTTCTAAGTGTGAATTTTATAGAATGAATTAGGGGTAAAATCAATTAGGTTAATGAGTAACTAAGTGAGGGCATAAGGGTAATTGTCAATTTTGCAAATGGATAACGTATTTAAGGAAAGAGTAAATGAGGTATAGCCGTCATACTCATTTCACTCTCGGTTTTCAGCTCAACCCAGCAGAGCTCTCTAGGCGATTTCCTCACCGATTCCTCCAACCCAGGTGAGTTTTGATTCGATTAATTGCTGATTTTAGTACCTAGGTAGCTTAAGGATCCCAACGTATGCATTTTGTTAATGTTACGAGTGAGAGATTCTGCTTGAGGATTAGAGCAGAATCGGGAATGTTAGATAAATAGAAATGCCCAACCCACTCCTTAGATTTCTGAATAGCTTAGATTGAGGTTTAACGTTCTGTTTATGAATATAGGTGAACAAACCCCCGAAGTAGCTCTTAACCGAGCATTTGCAAGGAATCCAGGTAAGTAAAGTATTGCTTGTGCCTTCGGGCCTACATCACAAAACAGTAGGTTTATGTATGCTTGAATATTTCTATTGTCCATGCATCATGTTTTTGTTAAAAGTTACGAAAATGAATTTCATGTAAGGAATGGTAAGGTATGAACTGTATGCGACAGACAAACTATTAAGGGAACTAATCCACCCCTTAACTTATGAAGGGATTTAGACATTGGGAGAATTGATCCCACTCCCAAAGGAACCATGGGATCAGATCAGCTGTTAAGGGAATTCATCCGCCCCTTAATTGAGTATGAGGATGTAGACATTGGGAGAATTGATCCCACTCCCAAGGGAACCATGGGATCTGATCATGATATGAACGAATATGTATGCCACTGAGAGGAGAAAATAGAAACTGCATATTTAGGAGTTTAAGCTCAGCATTTTATTTCATTCATATACTGCTTTACTTACTAGCATTAGGCTAATAGATGAGTTTTGTGATGTAGGTGAAGAAGTGTTAGCAGGTGTGTCTCCTGATCATGTTGAGGAATAGTGGACGTTGGAGGAGTGCATTCAGGCCTCGACATGGTAACTGATGGGGCGGTTAGCATGTTGTTTACAAATGTAGAGGCTTAGTGGATAATGATTTAAATTGAGTATATGGAGTTTTTAGTAAAGGAGATTACAGCTTCTTGACTTCGTTTTCGAGAATTTCTGATTTTCATGTTCTTACTGATTTTGATCAATACAATGACTTGGAGTGTTATGAATGGATTTTTTGTAAAATGTTTTAAGTCTGTTAGATAGTCGAATCTTTCTCGGTTATAGACAGGTTGTTTAGTCCATTGGTGGGAACTGAATAATTTTGTATCAGTGGATATGTGTAGAGGTTTATTGCGTTCTGTTGAAAGGAATTGTGTTGATGTCTATCGGAAGAGGGAAGTCTACCGGTAGATGTCTCATGTTTGTCTTCCGGCTGACGTCATCGGAAGAGTAAAGCATTTGTCTTCCGGCTGACGTCATCGGCAGAAGAAGTGTAATGGAAGTCGGGTGAGTATGTCTTCCGGCTAACGTCATCGGAAGAGTAAAGCATTTGTCTTCCGGCTGACGTCATCGGCAGAAGAAGTGTAATGGAAGTCGGGTGAGTATGTCTTCCGGCTGACGTCATCGGAAGAGGAAAGCATTTGTCTTCCGGCTGACGTCATCGGCAGAAGAAGTGTAAGGGAAGTCGGGTGAGTATGTCTTCCGGCTGACGTCATCGGAAGAGGAAAGTAATTGTCTTCCGGCTGACGTCATCGGAAGAGGAAATAGGTATTTTGTCGTTTACTGACCGGAAGAGGGAATGGGTGTTTCATCGTTTTCGGTTGATGCCGCTGACGTCACCGGAAAACGAAATAGGTGATTTGTCGTTTTGTCACTGATGAAGTCTTCGGTTTTCTATTTCTGCTTCTTTCGTTGACCTTGTCGTCGGCAGATGACTTCAACACTTCCGTTAATCACCCCAACAGTATATTCTACAGTTCGTCTAACTTCATAGTTGTTTAAATGATTTTCCGCTGCAAAGTTTTCAAATGTTTTGAATGTATAGAAAATGTCAAATTTTGACTGTCGAATGAAGTTTTAAAATTTATCCGAAAATTTCTTAGTCATGGTCAAGTAATGAGTAGCGACCCGGGTTCAGATAATTCGGGGCGTTACATAAGTGTAGAGGTCGTGTTGTTGAGTTGCATCGTTGGGTTGTGTTGCATGGTTGAGATATTAAGTGTAGAAGTCGTGTTGTTGAGTTGCATTATTGGGTGGTGTTGCATGGTTAGCATGGTAGTCAGTTAAAGAGTAAGGCATCCTTTTTGGGTGCGGGCAACTAAGGCACCTTTTGGTGCAGGCAACTAAGGCATCTGTCGATGCAGGCAAACCTTGTTAGTAAAACTGTGTAAGTTAGGGTTGTGTGAGAGTCGTGTATGCATGTTTATATTTGTTATCCCCTACTTGATAAGATTAAACTTACGTGTGTGTGTTCTGTAGTGTAGGTGATGACAGAGTTACAGGTGAGCTAGACGAGGGAGCCAGGATTAGGTAGCATTCGGTGGCACACGGGGCACGCCTGTGCGGGCAGTTGTCGGGGCGCTTCGACCATGGTCTTCGGGGGATGTGGGGCTTTATAATTTGATAGTTTATTTTAGATGTCTGTTTGTAGAAATGATGGGAATGCGTAGCTAATTGTATTTGTTGTATATAATCATAGTTAAGGGTGATGTATCGCCCTATACTGTGAACTTTCTTCACTTAGGGATGTTAGTATTTTAGTTTCTCTCTTTATTGTTATTTGGAGATTTCGTATGCTGGTTATTTAAGTAAGAGTATTCTGGATTGGTTGGGTTTGGATTTTATGCTGGTATTTAGCATTTTGGAGGCGCCATTTTCAGGCGTTACTTTGCCGAAATTTTCGGGAAGGACGCCGTGGTACTTAAAGGTTAGAATTAAGGGAAATTAGTGAGTCTAGGCAGTTAGGTATGACATAAGAGAGCTTAGGGAGATTTAGCTCTAAATTCAGCCGTGTTAGTTTTTATTTATGATTTGGGGTTTATGAAAATTATGTTTTAACGTGGGATAGATTAGCAAAGTAGCGCTCCAAGCCAGGGTGGATTCGGGGGCGTTACAAAAACATATTAACTGATGTATATAAATAATAGGTTCCAAGGCTCGAGGTGAGATTTGGACTTTCTTAGATTTTTCGATACTTGGACTTGACTTTGCTAAGTTTGTTTGAAATAGAGGTTTATTTTTATCCCTAGTGTAACACCCGAGTTTTTCAGGTTCCCGCTCCAAGGTTATTTGTGTAAAAAAAGTAAATTAGGTCCGTTTGGCAAACGGAAGGTTTCGTTAGAACCCTAGGAATAAATATGAATATTTGGTGAAATAAGAAATTTTTGGAGAAACCAAATCGGTAGGTTAATTATGAGTTTAGACAAGAATATAAAGGGAGGGCATTTAGGTAATTTTCAAGTCAAAATAGTTATAAATTATAAAAAATCCCTCATTTTCCCTCATTTCCCTCTTCTCCCTATGCGACTCCCCTCTCCCTTGGGATTTCTTTTCTCCTCCTTCGCCGATTCTCCAACGCCACCGACTCCTCCGACTTCCGGCCATCTTCCTTCGAGTTTCCTTCCCTTAATCGACATTCTAGGTAAGTTGATACTTTGGACTAGTTTATCGTCGTTTTAGGGTGTTAGTCGATTTAGGGTTTGTGGGGAAACCGTTGGTTTTGGTAGAAATCGATAGTTTGACAATATTAATGCCCAATAGTGTTGTATTTATGATTTGTTGTGGTAGTTGGTGTGAATTGATGGTTTGGGTGAATATTAATGGTTAGGTTTTGGTGGTTGGAGGTTAGTAAAACACCATTAATGGAGTTAAGTAATTGGTGAGCGCATTGTGCTCGACGAAATGCCCGAAAGAAGTGAATATGAGTTTTAGGAAAAAGTGTTTTAGCTCGGGTTTTTGGTTTAGTTTTGAAATTGACGATTTAAAATCGATACTAATGACATGTTACGGAAATGCCTTAGGTGACCCAAGCTCTAAAAGGACGGTGCTCGGCATAGCTAGGACTCCAGGTAAGTGGCTATTAGGTTTTCCGCCCCTTCAGGCCCTACATGTATCGATGTTAGGTTTATGATGTTTTCTTATTGTGGGGCTTAAACTAGCCGGGTAGTCTAGGATGTTTCCTAGTAGTACTCAGTTAGATTCGTATATGAGTAAGATTCATTTATGTGTGTCATGAATGGTTAGATGATTGTTCGGAGTCTTTTTCTTCACGCATCATGTTTTCCCTTATGATTTAATGAAATGTTTTTGCATGCACGTTTCGAGTAAACGAAGTAAAGTAAATGAAATTGGAGGATGAGTAAGGCACGGGGCACGCGAATGGAAACTCAGGGCACGAAAATATGATAATGGCAACTCAGGGCATGAAAATATGACAATGGCAACTCAGGGCAAGTGTTTGGTCTACTGGGTAGGCGAGTGGTGCCCGTGCCTACTTATGCCTAATGATATATATGTATATGTTATGTAAAGTAAACAAACGAAAAAATGAACATGTTTTTGAAAGACCATGCATTATATATTCTCATGTTTTAGTGCACCTCCTTACTAAGCGTTAGGCTTAATGTGTTTATCGTATGATGTAGGTGGCGAGCACGAAGGTGAGGAACCTCTTCCTGATGATCATGCATAGATGGTCGGTGGTTTGAGCTTGTGGCGGCGGCGAGTGTTTTGGTTGGGCTGGATGATCCGTGGGTTTACTCCGAGCTTTTTGTGGTAAATAGGTGTGGTGTGGATTAATTTTGGATGATAATTTAGGGTGTATAGAAAAGTTTGATATTTTGATGATTTATGGTGGATAATGGATTGGAGTGATGTGTATTTTGAATGATCGATAAATGGATTTGTTTGAAAAAGATTTAGGAATTCAAATGTTCTTAGTGATGATTGATTGTGGACTAGGTTGGGTTGTCGTTTGATGATTTTAGGTGTTTTGAATTGTATGGGTACGCTCGGGTTTTAGGGCGATCCATGCAGTTTGTTCTCATGAATTTTAAACACGTGTCTGGGTATGTGTTAGAGTCGGGATCTTCGGGAGTATGAAGAATTTTGTGTTAAATGTTGGGTGGAATGATTCTAGGAAAGTTTCGGGTGAAGGGTAAGAGTTTAGAGAAGAAAAACTAGTTAAGGGAAAGGAAAAAGGGGAGGGGCGCGCGCAGGCCAGGCTCTGGTGCGCGCTGGCCGTGCGTGGTGCGCACGCGCACAATGGGCGCGCGCGGCGTGCGCGCTGGGCGCACCCGGAATGTGGCCCACACGATCGATCGTGACCGAGGCACGATCGATCGTGGGTTAGATGAATTTTCAATCGAAACACCCGAGAGGGCCCGACCGATCGGGCATTTGGCGAGATCGATCGTGGTTTAGATAAATTTTAGTCGGGAAACCCGAGCTGGCCCGATTAATCGGGCTCCGAGGCGCGATCGATCGTGACTGACTAGTGCATTCATTTTTATTTCCAACTTTTTACAACATGTTTCGACCCGACCCTTCATGATACTTTTAGCACGTATTTTACGGACGAACCCCACGTATTTTAAAAGATTCTAAGAGCCCAAAAACTGAGTCGGTATTTTCCGAGAAAAGGGTTTTTACATCGTTTCAATGATTTGAAAGTTGATGAACTTTATGCTTAATACGTTTAAGTCCAGGTTAAATTCTAAATGGGTCGTTTGAGGTGGTCAATTGTCTAAGTCCGTATTATTTTAGAGTATAGAGCAAAAGAAAAATTTTACGTGAAATTCCATGGGTTTAAAGTTAAGATTACGTAATGGTCCTTTCGTGGCGGCCCTGACCGGGTTGGGGTCGTCACACCTAGCATGTCATGCATTGTTTTATAAAAATTATTTTGAAACGTTTTCTTGCACCAAATTGACTTAATGCTCTATGCCTCTAATTGGTGGGTAACCCATGAGGAAGTTCTTCGAGAAACACATCTTGATACTTCATCAAGAGACTTTGCACCAGCTTGGGTATCCCTCCAATTTCAACAAGCTTATCTCGAAATAACAATAACACCATCAAATCTTCATTCTTGAGAACTCTTCTTATCTTCTTCTTTGCTACAAACATAATAGTCTTCAACCTACCTTCCTTTATCACTTCATAATCTCGAGCAACTTGTTCTGGATGTAGAGGTGCTAGTTGAATCAACTTGCCATTATATTTGAAGGAAATACAATTTGAATACCGTCATGAGTAATCCTCCTATCATATTGACACGGTCTCTCCAATGGTAGATGACTTGCACTCGTAGGAACAACATCACAAAACACATTATCATTAAAACTTTAAATAGAAAACTCAACCGTAGCTTGCTTGCTCACCTTTATGTCTTCTCGGTCATTTAACCAACTCAACTTGTAAGGAGTTGGATGTAAAATAGTCTCCAACTTCAATTTATTCACTAATTCCGAAGATACTACATGACACAACCTCCAAATTCATAATCAAAGAGCACAATTTATTTTTGATCTTGCATCGGCTATGGAAAATGTTTTCTCTTGATATCATCTCTTCTAACTTGAGTAGTAAATGTCTCCGAATAACCATAAGAAGATGATCCTCTTGAGCATGGAGGATCCCTACTACTTCTTCTTGGTCGGTTTCCTCTTGCTTTTCACATTCATCTTCACTTTCAATTTTATTTGTGTTCTCCCGCAATACCATCACCTTCTATTAGGACATTGGTAAGCAGAATGCCCTAAGTCGAGGCATTTGAGCTTTTGATATCTCTTGCCTTAGGCTTTGGTGTTTCAAAGGATAATTTTTTGTTTTCATTCGGTCTTAAAGTAGCACCCTTGATATGCCCACGGTCCCGATCCATCGAGCACAAGTCAATGTATGTATTTATTTATGTATTTTTATATATCTAATGGACTTGTGGAATTTTGTAGGTAAATGGATTCTCAAGGCTTGGAAGAATTAATGAAGAGGGAATTTGTTTTCCTTTGATTCAAATTGTGTAAACGAGCCTTGTATTTAATTATATATTTTAGAAACTTAGTTTTGTTTAAAACTCGTTAATTGGCAAACTTTAGCCATTTATAATGTATATTTTGGTAATACTCTTCAAAGGATAGCAAAGCAAGAGAGGAGCCAAGCTGAACCAGCCAAATCAAGAGAGGAACCAAGCTAAACCGGACTGAACCAAGGACTGAACCAAGTGAAGGCCAAGTAAGGAGAAACAAAGCTGAACCGCTTCACGCCCTTCAGCCTAAACAACCAAAACTGGTTTCACTGTCGCTGTTCACGCTCAGACCGAATCAGGAACGGATATATCCTTCTCGCAACGGTACTGCACAGCAGAATTCGTCGCCCTCGCGCAGAAGTCTCATCTTCTTTTCGGTGTATTTAGTCCCCTTGTAGTTCTGTAATTTCCTTAAGCCGTATTACATATTTTGAAACCAGAACGTGGTTGTTGTTCGGTCGGAGTGCTTCCGAGAGAGAGAGCGTCTGTCTCGGCGTCGCCGGCCGCGCACAGGCCTGATGGCCCGCCAAGTCTTCCTCGAGCTTTAAGGTTGCTCGGAGGGAATACTCGTCGCCGAAGGCGGCGAAACTTCAGTTCCCATTCGCTGTGAGTTCGTCGCTGGCAACGACGAATTTATCACCCAAAGCTTCGAAGCTTTTGGGCCAGCAACGGGCATTCACCCATTTCCATTTCCTCCCTTATCGGTTTCTTGTGGAAAAGAAATAGATTTGATCCCTCACCCACCTCACGAATACGTCTTTCCATTTTCGGTTTGTTTATTCTCTGTTTCGTTGTTTCTGCGTCTGTTTTGGGGTCTTCGGAGCACGATCTGTTGTTTCTTTTCAAGTATCCGCTTGCATGTGTCTCCACCCATGTGCAGGACTGTAGCTATCACCCTTCATGGCCGATCCTTGCATCGAGTTGGTGGAGATGTGAATGGACCTGAAGTTTTTGGAAAGAATCGATGAACACTTCCTTGACCGTTCATCTTCTTGCCTTTCAACTTTAGGCCAACAACAGATCATCCCAAGGTCTAATGTGTTGCAGGTCAACAATGTCTCAAAGAATCTGATAAAATCCTGATAAAACAGCAAGATTGATCTTATGGCTCCTCTAATTCACATCTAATTTGAGGATGTCAAAGCAGCAAGTACGCCTATGCAAATGATGTTCTGTTTGAGATTTAAATTGGAGCAAACCAAACTATTGTTTATAATGGGTTGGGAACAAACTCCTTCGCATCATGATGTCAAGAGCCTTCCAAAGTGCAGATTTTATCCTCACTCAAGGGTCTTCTTTTTATTGCAAATTACCCCGCCACAAATAGCATAGCTCGAAAAGTCAAAGGGAAACTAGTTCATCTTTTCCTCGTTGAAAATTATTACAATAAAAATGTGATAAACCTTCGTATCCAATCAAATAAAATTATCTCCATGGCAGATCCGTTCAGGAGGAAATTGACACTTGGAACAAGATTAAAAAGTCATGTCTTGGTGGCCTCATGTCTTGGAATCGTGATTCTCATGCGTTGGTTGCATATCCAAAATGTACTTGAGGAATCTCCTCTGTGTTCTGCATTTTAGTCCCATAACTATCATTGATCATGTTTATAAGGGTTCATCAATTTATATTTGTCTAATATATTCAGTTCCTTCGGTTGATGGTGCTCAAGCTTGGGAAATGGAGGAAGCTTGTATCACAATTTTGTGGAGATCTGCTGCAGCTCTTCCTTTTCTCATTCGCAAAGTATTGATGAAACAAAAGTGAAGAAAAAAAAATGAGAACCTCCCTTTTCAAATTTTAGTCAGTAGTATTTAGTCTACGTAGGATGATTGTCGGTATCATATATTAACTATACTTTGGTCGGACCCGACACGACGAGCCTCGACGCTTCTAGGATTGAGATCATGTTTCAACGGTTCATCAATTTATATTTGTATACTATATTCAGTCTCCTTCGTACATGGTAGCTCAAAGATGGGAATATTTGGAGGAAGATTTGTATCACAATTTTGTGGAGATCTTTGCTGTAGCTCTCCTTGTCATCATTGCAAAGGATCATTGATGAACAAAATTGAAGAAAAAAAAATGAGAATCTCCCTTTTCAAAGTTTAGTTAAGGAGGAATTTAGTCGCGCGTAGGAATGAGTCGTATAATATACTTAACTATATCTTTTTCAGGACCGACCCGAAGAGCTCGACGATTAGGTTGCGAGGGGTGGGAAATGAATAGTAAATTAAGAGTTTCAATTTACATGGATACGTTGGATTGTTAATAATCATGTAGGATTGCACATGGCATCTTAAAATAAGATATCTCTAAATTTTATATCCAAACAGTGTCTAGTCCCAATAAGACAGGCAAACATATAATCCAAACAATATACATATTCTAGACCAGCTTTCCCATATGTATGCATTAAGCATTTCTATATTGTAACATCATTATCAGAGTTGTCTAAGGAAGCTTTATAAACACAAATAGGTCACATGCACTATGACCGTTAAAAAGAGTTTATAAAATTTCTAAATATCCTATCCGGTCCGAAGCAAAGAAAAAAACTAGCTACCTCGATGGTTTTAACCTATGCCTCTTCTAGTCCTTTAAGTTGCCTTTGTTTTCCCGTTCTCGGGTGAACGATCGCGTTATCTGAAAAAAACTATGATTATCCATAAAATGAGTTTTACCCAGTAAATAAGTCTACGGCTGATGTATCGCCATATTACTGTGAACTTTCTTTCACTTAGGATGTTAGTATTTTAGTTTCTCTCTTTATTGTTATTTGGAGTTTCGTATGCTGGTTATTTAAGTAAGAGTATTCTGGATTGGTTGGGTTTGGATTTTATGCTGGTATTAGCATTTTGGAGGCGCCATTTTCAGGCGTTACTTTGCCGAAATTTTCGGGAAGGACGCCGTGGTACTTAAAGGTTAGAATTAAGGGAAATTAGTGAGTCTAGGCAGTTAGGTATGACATAAGAGAGCTTAGGGAGATTTAGCTCTAAATTCAGCCGTGTTAGTTTTTATTTATGATTTGGGGTTTATGAAAATATGTTTTAACGTGGGATAGATTAGCCAAAGTAGCGCTCCAAGCCAGGGTGGATTCGGGGGCGTTACAAAAACATATAACTGATGTATAAATAATAGGTTCCAAGGCTCGAGGTGAGATTTGGACTTTCTTAGATTTTTCGATACTTGGACTTGACTTTGCTAAGTTTGTTTGAAATAGAGGTTTATTTTTATCCCTAGTGTAATACCCGAGTTTTTTTTCAGGTTCCCGCTCCAAGGTTATTTGTGTAAAAAAAGTAAATTAGGTCCGTTTGGCAAACGGAAGGTTTCGTTAGAACCCTAGGAATAAATATGAATATTTGGTGAAATAAGAAATTTTTGGAGAAACCAAATCGGTAGGTTAATTATGAGTTTAGACAAGAATATAAAGGGAGGGCATTTAGGTAATTTTCAAGTCAAAATAGTTATAAATTATAAAAAATCCCTCATTTTCCCTCATTTCCCTCTTCTCCCTATGCGACTCCCCTCTCCCTTGGGATTTCTTTTCTCCTCCTTCGCCGATTCTCCAACGCCACCGACTCCTCCGACTTCCGGCCATCTTCCTTCGAGTTTCCTTCCCTTAATCGACATTCTAGGTAAGTTTGATACTTTGGACTAGTTTAATCGTCGTTTTAGGGTGTTAGTCGATTTAGGGTTTGTGGTGAAATCGTTGGTTTTGGTAGAAATCGATAGTTTGACAATATTAATGCCCAATAGTGTTGTATTTATGATTTGTTGTGGTAGTTGGTGTGAATTGATGGTTTGGGTGAATATTAATGTTAGGTTTTGGTGGTTGGAGGTTAGTAAAACACCATTAATGGAGTTAAGTAATTGGTGAGCGCATTGTGCTCGACGAAATGCCCGAAAGAAGTGAATATGAGTTTTAGGAAAAAGTGTTTTAGCTCGGGTTTTTGGTTTAGTTTTGAAATTGACGATTTAAAATCGATACTAATGACATGTTACGGAAATGCCTTAGGTGACCCAAGCTCTAAAAGGACGGTGCTCGGCATAGCTAGGACTCCAGGTAAGTGGCTATTAGGTTTCCGCCCCTTCAGGCCCTACATTGTATCGATGTTAGGTTTTATGATGTTTTCTTATTGTGGGGCTTAAACTAGCCGGGTAGTCTAGGATGTTTCCTAGTAGTACTCAGTTAGATTCGTATATGAGTAAGATTCATTTATGTGTGTCATGAATGGTTAGATGATTGTTCGGAGTCTTTTTCTTCACGCATCATGTTTTTCCCTTATGATTTAATGAAATGTTTTGCATGCACGTTTTCGAGTAAACGAAGTAAAGTAAATGAAATTGGAGGATGAGTAAGGCACGGGGCACGCGAATGGAAACTCAGGGCACGAAAATATGATAATGGCAACTCAGGGCATGAAAATATGACAATGGCAACTCAGGGCAAGTGTTTGGTCTACTGGGTAGGCGAGTGGTGCCCGTGCCTACTTATGCCTAATGATATATATGTATATGTTATGTAAAGTAAACAAACGAAAAAATGAACATGTTTTTGAAAGACCATGCATTATATATTCTCATGTTTTAGTGCACCTCCTACTAAGCGTTAGGCTTAATGTGTTTATCGTATGATGTAGGTGGCGAGCACGAAGGTGAGGAACCTCTTCCTGATGATCATGCATAGATGGTCGGTGGTTTGAGCTTGTGGCGGCGGCGAGTGTTTTGGTTGGGCTGGATGATCCGTGGGTTTACTCCGAGCTTTTTGTGGTAAATAGGTGTGGTGTGGATTAATTTTGGATGATAATTTAGGGTGTATAGAAAAGTTGATATTTTGATGATTTATGGTGGATAATGGATTGGAGTGATGTGTATTTTGAATGATCGATAAATGGATTGTTTGAAAAGATTTAGGAATTCAAATGTTCTTAGTGATGATTGATTGTGGACTAGGTTGGGTTGTCGTTGATGATTTTAGGTGTTTTGAATTGTATGGGTACGCTCGGGTTTTAGGGCGATCCATGCAGTTTGTTCTCATGAATTTTAAACACGTGTCTGGGTATGTGTTAGAGTCGGGATCTTCGGGAGTATGAAGAATTTTGTGTTAAATGTTGGGTGGAATGATTCTAGGAAGTTTCGGGTGAAGGGTAAGAGTTTAGAGAAGAAAAACTAGTTAAGGGAAAGGAAAAGGGGAGGGGCGCGCGCAGGCCAGGCTCTGGTGCGCGCTGGCCGTGCGTGGTGCGCACGCGCACAATGGGCGCGCGCGGCCTGTGCGCGCTGGGCGCACCCGGAATGTGGCCCACACGATCGATCGTGACGAGGCACGATCGATCGTGGGTTAGATGAATTTCAATCGAAACACCCGAGAGGGCCCGACCGATCGGGCATTTGGCGAGATCGATCGTGGTTTAGATAAATTTTAGTCGGGAAACCCGAGCTGGCCCGATTAATCGGGCTCCGAGGCGCGATCGATCGTGACTGACTAGTGCATTCATTTTTATTTCCAACTTTTTACAACATGTTTCGACCCGACCCTTCATGATACTTTTAGCACGTATTTTACGGACGAACCCCACGTATTTTAAAAGATTCTAAGAGCCCAAAAACTGAGTCGGTATTTTCCGAGAAAAGGGTTTTTACATCGTTTCAATGATTTGAAAGTTGATGAACTTTATGCTTAATACGTTTAAGTCCAGGTTAAATTCTAAATGGGTCGTTTGAGGTGGTCAATTGTCTAAGTCCGTATTATTTTAGAGTATAGAGCAAAAGAAAAATTTTACGTGAAATTCCATGGGTTTAAAGTTAAGATTACGTAATGGTCCTTTCGTGGCGGCCCTGACCGGGTTGGGGTCGTCACACCTAGCATGTCATGCATTGTTTTATAAAAATTATTTTGAAACGTTTTCTTGCACCAAATTGACTTAATGCTCTATGCCTCTAATTGGTGGGTAACCCATGAGGAAGTTCTTCGAGAAACACATCTTGATACTTCATCAAGAGACTTTGCACCAGCTTGGGTATCCCTCCAATTTCAACAAGCTTATCTCGAAATAACAATAACACCATCAAATCTTCATTCTTGAGAACTCTTCTTATCTTCTTCTTTGCTACAAACATAATAGTCTTCAACCTACCTTCCTTTATCACTTCATAATCTCGAGCAACTTGTTCTGGATGTAGAGGTGCTAGTTGAATCAACTTGCCATTATATTTGAAGGAAATACAATTTGAATAACCGTCATGAGTAATCCTCCTATCATATTGACACGGTCTCTCCAATGGTAGATGACTTGCACTCGTAGGAACAACATCACAAAACACATTATCTTTAAAACTTTAAATAGAAAACTCAACCGTAGCTTGCTTGCTCACCTTTATGTCTTCTCGGTCATTTAACCAACTCAACTTGTAAGGAGTTGGATGTAAAATAGTCTCCAACTTCAATTTATTCACTAATTCCGAAGATACTACATTGACACAACCTCCAAATTCAATAATCAAAGAGCACAATTTATTTTTGATCTTGCATCGGCTATGGAAAATGTTTTCTCTTTGATAATCATCTCTTCTAACTTGAGTAGTAAATGTTCTCCGAATAACCATAAGAAGATGATCCTCTTGAGCATGGAGGATCCCTACTACTTCTTCTTGGTCGGTTTCCTCTTGCTTTTCACATTCATCTTCACTTTCAATTTTATTTGTGTTCTCCCGCAATACCATCACCTTCTTATTAGGACATTGGTAAGCAGAATGCCCTAAGTCGAGGCATTTGAAGCTTTTGATATCTCTTGCCTTAGGCTTTGGTGTTTCAAAGGATAATTTTTTGTTTTCATTCGGTCTTAAAGTAGCACCCTTGATATGCCCACGGTCCCGATCCATCGAGCACAAGTCAATGTATGTATTTATTTATGTATTTTTATATATCTAATGGACTTGTGGAATTTTGTAGGTAAATGGATTCTCAAGGCTTGGAAAGAATTAATGAAGAGGGAATTTGTTTTCCTTTGATTCAAATTGTGTAAACGAGCCTTGTATTTAATTATATATTTTTAGGAAACTTTAGTTTTGTTTAAAACTCGTTAATTGGCAAACTTTAGCCATTTATAATGTATATTTTGGTAATACTCTTCAAAGGATAGCAAAGCAAGAGAGGAGCCAAGCTGAACCAGCCAAATCAAGAGAGGAACCAAGCTAAACCGGACTGAACCAAGGACTGAACCAAGTGAACCGGCCAAGCTAAGGAGAAACAAAGCTGAACCGCTTCACGCCCTTCAGCCTAAAAACCAAAATGGTTCACTGTCGCTGCTTCACGCCTCAGCCGAATCACGCGAACGGCTATATCCTTCTTCGCCAACGGTCATCTGCACAGCCGCATTCCGTCGCCCTCGCCAGAAGTCTCATCTTCTTTTTCGGTGTATTTAGCTCCCCTTGTAGTTCTGTAATTTCTTAAGCCAGTATTACATATTTTTGGAATACCAGAACGTTGTTTGTTCGTCGGTCGGAGTTCTTCCGAGAAGAGAGAGCTTCTCTCTCGGCGTCGCCGGCGCGCCCAGCGCCTGATGGCCTCGCCAAGTCTTCCTCGAGCTTAAGGTTGCTCGGAGGAATACTCAGTCGCCGAAGGCGGCGAAACCTTAGTTCCCTTCGCTGTGATTTCGTCGCTGGCAACGACGAATTTCTCACCCAAAGCTTCGATAGCTTTTGGGCCAGCAACGGGTCATTCACCTCCATTTCCATTTCCCTCCCCTTATCGGTCTTCTCTGTGGCAAAGAAATCGATTTGATCCCTCACCCACCTCACCGAATACGTCTTTCCATTTTCGTGTTTATTCTCTGTTTTCGTTGTTTTCTGCGTCTGTTTTGGGTGTCTTCGAGCACCGATCTGTTGTTTCTTTTCAAGTCTTCCGCTTGCATGTTTCTCCACCCATTTGCAGACCTGTAGCCTATCAACCCTTCATGGCCGATTCCTTGCCATCGAGTTTTTGTGGAGATTTGAATGGACTTGAAGTTTTTGGCAAGAATCGATTAACCACTTCCTTACCGTTCCTCTTCTTTTGCCTTTCAACTTTTAAGGCCAAACTAATCACTTCCAAGGTCTCATAGTGTTGCAAGTCAACAATGTCTCCAATATCTTGATTAAACTCCTTGATAAAACATGCAAGAGTTTGATCTTATGGCTCCTCTAATTCACATCTAATCTTGAGGATTTCAAATTCAGCACGTACTCCTCTGCCAAAGATGTTCCTGTTTGAGGCTTAAATTTGAGCAAACAACTCTGTTTATAATGGTTTGGAACAAACCTCCTTCTCATCAATGATTTCAAGAGCTTCCAAGTGCAGATTTCATCCTCACCATCACGTCTTCTTTTTATTTCAAATTACCCCGCCACAAATTAGCATAGCTCGAAAATTCAAGTGAAACTAGTTAAATCTTCTTCCTCTTTGAGAAATTATAACAATAAAAAATGTGATCAACCTTCTTTATCCAATCAATAAAATTATCTCCATTGCAAGATCCGTTCATGGAGGAAATTGACACCTTGACAAGATTAAGGTCATGTCTTTGGTTTGGCCTCATTCTTGGAATCGTGATTTCCTCATGCTTGGTTTCATCTCCAAAGTACTTGAGGAATCTCTCTTTGTGCATTTCTAGATCCCATCACTATCATGATCATGTTTCTAAGTTCATCAATTTATATTTGTATACTATATTCAGTCTCCTTCGTAGATGGTAGCTCAAGCTTGGGAATATTTGGAGGAAGATTTGTATCACAATTTTGTGGAGATCTTGCTGCAGCTCTCCTTTTCATCATTTGCAAAGGATTTGATGAACAAAATTGAAGAAAAAAAAATGAGAATCTCCCTTTTCAAATTTTAGTCAGTAGGATATTTAGTCTAGCGTAGGACTGATTGTCGTATCATATATTTAACTATATCTTTTGTCAGGACCCGACCCGACGAGCCTCGACGATTAGGATTTGATGATCATGTTTCTAAGTTCATCAATTTATATTTGTATACTATATTCAGTCTCCTTCGTACATGGTAGCTCAAGCTTGGGAATATTTGGAGGAAGATTTGTATCACAATTTTGTGGAGATCTTGCTGTAGCTCTCCTTGTCATCATTTGCAAAGGATTTGATGAACAAAATTGAAGAAAAAAAAAATGAGAATCTCCCTTTTCAAATTTTAGTTAGTAGGATATTTAGTCTAGCGTAGGACTGATTGTCGTATCATATACTTAACTATATCTTTTGTCAGGACCCGACCCGACGAGCCTCGACGATTAGGATTCTCGAGGTGGGAAATGATAGTAAATTCAGAGTTTTCAATTTACATGGATACGTTTGTATTTTTAATTAATCATGTATGGATTGCACATGGCATCTTAAAATAAGATATCTCTAATTTTATATCCAAACAGTTTATATTCCCAATAAGACATCAAACATATAATCTCAAACAATATACATATTCTAGACCAGCTTTCCAAATATGTATGCATTAAGCATTTCTATATGTACATCATTATCAGAGTTGTCTAACGGAAGCTATTATAAACAAAATAGGTCACATGCACATGACCGTTAAAAAAGAGTTTATAAAATTTCTAAACTATCTATCCCGGTCCGAATGCAAAAGAAAACTATCTACCTCGATGGTTTACCCTATGCCTCTTCTAGTCCTTTAAGTTGCCTTTGTTTTCCCGTCTCGGTGAACGATCTCGTTATCTGAAAAAAAATATGATTATCCATAAAATGAGTTTTACACCCAGTAAATAAGTCTACGAGCTAGAATAGCTAACTCAGACTCTATTACGCTATCTAGGACCACACTCCATCTTCCACCTATTATTGATTATTTTTTAAATCAATTTGTTTTAATTTGAAATTCATGTCATTAACTACAATTTAAAATCATTCTCAACAAATAAATAAATCTCAAGCAATTTAAAATAAATATTTAACGATTTAAAGTCATCTTTTCACAAATCATTCATTGCAATTTTTTAACATTCAAATTGATATGTCAAAAATGCAATCCACTCTAATTGACTTATATGACCATCACACAACCTTACAAGTTTCTAGACTTTCACCAGTAAGGCTGTAAGGACCCTACACATTGCTAACCCGCGAGATTTAAGGATTTTTAACCTAAGGAGGACACATAGTTAATTTCACAATCATTTTCATAGTCATATTTATCTCACACGAAGAGGCAAGTCCAGTCTAATGGGTTCTTATGTTACCACGACTTCCAACTTCCTCCTTTCTAAATGCATGCTTTAAAAATAGTTATAAAGCAATGATATGCATGTTTAAATTAATGCAACTCAACACGCCCATGAAATTGATATTTTAAGTCAATGCGTTTAATTCAATATAAAACGTAGTTTTCAAAATGCTACGTTTAACAATTCAATATAAATCGAATTTAAACAGCATTTCAATATATACCGTAACGCGTTATTTTTCACAATTCAATATTAAATTTTCATAAAAACAATATCCATTATTCACTTTATTCTATCCAATCGTAACCAAATCACCAAATATCTAAACCTATTAAGAATCTAAGCAAAAATGAAATATATCTCCACCTAGTAATGCATTAAAGCATAAATTAACTAATCTAGTCGATAGATTTACTTATTGAATTGTTAGTTCCTTCACTTTAACTGAAAATTTTCTCTGAATATATCGATTTTTCTACTAAAATAATCCTCTCAACGAGCTGAACAACTTTTTCTAAAGTACGAATCAACAAAAATTATTTTTCCCTCTATTTTTCTTCTCTTTTTCTTTATCTTTTCTCTTTGTTTTCGTTCTCTCTATGGCGTTTTCTTTTCTCTCTCTCTCTCTATTCCTTTCTTTTTCTTCTTTATTTTCTTTTCTCTCTCTCTCTTTGTTCTTTTCTTTTACTCCACATGTAACGCCCCCGAATCCGCCCTGACTCGGTACGCTACTTTGCTAACCCAAACCGCGTTTAAAACGACGTTTAAAATAATTTACGATAAATTTTCGACCTTTTCTCACTTTTCTTCAATTTCCGTCGAGCCAAAAACCTCCAAAAATTCTAAAATTTTTACCACACTATCCTGACACCCTTAACTCCGTGTCCCGTAAAAATATTCAAAAACCGACTTTAAACGGTTAACAAAAAAATAAATAACGGAGACCCGACGTTATAGACTTTAAAAAAATCGACAATATAACGGCTAAAATTCTTTAAATCCGAAAACCTGAAAATATCAAACTGTTTATAAACCATTCAAAACGTTCCAAAACAGTTACGAACCATTTTCACAACATCGTAACATTATCTTTATTTAGACAACAAAACAACGTAAAATACTAAAACGTGCATTTAAAACCCATAAATCCACACCAATATCAAACCACTAGTATTTACACCCATGAATCTAACAAAACTAACCATAAAATTACCAACCCCAAATACAACTTCACATCCCATCCCGAGAACAAGGTCAAAGCGCCCCGACAACTGCCTGCACCGGCGTGCCCCGTGGATCTCCGACTGCTCCTAGTCCTGACACTTACTCTCAAGCTCACCTGTAAATGCTCCGTCACCTACATCACAAAACACACACACACACACACACGTAAGCTTACGCTTAGCAAGTAGGGATAACAAATGCAACTAAACAAAATGCAACTTCTACACTCTAGGCTGGTTTCAATTACATTCTCCTTTTATTAATCATTTACCCGTTTCATTGAGACCCTCCCGATGTGCTCCACAAGCACTACTCCCCAGCAAAGAAGCTCTATTTAATATCACGGCTCAATCTATTATCTCAGTGTATCTCTCATAGAGATCCTTTCGAGGTGCTCCACGAGCACTACTCCCCGGCAAGGCAACCCTACTTGATATCACTGTTCAGTCTATTATTATCACAACACAAATCTTGTAGATACCCTCCCGAGGTGCTCCACGAGCACTACTCCCCGGCAAGGCAACCCTACTCGGGATCACGATGCTTTTCTCGTTATTTCTATACACCCATGTTCACAACTCATTTTTTCGTGGTTCAAAAACCTTGACGCATGCCACACAATGCACAACATAAATAAAACACAACAAGCAAACAACCAAACAAACAAACAAACATCCCTACCGTTCCGTGGTGTATGCCCGAAGGCAACAAAACACACAATCCTCTACTTACCTGGTGTCTCGGTTCGTTCTCGTTCACTTCGTTCAACCAAATTACACGCTCGATCACCTTAAATAACGGAGACTTAACTTAGTAACATCCTAGGAAATTCTAAAGAAATCAACTAATCAAACAAACACAAACCTTTTCAACCTAAACACTCAAACCCGATTTTTATGCAAATTCTACTGTCCAAATTCAAACGGCCATAACTTTCACGTTTTTTAACAGATTTCGACGTGCCACTCCAATTCAGAAACCTCTATACGTCTACTATCCATTGAAGCACTCTAATTAACCAAACAACTCAATTGGCCAATCCGAAACTCCACTAACAGAATCGGCCATCCTAGTGTTCACAACCTGTTTTTGTGTAAAACTTCCCCAATCTTCAATCTAATCACTCTAACCACCTAAACTAATCCATCCAACAATTAAATGATCAAAATAGGAAGAAAATACAGCCAAAGAATCAAAAATTCGGACCTCACATTCTAGGGTTTCCAAACCCTCACTAAACTCACTCTAAATACTCTTAAAACACCAATAATCAACACCTGAACATATAAAAATCAAAACCCACTTATTTTTACCTTAAATGTAACGCCCCGAGTCCTCTGAACTCAGTTCGTTACACATAATCCGAACATAACAGAGAAACTTTGGACCAAATTTAAAACTTTGCTCGAAGGTCAAAATTTGACATTTTTCAAAAGTCTCAAAACATTTAAAATCTTGCAGCGGAAATTCTTTTAAGCAAAACAGAATTAAGCGAGCTATAAAACAATGTTGAAAAATCGGTTTAAAATATTAAGACATAATTCGGCCAGAAGAGATTAAGTCTTAAGCGTGAAAACTTGAAAATCATAAGAGTCAAACACATCTGCCGATAAACAAAGTCAACGAAAGGGGCAGAAATAGAATACTGAAGGCTTCCACCGATCACAAAACGAAAAACTTTTTATACACTTCTACCGATGACGTAAGCTGAATGATTCATTCATCTAAATCACACCGATCACAAAATGACAAACTTATTATACACTTCTACCGATGACGTAAGCCGGATGATTCGTTCATCTAACTCACACCGATCACAAACGACAAACTTATTATACACTTCTACCGATGACATAAGCCGGATGATTCGTTCATCTAATTCACACCGATCACAAAATGACAAACTTATTATACTCGTCTACCGATGACGTAATCCAGATGATTCACTCATCTAACTCACACCGATTACAAAACGACAAACTTATTATACTCACCTACGATAACGTAAGCAAGATGATTCATTCATCTAACTCACACCGATCACTGAAAACTCTCATTCAAACAAAAGTTTAAACCGCCTCATCAGAGCACCTAACCGTAGCATAGAAGTGCTCCTCCAACTTCACCTATTCCTTAGTAAACTCATGGAATTAACCCGTTGTCACTTCTTCACCAACATCACAAAACTCATCTATTAGCCTAATGCTAAGTAAGTAAAACTATAATGAAATGAAATGCCGAAACATAAATTCCTAAACATGCAGTTTCTATTTTCTCGTCTCAGTTGCATATGCATTCGTTTCTGATCTGATCCCCCTGTGAAATTGGGAGTTGGATCACTTCTCCCAAAGTCATACATCCTCTCTCTCGATTAAGGGGCGGATTAGTTCCCTTAACAAACTATTCAGATCCCCCTGTGAAATTGGGGTTTGGATCACTTCCCCCAAAGTCATACATCCTCTCTCTTGATTAAGGGGCGGATTAGTTCCCTTAACAACTGTTACAGTCTGTTCATTCCTTAGCATGTCATTTTATGTAAATTCATTTTTGCATATTTTCAAAATATGATGCATGACACACAAACGCAATCAAGCATACACAATCCTACTGTTCTGTGATGTAGGCCCGAAGGCACAAGCATACTTCACTTACCTGGCTCCCTGGAAAAGCTCGGTTTCAACTACTTTGGAAGCCTTGCTCACTTAAAATCATAAACAGAATACCAATTAGATCTTCACTGACCTCGTCCTATACCATTCAGAAACCCTAGGATCTAGTTTGGGACTCTATCCTATGTGCATTCCCGATTCATATGAGACCCGACTCAACTCCTACGCCTTGCATTTCCCAGAAACATGCATCTATGATACTCCTCTATCGTCTATAATCATAATGCAGTAAGATACCTTAGTAAAACTCACCTAAGTCGAAGGGAAAATCAGGGAAGAATCTCCTAGCGCACTCTGCTGAGCTGAGGAGCTGAGAGTCGAAATGATTTGGAAAAAATAGAATGGCGGCTACAGTGCATTAAACCAAAACCTCTTTCCTTAAATACGTCATCCACTTTTAAATTTTCAATTACCTTTATCCCCTTGCCTAATCATTCACTAACCCTACTTTTATTATTGTCATTTAAAGTGTACCATTAATTAAAAAGAATAGAGGATTAGTTCGATAGAACTGGGTGTTACATTAAATCACCTTGAGAAATTGAAGAAAAGAGAGGGAGGAAGCCACTAATGGCCGCTGGTCTTTCACGAAGAAGAAGGAGGAAGAATAGGATTTTTACCATTTTTAACACTTAATTAACCTTTTTATAAAAATTATCTTTTTCTTACTTTTCTTTTTCCTGCACAAGTTTTCTAAAATTACACTCACAACCCCCCTCTTTCTCCCTTGAATATCAACGTGAACCAACAAAGAAAACCACACATTTTCCTTGCAATTGATTGGCTTATATAACTTGGACTTTTCAAGCCAAAATTTCCAACCATTCACTTTTTAAATTTAATAAATAAACCACCTTTTCACTCCATGGATTCCAACGTGATTCATCTTATTATTACACCTCCAGTTTTTCCAATTTAATTCATTCAATTGCTAATTCCCTATTGGTTGGTAAAACTTTGACTTTTCAAACTTTTTAAATTTTCAACCATTACATTTCCAACCAATCACCACCTTTCATTCTCCATATTTCACACTTCAATACCTAATATAACTCTCGAATAACGAATAATCTTTCAATCTCATCTAATCTAAGGCTACACTTGTTAAGAAAATTCCGGGTGTTACAATCCACCCTCCTTACAAAATTTTTTCCTCAAAATTTGTGGCCTTGTTATTTCTCAACTTATTGATTCCAATGCTAACCTCTTAACTACTGGGTTGTCGCACTAACTCTCAATTACCCTAATTCATCAATCGGTTGGTAATGACAATCCCTATAACTCCAAAGTTTCAACTTCAACTAATTCTGCACCTCATAGCTCGAGTATTCATACGTCCATTAATTGCAACTAAGCATTCATCACTTATACTCTCAACCCCTCTAACTTAGTTCAACCATAATTGTTCCTCAAGCCAAGTTCACTTAGTCACTTATCTTTCTAATTCAATATTCATCAAACACTTACCTTACACAACCCCTCTAACTTAGTTCAACCATAACTGTTCGTCAAGCCAAGTTCACTTAGTCACTTATCTTTCTAATTCAATATTCATCAAACACTACCTTACAACCTCAAACCTCCAAAGTTTTACATTACCCTCATATTCCTTCAACAGTTCAATTACTTACACGTTCCTTACTTTTAACCTAAGCAACCATCATTTAGACTCTCAAACTCCTCTAACTAAGGTCTCAGCTCTAGCTTTCCCTAGACCAACTACATCTAATTCCTCACTTCAATTTCTGTCTCTCTCAAGTACATACCTAACCCGTTCCAAACTCTACATGTATCCTCAATCATGTAACGCTAAAACTAAATAAGTGAACTTTATCATAAATTCTTAATTTCTAAATTATCACTCTCACCCCTTTCACCTATGTTCCTCAAACAATCAAGACCTTTTAGTGGTCGTTCTACCACCCGTTCTAACACCATCATCGTATGTCCAGCTCTTAATATTTAAATCTATCAACTCACTCAAAGTACTATCTGTTCTCCAATTTATGTCCATTACACTCAATTTGTCCAACTTCTATTTTAGTCATCACCAAAGTCTGTTACTCACTGAACTCCTAAGTCTGTTACTTTTCTTCTCTACTTAATCACGACATCTAGGTTCCTAAATTATTTCAATCCTTAGGTTTTTCACTCTTCCTAGATTAAAAATCCCAAAAACTCAGTATGCCTACTCCTTATTCCCAATCCTTAAGATTCGACATAACTATGTCTCTAACCTAAGTATCACATTACAATTTAGCCCACATATACTTACCCTTTGGCTCGATCATGGCGAAGATCCTAGGTGTCGCTTTTGGTTGAACCCTTCTTTACTGCAGGGCAAGTCCTTGGCTATATGTCTAGGTTCGTTACAATTCAAGCACCGGATGACCTTTGGCTTTGGACAATCCCTGAAAAGGTGGCCAGATTCGAAGCAGTTGAAACATTTACCCTCATATTGACCACACTCTCCAGGATGGGCTTTCAAACATTTAGGACATGGCAAGTATTTTCCCCGGGTTGGTTGTGGCTTCTTTCCTCCCCTTTGGTCATTTCAAACTTTCACCCAGTCTCTTATTTCCTGAAGATTGTGAAGAAGACCAATCACCGCTCATCTGAGTTGTAATCTCCTTGAACATTCTTTTCGGGGTCTCAGAAGATCTAGTTAATTTCTCAGCAGCTTCCTCAATCTCTAACGCCTTCGCCAACACTTCAGTAAATGATATCCTCGAAATCCCGAAGGTCTTTACCAACATATAAATTTTGGGCTTCAGAACCTGCACGAACTGAAAGATCTTATCTTCTTCCCGACTGACCATGTGGCTGGCAAACCTAGACAACTGTAACGACCCTAATACTCTACCCAATTTTCCGTACTATATATATATAAATTTTTTTTTTAAACTTAAAACTTTTTACCTGACGTTTGAGCGGAAATAAAACTTTAAAATCGGGATCGGGATTGAAACTAAAATCGTTGAAGTCTAAGTGTTAAACCATTTAAATTAAACTTAAAACAATTTAAATAAAACTATTAAATTAAATGAAAACAATCGGCAGAGGAGAAGGGGGCAAGAACGGCAAAAGCCGTGTAAAACATTGTGGCGATCGATCACCCAAAACAGGCGATCGATCGCCAGAAGCGATCTTCACATGGCGAACAATCGCCCCTTAGGCAATCGCTCGATTGCCTAGCGATCGCCTCCCAGGCGATCCGTGATCGCCGTGTAACCATCGAGGGGCGATCGATCGCCAGAAACCAGGCGATCGATCGCCACATTCTCTGGAAATCTTCCAGAGCGTGGTTTCTCCTGGTGACCGATCGCCACCTCCTGGCGATTGGTCGCCATCCTCTCTGCCTCCTCACTTCTTCTTTCTCTTTTTCTCTCCTTTTTTTATTCTTCGTTCCTTCTCTTCCCTCATTTTCACATACATTAATCAAACCCTTCACCATTCATCCAATTTTCATCCCACCTCTCAACCATAAATTCCAATAAACTCACTCAAATCTCACCCATTCTCACTTCTTCAATCACCCAAAATACAACTTAAAACTCAATTAAAACATAACCTATTTTCATAAAAACAATTCGAGTGGATACGTTTAAAACCTAAACAAATCCTCCTATTTTGAAATCAAACAAAATATCATAAAATCAATTTCTAAAACATTTCAAAACATCAATACATAAACCTGTCCAGATCCAAACAACCTAAAATGTCTATACAACCATCAGCCCAGACGATCTCAATAACCCCAAAACCTATACATACTTCCCCACGGGTCAGGTAAGCATCGACTGCGCAACACACCACCGCATGTCATCCTCCGTCAACTGCATCACTCCTTAGGTTGAGGGATCTCGTCCTCACCTATGTCGAAGTCACATACACCATACAGACACCTATGAGATAAAAAATCTCAGCAAGCTCTCATAAATTTAAATGCATGTTGTGCATATGAATTCAGAAATCATGCAGCATTTTCTTTATCTTTACTCTGTGGGTGTCACCGAGATCTCAGCCTCCTAACCGGAGAGAGCACATCCAGCGGTCGGACTACTCTTTCCAGCTAGAAGAGGGGGGTACACACTTACAACGCGTACAGCCGTGCCTGAGCCCCATCTCGCATGACCTATAACTGTAAACTGTATGAGTACGTGTTAAATGCGGTATTGTGATAGACCCCTTCGTGCCTACACAATAGATCAATAGCCCCTCTCCAAGCCGCATTACCATTTTCTTTAAACATCGTGCGGAAATTCATTTTCTATGTTCTTTTAAAACACGTGATGCGTGAACAGTTCAATATGACATAAAGTAAACATACATGATTCGTACCATCGAGACAATAAAGCAATTTAAAAGCCTAACCTATACAGAACTAATCCTAACTACCAACCAAACAAATTTACCATATGCGCACCAAAACTCCTCGAGACGACCTCGACGTATGGTGTAGACCAATCGGTCAAGCAAGTCACGAGAACTTACCTCGTGCCCGATGCAATCCAAGCTCCGTCCACAAGCGCTTACCTGTAACGACCCGGGCGGGATCGTCACTAATCCATATCTTTCTTAATCATTTAATTCTAATTACTCACACTCAATCATTTTCGGTAATATATTTTTTTTTCGAACGTCTCTTAAACTGGGTCTGCCAGCAAAGAAATAAACTTACATCACGTGACCGATTTAAAACATTACCTGACATTAAAAAATAAGAAAATACTCACATCATCAGGTCACTAGATGACAATTTAACATCTACTTCATCCGGTGAAGAATTACACTTCATCCACCGAACACTAGATGACAAAATAACATTTAATCATCCGGTGAAGGAATACGCTCCATCCACCGAACGCTAGACGACCAAATACCATTTACATCATCGGTGAAGGAATATGCTTCATCCACCGAACGCTAGACGACAAACTACCATTTACATCATCCGGTGAAGATACGCTTCATCCACCGAACGCTAGACAACAAATACCATTTACATCATCCGGCGAAGGAATACGCTTCATCCGCCGAACGCTAGACGACAAAATCCCATTTACATCATCCGGTGAAGGAATACGCTTCATCCACCGAACGCTAGACGACAAAATACCATTTACATCATCCGGGAAGGAATACCCTTCATCGCCCGAACGCTAGACGATTAAATACCTTTTACATCATTCGGTGAAGGAATACGCTTCATCCATCGAACGCTAGACGACAAAATACATTTACATCATCCGGCGAAGGAGGATATACTACATCTTCCCGGTGACGTCATCCGGAAGACTCAATCGTTCATCTTCCATCATTTGACATCCGCCGATGATGTCAGCCGGATGATTGCCTCATCCAGCCTCCATTATACGGCAGTAAAACACTATAATCATCAACCAACTTCATCCAACAGAAAATACCACAACTCACTCAAATCTTAACCTGGTAACAATAAATCTTAATGAGTAAGAATCATAGACTCATCCAGAATTCATATAGCAGAAGACTTAACGAACAGACCATTCGATGATCCTTAAAATTATCCCGAGATTCAGAGAAAAACAGACAACTTCAAAGATTCGATGTTATAAGGTAGACTCATCCTACTCAACCTATTATATTCATTGTCTTAACTAAAATCATAAAACGTTAACCCGGGGTCTCATTTGCCAGCCAGCCATAGAATTGCACCCTGTACACGTCCCAGCAACCAAACTTAGACATCCTCATTAACCTTGAGATCCTCACCTAAAAACTCGTCACCTACATCATAAGGTTTAACTATAAGCCTAATGCTTAGTAAGGAATGCAACACTAATATGGATGCATGGATGTATAATTTGGGAAAAATCACATGCTTATAAGTCTTTTCTTGTTCATATCTTTGCTCGTAATCATCATTCATAGTCATGGATCATATTCATCGTTCATAGTCATGGATCATATTCATCGTTCATAGTCATTGATCATATTCATCATTCATAGTCTTTGATCATATTCTTCATTTAGGTTGTGTGGATTAAGAGAGGATTTGTGCCGGTAAAGGGGGTTCGACAGTGAGTTTGATCTTGTTCCCTACTGCGGGTCGTATTCATATGTCCCTCTTTGGACTGTGACATACGCCGAACCGCCCCCAACCCTCACTTAGTCCACGTTGCATAAATCTTATATATATACATATATACATACATATCTTGTTCATGGAAAACGTGCATTAAAACATTTTCTTATGCTTGAGAAACATTCATGATGCATGAACATGAGAACTTTTAACCCATCAGACTATGACAAGGATCATACCAGAGCAGACAACTTCACATTCACTAGCAGGTCATCAAATAGTATAACTCACAACATTCATCAATCCTTCAAGTGCAGACAAGCTCATCATCATAAGGTAAACATTAGACATCTAAACAACCTAGTACTCCCACGATGTAGGGCTCTATTAGCCGAAAATCTTAATACATCACTTACCTGGTCTTCTTAGCACTTGAGCTCCTTTCTCTTCAAACTTCTTCACCTAAACATTACATGGCAGTAGTTAAAACAAAAACCTAATAGTTCTAATCTCAGTTATCCTAAGATTTAATAGCTAAACTCATTCCCACTCTCAAATTTCAAATGTTTTTATTATTAGTCGGCCATTGGAAGATCCAAAACTCCAATGCCGAGTAGAAAACAGGGCTAACAAACTAACAGATAGCTACGTTGTCTATTGCTTGCCTCGGGCACAGAGTAGTCGAGTAGTGGTAGAGAAAACCGATCATCGAAGAGAGTATGCTGAAAGCAGAGAGCAAGAGCTTGGGAGAGAAGAAATCGCCGAAAAGGAAGGTGTCGGCTACAGTGGTTTAAGTGAGGTTTAAATCATTTCCTTTTTCTTTATATAATGGTCATCTCCCTCCATTATTACAACTTTGCCACCAAACCTAGTTTAAATCCACATGAAATTAATTATTCTTGGTATAAAACTCTAAACCGTGAAGATTGAATGTTCATGACCGTTAATACAGTTAGGGAGTCACCTGGTTGAAGTTGTCGGGTGTTACATCCACCCCTCCTTAAACAAAATTTTCGTCCCCAAAAATTGATCAATCAAATAACTCTTGATACTTGTCTAATATGTCCTGTCGTCGCTCCCAAGTGGCTTCTTCAATGCCATGATTCTTCCATAAAACTTTGACCAACGAAATCTCTTTATTCCTCAGAGTCTTAACTGCGGATTCCAATATCCAATGATGGAGGCAACTGCTGTCTGTAAGTGTACTACCGATCCTAGCCGAAACAGAGAATGGTCCAATGAATCGTGTAGGTAAGTTTTCCCTTTTTGCCAAATCTTAAGACCCCTTTGAACGGTGAAACCTCAAGAATACCTCATCTCCAACCGAAAATTCAAGATCTCTTCTCCTCTGGTCTGCAATAACTCTTCTGTCGGCTCTGTGCAGTCATTATCTCTTTCTGATAGTAGAGATCTTATCTGACATCTGCTGCAGAAGGTCGGGTCCAAGAAGTTTTGTTTCACCAACCTCATCCCAATACAAAGGTGATCTACATTTCCTGCCATACATAGCTTCATAAGGTGCCATGCCAATGGTGGACTGGTAGCTGTTGTTGTAAGAGAACTCAACCAGAGGTAAGTATCGACTCCAGGATGACTGGAAATCTAGTACACACGCCCTCAGCATGTCTTCAAGTATCTGAAAATCCTCTCCGATGGACCATCTGTCTGGCGGGTGAAAGGCAGTGCTGCATGATAACCTTGTGCCAAGTGTGCTTTTGTAGACCTTTCCAAAATCGTGAGGTGAACTTGGGGTCACCGATCAGAGACAATAGATGCAGAGATTCCATGCAACCTAATAACGTCTTGTACGTAAAGATCAGCAAGCTGGTCCATCGAGTAGGTTGTCCTACTGGTAAGAAACGGGCTGATTTCGTCAATCTATCAATCACAACCCAAATACTATCATGTCCCTTAGTTGTCTTAGGTAATCATACAACGAAATCCATAGCTATGTGTTCCCATTCCACTCGGGAATAGGTAAAGGCTGAAGGGTACCTCCTGGACGTTGGTGCTCGGCTTTAACTTGTTGCAACAAAACATGACTCTACATACTTAGCAACATCTCTCTTTAAGTTTGGCCACCAATAGAGTAACTTCAGGTCTCGATACATCTTGGTGCTACCAGGATGTACAGAAAAGGGAGGACGAATGCGCCTCAGCCAAGATTAACTTACGTAATCCTTCATCATTAGGGACATACCATCTATTCTAAACCTCAGAATCCCATCCTTGGAAAGACTAAACTCGGAGGTGGTATCCTTCACCTTGTTCATCATACCGTTATTCTCCTCTGAGTCCTTCTGTTGTGCTTCTTTGATCTTTTTTCCAGAACCGTCGGTTGAATGGTCAATTTTGCGAGCCAAAGTGACAACTCTGGAACTATCTCCAACTCCAATTTCTGAATCTCTGTCCTCAAAAGTATAGACATGGTTGATAATGCGGGTTGCATTGTCGTGACATTCTGCTTAAAGCATCGGCTACAGCATTAGCCTTGCCTGGATGATACTTAATTTTGAAGTTATAGTCTTAACAAATTCTAACCAACGTCTCTGTCTCATGTTCAATTCCTTTTGTGTAAAGAGGTACTTCGGACTTTTATGGTCAGAGAAACACCTCACACTGCTGTCCATATAAATAGTGTCTCCATATCTTCAAAGCAAAACAACAGTGGCCAATTCTAAATCATGGGTGGGATAGTTCTGTCATAACTCTTTAACTGCCTAGAGGCATACGCTACAACTTTGCCTTATGCATCAAAACACAGCCCAAACCAACTTTTGATGCATCACCAAATACGCTAACTTTCCTTTTTCGGTTGGAAGGGTCAATACCGGGGCTGTTGTTAACTCACCTTCAATGTCTGGAAGCTATCCTCACAAGTTTCAGTCCAAGAATACTTGTTGTCCTTCTTTGTCAAATTCGTCAGGGGCTTAGCTATCATCGAAAATCCTTTGATGAACTTTCTGTAATAGCCTGCCAATCCAAGGAAACTGCGGACTTCACTGGCATTCTTTGGTTGTGGCCAATCCCTTTACTGCCTGAATTTTGGTCGGGTCCACTGATATGCCATTAGCAGAAACTACATGACCAAGAAAATTAACCTGTCCAACCAAAATTCACACTGGACAATTTGGCATAGAGCTGGCGTTTCTTCAATGTTGTCAAAACTACTCTTAAATGCTCTGCATGGTCAGCTTCAGTCGTGAGTATATCAGGATATCATCTATGAACACAATTACAAATTTGTCCAATTAGTCACGAAACAATCGATTCATTAAGTCCATAAAGGCTGCAGGTGCATTGGTCAGTCCAAATGACATGACCAAGAATCGTAGTGTCCATAACGGGTTCTGAAGGCTGTCTTTGGTATATCCTTCCTTAACTTTCAATTGGTAATAACCCAAACGTAAATCTATTTTTGAAACACCTTTGCTCCTTGCAGTTGGTCAAACAAATCATCAATCGATGGTAAGGGGTACTTATTCTTAATTGTCAACTTATTTAGCTCCCTATAGTCTATGCACATTCTAAGGGAACCATCTTTCTTCTTGAAAAATAAGACAGGTGCACCCCAAGGGGAACTGCTAGGGCGTTTAAATCCTTTGTCTACTAATTCCTGTAGTGGACTTTTAACTCCTTTAGCTCAACAGGTGCCATCCGATAAGGATTCTTAGATACGGGTAAGGCCTCAGGGTACGTATCTATTACAAACTCTATTTCTCTATCAGGTGGTAATCCTGGCAAATCATCCAAGAATGCCTTAGGGAACTCTCGGACTATGAGGATATCTTGTAACTCTATCTTATTCTTCACCCGAACATCCATTATGCTAGCTAAGTAACTCTCACAACCATTTTTCAGTAACCGGTAAATTTTTAGTGAGGATATAATCGGTATTTTGCTTATCTTAGGAATATCTTGGAAGGAATAATGATCACCATTTCGGGGTCGGAAATCAACCATCCAGATCTACACTTATTGTGGAATAATGCTTAAATAACCAATCCATTCCTAATATCACCTCATACCCTTCATGTCAATTACAATCAGTTCTACATATAGTTTCTTACTTCTAAGGACACAACATCACCTTTAACAATTGTTCTGAATGTAGGGACTTCCCTGATGGTAGCATAACATTATAGGCCTTTCGGCTGGTAAAAGTTCTAAGTTGTGATGCATACAAAAAAGGTTGATATAAACGAGTGCGTGGCTCCCGTATCTATAAGTGTGTAAGCAGCAAAACCACAGATCATAATGGTACTTGTTATGACTGTATGCTGCACGGCTTCCTCATCCTCCATCATTGCATAGACTCTAGGTGCTACCCTTGCACGGTTCGGATCTAGCGGCATGGGGCAGTCTCTGACATATGTCCAACCTTGTCACATCTGAAACAGCGGCCAGAACGTAACTTGCATTCGCCGGGGTGGTTCTTCTGACAGGTGGGGCATAAGGGTGCCAGAGGTCTCTTCCCTTTTCCTTGATCATCATTTGGATTGAAGGGTCTCTTTATACCTTGTTGTTGTTGTTGTGGTCCCTGTTCTGTTGCAGCTGCAACCTTTGTTCTGACGTGGTGGCGGCTGAGTTTCCTTCGTGAATTTTCTGGCTGCTCACACTGTGCATATGCTGTCATTTCTGCCTCTTCCAGCTCCAAGGCTTAGCCGTCACTTCACCATAAGGTACATTGTGTATCCCAGCAAGTCTTACTTTCATGTACAAACTCGGCTTCAGTCCTTGAACAAATTGGTAAATCCTGTCCTCATCATCCTCAATCATTCGAGGAGCAAATTGTGATAAAGCATCAAATTTGCATATGTAATCCGTCACAGAGCCAGTTTGTCGTAGATTCATGAACTCCTTCTTTTTGTTGGCCCGAATAGTCTATTGAAGTACTTGTCAAAGAAGGCAGTCTTAACCATTTCCCAGGTCATAGCTCCGACATTAGCGATGTTCTGGATCGAGTCCCACCAATGCCTTGCACTTAATTCCAAATGAAAGACAGCATAGGTGACCTTATCTCCTTCATCAACCTTTGCAACTTAAACATGTCTTCTATCTTTCGAACCCACTCCTCAGCATAATAAGATCTGAACGTGTCCATTAAACAACGGGGGTCGAAGCGGTGGAAACGCTCACCCCATGATCATGAGTTGCATTAGTACTAGAGTTGCCTGGTTCCTCTCTAGCAGTCATCAGCTGTTCGATCTGGCGAGATTGGCGCATGACCACCTCTGTCAACTGACCAATGGCATTGCTATCCTCATTGGTCTCTCTCTGCTGACCTCTAACCATTTTGGGATTCCTAGACAAATAATTATAGATGCATCTTAACTTAGTGACATTTACTGAAATCATAAATCTTACAGTTGCTGGAGTGTACTCAGGTGGCAATCTGCGCTGGGAGGCAGTTTGCAGAATCGATTTTAGACACCTGGTTTTGCTTTGATACCATAATTGTAACGACCCGGGAGGGATCGTCACATAATTCATATCTTTCTTAATCATTTAATTCTTATTACTCACACTCAATCATTTTTGGCAATATATTTTTTTTTTTTCGAACGTCTCTTAAACTGGGTTTGCCCAGAAAAGAAATAAACTTACATCAACCGGTGGTCATGTGTGCTTCACGTGACCGATTTAAAACATTATCTGACATTAAACAATAAGAAAATACTCAATCATCCGGTCACTAGACGGACAATTTACATCTACATCATCCGGTGAAGAATTACACTTTATCCACCAAACACTAGACGACAAAATAACAATTTTACATCATCCGGTGAAGGAATACGCTCCATCCAACGAACGCTAGACGACAAAATACCATTTACATCATCCGATGAAGGAATACGCTTCATCCACGAACGCTAGATGACAAAATACCATTTACATCATCTGGCGAAGGAATACGCTTCATCTGCGAACGCTAGACGACAAATACCATTTACATCATCGGTGAAGGACTACGCTTCATCCCCCGAACGCCTAGACGACAAAATACCATTTACATCATCCGGCGAAGGAATACGCTTCATCTGCCGAACGCTAGACGACAAAATACCATTTACATCCTCCGGTGAAGGAATACGCTTCATCCACCGAACGCCTAGACGACAAAATATCATTTACATCATCGGCGAAGGAATATACTACATCTTCCGGTGACGTCATCCGGAAGACCAATCGTTCATCTTCCATCATTTGACATCCGCCGATGACGTCAGCCGGATGATTGCCTCATCCAGCCTCCCTCATACGGCAGTAAAACCACTATAATCATCAACCAACTTCATCCAACAGAAAATACCACAACTCACTCAACTATTAACCTTGTAACAATAACCTTAATGAGTAAGAATCATAGACTCATCCAGAATTCATATAGCAGAAGACTTAACGAACAGACCATTCGATGATCCTAAAATTATCCCCAGATTCAGAGAACAAAGACAACTCAAAGATTCGATGTTATAAGGTAGACTCATCCTACTCAACCTATTATATTCATTGTCTTAACTAAAATCATAAAACGTTAACTCGGGGTCTCATTTGCCAGCCAGCCATAGAATTGCACCCTGCACACCTCCCAGCAATCAAGCTTAGACATCCTCATTAACCTTGAGATCCTCACCTGAAAACTCGTCACCTACATCATAAGGTTTAACTATAAGCCTAATGCTTAGTAAGGAATGCAACACTAACATGGATGCATGGATGTATAATTTGGGAAAAATCACATGCTTATAAGTCTTTTCTTGTTCATATCTTCGCTCGTAATCATCATTCATAGTTCATGGATCATATTCATCGTTCATAGTCATGGATCATATTCATCGTGCATAGTCATTGATCATATTCATCATTCATAGTCTTTGCTCATATTCTTCATTTAGGTTGTGTGGATTAAGAGAGGATTTGTGCCGGTAAAGGGGGTTCGACAGTGAGTTTGATCTTGTTCCCTACTGCGGGTCGTATTCATATGTCCCTCTTTGGACTGTGATATACGCCGAACCGCCCCCAACCCTCACTTAGTCCACGTGCATAAATCTTATATATATACATATATACATACATATCTGTTCATGGAAAACGTGCATTAAAACATTTTCTTATGCTTGAGAAACATTCATGATGCATGAACATGAGAACTTTTAACCCATCAGACTATGACAAGGATCATACCAGAGCAGACAACTTCACATTCACTAGTGTAACACCCCTAAAACTGTACCCATTTACCCGTATAAATTTTTCATTTATTTTACACTTAAGCAGAAACTAAATCGGAATTGAAGTCGTAGTGTTGTTTGGAAAACCATTTAAAACATACATAAAATTGTTTATTAAAACAATTAAAACTTTAATTAAAAAACTAATTTTAATTAAAAACAATCGGGAGGGCAAAACTGTCTAACCATGAAACAGAGGGCAGCGACCAGACGCAGCAGCATGCAGCGCCTGATCGCTGCATGCTGTGCAGCATGCAGCGATCGATCTCTGCATGTTGTGCATAGATCGATCGCTGCACACTCTGTGCAGCGATCACGATCGCTGCATGCAGTGCAGCATGCAGCGATCGATCTCTGCATGCTGTGCAGAGATCGATATCTGCACACTCTGTGCAGCGATCACAGCATGCAGCGATCGATCTCTGTAGCTTGCAGAGATCGATCGCTGCACACGCGATCCACCAGCGATCCTCCATTGCCTTCGATCGCCATCTCTCTTTCTCTCTCTTCACTTTTCTCTCTTTGTTTTCCAAGTACTCTCTGGAAACTCCAGAGAGCAAAACCACAATTTGCTCCTGGATCCGATTTCCAGAGAGCAATACTTCTGCAGCTAACAACCTAAAATCAACTTCCACAATTTAACGCAATACTTTAAAGTGATAAAATTTCCTAAAAACAAACGCGTGGATAGCTCTAAAAATCGAGCCTATCCGTAACAACCTGAAAACATTTCCAAACATTCCTATAACATTCGAATAAAAGACTTAACAAACGTTTTAAATACGATTACCAAAACATTTGAAACGTCAAAAGTAAACCTATCAACTACTAGACCAAGCATCCTAATATGTTCTATACAAATTAACATCAGCCCAAACATCACGAAAATCCCAAAATCTATACGTACTTCCCCCACGGGTCAAAACGCGCCGATGCCCAGCGCACTCCCACGGGCCATCATCCATCAACTGCCTCAGACATCAGAAGGAGGAACGTCGTCCTCACCTAGATCTACGTCACCTATAACGTCACCTACACCATCTAGACATCTATGAGCTAATGAAATCTCAGTAAGCTTCATAAATGCAGATGCATGCGTGCGTATGCCATTCAGAAAACATGCAGATTCAGATTCAGATACAGATTCATTACGTCGCAGACAGACAGATTGTCACCGAGATCGCAACCCACTAACCGGCGAGAGCCCATCCGCGGTCGGATACTCTTTCAGCTAGAGGAGGGGGGTACACGCTTGCAACCGCCAGCCGTGCCTGAGGCCCCACCATCGGGGACCAATACAGAAAGATTACGTTCATCATTACGGAGGTTCATTTCCTTTTCTTAAAACACAGTGCGAAATTCAGTTTTTCATGACATTGAAATACGTGAGGCATACAGATGAGCATAATATAAACCATACAAACACAAGGCACCGTATACAATCAAGACTGTAAGACATAAACCTACAAAACGTTTAAACCTAACTACCAAAACCCCAAAGCAATTTAAAACATAAACGATTCCTGTGACACCTCGACGCACATCGAAACGGTGTAGGCCAATCGGACCAGAGAAGTCACGAGAAAAGTACATTGAGCGCACAGATCTCGAGCTTGTCAAGAGCAGGGTTCCTTAAGCAATTCAAAGGTTATCGTTAAAACGAATTTAAACTTCTAAAAGTCCAAATTCAACGAAACCTTAACTAAGGAATTCCTTAAACTTCTAACATCAAATCGAGATACTTAAACGACTAATGAATGCTCGTGGTTCGAAAATTACAAGAACGACTATCAAAATTCTAATTTTTAACTTTTCACGATTTGATTTTTAACTTCGTCCAATAACGCAAATAAGTTGCAATATATACTTAATCAAGGAACCCTATAATACGAACCTTAATTCGTATTTTTGACGACACCCTAACGAAAACCCTAATTGTTACTTCATAAAACTCAAATAAACGCTCAAGAACGTAGGATTTCATACCTAGGATAGCGAGAGGAGGACAGAATCACGAAGACGGAGGAGACGGAGGGAGGAGTCGAAATACGCGAATACTCGTCGACGACAGGAGGAGGCGAGAGAAGAGACGAGAAGAGTTTGGTTCTTGGAAATCGCAGAAGCGAAAGAAAGAAAGACATGGTGTTTGTGATTTATTTATAATATAGATTTGAAACATTACTAAAAGGCCCTTCTTGATTTATATAGAAGTGTCGTCATGCGGTTTTGTTAACGTCGATCTATTCGGTTTCACCAAAATCTCATTATTCCGCCAATACGTCAATGTATATTGGGATTAATAAAAACGTACGTCTCACAAAAGGACCTCGTTACTATTTTTACTAAACCGTCCTTTACATCTGAATTAACGCCATTACTCGGGAATAATACCGTTTAATCTCGAAAAGTCCCAGAATTTCCTGAAACTTCTTATGATTGCGTATGATCCTATGACGCGTTCCGTTTGGAGAAAACTGAGTTGATTTGACTATTTATGAAAAATGCTATATGATTAAAACATAAATAATATATAAATCCAAAAAGTCCGTACAAGCGGAATGACTTCCACCGACCTTATTTAGATTTGTCCACAACAAAATGATACAACAAATCAGGATAATTAGTCATCATATATGCGGGCGTTCCCAGTAGCCTCTCCCACCTCATGGTTATTCCACAGGAATTTGACTAGCGGCACTCGGTTGTTGCGAACGATCGTGATGGAAGTCTCCCAAATACGTACTGACTAACTCATAGGTCAAGGGTAGGCGTACCTCGATCTGTAGATCCACGATTATGCCGAGGATCACGCACAAGCACTACGAAGATAGGATACAGAAACTACGCGGGATTACCCTCCATAGAAGCTGAGGAAAGCTGACAGTATATACGCCAACTCCGATCCTCTTCAGAATTAGGAAAGCCCCACATAAGAGGGTGCAACTTACCCCTCCTGCAAAATCTAGCTACGTTGGTGGATCGCCTGGCTGTGTGATCGGCACAGAGTGTGCTACGATCGATCTCTGCAGCATGCAGCGGACGAGCCTGCACAGAGTGTGCAGCGATCGATCTCGCACAGCATGCAGAGATAGATCGCCGCAGCTGACAGCATGCATGAGATAAGTGCGCTTGCATGCAGAGCGTCTGGTCGTGTGTCTCTGGTTTCACGGAGGGACCGTCCGTTTGCCATCATGATTGTTTGTAATAAAATTAGTTTTAAGTTAATAGTTTGAAGTTCTTTATCAACAATTTTATGTATTTTTCAATGGTTTCAAACAACACTACGACTAATTCCGATTTCAGTTTGGTTTCAACTTCAGGTTTACATCCGCGTTAAAGTGTATTAAAGTATAGAGATAAAGTATAAAATAAATGAAAAAATTTTCTACGGGTAAATGTGTTACAGTTTAGGGTGTTACAAATAGCGTCATAAAATAGTATAAACCACAAACATCATCAACTTAAGTGTAGACAAGCTTCGCATCATAAGGAATAGTAGACATCTAAAACAACCTAGTACTCCCACGATGTAGGGTCTATTAGCGGAAATCTTAATACATTCACCTTACTGGTCTTCTTAGCACTTGGCTCTTCTATTCAAACTTCTCACCCTAAAAACATTTAAATTGTAGTAGTCTAAAACAAAAATCTAATTCTAATTCAAGTTCTCTACGTTTAACAGCTAAAGTCATTCCCTCTCAAATTTCAAATGTGCTTATATTAGTCGGCCATTGGACGACCCAAAAACCAATGCCGAGAGAAAGAAAACAGGGCTAACAACAAAGATAGTTACATTGTCTATTGCTTACCCTCGGCACAGAGTAGTCGAAGACTGGAAGAGAAACGCCGATCGTCGAAGAGAGTATGCGACAAGCAGAGAGGAAAGGCTTAGGAGAGAAGAAATACGAAAAGGAAGGGGTCGCTATAGTGGTTTACGTGAGGTTTAAAAAACATTTCCTGTTTCTTTATATAGTGGTTATCTCCTCTACCAAGTTTTACACTTTGCCACCCAACCTAGTTTCCCTCCACATCAATTAATTATTCTTGGTAAAAACTCTTTAAACCGTGAACGATTGAATGTTCATGACCGTTAATACAGTTAGGGAGGAAACGGTTGAAGTGTGGGTGTACTTACTAGGGCAATTTCACCAAATATCGTTAAACTAGTTTAAAATATTAAACGTCCATTTAACGAAAACCTTAATAAGGAAAGTCCTTACAGATATAATAGAACGAATCGAGGCATTTAAACAGCAATCAGATCGATAGTGCAAAACCACAATTACCGAGCTTTTTCCAAAAAAACCAAAAAAGCCTCTAATGTTAAGCCATCTCATTATCGATCTAAACGCGTCAAATCAAAGTTCACTATGACTTATTTACATCATTAATCTCGAATAAACCTATCGAATTCTAATCTAAGTCACGGGTTGTTTACAAACCTAAACGAACAACCCTAATCGTCTTTAACTCCGTAATAAAGAACAATAATTGTTAAAGCTTTAGAATCATAACTAGAGCTGCTGAGAACGAGGAAGAAGAAACGTGATGAAAATCGGAGTTGATCTGAGGGAACGATCGTGGGAAGGAGGATCGTCGCGAGGAGAGGGGGGAGAGGAAGGAAAGGAAGAGCGATAAGTCGTGGAGCGAGGGAGGAAACTGAGGGTGGTGATGGTTGTATTAAAATGATTTGCAAATCCCTTTTTGCCGTTCCTTCGCTTTTTTATTTGTTTCATCATTCGCTTCGAAGACTAGCTATTAGACTTCTTCAAATCTCCTAGTTCCACAATAACTCCAACAGTATTTTTGATTTATTTAAAAAAACTGTCGTCGGCAAATCGGAACTCATTTCATTTTTTACTAAAACGTTATTATATTGCGAAAAGAAAAACGTTAATACTCAGAATTAAGGTCCTAAACTCCGAAAATTTTCATAATTTCTTAAAATGTTCCTATAATACTTAGGATTCGATGTTAATATTGACTCATCCTACTCAACCTTTTATTCATTGTCTAACTAAAATCATAAAACGTTAACTCGGGGTCTCATTTGCAAGCCACCGCATAGAATTGCACCTGCAGCCACCTCCCACAATCCAAGCTTAGACATCCTCATAACCTTGAGATCCTCACCGCCGGAAACTCGTCACCTACATCATAAGGTTAACTATAAGCTAATGCTTATAAGGAATGCAACACTAACATGATGCATGGATGGAATTTGGGAAAATCACGATGCTTATAAGTCTCTTGTTCATGATCTTATTCTGCTCGTCATCATTCAGATTCATTGGATGCATATTCATCATGTCATATTGCATGGATCATATCATCGTGCAAGTCATTGATCAATATTCATCATTCATAGTCTTTGGACATATCTTCATTTAGTTTGTGTGATTCAGAGGATTTGTGCCGGTAGGGGGTTCGACAGTGAGTTTGATCTTGTTCGCCTACTGCGGGTTCGTATTCATTGTCCCTCTTTGGACTGTGATATACGCCGACCGCCCCCAACCCTCACTTAGTCCACGTTGCAAATCTTATCTATATACAATAATATACATACTATCATTGTTCATTGAAAACGTGCATTAAACATTTTTCTATGCTTGAAAACATTCATGAGCATGAACATGAGAACTTTGAAAACCCATCAGACTATGACAATGATTCATACCAGAGCCAACAAAATTCACATTCCTAGTGTACACCCCTAAAAACTGTAGCCCTTACCCGTATAAAGTTCATTTTATTAACACTTAGGCAAAACAATCGGAATTGAAGTCGTTAGTGTTGTTTGGAAAACCTTTAAAAAACATACATAAATTGTTTATTAAACAATTAAACTTTAATTAAAAACAATTTTAATAAAAACAATCGGGATGGCAAAATGTCTAACCAGACAAACAGAGGGCAGCGAGCCAGACGCAGCAGCATGCAGCGCCCTGAATCGCTGCATGCTGTGCAGGCATGCACCGATCGTCTCTGCATGTTGTGCATAATCTGATCGCTCAAAGATCACTCTGTGCAGCGATCCCGATCGCTGCATGCCGTGCAGCATGCAGCGCTCGCTCTCTGCATGCTGTCAGAGATCGATATCTGCACACTCTGTGCAGCGATCACAGCTGCAGGCGATCGATCTCTGTAGCTTGCAGAGATCGATCGCTGCACACGCATCCACCCACGCTCCTCCATTGCCTTCGATCGCCATCTCTCTTTCTCTTCTCTTCACTTTTCCTCTTTTTTTCCAGTACTCTTCTGGAAACTTCCAGAGAGCAAACCACATTTGCGTCCTCCCTGAATCCGATTTTCCATAGAGCAAGACTTGCAATAACAACCTAAAAAATCACTTCCAAATTTACGCAATACTTTGTAAAAGTGATAAAATTTCCGAAAACCAAACCGCGTGGATAGCTTCTAAAAATCGAGCCTATCCGTAAACAACCTGAAAACATTTCAAAAAACCTTTCCTTACAGTTCGAATAAAAGACTTAACAAAACGTTTTAAATACGATTACCAAACATTTTGAACGTCAAAGTAAACCTATCAACTACTAGACCAAGCATCCTAATATGTTCTATACAAATTAACATCAGCCCAAACATCACGAAAATCCCAAATCTTATACGTACTTCCCCCCACGGGTCAAACGCGCCTCGATTGCCCAGCGCACTCCCACGCCATCATCCATCAACTGCCCTCAGACATCAGAAGGAGGAACGTCGTCCTCACCTAGATCTACGTCACCTATAACGTCACCTACACCATATAGACATCTATGAGATAATGAAATCTCAGTAAGCTTCATAATGCAGATGCATGCGTGCGATGCCATTCAGAAACTGCAGATTCAGATTCAGATACAGATTCATTACGTCGCAGACGACAGATGTCCCGAGATCGCAACCCACTAACCGGAAGGAGCCATCCCGCGTCGGACTACTCTTTCCAGCTAGAGGAGGGGGGTACACGCTTGCAACACGCACAGCCGTGCCTGAGCCCCACCTCGCGTGACAGTACAGACAGATTACGTCATTCATTACAGAGGTCATTTCCTTTCTTAAACACGTGCGCAAATTCCTTTTCATGACATTGAAATACTGATGCATGAACCGATATGAGCATAATATAAACATACAACAAACGGCACATGTATACCATCAAGACTGTAAATGAAATAACCTACAAAACGTTTTAAACCTAAATACCCAACCAAAGCAATTAAAACAAACGATCCTTTGACATCCTCGACGCGACATCGAATACGGTGTAGGCCAATCGGCCAGAGTAAGTCACGAGAACTACCTTGAGCGCACAGATTCTCGAGCTTCGTCCAAGAGAGTCGTTCACCTAAGCAATTCAAAGCGTTTATCGTTAAAACGAATTTAAACTTCTAAACGTCCAAATTCAACGAAACTTAACTAAGGAATTCCTTAAAACTTCTAACTCATCAAATCGAGATACTTAACGACTAATTCATGCTCGATGGTTAGAAATTACAATTAACGAAACTATTCCACAAAAATTCCTAATTTTAACCTTTTCACGATTTGATTTAACTTGTCCAATAACGTCAAATACGTGCAATATATACTTAATCAAGGCTACCCTATAATTACGAACCTTAATTCGTATTTTTGACGAAACCCTACGAAACCCTAATTGTTTATACTTCATAAAACTCAAAATAAACGCTCTAAGAACGTAGATTCATACCTAGGATAGCGAGAGGAGGAAGAATCACGAAGAACGGAGAAGAACGGAGGAGAACGGAGGTCGAAATCGTCGACTACCGCGACGACAGGGAGGAGGCCGAGAGAGAGTTTGGTCTCTGGAAATCGCAGAAGAGAAAATGAAGAAAGAAATGGTGTTGTGATTTATTTCTAATATAGATTTGAAAAATTACTAAAAGCCCTTCTTGATTTATATATAAGTTTCGTCATTCGGTTTGTTAATCGTCTATCTATTCGGTTTCACCAAATCTCCTTATTCCGCCAATACGTCCAATTTATTATTTGGGATTTAATAAAACTGTCCGTCACAAATCGGACCTCGTTACTATTTTTACTAAAACGTCCTTACATTACGATAAACGTATTTACTCGGAATATAACGTTTAATCTCCGAACATTCCCAGAATTTCCTTAAAATTCTTATTATTCGTTATGATCATAATGACGCTTTCCGTTTGAGAAACTGATTGATTTGACATATTTATGAAAAATGCCATTATATGATAAAACACTAATATAATATATAAATTCCAAAAATCCGTACAAGCCGGATATTACATTCCACCGACCTTATTTAGAATTTTGTCCACAAAATTAAATTATACAAACAAATCAGGATACTTAGTCATCATATCCTGCTGTCGTTCCCACGTAGCCTCTCCCACCTCATGTTCTTCCACAGGACTTGACTAGCGGAATCTCTTTGTTGCGCAAGATCTTGATGGAAGTCTCCAAAATACGTACTGACCTCACCTCATAGCTCAAGGTAGGCTGTACCTCGATCTCTGTAGCCTCCACGATATGCGACGGATCACGCAAGCACTTCCGAAGCATAGATACATGAAATACGTCGTGGATACCCTCCATAGAAGCTGGAAGCTGCAGTCTGTACGCCAACTTCCCGATCCTCTTCAGAATAGGAAAGTGCCCCACATAACGAGGGTTTCAACTTACCCCTCCTTCCAATCTCGCTACGTTGGTGGATCGCTGCATGCTGTGATCGCTGCACAGAGTGTGTAGCGATCGATCTCTGCACAGCATGCAGAGATCGATCGCTGCACAGAGTGTGCAGCGATCGATCTCTGCACAGCATGCAGAGATCGATCGCTGCATGCTGCACAGCATGCAGCGATCAGGCGCTGCATGCAGCTGCGTCTGGTCGCTGTCCTCTGTTTTCACGGCTGGACGTTTTGCCCTCATGATTGTTTTAATTAAAATTAGTTTTAATTAAATAGTTTTAATTTTTTATCAAACAATTTTATGTATGTTTTCAATGGTTTTCCAAACAACACTAACGACTTAATTCCGATTTCAGTTCTGGTTTCACTTCAGTTTACATTCCGCGTAAAGTTTATTTAAAGTATAGAGATAAAGTATAAAATAAAATGAAAAATTTATACGGGTAAATGGGTACAGTTTTAGGGGTGTTACAACTAGCAAGTCATCAAATAGTATAACTCACAACATTCATCAATCCTTCAAGTGTAGACAAGCTCATCATCATAAGGTAAATATTAGACATCTAAAACAACCTAGTACTCCCACGATGTAGGGCTCTATTAGCCGGAAATCTTAATACATTCACTTACCTGGTCTTCTTAGCACTTGAGCTCCTTTCTCTTCAAACTTCTTCACCTAAAACATTTACATTGTAGTAGTTAAACAAAAATCCTAATAGTTCTAATCTCAAGTTATCCTAAGATTTAATAGCTAAAGTCATTCCCACTCTCAAATTTCAAATGTTCTTATTATTAGTCGGCCATTGGAAGATCCAAAACTCCAATGCCGAGTAGAAAACAGGGCTAACAAACTAACAGATAGTTACGTTGTCTATTGCTTACCTCGGGCACAGAGTAGTCGAGTACTGGCAGAGAAAACCGATCGTCGAAGAGAGTATGCTGAAAGCAGAGAGAAAGAGCTTAGGAGAGAAGAAATAGCCGAAAAGGAAGGTGTCGGCTATAGTGGTTTAAGTGAGGTTTAAAACATTTCCTTTTTCTTTATATAGTGGTTATCTCCCTCCATTATTACAACTTTGCCACCCAACCTAGTTTAAATCCACATAAAATTAATTATTCTTGGTATAAAACTCTAAACCGTGAAGATTGAATGTTCATGACCGTTAATACAGTTAGGGAGTCACCTGGTTGAAGTTGTCGGGTGTTACATTACCTAGGCAATTTCACCAAATTATCGTTAAAACTAGTTTAAACTATTAAACGTCCAATTTTAACGAAACCTTAACTAAGGAAATTCCTTAAAGCTATAATCTAACTAATCGAGGCATTTAAACATGCAATCAATGCTCGATAGTTCAAAACCACAATTAACGAGCTTTTTCCAAAAAAACCAAAAATCCTCTAATTTTAGCATTTCTCATAATTCGATCTAACTTCGTCCAATAACGTTCAATATGTTCTTTACATCCTTAATCTCGATAAACCTATCGATTTCTAACTCTAAGTCACGTTTTTCACAAACCCTAAACGAAACCCTAATCGTCTTTAACTCCGTAATAACAGAACAATAATCTTTTAAAGCTTTAGAATCATACCTAGAGCTGCGAGAAGAGGAAGAAACGTGAGAAATCGGAGTTCGATCGGAGGGGAACGATCGTTGGGAAGGAGGGATCGCTGCGAGGAGAGGGGGAGATCGCAGGAAGAAAGAGAGAAAGTCGTGGAGCGAGGGAGAATGAGAGGTTGTGATGTTTTTATTAAAATTTGACTTTGCAAAATTACCTTTTTGCCTTTCCTTCGATTTTTTATTTGTTTCATCATTCGCTTCGTTAATTAACTAGCTATTCGACTTCTTCAAATCTCCTTATTTCCCACAATAACTCCAACTTATTATTTTTGATTTATTAAAACTGTCTGTCTGCAAATCGGACCTCATTTCCTTTTTTTACTAAAACGTTCTTTATATTGCGAAAAACGTAATTACTCAGAATTAAGCGTCTAAACTCCGAAAATTTTCATAATTTCCTTAAATCTCCTATTAATAATTAGGATTCTAATGACGCTTTCCTTTCGTAAAATGGGTTTGATTTGACATATTTACAAAAATGCCAATATATATTATGTAATATAAAAAAATCCCGTACAAGCCGGATATTACATTCCACCCACCTTATTTAAAATTTTGTCCTCAAAATTTAATCATACAAACAATTCAGGATATTTAGCCATCATATCCTGCTGTCGCTCCCACGTAGCCTCTTCCCCCTCATGGTTCCGCCATAAGACTTTGACTAGCGGAATCTCTTTGTTGCGCAATACCTTGATGGAAGACTCCAAAACACGCACCGGCCTCTCCTCATAAGTCAAGGTAGGCTGTACCTCGATCTCTGTTGCGTCCACCATATGAGACGGATCGCGCAAACATTTCCGAAGCATAGATACGTGAAATACATTGTGGATACCCTCCATAGGAGCCGGAAGCTGTAGTCTGTACGCCAACTTCCTGATCCTCTTCAGAATAGGAAAGGGCCCCACATAACGAGGGTTTAACTTGCCCCTCCTTCCAAATCTCATAACGCCTTTGAACGGAGAAACTTTAAGATAAACCTCGTCACCTTCGTCAAACTCTAGCTCTCTCCATCTAGTGTCAGCATAGCTCTTCTGTCGGCTCTGAGCTACCTCAATACGCTGTCAGATAACGGCAATCTTCTCTGCCGTTTGCTGTAGAATTTCAGGACCAACGATGCTGGCCTCGCCAACCTCGTCCCAATATAACGGAGACCTACACTTACGACCATACAGCGCCTCATACGGAGCCATGCCGATCGTAGCCTGGAAGCTGTTGTTGTACGAGAACTCAATCAGAGGCAAATATCGGCTCCACGAGCCCTGAAACTCCAGTACACACGCTCTGAGCATATCCTCAAGAATCTGATTCGTCCTCTCCGTCTGACCATCAGTCTAAGGATGAAATGCCGTGCTGAAACTAAGCTGAGTCCCCATAGCTTTGTGCAGACTATTCCAGAACTTCGATGTAAATCTCGGATCTCTGTCTGAGACAATCAAAACTGGCACACCGTGAAGCCTAACAATCCCCTGCACATAGAGCTCAGCGAGCTGATCCATAGAGGACGCCATCTTCACAGATAAGAAGTGAGCCGACTTTGTCAATCGGTCCACGATAACTCATATGCCGTCATGGCCCTTCGTCGTCCTCGGGAGCCCCACAATGAAATCCTTGGAGATCTGTTCCCACTTCCACTCCGGAATCGGCAGTGGCAACAATGTTCCGGCCGGTCTCTGGTGCTCTGCCTTTACCTGCTGACAGACTAAACAAGTTTCAACGTACTTGGCGACCTCTCTCTTCATGTTTGGCCACCAGAAGTGCTGCTTTAAGTCTCGGTACATCTTGGTACTTCCCGGGTGCACAGAATAAGCTGAAGAATGTGCCTCAGCCAATATCTCTTTCTTCAGCTTTTCATCGTTAGGCACATACCACCTATGCCTGAACTTCAGAATACCATCATCTGATAAGTGAAAATCCGACGAGTCACCCAACGTCATACTCGATCGAAGCTCCTCACACTCCGTATCATTCTACTGAGCTTTGCGTATCTTATCCAGAATAGTCAGTCTGGGAGAAATATTAGTGAGCATGCTGAACAACTCTGCCACTATCTCCACATCGAACCTCTCAATCTCAGACCGTAATGTAACAGACATCGCTGCAAGTGAAGGCTGATTCGCAGAGGGCATTCAGCTCAAAGCATCAGCGACCTTGTTCGCCTTTCCTAGATGGTACTTTATCTCAAACTCATAGTCCTTGACGAACTCGAGCCATCTTCTTTGTCGCATATTAAGTTCCTTCTGTGTAAATAAGTACTTCAAACTTTTGTAGTCTGAAAATATCTCGCACTGCTGCCCATATAAATAATGACTCAATATCTTCAGTGCGAAGACCACTGCTGCTAACTCTAGGTCGTGCATAGGATAGTTCTGCTCATACGGCTTCAACTGTCTAGAAACATAAGCAATTACCTTTCCTTCCTGCATAAGCACGCACCCAAGCCCAACTCCAGATGCGTCACAATATATACTGAATTTATCACCTTCAACAGGCAATGTCAACACTAGAGCTGTGGTCAACTTCTACTTCAATTCCATAAAACTATTGTCACAAGCAGCCTACCATACAAACTTTTCATTCTTCCGAGTCAAGCGTGAGAGGGGAACTGCAATATTTGAAAATCCCTCTATAAATTTCCGATAGTAGCCAGCTAATCCGAGAAATCCACGTACTTCACGCACGTTCTTCGGCCCTGGCCAATCTCTGACCACCTGAAACTTGCTCGGATCTATAGAAACCCTTTCTTCTGATATGATGTGGCCAAGAAAACTGACCCTATCGAGCCAAAACTCGCACTTAGAGAACTTCGGATACAACTGGTGCTGGCATAGAATCCTCAGAACTATTCTCAAGTGTTCCTCGTGTTCTTCCTTCGTCTTTGAATAGATTAATATGTCATCGATGAAAACAACAACAAACTGATCCAAATACTCCTTGAAGACTCGGTTCATCAGGTCTATAAACGCTGCAGGGGCATTAGTAAGTCCAAATGACATAACTAGGAACTCATAATGCCCATACCTCATTCGGAACGCTGTCTTCTGAATATCTTCCTTCCGGACTTTCAACTGATAGTAACCCGAGCGTAGGTCAATCCTGGAAAAGACTCGGGCACCCTGCAGTTGATCAAATAAGTCATCGATCCGGGGCAACGGATACTTATTCTTCACCGTCAATTTGTTCAATTCTCTGTAATTGATGCACATCCTAAGGGTCCCATCTTTCTTCTTGACAAACAGAACGGGCGCACCCCAGGGTGAAACGCTGGGTCGAATAAAACCCTTCTCTAACAACTCGTCAAGCTGAGTCTTCAGCTCTTTTAACTCAATTGGTGCCAACCGATATGGGTTATTAAACCTTGGCGCGGCATTTGGATAAACATCAAGAGTAAACTTAATCTCCCGGTCTTGCGGTAATCCAGGAAGATCATCAAGGAATATCTCAGAGAACTCTCTGACTATAGGAATGTCACTCGGCTTTACTCCGCTGAGTAACTGAACATCAAATACTGAGGCCAAATAAATAGAGCACGCACCTTTAAACTGCTCATTGACCTTCATGGAATAAGAAATAGGCGATCCACTCAATCGGTTCATCGCCTGATAAGAAAACTCGACTTTACCCGGGGGTCGAAATGTCACAATCCTGGATTGACAGTCGATGGTGGCGAAATGCTGTGCAAGCCAGTCCATCCCTAAAATAATATCATACCGCTCTATGCTCATAACTATCAAACGAGCATAAAAGGGTAATATCTCCCTCTGAGATGACGTTGCCCTGGAGAATACGTTCTGACTGCATAAGCTCTCCTGAAGGCAGCATCACTCTATACTCAATCCCAGCTAACTCAGACTCTAATCCCAATCTAGTCATGCATGCAGTCAATATGAAGGAGTGCGTAGCTCCGGTATCCATCAAAGTAAATACAATTGTACCCATAATCAGAATAGTACCTGCTGTCACAGAGGGATGAGCCTCGTCGTCGACATCACTAGGCTCTATAAACACAAAGATCCTTGGCATAACCCTCCTCTTATCACTGCCCGACTGATCTCGACCTTGCTCCGGGCAGTCTCTGACAAAATGGCCGACTTCTCCACATCTATAACATTTATTAGTGCCCACTGGCACTCTCCACTGTGCTCCCTCTGGCACTTGGGGCACCAAGGCATCTGTGAAGCCCCCTGTACTTGCTTTGCTTTGCCTCGATCGTTGCCTCCTTCCAAAGGTCTCTTAACTCCCCTCTGTTGTTGTTGCTGAGGCTGTGCTCTCGGTTGCCAGCCCTTATTCCTGAACTGAGGGTGAATCTCTCGAAAGTAGCCTTTAGCTAGCTCCCTCTGGTTGACATAATCCCTATCAACTGCCTCAATATCAAGAGCTCTGGCCACAATCTCATCATAGGATACATTCCGTACCCCTGATATAGTAAGGCGCATCCGAAACTCCTGGGTAAGCCCTTGCAAAAATCTGCGTACCTTGTCCTTGTTAACGCTGACCTGACGTGGCGCGAATCGAGAAAGGGCTTCGAACTTCCTCACATACTCGGCAATCGAACCAACTTGCCGTAACTGCATGAATTCAACCATCTTCGCCTCCCGTAATGTATAGCTGAAATACTTATCATAGAACAACTCTCTGAATCGCTCCCAACCCATAGTCGTCACATCGGTGGTAGCCTTGATGGAATCCCACCAAAATCGAGCATCCAATGCTAGGTTGTAGGTCACCAACGCAACCTTCTCCCCGTCTTCAATGCTAGCATAGGCCAGCATGTCCTCCATGGTTCGAACCCACTCCTCAGCTGAAGACGGATCCGTAGACTGTCCGTTGAATATAGGAGGTTGGAGCTTCTGGAATCTCTCCATCCCCTTATTGCTAGGAGTCGCCACCTCACGAGCTCTAACGCCCTCGCGGTCAATTAAGGTGCCCAGCTGTTGGAACTGCCTTTCCATCTGTTGGGCCTAACACTCCATTGGGACTGTTGTGCAATAAAGTCCTTTAAAGTGTCTATCGTATCGTCTCGGTCATCTCGGTCGTTTCCTCATTGCACCATAATTATATACTCCTATATAAAAGTTAAAACAAATATTCTAAGAAACTAGAAATCAATTAAAGCTATAAACATACTTACAGTTGATGTAAAATGTCCGCGTAGTGGCTGTGCAGTCGAGCAGTCTACAGAATCGATTTTAAAACCCGGGGGCTTTGATACCATAACTCTAACGACCCTAATACTGTACCCAATTTTCTGTACTATATATATATATATTTTTATACTTAAAACTTTTTACCTGACGTTTGAGCGGAAATAAAACTTTAAAATCGGGATCGGGATTGAAACTAAAATCGTTGAAGTCTAAGTTGTTAAACCATTTAAATTAAACTTAAAACAATTTAAATAAAACTATTAAAATTAAATGAAAACAATCGGCAAAGGAGAAGGGGGCAAGAACGGCAAAAGCCGTGTAAAACATTGTGGCGATCGATCACCCAAAACAGGCGATCGATCGCCAGAAGCGATCTTCACATGGCAAACAATCGCCCCTTAGGTGATCGCTCGATTGCCTAGCGATCACCTCCCATACGATCCGTGATCACCGTGTAACCATCGAGGGGCGATCGATCGCCAGAAACCAGGCGATCGATCGCCACACGCTCTGGAAATCTTCCAGAGCGTGGTTTCTCCTGGTGACCGATTGCCACCTCCTGGCGATTGGTCGCCATCCTCTCTGCCTCCTCACTTCTTCTTTCTCTTTTTCTCTCTTTTTTTTTCTTCGTTCCTTCTCTTCCCTCATTTCCACATACATTAATCAAACCCTTCACCATTTCATCCAATTTTCATCCCACCTCTCAACCATACATTCCAATAAAACTCACTCAAAATCTCACCCATTTCTCACTTCTTCAATCACCCAAAATAACAACTTAAAACTCAATTAAAACATAACCTATTTTCATAAAAACAATTCGCGTGGATACGTTTAAAACCTAAACAAATCCTCCTGTTTTGAAATCAAACAAAAGATCATAAAATCAATTTCTAAAACATTTCAAAACATCAAGACGTAAACCTGTTCAGACCCAAACAACCTAAAATGTCTATACAACCATCAGCCCAGACGATCTCAATAAGCACAAAACCTATACATACTTCCCCACGGGTCAGGTAAGCATCGACTGCGCAACACACCACCGCAAGTCATCCTCCGTCAACTACATCACTCCTCAGGTGGAGGGATCTCGTCCTCACCTATGTCGAAGTCACCTACACCATACAAACACCTATGAGATAAAAAATCTCAGCAAGCTCTCATAAATTTAAATGCATGTTGTGCATATGAATTCTGAAATCATGCAGCATTTTCTTTATCTTTACTCTGTGGGTGTCACCGAGATCTCAGCCTCCTAACCGGAGAGAGCACATCCAGCGGTCGGACTACTCTTTCCAGCTAGAAGAGGGGGGTACATGCTTACAATGCGTACAGCCGTGCCTGAGCCCCATCTCGCATGACCTATAACTGTAAACTGTATGAGTACGTGTTAAATGCGGTATTGTGACAGACCCCTTCGTGCCTACACAATAGATCAATAGCCCCTCTCCAGGCTGCATTACCATTTTCTTTAAAACATCGTGTGGAAATTCATTTTCTATGTTCTTTTAAAACACGTTATGCATGAACAGTTCAATATGACATAAAGTAAACATACATGATTCGTACCATCGAGACAATAAAGCAATTTAAAAGCCTAACCTATACAGAACTAATCCTAACTGCCCAACCAAAATAAATTTAACATATGCGTCACCAAAACTCCTCGAGACGACCTCGACGTACGGTGTAGACCAATCGGTCAAGCAAGTCACGAGAACTTACCTCGTGCCCGATGCAATCCAAGCTCCGTCCACGAGCGCTTACCTAGGCAATTTCACCAAATTATCGTTAAAACTCGTTTAAACTATTAAACGTCCAATTTTAACGAAACCTTAACTAAGGAAATTCCTTAAAGTTCTAATCTAACTAATCGAGGCATTTAAACATGCAATCAATGCTCGATAGTTCAAAACCACAATTAACGAGCTTTTTTAGAAAAAATCGAAAATCCTCTAATTTTAGCATTTCTCATAATTCGATCTAACTTCGTCCAATAACGTTCAATATGTTCTTTACATTCTTAATCTCGATAAACCTATCGATTTCTAACTCTAAATCACGTTTTTCACAAACCCTAAACGAAACCCTAATCGTCTTTAACTCCATAATAACCGAACAATAAGCTTTTAAAGCTTTAGAATCATACCTAGAGCTGCGAGAGGAGGAAGAAACATGAGAAATCGGAGTTTGATAGGAGGGGAACGATCGTTGGGAAGGAAGGATCACTGCGAGTAGAGGGGAGATCGCAGGAAGAAAGAGAGAAAGTCGTGGAGTGAGGTAGAAGGAGAGGTTGTGATGTTTTTATTAAAATTTGACTTTGTAAAATTACCTTTTTGCCCTTCCTTCGATTTTCTATTTGTTTCGTCCTTCGCTTCGTTAATTAACTAGCTATTCGACTTCTTCAAATCTCCTTATTTCCCTCAATAATTCCAACATATTATTTTTGATTTATTAAAACTGTCCGTCAGCAAATCAGACCTCATTTACTATTTTTACTAAAACGTCCTTTATATTGCGAGAAACGTAATTACTCGAAATTAAGCATCTAAACTCTGAAAATTCTCATAATTTTCTTAAAATTCCTATTAATAATTAGGATTCTAATGACGCTTTCCTTTCGTAAAACGGGTTTGATTTGACATATTTACAAAAATGACAATATATATTACGTAATATAAAAAAAATCTCGTACAAGCCCGATATTACAACAACAGTTCAAATTGCTGAATATAATCTCCCACTGATCCCGTTTGCTTAAGTGCCATAAATTCCATCCTCTTTGCAGCTTGGGCCGTCTGGTTGTAGTATTTGTCGAAGAACAAGTCTTTAAAGTCTTTCCAAGGTAAGCCCTGAGGATCGATGGTACCCTCCACCGACTCCCACCAACTTTAAGCATTATTGGTCAGATGAAAAGTAGCACACTTCACTTTGTTTACTTCTTCAACCTCGGCAACTTAAAACATATTCTCTATGGTATGAATCCACCTGTCTGCAGCTGTGGGATCTGTAAATTGGCCTTCGAACGCCGGAGGATTCAACCCCCGAAATCTATTCCCACTAGCACCTACTCCAACATTTCCAAGTCCTTCGTGACCAATCAAAGATCCAAACAGTTCAGCTTGTCTGGTGACTAAGTCTGCAAGTTGCTTAACAGATTCCTCGAGTGGGTTTATGGGCGGTTCAGGTTCGTTCCTAGGTCTCCTGGGTCGTCTACGGTTCTGCATCTTAATTTAATCCTGTGAACAAAATTTAAAACAATCTAACTTAGATATAAAACTAACTAGAGCAAAGAATTACTTATAATCGGTGAAGCACATTGCAGGATGGCCGGCATTGTCGGGTAATTCTTTGAACGACTCGACCTCTAAAGCTCTGATACCAACTTGTAACGCCCCCGAATCTGCCCCGGCTTGGTACGCTACTTTGCTAACCCAAACCGCGTTTAAAACGACGTTTAAAATAATTTACGATAAATTTTCAACCTTTTCTCACTTTTCTTCAATTTTCGTCGAGCCAAACACCTCCAAAAATTCTAAAATTTTTACCACACTATCACGACACCTTTAACTCCGTGTCCCGTAAAAATCTTCAAAAACTGACCTAAAACGGTTAACAAAAAAAATAAAGAACGAAGACCCGACGTTATAGACTTTCAAAAAATCGACAATATAACGGCTAAAATTCTTTAAATCTGAAAACCTGAAAATATCAAACTGTTTATAAACCATTCAAAACGTTCCAAAACAGTTACGAACCATTTTCACAACATCGTAACATTATCTATATTTAGACAACAAAACAACGTAAAATACCAAAACGTGCATTTAAAACCCATAAATCCACACCAATATCAAACCACTAGTATTTAGACCAATGAAATCTAACAAAACTAACCATAAATTACCAAATACAACTTCACATCCCATCCCGAGAACCAGGTCCAAGCGCCCCGACAACTGCCTGCACCGGCGTGTCCCGTGGATCTCCGACTGCTCCTAGTCCTGATCCTTACTCTCAAGCTCACCTGTGAATGCTCCGTCACCTACACCACAGAACACACACACACACACACGTAAGCTTACGCTTAGCAAGTAGGGATAACAAATGCAACTAAACAAAATGCAACCTCTACACTCTAGGCTGGTTTCAATTACATTCTCCTTTTATTAATCATTTACCCGTGCATCTTTCATAGAGACCCTCCCGAGGTGCTCCACGAGCATTACTCCCCGGTAAAGCAGCTATATTCAATATCACAGCTCAATCTATTATCACAGTGCATCTTTCATAGAGATCCTTCCGAGGTGCTCCACGAGCACTACTCCCCGGCAAGGCAGCCCTACTCGATATCACTGTTCAATCTATTATTATCACAACACAACTCTTGTAGAGACCCTCCCGAGGTGCTCCACGAGCACTACTCCCCGGCGAGGCAACTCTACTCACTATCACTGCCTAGTGCAATGCATCCCTTGCAGGGACCCTCCCGAGGTGCTCCACGAGCACTACTCCCCGACAAGGCAACCCTACTCGGGATCACAATGCTTTTCTCGTTATTTCTACACACCCATTCTCACAACTCATTTTTTCGTGGTTCAAAAACCCTGACGCATGCCACACAATGCACAACATAAAATAAAACACAACCAAACAAACAAACAAATATCCCTACTGTTCCGTGGTGTAGGCCCGAAGGCAACAAAACACCCAATCCTCTACTTACCTGGTGTCTCGGTTCGTTCTCGCTCACTTCGTTCAACCAAATTACACGCTCGATCACCTTAAATAACGGAGACTTAACTTAGTAACATCCTAGGGAATTCTAAAGAAATCAACTAAATCAAACAAACACAAACCTTTCAACCTAAACACTCAAACTCGACGTGCCACCCCAATTCGGAAACCTCTACACGTCTACTATCCATTGAAGCACTCAAATTAACCAAACAACTCAATTTACCAATCCGAAACTCCACAAACAGAATCGGCCATCCTAGTGTTCACAACCGATTTTTGTGTAACACTCCCCCAATCTTCAATCTAATCACTCTAACCACCTAAACTAATCCATCCAACAATTAAATGATCAAAATAGGAAGAAAATACAGCCAAGGAATCAAAAATTCGGACCTCACATTCTAGGGTTTCCAAACCCCACTCAACTCACTCTAAATACCCTTAAAACACCAATAATCAACACCTAAACATATAAAAACCAAAACCCACTTATTTTTACCTTAAATCACCTTCAGAAATTGAAGAAAAGAGAGGGAGGAAGCCACTAATGGCCGCTGGTCTTTCACGAAGAAGAAAGGAGGAAGAATAGGATGTTTACCATTTTTAACACTTAATTAACCTTTTTATAAAAATTATCTTTTCTTACTTTTCTTTTCCCTCCACAAAGTTTTCTAAAATTACACTCAAAACCCCCTCTTTCTCCCTTGAATATCAACGTGAACCAACAAAGAAAACCACATATTTTCCTTGCAATTTGATTGGCTTATATAACTTGGACTTTTCAAACCAAAATTTCCAACCATTCACTTTTTAAATTTAATAAAATAAGCTGCCTTTTCACTCCATGGATTCCAACGTGATTCATCTTATTATTACACCTCCAGCTTTTCCAATTTAATTCATTCAATTGCTAATTCCCTATTGGTTGGTAAAACTTTGACTTTTCAAACTTTTTAAATTTTCAACCATTACATTTCCAACCAATCACCACCTTTCATTCTCCCCCATTTCACACTTCAATACCTAATATAACTCTCGAATAATGAATAAATCTCTTACAACTCATCTAATCTAAGGCTACACTTGTTAAGAAATTCCGGGTGTTACACCACATAAAACCACTGCAGCTTGCCACTTAACCGTTTTTGAATAATGATTCAATGGTTAATTACTTATTAACCATCCTTATCTTAAGCAAAAGACTATTTTGCCCTTGATTCTTAGATTATTTACCATAAAATTGAGTTTAATTAACTATTAATCTCAATTAACTTTAATCTAAGCTAACTTTTTGTAATTAATCAAAATTTAATCTAAAAATCAAATTTTATTAGTTTTTTTTATTTTTTTGAATTAAAAAATTTGAACCATTTTATTGACAAAGGTCCGAACCATTGCATTCTCCCCCCGTTACAAAAATTTCGACCCAAAATTTATTTTACCTTTCAAACAGTAGGGGTTATTTCTCTTTAATTTCACTTTCAAGCTCCCACGTAGCTTTTTCAACTCCTATTCTCTTTCACAAGACTTTAACAGATGGTATCACTTTATTCCTTAGCACTTTGTTCTGTGAATCCAGGATAGCAACTGGTTCTTCTATCATTGCCATATCTGGTTGCAGTTCCAATTCCGTCCAGTCCAAACATGCGAAAGATCGGGTTCATATTTTCTCAGCATTGAAATATGAAAAACATCGTGAATTTCTGCCAATTGAGGAGGTAGTGCAATCTTGTGAGCCACTAGACCCACCTTCTATAATATCTGAAAATGTCCGACAAATCTTTGAGATAATTTGCTACCTTTTCCAAATTTGTTCAAACTCTGATGTGATCTAACTTTGATAAATACCTGATCACTCTCATTAAATTCAAGTGGTCGTCTCCGTCTATCTGCATAAATTTTCTGACGACTCTAATCAGTCTTCAGTCGCTGTCGTATGAGTTTGATCTTTTCTTTGGTCTCCTTTACCAAATCTGGCCCCAAAAAGCACTGTATCTCCTATTTCAGTCCAGCACAATGGAGATCTGCACGGTCTCCCATAAAGTGCTTCAAACGGTGCCATACCAATACTTGCTTGGTAGCTATTATTGTAGGCAAACTCTACCATATGTAAATGATTTTCCCATCCTCCTTTAAAATCCATTACGCACGCCTGTAACATATCCTCCAAAATCTGGATTGTTCTATCTGATTGGCCATCAGTCTGTGTATGATAAGTTGTACTGAGGTTTAGTCGTGTATCCATAGCTTTCTGTAATCGCTACCAGAATCTCGAAGTGAATCTCGGATCTCGATGTGACACTATAGAAATGGGCACACTATGCAGTCTAACAATTTCCTTTAGATACAATTTACTGACCTGGTCAATCGAATGAGTATTGCATATAGGTAAAAAGTTACTTGATTTAGTAAGCCGATCCACTATTACCCATACAGTATCATTACTCTTCGACGATTTCGGTAATCCTGTAACAAAATCCATCGTAATATGCTCCAACTTCCATTCTGCTACTGGCAATGGAACGAGTAATCAAGCTGGTTTCTTATGTTCATCTTCAATTCTTTGACAGGTTATACACTTGGAAACAAATTTGGCTATCTCCTCTTTCATTACTTTCCACCAATACTATTTTCCCATATTTTGGTACATTTTATTGTTTCCAGGATGAATTGTTAATTTTGAGCAATGATTTTCTCTTAAGATGTAATATCCGGCCTGTATGGAATTTTAGATTATAATATATATTAGCATTTTCTATAAATATGTCAATTCAAACCTGTTTTACAAAAAGAAAGCGTCATTATGATCCTAACGATTAATAGGAATTTTAAGGAATTTACGGGAATTTTCGGAGTAATAACGCTATATTCCGAGTAATTACATTTCTCGTAATATGAAGGATGTTTTAGTAAAAATAGTAAACGAGGTCCGAATTGCAAACGGATAGTTTTGTTAGAACCCAAATAATAAATTGGACTTATTGGAGAAATAAGAAAATTTGGAGAAACCAAATCGCTAGCCGATTAACGAAACGAAGGACGAAACAAATAGAAATAAGTGCTAAGGGCATTTTAGTAATTTTTCAATCAATATTATAAGTTAACCTAAATCTATTTCTTCTTCACTTCTCCCCTGTTGCGTGAAGAAACCAGAGAGCTTTCTCTCTTCCTCCCTCCGTTCGTCCTCCAATCGTTCCATTTTCTTCGCGTTTTCTCCTCCAATCGACGCTCTAGGTATGATTCTAAAGTTTTAGAGCGTTAAATTCAGAGTTTCGTAGAGTTAAACCAATTAGGGTTCGTTTAGGGTTACGATTAAAAGTCGAGATTTAGGGTTCGAAATCGATAGATTGTTGTAGATTACGAATGTATAGGACGTATTGAACGTTATTGGACGAAGTTAGAGTTATTTGTGAGAAATGTTAAAATTGGAGAATTTTTGGGTTTTTAGAAAAACTCGTTAATTGGAATTTTAAACTATCGAGCGTTAATCGTTGTTTAAATACTTCGATTAGTTAAGTTGAAATTTTAAGAAATTCCTTAGGTAAGGTTTTGGTTAAATTTGGACGTTTAGAAGTTTAAACTCGTTTTAACGATAAACGTTGTGTTTTGCTTCAGACAAACAACGCTCGTGGACGGAGTTTGAGCTGCTTTGGACACGAGGTAAGTTCTCGTGATCTTCTCTGGCTGATTGGCCTACACCGTACGTCGTGGTCGTCTCGAGGAGTTTTGGAGATGCGTATGTTTATTTGCTCTGGTTGGGTAGACAGGTTTAGTTGTTTTATAGGTTATAGGTTATGTATTTATAGTCTTGATGGTACATATGTGGTTGTTTACTTTATGATATAAACTGTTCATGCATCACGTGTTTTAAAGAAAAGCATGAAAAATGAATTTCCATACGATAATTTAAAGATAATGCAAAGAAAATAGCCGTAAGGCATACAGTTTACAGGCCGCAAGGCATACAGTTTACAGGCCACAAGGCATACAGTTTACAGGCCGCAAGGCATACAGTTTACAGGTCACGCGAGGTGGGGCTCAGGCACGGCTGTACATGTTGTAAGCGTGCACCCCCCTCCTTTAGCTGGAAAGAGTAGTCCGCCCGCTGGATGAGCTCTCTCCGGTTAGGGGGATAGGATCTCGGTGACACCTACAGTGCATAACATAACATAGCATTTGCATTTACGAGCCTTACTGAGATTTTTTATCTCATAGTGTGTTGTATGGTTTAGGTGATTACGAGGAAACAGGTGAGGATGAGATCCCTCCACCTGAGGAGTGACACAGTTGACGGATGATGGCTCGCGGTGGTGTGCTGGCGTAGTCAAGGGGCTTTTGACCCGTGGGATTCATGGTTAGGTGTTTTGCTGTTGTTTTGGCAATTGTCGGGCTGACATGAATAATTGTATAGACATTTTAGGATGTTTGAGAACTGGTAGTTGATAGGTTTATATATCGATGTTTTGAAATGTATTGGAAATGGATCTTATAATCTTTGTTGATTTCAAAACAGGAGGATTTGTTTAGGTTTTAAACATATCCATGCGGTTCATTTTCATGAAAATAGGTTATGTTTTAAATTTGTTTCGAGTCGTTATTTTGGGGCGATTGGTAAATGAGAAATTGACGGGGTTGAGAGTGAGTTAAGGTTGAAGAGTATGGTTGAGAGTTATGTGGAATATGTATTGTTGAATGGTGAGGTTTGGTGATAGGAGTGAAGTGAGAAAGCAGGGAAAGAAGGCAATGAAGAAGGGGGGGCGAGCCCTCTGCGAAGCAATTCCAGGGGGGTTGCCGAATGCTCGCCAGGGAGGGCGATCATTCGCCCCCCCTGTTGTCAACTTCTCTGGATTTTCCAGAGAAGTTGCCGAGCGATCGCTGGGCGATCGTTCGATATTGAAGGAGATCGCCAGGGGCGATCTACCAGGCGAACGATCGCCTAGTTGCAATCGCCATGGGCGATCGATCGCCTGTTTTGGGCGATCAATCTCCCCTGCATAAATGGGACGACTTCCCTATTTTGCCCCGCTTTCAGTTTTCAATTGTTTTAAATGTTTTTATTTATTTTATTTAATTGTTTAATTATTTTAGGTTTATTTAATTGATGTTTAAGATTGGTTTTCAATGGTTTTTTTTAAACGACTTTAAAGAATTCGTTTTAAATCGAAATTTCGCCTAGAGTTTATTTAATGTATAAGGTTATAAATATATATATATATAGTACGGGAAATTGGGTACAGTGTTTGGGTCGTGACATAAGATCTCCTTCTTCAATTCTTAATCATCTAGAATCACTAGACGACCCATAAATCTCACTCCTAAATTGCTATCTTTGGAAAAATTATGAACTTCCTTTGTTTTCATCTTATCTTTTAATTCAGCGATTTCAACATTATTGTTTTGTGCTTCTACAATCCGTTGTACCAGATTGGGCCTTACATTGACATTTTGAAAGTATACTTGTTCATTACCTTCTCTCAATTGCAAATTGAATTGATCGACTTCCGCCCACATTCCTTATTCTTTAATGCCAAGACTAGCTGCCATCACTCTGGATTTTTTGCTCAAAGCATCTGCCACTTGTTAGCTTTACCTGGATGATACTCGAGTGTGTAGTTGTAATCCTGTAAAAATTCCATCCAACGTCTCTATCTCTGATTCTGCTCCCTCTGAGTGAATATGTATTTCACACTTTTGTGATCTGAAAATACTTCAAACGTCTCACCATATAAGAAATATCTCTAGTGTTTTAGGGCAAACACTACTGCAGCAAGCTCCAAATCGTGAACTAGATAATTTCTTTCATGTGGTTTCAATTGCCTTGAAACATAGGCAACGACTTTCTCATCCTGCATCAAAACACATCCCAAACCGTTCAACGATGCATCACAATAGACTACATATCTTTTTCCTCTTTTCAAAATTATCAGAATCGGTAGGGACACTAGCTTCTTCTTAAGTAACTGGAAAGCTATCTCACATTTGTGGTCCCATTCGTACTTTACACCTTTCTGGTTAATCGATTCAATGGCATTGAGATTTTTGAGAAGCCTTCGACAAATCTTCTATAATATCCTGTCAATCCCAGAAAACTTCGTATCTTCGAAACTGACTTAGGTTGTTCCTAGTTCTGAACTGCTTCAGTCTTTGAAGGATCAACTGCAATACCCTTCTTTGAAATTACATACTCCAGGAATTTAACTTCTTCAAGCCAAAACTCGCACTTACTCAGCTTAACATACAGCTGGTGTTGTCTCAACAGACTCAAAACACAATGTAAGTGCTTCGCATGATATGCTTTTGAAGAAGAATACACCAGGATATCATCTATTAGTACAATTGCAAAGCTGTCCATGTACTGTCTGAACACTCTTTTCATTAGATTCATAAATACAGCAGGTGCATTTGCTAAACCAAAAGGCATCACCATGAACTTGTAATGACCATAGCGAGTCCTAAAAGCAGTTTTTTGAATATCTTTTTCTTGAATTCTGAGCTGATGATATCCATCACGAACCTCTCAACTAATCGAATAAATCGTTAATACGAGGAAGCGGATATTTATTCTTTACAATTACGCTGTTCAACTTTCAGTAGTCGATGCACATCCTCAAAGTGCCATCTTTCTTTTTGACAAAAGGCTGGAGCACCCCACGGAGATGTGCTAGCCCGTAAAAATCCTTTCTCTTGCAATTCTTCCAACTGTACTTTCAATTCTTTCAATTCTGCCGGCGTCATACAATAAGAAGGTATTGAAATCGGATTAGTACCCGGATACACTTCAATTTTGAATTCTATCTCTCTCCTTGGAAGTAGATTGGGTAGTTCATCTGCAAACACATCCATGTATTCACTGACAACTTTAATATAGTCCACCCTGCTATCACCATCTGGGTCTAACAGAAGGTTAGCTATCCATCCGTTTAATTCAAACAAAGTTTGAGGGAAATGGTACCTAATTGAATTTCCCTCTCCATAAAATAAATTCGTTTCACCTTGGGGAAGACATACTATTAGTTTCTTTCTATAACAATCCATAACTGCTTTGTATCTGGATAACCAATCCATTCCAAAAATGATATCAAACCACTCCAGTTTCATCACTATCAGATCAGCAACAATCTCATAGTCTTTAATTCGCACTATACATGATTTACACATCCTATTTACCACAACATTCCCTCCTAGAGGGGAATCCACATTCAAAATATAGGGTAAAGCTGAAATTTCTAACCTAAAAGCACAAACAACTGAAGTTGATAGAAATGAGTGCGTTGCTCTGGAATCAAATAAAATTCTTACTTTAGAATTGTAAAGCAAGAAAGTACCTTTAATCACCGTATTATCTGACTGTTCACCAAAAGTGCCAAAGGCATGCACCTTCGGTTGAGAGCTGGCAGCCTGTGAAGTGTTTCCTCCAAACTGTCTCGAAGCTGGTTGATTTGATTGAAAATTTGGAAGACGACTCTGAGTAGGAAACTGAGTCGGTTGACTTCCCTGTTGAGCATCCGAATTGTCGATTTTTGACTTCCTACAGAATCTGTTGATGTGACCAACATCCCACAATAATAACAGGTTTGACTGTCAGTTGTCCAGAAACTGCCACCATCACTTCTTACTGGTCCACTCTAGTATGAACCCTATGATTGAGATTGAAGCGGAGTAAATCTAGGCTTTTTAAACTGCTGATCTTCTCCACTAATAACTTCTTGTTTCTTCCACTTTGCTTTTTTCTGGGCTTCTCATTCATCTTTATTGGCCTCTAGCTTTTGTGCAAGTGGCATGGCTCTCTCCACCATATCAGGATATGACTCAATCTTCAGATCCACCAATCTGTTGGAAATGCCTACTCGAAGACCATGTTCAAATCTTTGGGCATTTGCAGCTTCATCAGGAATAAACTGACTTGCATATCTAGCCAACTCCTCAAATTTGGTCTGATAGTTTAGAACTATCATGTTTTTTTGACCATCTCCAGAAATTTCTTTATTTTTGCTTGCCGAACGTACTTGGGAAAGAATCTTTCCAGAAAGATGCTCTCAAACTGATCCCAAGTACACCGATTTCCCAGGGATGCCTTTGTTTGATCCCATCATTTATCAACTTTATTGTCAAGTTGATTCATAGCAAACTTTACTTTAAAATCCTCCAGTACTCCAACCATATCAAACTTTTTCTTTAACTGTCTCAGTCACTCCTCAGCGATGGCTGGATTGCTTTCTACCATAAATAATGGAGGTTTGGCCTTTTGAAACCTCTCCAAAGTTTTAATTTCCAAAGAGTCTGTGCTTTCCACTCTTTCATTGATCTGTTGAACGATGTTTCTATTCACAATATCAGACAAGGCAGTGATAACCCTTCTCATCTCAGCTATATCATCAACTAGGCTATCAATTCTACTGGTAGAATCTCCTCTTTCCATCTACAAGAATTCATTTATATTTATCAGATAAACGTTCACCATTAAGGCAATATTAGAGGCATTCTAAACATAGTTACTAACCCTCCCAACTAGTTAGAACTATAATGTATAGCTCTGATACTAAGTTGTCAGGACCCGACCCAACGATTAGGATTCCTGAGGTGGGAAATGATAATAAATTCTGAGTTTTCAATTTGTTTGGATATGTTTGTATTTTTAATTAATCTCATCTGAATTGCACCTGTCATCTTAAAAATAAGATATCTCCAATTTTATATTCAAATAGTTTATATTCCCAATCAGACATCAAACATATAATCCCAAATAATATACATATTCTAGACCAGCTTTCTAAATATGTATGCATTAAACATTTCTATATATGTACATCATTATCAGAGTTTTCTAACGGAAGCTATTATAAACAAAATAGGTCACACGCACATGACCATTCAAAAAGAGTATAAAATTTCTAAACTATCTATCCCGGTCCCAATACAAAAGAAAACCATCTACCTCGATAGTTTATCCTATGCCTCATCTAGTCCTTTAAGTTGCCTTTGTTTTCCCGTTTCGGTGAACGATCTCATTATCTGAAAAAAAAATATGAATATCCACAAAATAAGTTTTACGCCTAATAAATAAGTCTAAGAGATACAATAGCTAACTCAGACTCTATTACACTATCTAGGACCACACTCCATCTTCCACCTATTATTGATTATTTTTTAAATCAATTTAAATAAATTTGTTTTGAAAATTTATGCCATTAACTACAGTGTAAAACCATTCTCAACAAATAGATAAATTTCATGCAATTTAAAATAAATATTTTATGATTTAAAGTCATCTTTTCACAAAACATTCATTACACTCTTTCAACATTCAAATTGATATGTCAAAAATGCAATCCACTCTAATTGACTCATATGACTATCACACAACCCTACAAGTTTTTGGGCTTTCACCGATAAGGCTGTAGGACCCTACACATTGCTTCCCATTGAGGTTTAGTTATTTTCAACCCAAGGAGGATACATAGTTAATCTCCCAATCATTTTTATAGTCACACTTATCGCACACGAAGAGGCAAGTCCAGTCCAATGGATTCTTATTTTACCACGACTTCTAAATTCCTCCTTCCTAAATGTATGCTTTTAAAAATAGTTATAAAACAATGCTATGCATGTAACACCCGAGAATTTCCTAATACGTGCGTAACCTTTGATTAGACGTGTTAGGAGAGTTTAATTATGCAAGTCTAGTGTTGTGCATTGAAGTGAAATAGAAAAGAGAAAACAACCAATGGGAATTGGTCAAACTCTTGTGATTGGTTGAAATGGGTGTTTGAAAGTCAAACAACCAATGGGATTTTTGCATACATTAATTGTATGAAAAATCTTATTAAATAAAAGGAATGAAAATGGAAGAGATGTATGGCATGGCACGTTGGAAGACAAAGGAGAAAATGAGGGTTTAAAGTGAAATTATAAAGATTTAGGTGGTAAAAACAAAAAGGTGAAAAAGTTAATTGTTTAAAATGATAAAATTGTAAAATTTGGAGTCATCTTCTTCCTCTTGTCTTCCCTCCCACGAACCAGCAACCCTAGAGCCTCCTCTCCTCCATCTTCTTAAGTTCTTCAAGGGATTTCAAGGTAAAAATAAGTAGGTTTTGGTTTTATGCACTTAAAGTGAAGTTTATTGAAGGTTTTAGTGAGTTTTAAGTGATTTTGATTAGGGTTTGGAAACCCTAATTCTTGACCTCCAAAATTTGAGTTGAAATGTTAGATTTCTTTCTTATTTTGATGATTTGGTTGTTGAATGACTTAGTTTAGGTTGTTGGGGTGGTTAGATTGAGGATTGGAAGTGAAAGTGTGAAAAATCGGTTTTTACCCTAAAGTGCACCGGTTCTGTTTTGGCATGTCCGACTTTGCCTTTGTGTTCGGATGGTTGATTTGAGTGATTCAATGGATAGTAGACGTGTAGAGGTTTTCGAGTTGGGGTGGCACGTCGAAATCCGTTGCAAAATGAGGGAATTATGACCGTTTGAAGTTAGACGGTCAATTTTGGGGTAAAGATCGGGTTGGGAGTTGTGTTATAGTTCTATTAGTTAGGTTAAGAATTTCCTTAGAGTTTGTAAATTTCTAAGTTGATTTCTCGTCATTTTTAGGTGATCGAACGTGTGATTTTGTTGGACGGATTGAACGAGAAAGTATCGAGCAGCAACCAGGTAAGTAGTGGATGAGTGTTTGTTGCCTTCGGGCCTACACCATAGAACGGTTGGAATTGGTTATTTGTTTGTTATGTTTTGCTTTTGTTATGCATCGGGTGTCATGCATCATTGTTTTCTAAACTACGAAATCACATGTTTTTTGCATGTTTGAGTGGTGAGGATGATGTGGAAAAAAGATAAGAAGTGATATGCAACTTGATCTCGAGTAGAATAGCTTTGTCGGGCAAGTAGCTCGTTGAGCACCCTGCGAGGGATTTTATTGGAGATGCCCTGTTAATGTACGTAATGAATTCCTCGACCTGTTCGTGCTTGAAGTGCACAATGAGGATTCTACGATCGATTGGGGGAGATTCGTGTTGGCCGTCCTGGACTGTGTTGGGACGTGTGCCTCCGGTCTAGCTCCGTGGATCAAGGCGTGGCCGTCCTGGACTGTGTGGGGGCGTGTGCCTACTTGATTCACCTGGAAGTGAAAGATAAATGCAATTGAAATGAAAAGAAAGTAACTGAGTGTGTAGAAACTGCATGTTAGGATTGAGTCGAGCATTTAGCGTGTCGTTGTGCATTATTTCCCTACTTGCTAAGCGTTAGGCTTACCTTTTTGTGTTCTATGGTGTAGGTGACGAGTGTTATACAGGTGAGGTCGATGAGACAGCTCAGGATTAGGCCGCAGTCGGAGGAGTACGGAGTCCACCGGTGCAGGCCTTTGTCGGGGCGTCTGGACCACTATCCTTCTTCGGGTATTTTGTGGGAGTGTTGTAAATAGTTTGAAAGGATTATGGTTTAAGAAATGTTAAGGAAAAATAGTGGTTTGTTTATGTTTTAATACATTGTGTTTATAAATGTTTTTGTATTAAATATTAACGTTTTCGAGTCGGTGGAGTTTTGGATGATGGTTGTGGTATTTGGAAACTTGAAAATATATATTTTGTGTTTGGATTTAAAGTTTTGGGTTTTTAAGATTTTAGGCGTTATGCCGCTCGTTTTGATTTTAAAATAATTAACGTCGGGTTAAATTTGCTATTTTTGTATTTCTCCGTTTGAAGTCAGTTTTCCAAAATTTTTATGGGCTTTGAAGGTTTAGGTGTCGGGAAGGTATGTTTAAATTTTCGGAATTTTTGGAGGTGTTTTAGTCGTAGAAAAATGAAGGAAAGTCAAGGAAAGTCGAAAAGTCGGGAAAAAGTCAGGTTTTTTGGGCGTTTTGGGGTCAAAAACCCGAGGGGGTGGCGATTGGACGCCATGGGAAGGCGAGCAATCGACTCTGGGGCGATTTTTGGCGGAAACGGCAGAGAAGGTGGCGATTAGTCGCCACCGGGAGGCGAATAATCACCTCCGACACCAGCTGGGCGCGCAAGGCCGCGAGCTGAGCGCGCATTAGGCGCGCTCTGTGCGCGCGCCAGAGCGCGCGCGCGGTGCCCAGCAGCGCCCCTCCTTGTTTTTTTTAAATTTTTTTTTTTTAAACTCCAATTTTTCCAAACCATTTTAACCCGACATTTTTCCAACGTATTTCAAAGTATTTTAGACACGCTTTCCAAGAAAAATTGAGGGTTCGGAAAACCCAAAAACCGAGTCGAGAATTTTATTAAATTACTTTTAAACGTCGTTTAAACACGGGATTTGTTTTCAACGTAACGCACCGGGCCCGGGGCGGGTTCGGGGCGTTACAATGCATGTTTAAATTAATGCAACTCAACCTACCCATGCAATTGATATTTTAAATCAATGCTTTCAATTCAATATAAAACGTAGTTTTCAAAATGCTACGTTTAACAATTCAATATAACTTAAATTTAAATAACATTTCAATATATACCGTAGCGCATTATTTTTCACAATTCAATTTTAAATTTTCATAAAAACAATATCAATTAGTCACTTCAATCTATTCAATCGTAACCAAATCACCAAATATCTAAACCTATCTAGTATCCAAATAAAAATGAAATCTATCTCCACCTAGTAATGCATTAAAGCATAAATTAACTAATCTGACCAATAGATTTACTTACTGAATTGTCGGTTCCTTCACTTAACCAAAAATCTCCTCTGAATTTATTGATTTTTCCACCAAAATGATCCTCTTAATGAGATGAACAACTTTCTCTAAAGGACGGATGAAAAAAATCATTTTTCCCCAATTTTACTTTTCTTTTCTCCTTACCTTTTTCTTTCTCTTTTCTCTCTGTTTTCGTTTTCTTTCTGGTGTTTTCTTTTCTCTCTCTCTCTGTCTCTCTTACTTTCTTTTCTTTTTTTTTCTCTCTCTCTCTCTCTTCCTTTGTTTTTCTCCACGTAAAACCACTACAGCTTGCCAATTAACCCATTTTGAGTAGTGATATGCCCACGACCCCGATTCGTCGAGCACAAGTCCAGGTATGTATTTATTTTATCTATCTAATGGAATTGTGGAATTTCGTAGGTAATTGACTTTTCAAGACTTGGAAAGAAATCAATGAAGAAGCAATTTGTTTTTCTTTATTTCAAATCATGTAACCGAGCCTTGTATTAAATTTGTATAATTTAAGAAACTTTAGTTTTGTTTAAAACTCGTTAATTGGCAAACTTTAGCCTTTTAGAATGTATGTTTGTAATAGTCTTCAAAGTGGATGCTGAACCAAGAAGAACCAGGGGCTGAACCGGCCAAACCAAGAAGAACCAAGGGCTGAACTGGCCGAACCAAGAAGAACCAAGGGCTGAACCGGCTGAACCAAGGTGAATCAAGGGCTGAACCAGCTGAATAGTGCACAAACAAAGCATGAACTGGTCTGGAGTGCACTGCCCAGCGAACCGAACCGCCAGCGCCTTCAGAACGTCCAACGACTATTTTTCTAGCTGTTGTCCATTGTTTCATCTGCAGAGCTCTTCTCCTTCTTCTTCACCATTTCTTCTTTGTATTTAAGCTTCTCTTGTAGCTCTGTAATTGTTTAGCCAGTGATACAAATTTTTGGAAATTGCAGAAGAGTTTTCTTCCATTTTTGAGTTCCTCGTCTGTTCTCATGGTGTTCAGCCGGAGCTTCGCTCCTGAAGGCTTCACCCAATTGCCCCGCGAGTCTTGGATTACTTAGCGGTGCTCTGAGTCCCTTAGGTCTCTCCTCACTCTTGCCAGAGCTGGAAGGAAAGGCAAAGGTGGCAAAATCCATTTTCTCGATTGCTGTTGTTCTTCTATGGAAGAGCAAACTACCGAAGCAATCATTTGCTTTTTCGACCAGCTAAGGGTCATCGACCAATTTCCCTTCAGCCTCATCTGAGGACGAAAACCACGCTTGCTGGGCTGTTTCCAGCTGTTGGAGTGCTTCCCCGTCCATCGGTTAAGCTCTGTCGAGAAAGGTTTCGAGAGCAACCTTTCGGCCAGCGATGGATTCCTTGACATTCCACCACCTCCACGACGTTTCATTCAATCCCTTGCAGCTCTCTAAGGTGTTAGCCGACGTGCCCACTTCTCGGTATCCATTTCTTCCCTTCGCCTCCCATGTTTTGCCTTTCTCTATTTTTTCCAGCATGTTTAGTGTCTGTTTTTGGGATGCTCTTTGAGCACTGATCGTTGTTGCTATTTTGAGTCTTCTGCATGCCATTTCTAACCCCTTTTACAGGCCGTAGCTTAACATTTTATATCAGAGCTTAGTGCTCTTCATGCATTGCATTGTCTCTATTTTTTGTGTGCATTTCCTCTCTGTTGGTTCTTGTTTTTCTGTCCAAAAGTGTTAGCATGTTTAGTTGAGTGTGTTTTTGTTTTCTTGTCTCATGTTGCACCCACAATACACATGATTAGTTGTGTTTCCATTTCGGTTTGGATAGTGTCAAAAAAAAATTTTATGTTCTGGTTTTGAAGACTTTTCTACATTTTTTTTTATCTTCTAGTTTGCATTTTGCTGTAGCATCCTGTTCCATTTGTGCTAAGTTTCTGCAGCATGTTGTGTCCTTGATTAGCTTTTTTTGTGTCTAGTTTAATGTCCTAGTGTAACACCCAGGAATTTCTTGTAACGCGTGTATGCCTTAGATTAGGATAGTTGATCGTTACGTGAGAAGAGATGAAGAGATTTAAAGTAGGAAGTTAAAAGAAATGGTTGGAGAAAAGAGTTTTACAAGTCAAAACTAAAAAAGAAAGTTTGAAAAGTCAAAAGTTGTATGAACCAATAGGAAGTGGTTTGATAATTAAAAAGGACTTATGTTGAAAGTCAAAGGCATGGTGTTGGTTGTAGTTGGTCTTCACGTTGGAGAAATGCAAGTGAAATGGAGGGGTTTTTTTGTTAAAATGAGAAAGTTAGTGGTAAAAATAAAAAGTAAAAAGGTGTTGTGATTTTTATAAAAATGAGGGTTTTATGTAAAATTGAAAGAAACCCATCTTCTTCCTCCCCTAGCCCCACGAAATTTCCAGCCCTTGCAACTCTTCCCATCTCCATTTTCTTCAAGAAATTTCAAGGTTTAAGGTAATTTTTACATGGGTTTTTAATTATTTGCAAATTGGTGAAGATTAAGAGTGTTTTTAGTGGATTTTGTGAGAGTTTGAGTATGATTTGGAAACCCTAAAGGGAGCACTCCGAAAATTGAGTTTAAGGGTTGGTTTTCTTTCTAGATTTGAGGATTTAATTGTTAGATGGATTGGTTTAGGTTGATTTTAGGGTTAGATTGAAGATTGGAGTTGAGTTTGGGAAAAACCGGTTTTTAACTCAAAGAGGGCCGATTCTGTTTGCTGGGTTTCGAGTTGGCTAATGTGTTTATTTGGTTGATTTGAGTATTTCAATAGATAGTAGACATGTAGAGGTTTACAGATTGGGGTGGCACGTCGAAATCCGTTGAAAAACGAGGGAGTTACGACCGTTTGAAGTTTGACGGTCAAAATGGTGCATTCTGGTTTTGGTGTTTTGGGGAAGGAAGTTTGTGATGGTTATAGTTAGTTTAGGTTAAGAATTTCTTTTGAGTTCATTAGTAAATTTCTAAGTGAGTTTTTGTTATTTTAGGTAATCGAGCGAGTAATTTGGTTGGACGATAGAAAATCTAGGAAATTTGGGTTTTGTATGCTAGGTTGAAAAGTTGGTTAAAACCTATGGTTAGTGTATGGCTAAGTGATTTCTCTTTTATTATGTTAGGTTGACGAGTAAACGATTTGGCTAACCGGGCATATAATTACGAACACGCACAAGGAATCCAGGTAAGTAGCGGATGTGTGTGGTTTGCCTTCAGGCCTACACCATGGAACGGTAGGGAATTGGTTGTTTGTTTTGTTTGATTGTTTTGTTTAGTTTTGTGTTGAGTATTGTAATTGTGTGACATGCGTCACGGTTTTCAAACTACGAGAAACGAGTCTTAAGCATGGTTTTGCATGGTGAGCTTGAACCGTAAGGGATGGTGTGAGTTGAATCGTGATGTGGTTTGTGTCGGAGTCGCCTAGTCGCGTTAGGGTAGCACCTGCGGGAAACTCCATGGGAGTTGTCCAGTCGCGTTAAGGTGGTACCTGCGAGGGACTATTGTTGAGTCGCCTAGTCGCGTTAGGGTAGCACCTGCGGGAAACTCCATGGGAGTTGTCCAGTCGCGTTAAGGTGGTAACTGCGAGGGACTGTTGTGAGTCGCCTAGTCGCGTTAGGGTAGCACCTGCGGGAAACTCCATGGGAGTTGTCCAGTCACGTTAAGGTGGTACCTGCGAGAGACTATTGTTGAGTCGCCCAGTCGTGTTAGAGTGACACCTGCGAGGGACTCCGGTGGAGTTGCCTAGTCGCATTAGGGTGGCACTTGCGGGGGACTTTGTGTGAGTGACACCTGCGAGGGACTCCAGTGGAGTTGCCTAGTCGCGTTAGGGTGGCACTTGCAGGGGACTTTGTGTGAGTGACACCTGCGGGGGACTCCAGTGGAGTTGCCTAGTCGCGTTAGGGTGGCACTTGCGTGGGATACTGTGTGAGTTGGACACCTGCGAGGGACTCCGTGTGAGTTGCCTAGTCGCGTTAAGGTGCGGTGTTAGCATTTGTGATGAGTTTCGGTTATGTGAATGAACAACGAAAAGCAACGAGTAGCAAACGAAAGAACAGCAACTGAGCGAGTAGAAACCTCATCTGTTAGGAGTTGTGTTGCATTATGTTTGTTGTATGCATATTTTCCTACTTACTAAGCATTAGGCTGATGTTGTGTGTTCCGTGGTGTAGGTGTTGTCGGGAGTACAGGTGAGGGCCTAAGGAAAGCTAGGATTGGAGCGCAGTTGGTGACGTACAGGGCATGCCGGTGCAGGCAGTTGTTGGTGTAATACCCGGCTTGTCCGGGGTTTTTGTTTGTTTGTTTTGTTTTGTGTCTGTTGATCCTCTGAAAAAATCTTATATTTTTATTGACAAACTTCTATCTTCCTCTCAAATTCCTTGAATTGTTACATTATTAGAAAGTTTGAAAAGGTATTTCGATTTCTAATGAAGACCAAAAGTACAATTATTACTTGAGTAATAGGTTCTGAGGAGTGTTCTCAAATCAAATAATCGTCGAATTTTGTGGTTTAATTTCTATAAAATCAGTAAAGTTTTTTTTCAGAGGTTGCAATGGTTTTATGGATTTTTTCAAGGATATATGGAAACTGTGTTCTATATCTCCTGTGGAGAAATGAAGAAACTTTAATGTGATTTATGGCTTTTTTTAGAAAAACGAAATAATTGTTCCATATATTCTCAAAAGATCTCAAAGTGATATTCTTCTCTCTCCTCTGTAACATTCGTATTTCGAAAAGGTTTCATTTTTAGAGTTTTTCACAAGGCTTTCATCCAGGGCAAGAATCAAAATCACTAAGGCCGCATC
>CM039506.1:24769284-24927473 GCA_022432975.1 Begonia masoniana | reverse complement strand
ACTAAATTCCGTGACAATCCTTCATCTTTAATAAATTTCCGTGCAAATAAATGAATAGTAACACTAACTTCCTTAATAACAACTCTTCTTCCATAAAGGGCCTCTATCGAGCTAACTTTGCAACTGATACCGATCAAGTTTAAGCCCTTAGAATACTCAAGAAATTTTTTTTTTTTTTTTTTCATTGACATTCTAGGTAAGTTTGATACTTTGGACTAGTTTAATCGTCATTTTAGGGTGTTAGTCGATTTACGGTTTGTGGTGAAATCGAAAGTTTGACAATATTAATGCCCAATAGTGTTGTATTTATGATTTGTTGTGGTAGTTGGTGTGAATTGATGGTTTGGGTGAATATTAATTGTTAGGTTTTGGTGGTTGGAGGTTAGTAAAACACCATTAATGGAGTTAAGTAATTGGTGAGCGCATTGTGCTAGACGAAATGCCCGAAAGAAGTGAATAAGAGTTTTAGGAAAAAGTATTTTAGCTCGGGTTTTTGGTTTAGTTTTGAAATTGACGATTTAGAATCGATACTAATGACATGTTACGGAAATGCCTTAGGTGACCCAAGCTCTCAAAGGACGGTGCTCGGCATAGCTAGGACTCCAGGTAAGTGGGTGTTAGGTTTCCGGCCCTTCAGGCCCTACATTGTATCGATGTTAGGTTTTATGATGTTTTCTGATTGTGGGGCTTAAACTAGCCGGGTAGTCTAGGATGTTTCCTAGTAGTACTCAGTTAGGTTCGTATATGAGTAAGATTCATTTATGTGTGTCATGAATGGTTAGATGATTGTTCGGAGTCTTTTTCTTCACGCATCATGTTTTTCCCTTATGATTTAATGAAATGTTTTGCATGCACGTTTTCGAGTAAACGAAGTAAAGTAAATGAAATTGGAGGATGAGTAGGGCACAGGGCACGCGAATGGCAACTCAGGGCACGAAAATATTATAATGGAAACTCAGGGCACGAAAATATGACAATGGCAACTCAGGGCAAGTGTTTGGTCTACTGGGTAGGTGAGTGGTGCCCGTGCCTACTCATGCCTAATGATATATATGTATATGTTATGTAAAGTAAACAAACAAAAAAATGAACATGTTTTTGAAAGACCATGCATTATGTATTCTCATGTTTTAGTGCACCTCCTTACTAAGCATTAGGCTTAATGTGTTTATCGTATGATGTAGGTGACGAGCACGAAGGTGAGGAACCTCTTCCTGATGATCATGCATAGATGGTCGGTGGTTTGAGCTCGTGGCGGCGGGGCGTGTTTTGGTTGGGCTGGATGATCCGTGGGTTTACTCCGAGCTTTTTGTTGTAAATAGGTGTGGTGTGGATTGATTTTGGATGATAATTTAGGGTGTATAGAGAAGTTTGATATTTTGATGATTTATGGTGGATAATGGATTGGAGTGATGTGTATTTTGAATGATCGATAAATGGATTTGTTTGAAAAAGATTTAGGAATTCAAATATTCTTAGTGATGATTGATTGTGGATTAGGTTGGGTTGTCGTTTGATGATTTTAGGTGTTTTGAATTGTATGGGTATGCTCGGGTTTTAGGGCGATCCATGCAGATTGTTCTCATGAATTTTAAACACGTGTCCGGGTATGTGTTCGAGTCGGGATCTTCGGGAGTATGAAGAATTTTATGTTAAATGTTGGGTGGAATGATTCTAGGAAAGTTTTGGGTGAAGGGTAAGAGTTTAGAGAAGAAAAACTAGTTAAGGGAAAGGAAAAAGGGGAGGGGCGCATGCAGGCCAGGCGCTGGTGCGCGCTGGCCGTGCGTAAAGCGCGCGCGTGCAGTGGGCGCGCGCGGCGTGCGCGCTGGGCGCGCCCGGAATGTGGCCCACACGATCGATCGTGACCGAGGCACGATCGATCGTGGGTTAGATGAATTTTCAATCGAAACACCCGAGAGGGCCCGACCGATCGGGCATTTGGCGCGATCGATCGTGGTTTAGATAAATTTTAGTCGGGAAACTCGAGCTGGCCCGATCAATCGGGCTCCGAGGCGCGATCGATCGTGACTGACTAGTGCATTCATTTTTATTTCCAACTTTTTACAACATGTTTCGACCCGACCCTTCATGATACTTTTAGCACGTATTTTACGGACGACCCCCACGTATTTTAAAAGATTCTAAGAGCCCAAAAACTGAGTCGGTATTTTCCGAGAAAAGGGTTTTTACATCGTTTCAATGATTTGAAAGTTGATGAACTTTATGCTTAATACGTTTATGTGATGACCCGAATGTGAACGTATGGTACGGACGGGTGTGATGACCCGAATGTGAACTTATGGTACGACGGCTGCAACGAACCGAACCCGGATGGCGGTACGTCCGCGCGGGCGAACCGGAAGGGTGACAGGTCGTAAAAAGGGGTTGTCACAATCTCACATCGCTTGGGGAAGTATGTGGAAATGAAACATATGTAAAGAGACCCTCCCATCATAGCAAGACGCGTTTTGGAGCACAATTGACAACGGATCCCATAAGAAATCCGAAGTTAAAAGTGCTTCGGCGAGAGTATTCCAGGTGGGTGACCTTCTGGGAAGTTCTCGCCAAACAAAAGCCGTGAGGGGAGGATATTGGGTTGCGGCCCAATCCCCAGAGCGGACAATATCTTGCTGGGAATAAGGGGTCGTTACAAATGGTATCAGAGCCTGTACCCAACCGGAAATGTGGCCAACGAGGACCGTGGGCTCCCTAGAGGGGGTGATTGTGATGACCGAATGTGAACGTATGGTACGACGGCTGCACGAACCGGAACCCGGATGGCGGTACGTCCGCGCGGGCGAACCGGAAGGTGACAGGTCGTAAAAAGGGGGTTGTCACAATCTCACATCGCTTGGGGAAGTATGTGGAAATGAAACATATGTAAAGAGACCCTCCCATCATAGCAAGACGCGTTTGGAGCACAATTGACAACGGATCCCATAAGAACTCCGAAGTTAAAGTGCTTCGGCGAGAGTAATTCCAGGTTGGGTGACCTTCTGGGAAGTTCTCGCCAAACAAAGCCGTGAGGGGAGGATATTGGGTTGCGGCCCATCCCCAGAGCGGACAATATCTTGCTGGGAAAAGGGGTCTTTACAAATGGTATCAGAGCCTGTACCCAACCGGAAATGTTGCCAACGAGGACTTTGGGCTCCCTAGAGGGGGTGATTGTGATGACCGAATGTGAACGTATGGTACGACGGCTGCACGAACCGGAACCCGGATGGCGGTACGTCCGCGCGGGCGAACCGGAAGGTGACAGGTCGTAAAAAGGGGGTTGTCACAATCTCACATCGCTTGGGGAAGTATGTGGAAATGAAACATATGTAAAGAGACCCTCCCATCATAGCAAGACGCGTTTGGAGCACAATTGACAACGGATCCATAAGAACTCCTAAGGTAAAAGTCTTCGGCGAGAGTAATTCATGTTGTGACCTTCTGGGAAGTTCTCGCCAAACAAAGCCGTGAGGGGAGGATATTGGGTTGCGGCCCATTCCCCAGAGCGGACAATATCTTGCTGGGAAAAGGGGTCGTTCCAGTTTAAGTCCAGGTTAAATTCTAAATGGGTCGTTTGAGGTGGTCAATTGTCTAAGTCCGTATTATTTAGAGTATAGAGCAAAAGAAAAATTTTACGTGAAATTCCATGGGTTTAAAGTAGATACGTAATGGTCCTTTCGTGGCGGCCCTGACCGGGTTGGGGTCGTCACACCTAGCATGTCATGCATTGTTTTATAAAAATTATTTTGAAACGTTTTCTTGCACCAAATTGACTTAATGCTCTATGCCTCTAATTGGTGGGTAACCCATGAGGAAGTTCTTCGAGAAACACATCTTGATACTTCATCAAGAGACTTTGCACCAGCTTGGGTATCCCTCCAATTTCAACAAGCTTATCTCGAAATAACAATAACACCATCAAATCTTCATTCTTGAGAACTCTTCTTATCTTCTTCTTTGCTACAAACATAATAGTCTTCAACCTACCTTCCTTTATCACTTCATAATCTCGAGCAACTTGTTTTGGATGTAGAGGTGCTAGTTGAATCAACTTGCCATTATATTTGAAGGAAATACAATTTGAATAACCGTCATGAGTAATCCTCCTATCATATTGACACGGTCTCTCCAATGGTAGATGACTTGCACTCGTAGGAACAACATCACAAAACACATTATCTTTAAAACTTTAAATAGAAAACTCAACCGTAGCTTGCTTGCTCACCTTTATGTCTTCTCGGTCATTTAACCAACTCAACTTGTAAGGAGTTGGATGTAAAATAGTCTCCAACTTCAATTTATTCACTAATTCCGAAGATACTACATTGACACAACCTCCAAATTCAATAATCAAAGAGCACAATTTATTTTTGATCTTGCATCGGCTATGGAAAATGTTTTCTCTTTGATAATCATCTCTTCTAACTTGAGTAGTAAATGTTTTCCGAATAACCATAAGAAGATGATCCACTTGAGCATGGAGGATCCCTACTACTTCTTCTTGGTCGGTTTCCTCTTGCTTTTCACATTCATCTTCACTTTCAATTTTATTTGTGTTCTCCCGCAATACCATCACCTTCTTATTAGGACATTGGTAAGCAGAATGCCCTAAGTCGAGGCATTTGAAGCTTTTGATATCTCTTGCCTTAGGCTTTGGTGTTTCAAAGGATAATTTTTTGTTTTCATTCGGTCTTAAAGTAGCACCCTTCATGGCCGATTCCTTGCCATCGAGTTTTTGTGGAGATTTGAATGGACTTGAAGTTTTTGGCAAGAATCGATTAACCACTTCCTTACCGTTCCTCTTCTTTTGCCTTTCAACTTTTAAGGCCAAACTAATCACTTCCAAGGTCTCATAGTGTTGCAAGTCAACAATGTCTCCAATATCTTGATTAAACTCCTTGATAAAACATGCAAGAGTTTGATCTTCTGGCTCCTCTAATTCACATCTAATCTTGAGGATTTCAAATTCAGCACGTACTCCTCTGCCAAAGATGTTCCTTGTTTGAGGCTTTAAATTTGAGCAAACAACTCTTGTTTATAATGGTTTGGAACAAACCTCCTTCTCATCAATGATTTCAAGAGCTTCCAAGTGCAGATTTCATCCTCACCATCACGTCTTCTTTTTATTTCAAATTACCCCGCCACAAATTAGCATAGCTCGAAAATTCAAGTGAAACTAGTTAAATCTTCTTCCTCTTTGAGAAATTATAACAATCAAAAATGTGATCAACCTTCTTTATCCAATCAATAAAATTATCTCCATTGCAAGATCCGTTCATGGAGGAAATTGACACCTTGACAAGATTAAGGTCATCTCTTTGGTTTGGCCTCATTCTTGGAATCGTGATTTCCTCATGCTTGGTTTCATCTCCAAAGTACTTGAGGAATCTCTCTTTGTGCATTTCTAGATCCCATCACTATCATGATCATGTTTCTAAGTTCATCTTTTTATATTTGTATACTATATTCAGTCTCCTTCGTAGATGGTAGCTCAAGCTTGGGAATATTTGGAGGAAGATTTGTATCACAATTTTGTGGAGATCTTGCTGCAGCTCTCCTTGTCATCATTTGCAAAGGATTTGATGAACAAAATTGAAGAAAAAAAAAATGAGAATCTCCCTTTTCAAATTTTAGTCAGTAGGATATTTAGTCTAGCGTAGGACTGATTGTCGTATCATATATTTAACTATATCTTTTGTCAGGACCCGACCCGACGAGCCTCAACGATTAGGATTTGATGATCATGTTTCTAAGTTCATCAATTTATATTTGTATACTATATTCAGTCTCCTTCGTAGATGGTAGCTCAAGCTTGGGAATATTTGGAGGAAGATTTGTATCACAATTTTGTGGAGATCTTGCTGTAGCTCTCCTTGTCATCATTTGCAAAGGATTTGATGAACAAAATTGAAGAAAAAAAAAATGAGAATCTCCCTTTTCAAATTTTAGTTAGTAGGATATTTAGTCTAGCGTAGGACTGATTGTCGTATCATATATTTAACTATATCTTTTGTCAGGACCCGACCCGACGAGCCTCGACGATTAGGATTCTCGAGGTGGGAAATGATAGTAAATTCGTTTTCAATTTACATGGATACGTTTGTATTTTTAATTAATCATGTATGGATTGCACATGGCATCTTAAAATAAGATATCTCTAATTTTATATCCAAACAGTTTATATTCCCAATAAGACATCAAACATATAATCTCAAACAATATACATATTCTAGACCAGCTTTCCAAATATGTATGCATTAAGCATTTCTATATGTACATCATTATCAGAGTTGTCTAACGGAAGCTATTATAAACAAAATAGGTCACATGCACATGACCGTTAAAAAAGAGTTTATAAAATTTCTAAACTATCTATCCCGGTCCGAATGCAAAAGAAAACTATCTACCTCGATGGTTTACCCTATGCCTCTTCTAGTCCTTTAAGTTGCCTTTGTTTTCCCGTCTCGGTGAACGATCTCGTTATCTGAAAAAAAATATGATTATCCATAAAATGAGTTTTACGCCCAGTAAATAAGTCTACGAGCTAGAATAGCTAACTCAGACTCTATTACGCTATCTAGGACCACACTCCATCTTCCACCTATTATTGATTATTTTTTAAATCAATTTGTTTTAATTTGAAATTCATGTCATTAACTACAATTTAAAATCATTCTCAACAAATAAATAAATCTCAAGCAATTTAAAATAAATATTTAACGATTTAAAGTCATCTTTTCACAAATCATTCATTGCAATTTTTTAACATTCAAATTGATATGTCAAAAATGCAATCCACTCTAATTGACTTATATGACCATCACACAACCTTACAAGTTTCTAGACTTTCACCGGTAAGGCTGTAAGGACCCTACACATTGATAACCCGCGAGATTTAAGGATTTTTAACCTAAGGAGGACACATAGTTAATTTCACAATCATTTTCATAGTCATATTTATCTCACACGAAGAGGCAAGTCCAGTCTAATGGGTTCTTATGTTACCACGACTTCCAACTTCCTCCTTTCTAAATGCATGCTTTAAAAATAGTTATAAAGCAATGATATGCATGTTTAAATTAATGCAACTCAACACGCCCATGAAATTGATATTTTAAGTCAATGCGTTTAATTCAATATAAAACGTAGTTTTCAAAATGCTACGTTTAACAATTCAATATAAATCGAATTTAAAAAGCATTTCAATATATACCGTAACGCGTTATTTTTCACAATTCAATATTAAATTTTCATAAAAACAATATCCATTATTCACTTTATTCTATCCAATCGTAACCAAATCACCAAATATCTAAACCTATTAAGAATCTAAGCAAAAATGAAATATATCTCCACCTAGTAATGCATTAAAGCATAAATTAACTAATCTAGCCGATAGATTTACTTACTGAATTGTTAGTTCCTTCACTTTAACTGAAAATTTTCTCTGAATATATCGATTTTTCTACTAAAATAATCCTCTCAACGAGCTGAACAACTTTTTCTAAAGTACGAATCAACAAAAATTATTTTTCCCTCTATTTTTCTTCTCTTTTTCTTTATCTTTTCTCTTTGTTTTCGTTCTCTCTATGGCGTTTTCTTTTCTCTCTCTCTCTCTCTCTCTATTCCTTTCTTTTTCTTCTTTATTTTCTTCTCTCTCTCTCTCTCTGTTCTTTTCTTTTACTCCACATGTAACGCCCCCGAATCCGCCCCGACTCGGTACGCTACTTTGCTAACCCAAACTGATGTGATGAGGAGACCAATCACTAGGGCCATGGCCCAAGTTCTATCTAACAAGTTTGTTCATTTTGTAGGGAACCTTAATTTTGAAAAGGAGGTCCTACAAGGAGACAAAGAAAAACCCTTTCACATGCTAATTTGGGAGGAGGACAAGAAGGACCATCAAACCGATCCTTAAGATGGATGAAGAACAATCAAGAAGAAGGAGAACTATAAGTTAGCATTTATAATTTGCTTAGTTGCATTAAATGGAAGTGATTTTAATCAAATTACTTCATTTAATGTAACTAAACTACTTAAGTCTCAACTTTAGTTTATTTAATTTTAGCAAGAGTCAAGTTTAATTTAGTCTTTAATTTTCGTGATTAAGTTGCTATTTGAAAGGTCATTAAGTGAGTCAAAGTTGTATTAAATGTTTAGTGGTGAAATAAATCACTAAACATGTCTTTATTGTTTTCATTTATTTCGTTGGTCATTAAGTGAGTCAAAGTTGTATTAAATGTTTAGTGGTGAAATAAATCACTAAACATGTCTTTATTGCTTTCATTTATTTCGTTTTAGGTTCCTTGAACACTCCTTGTTCTTGGTTCGAATTAGAGTCTATATAAGGGTCTTAGATTGTATTATTCAGGAATTGAATCATTATTATAAATCTCATTTTGTCTTTGACAATTTCTTCGAGTTTCATTACTCATATTCGGCCAAGCTTGTAAGGTGAGTATATCCGAACAAGTGTAACCAAAACTTGCATCTCTATTTTGGGTTTTTGTTGAGAGTTGCATTTTATACCTTTACTTTCCACCTTTTTCGAAGGTATTCCTTAGTGAAAGAAAGGATCAACATCCCTTCATTAGTTGGAGGTTTCTTGTTGCAAAGATTCCATCAAATACAAGTGGTATTATCAACCACCGAAAACCAACTTGAAGCCATTACCATTTCCATCCGATTCTTTTGTGAATCCATCATCATCTTTCCATTGTTTACATCACATCATTTGGTATCAAAGCACCAGGTTCAAACCTACATTATTTATCATGGAGACAAGGAGTGGGAAGACTTACAACCAAGATTCACAAGGTCAAACTTCCAAGCAATCACCACCACCATCACCTTCAACAAAGGAAGCCGGAGTTTCTTTCCAACAACAATTGAATGAAATGAAAGGTATGATTATTCAAATGCATCAAATGATTCTTAATAATTTAGAGAATCCTCCACAAGCACCAAGGGAGAGGGAAGGTCAAAGGTTAGAACAAGAAGATGAAGAGTTTACCGAAATGGAAGAGAATGATTATCATCCGAGGAGGAGAAACCATTATCAAGATGAAATGAGAAATATTAAAGTCTCCATTCCTAACTTCAAAGGAGCCACTAAAGGAGAGGAATTTTATGATTGGATGGAGAAAGTGGATCGGATATTTGAATGCTACAATTATTCGGAAAGATTGAAACTTCAATTGGTAGCCTTGGAATTTGAAGGTTATGCACATTTATGGTGGGAGAACTTAAAGGCACAAAGAAGGAGAGAAGGAGATGAACCTATTCAAACTTGGAATGAATTGAAGACATTAATGAGGAGGAGATTCGTGCCAAGTCACTACAAACGAGAATTATTTTTGCAATCCCAAGAGTTAAAACAAGGTAGTTCTTCGGTGGAAGATTATCTCACAAATTTTGAAACCCTTCGGATTAGATGTAGTGTGAATGAGCCCGAGGAGCAAGTAATAGCAAGGTTCATAAGAGGACTCAATAAAGAGATAGGAGATGTCGTAGAACTTCATGATATCGGCACTATGGAAGGAGTAATTCAACTTGCTACAAAGGTTGAAAGACAAAGGAAGAAAAAGGGTAAAGATATTTTCTCTCGGCCTACCTATCAAAAACCATCTTCAACTATATCTTCTCAACCTAAGGCATGGGAAAAGAACATTAATGCCAAGGAGATTTTCAATAAGGACAAGGATAATTCTAGTGTCCAAGTTCATCAAAAAACAAGAGAGATCAAATGTTACAAGTGCCTTGGACTCGGCCACTTTGCTTCTCAATGTCCAAATAAAAGAGTAATGACAATCAATGCCATCACTCAAGAAGTATGTAGTGAAGATGAAGTGGAAGGAATTTTGGAAGAAGACAATAAAGAAGAAGAAGAAGTTTGCTATGCTCAAGAAGGACCATTATTGATGGTCATAAGGAGGTCATTGATTTCTCAAATTCGAAGCAATGAAGAACAAAGAGAAAATATTTTTCAAAGTAGGTGCCTTATTAATGATAAGGTTTGTTCCATAATTATTGATGGAGGAAGTTGCACTAATGTTGCATCAAAGGAGCTCGTAGAGAAGCTAAAATTGGAGATTACACAACATCCCAAACCATACAAGTTGAAATGGTTAAATGATAATGAAGACATAAAGGTGAATCATCAAACGAAAGTTAAGTTCTCCATTGGTAGATACGAAGATCAAGTTCTATGTGATGTTGTTCCAATGAGTGCAAGCCATTTATTGCTAGGAAGACCATGGCAATATGATAGAAAGACGTTACATGATGGATATTCTAACACATATTCTTTTCGGCATGGAGGGAAATCAATCAAGTTATGTTCATTGGATCCTAATCAAGTGATCAAAGATGAAGAAAGAAAGAATGAGCATCTCGATAAGACATCTTTATTACTCTCCAAGAATGAGCTACGTAAGTCTATACTTAAAGGTGGACCATTAATATTGCTATTATTCAAAGAAGAGATACATTCATCTTATCCCATATCTCAAGAGTTGCGATTATTATTAGAAGAATTCAAAGATATCTTTCCCGAGGAGATGCCACACGGTTTACCACCACTAAGGGGAATTGAACATCAAATTGATCTTCAACCAGGTTCGACTCTTCCAAATAAACCTGCTTATAGAATGAATCCCGAAGAAGCTAAGGAATTGCAAAAACAAGTACAAGAATTATTGGACAAAGGCTACATCCGAGAGAGTCTTAGTCCTTGTGCCGTACCTACTCTACTTGTGCCAAAAAAGGATGGATCAATGAGGATGTGCATTGATAGCCGAGCCATCAATCAAATTACCATAAAGTATAGGTTTCCAATACCTAGACTTGAAGATATGCTCGATGAGTTAAGTGGAGCTTCCTATTTTTCAAAAGTTGATTTAAAAAGTGGATACCATCAAATCCGAATGAAGGAGGGAGATGAATGGAAGACGGCTTTCAAAACAAAGTATGGATTATTTGAATGGTTAGTAATGCCTTTTGGTCTTACCAATGCTCCTAGTACATTCATGCGTCTAATGCATCATGTCCTTAAAGATTTCATGGGAAAATTTATTGTTGTTTACTTTGATGACATTCTTGTATATAGCTCGGATATCACTAACCATTTGCAGCATTTAAAACTTCTATTTGAGAGGCTAAGGGACGTTCAACTATATGGAAATATGAAGAAGTGTGCATTTATGGAAGATAAGATACATTTCTTAGGATTTATCATCTCCAAAACCGGTTTGGAAGTTGATGACACCAAGATCTTAGCTATTAAAGAATGGCCGATTCCTACCAACATTTCGGAAGTGAGAAGCTTCCATGGCCTAGCTTCATTCTATAGAAGATTCATACCTCACTTTAGCTCAATCATGGCACCAATAACCGATTCTACAAAGAAAGGAAAGGAGTTTAATTGGAGTCCTATTTGCCAAAAGAGTTTTGAAGAAATCAAGGAGAAGTTATGTCAAGCACCGATTTTAATACTTCCTAATTTCAATAAGATTTTTGAAATTGAGTGTGATGCTTCAGGACTTGGGATTGGGGCTGTGTTAATGCAAGAAGGTAAAGCAATTGCCTATCATAGTGAGAAGCTCAAAGGGGCCGCACTCAATTACTCTACTTATGACAAAGAATTCTTTGCCATTATAAGAACTTTGGTGGTATGGCAACATTATCTTCTACCAAGGGAATTTGTTATACATTCGGATCATCAAGCTCTCAAACATATCAAGGGTCAAAACAAGCTCAATAGACGGCATGGAAAATGGGTGGAGTTTCTTGAAAGATTTTCTTATATCATTAAGTACAAGAAAGGAGAACTCAATGTTGTGGCCGATGCATTGTCTAGAAGGAATGTTCTTTTGATCGAATTAAATACCAAATTCTTGGGATTTAATTGGATTAAAGAAGCATATGAAGAAGATAAGGACTTTGGGGAAGTATACAAATCATGTCTACAAGGAAAAGAATGTGGACATTTTCTTAAAGATGGGTATTTATTCAAAGGTGGAAAACTTTGTATTCCACAAAGTACTTTACGACATTCATTGATTATGGAAGCTCATAGTGGAGGCTTAGCTAATCATTTTGGAGAGAGGAAGACTCTTGAAGCATTAAAGGAGCATTTCTATTGGCCGAAAATGATGAAAGACATACATCGAATTGTGGAGAGGTGCATTGTTTGCAAGAAGGCCAAAAGTCACCTTTTACCTCAAGGGTTGTATTTACCATTGCCAACTCCTAGTCATCCATGGACCGAATTAAGTATGGACTTTGTATTGGGACTTCCAAGGACAAAAAGGGGAAAAGAAGCAATTATGGTAGTAGTTGATCGATTTTCAAAAATGGCTCACTTCATCCCATGTACAAAAACCGACAATGCCATGCAAATTGCTGAATTATTCTTCAAAGAGATTGTTAGACTTCATGGAGTACCAAAAACCATAGTCTCGGATCGTGACACAAAATTCTTGAGTTCTTTTTGGAACACCTTGTGGAGAAGGCTAGGAACAAAGCTTTTATTTAGCACATCATTCCATCCACAAACCGATGGACAGACCGAGGTGGTTAACCGAACTTTGGGTTCTTTGTTAAGGTGCATCATTGGAGAAAGGTATGGAGATTGGGATATTCAACTTCCCGATGTGGAGTTTGCTTATAATAGAAGTATTCATAGTACCACTAATAAAAGTCCATTTGAGGTAGTGTATGGATTCAATCCATTAACTCCATTGGATTTAATTCCTTTACCAAGCAAAGACTATGTTAATACCGATGGAGAATCCAAGTCAAAGGAAGTTAAAGCTATACATGAAGAGACTCGAAAGGCCATTGAAAAGAAGAATGCATCTAATGCTAAAGCTGCAAACCGAGGAAGAAAGGAGGTTATATTCAAAGAAGGTGATCAAGTATGGTTACATTTAAGGAAGGAGCGGTTTCCTCACTTGAGAAAATCAAAGTTATCTCCAAGAGCCGAGGGACCTTTCAAAATTCTTAAGAAGATCAACAATAATGCATACAAGCTTGATCTACCTGAAGAGTATGGAGTATCCAACACATTTAATATACAAGACCTTTCATTATATCAAGGTGAAGATGAACTTTCGGATTTGAGGTCAAATCCTCAATTACCCCGGGAGGATGATGTGATGAGGAGACCAATCACTAGGGCCATGGCCCAAGTTCTATCTAACAAGTTTGTTCATTTTGTAGGGAACCTTAATTTTGAAAAGGAGGTCCTACAAGGAGACAAAGAAAAACCCTTTCACATGCTAATTTGGGAGGAGGACAAGAAGGACCATCAAACCGATCCTTAAGATGGATGAAGAACAATCAAGAAGAAGGAGAACTATAAGTTAGCATTTATAATTTGCTTAGTTGCATTAAATGGAAGTGATTTTAATCAAATTACTTCATTAATGTAACTAAACTACTTAAGTCTCAACTTTAGTTTATTTAATTTTAGCAAGAGTCAAGTTTAATTTAGTCTTTAATTTTCGTGATTAAGTTGCTATTTGAAAGGTCATTAAGTGAGTCAAAGTTGTATTAAATGTTTAGTGGTGAAATAAATCACTAAACATGTCTTTATTGTTTTCATTTATTTCGTTGGTCATTAAGTGAGTCAAAGTTGTATTAAATGTTTAGTGGTGAAATAAATCACTAAACATGTCTTTATTGCTTTCATTTATTTCGTTTTAGGTTCCTTGAACACTCCTTGTTCTTGGTTCGAATTAGAGTCTATATAAGGGTCTTAGATTGTATTATTCAGGAATTGAATCATTATTATAAATCTCATTTTGTCTTTGTCAATTTCTTCGAGTTTCATTACTCATATTCGGCCAAGCTTGTAAGGTGAGTATATCCGAACAAGTGTAACCAAAACTTGCATCTCTATTTTGGGTTTTTGTTGAGAGTTGCATTTTATACCTTTACTTTCCACCTTTTTCGAAGGTATTCCTTAGTGAAAGAAAGGATCAACATCCCTTCATTAGTTGGAGGTTTCTTGTTGCAAAGATTCCATCAAATACAAGTGGTATTATCAACCACCGAAAACCAACTTGAAGCCATTACCATTTCCATCCGATTCTTTTGTGAATCCATCATCATCTTTCCATTGTTTACATCACATCACAAACCGCGTTTAAAACGACGTTTAAAATAATTTACGATAAATTTTTGACCTTTTCTCACTTTTCTTCAATTTCCGTCGAGCCAAACACCTCCAAAAATTCTAAAATTTTTACCACACTATCCTGACACCCTTAACTCCGTGTCCCGTAAAAATCTTCAAAAACCGACTTAAAACGGTTAACAAAAAAATAAATAACGGAGACCCGACGTTATAGACTTTAAAAAAATCGACAATATAACGGCTAAAATTCTTTAAATCCGAAAACCTGAAAATATCAAACTGTTTATAAACCATTCAAAACGTTCCAAAACAGTTACGAACCATTTTCACAACATCGTAACATTATCCTTATTTAGACAACAAAACAACGTAAAATACTAAAACGTGCATTTAAAACCCATAAATCCACACCAATATCAAACCACTAGTATTTACACCCATGAAATCTAACAAAACTAACCATAAAATTACCAACCCCAAATACAACTACACATCCCATCCCGAGAACAAGGTCAAAGCGCCCCGACAACTGCCTGCACCGGCGTGCCCCGTGGATCTCCGACTGCTCCTAGTCCTGACCCTTACTCTCAAGCTCACCTGTAAATGCTCCGTCACCTACATTACAAAACACACACACACACACACACGTAAGCTTACGCTTAGCAAGTAGGGATAACAAATGCAACTAAACAAAATGCAACTTCTACACTCTAGGCTGGTTTCAATTACATTCTCCTTTTATTAATCATTTACCCGTTTCATTGAGACCCTCCCGATGTGCTCCACAAGCACTACTCCCCGGCAAAGCAGCTCTATTTAATATCACGGCTCAATCTATTATCTCAGTGTATCTCTCATAGAGATCCTTTCGAGGTGCTCCACGAGCACTACTCCCCGGCAAGGCAACCCTACTCGATATCACTGTTCAGTCTATTATTATCACAACACAAATCTTGTAGATACCCTCCCGAGGTGCTCCACGAGCACTACTCCCCGGCAAGGCAACCCTACTCGGGATCACGATGCTTTTCTCGTTATTTCTATACACCCATGTTCACAACTCATTTTTTCGTGGTTCAAAAACCTTGACGCATGCCACACAATGCACAACATAAAATAAAACACAACAAGCAAACAACCAAACAAACAAACAAACATCCCTACCGTTCCGTGGTGTATGCCCGAAGGCAACAAAACACACAATCCTCTACTTACCTGGTGTCTCGGTTCGTTCTCGTTCACTTCGTTCAACCAAATTACACGCTCGATCACCTTAAATAACGGAGACTTAACTTAGTAACATCCTAGGAAATTCTAAAGAAATCAACTAAATCAAACAAACACAAACCTTTCAACCTAAACACTCAAACCCAATTTTTATGCAAATTCTACTGTCCAAATTCAAACGGCCATAACTTTCACGTTTTTTAACAGATTTCGACGTGCCACTCCAATTCAGAAACCTCTATACGTCTACTATCCATTGAAGCACTCAAATTAACCAAACAACTCAATTGGCCAATCCGAAACTCCACTAACAGAATCGGCCATCCTAGTGTTCACAACCTGTTTTTGTGTAAAACTCCCCCAATCTTCAATCTAATCACTCTAACCACCTAAACTAATCCATCCAACAATTAAATGATCAAAATAGGAAGAAAATACAGCCAAGGAATCAAAAATTCGGACCTCACGTTCTAGGGTTTCCAAACCCTCACTAAACTCACTCTAAATACTCTTAAAACACCAATAATCAACACCTGAACATATAAAAACCAAAACCCACTTATTTTTACCTTAAATGTAACGCCCCGAGTCCTCTGAACTCAGTTCGTTACACATAATCCGAACATAACAGAGAAACTTTGGACCAAATTTAAAACTTCGCTCGAAGGTCAAAATTTGACATTTTTCAAAAGTCTCAAAACATTTAAAATCTTGCAGCGGAAATTCTTTTAAGCAAAACAGAATTAAGCCGAGCTATAAAACAATGTTGAAAAATCGGTTAAAATATTAAGACATAATTCGGCCAGAAGAGATTAAGTCTTAAGCGTGAAAACTTGAAAATCATAAGAGTCAAACACATCTGCCGATAAACAAAGTCAACGAAAAGGGGCAGAAATAGAACACTGAAGGCTTCCACCGATCACAAAATGAAAAACTTTTTATACACTTCTACCGATGACGTAAGCTGAATGATTCATTCATCTAAATCACACCGATCACAAAATGACAAACTTATTATACACTTCTACCGATGACGTAAGCCGGATGATTCGTTCATCTAACTCACACCGATCACAAAACGACAAACTTATTATACACTTCTACCGATGACATAAGCCGGATGATTCGTTCATCTAATTCACACCGATCACAAAATGACAAACTTATTATACTCGTCTACCGATGACGTAAGCCAGATGATTCACTCATTTAACTCACACCGATTACAAAACGACAAACTTATTATACTCACCTACCGATAACGTAAGCAAGATGATTCATTCATCTAACTCACACCGATCACTGAAAACTCTCATTCAAACAAAAGTTAAACCGCCTCATCAGAGCACCTAACCGTAGCATAGAAGTGCTCCTCCAACTTCACCTATTCCTTAGTAAACTCATGGAATTAACCCGTTGTCACTTCTTCACCAACATCACAAAACTCATCTATTAGCCTAATGCTAAGTAAGTAAAACTATAATGAAATGAAATGCCGAAACATAAATTCCTAAACATGCAGTTTCTATTTTCTCGTCTCAGTTGCATATGCATTCGTTTCTGATCTGATCCCCCTGTGAAATTGGGAGTTGGATCACTTCTTCCAAAGTCATACATCCTCTCTCTCGATTAAGGGGCGGATTAGTTCCATTAACAAACTATTCAGATCCCCCTGTGAAATTGGGGTTTGGATCACTTCCCTCAAAGTCATACATCCTCTCTCTTGATTAAGGGGCGGATTAGTTCCCTTAACAACTGTTACAGTCTGTTCATTCCTTAGCATGTCATTTTATGTAAATTCATTTTTGCATATTTTCAAAATATGATGCATGACACACAAACGCAATCAAGCATACACAATCCTACTGTTCTGTGATGTAGGCCCGAAGGCACAAGCATACTTCACTTACCTGGCTCCCTGGAAAAGCTCGGTTTCAACTACTTTGGAAGCCTTGCTCACTTAAAATCATAAACAGAATACCAATTAGATCTTCACTGACCTCGTCCTATACCATTCAGAAACCCCAGGATCTAGTTTGGGACTCTATCCTATGTGCATTCCCGATTCATATGAGACCCGACTCAACTCCTACGCCCTGCATTTCCCAGAAACATGCATCTATGATACTCCTCTATCGTCTATAATCATAATGCAGTAAGATACCTTAGTAAAACTCACCTAAGTCAAAGGGAAAATCAGGGAAGAATCTCCTAGCGCACTCTGCTGAGCTGAGGAGCTGAGAGTCGAAAATGATTTGGAAAAAATAGTGGCGGCTACAGTGCATTAAACCCAAAACCTCTTTCCTTAAATACGTCATCCACTTTTAAATTTTCAATTACCTTTATCCCCTTGCCTAATCATCCACTAACCCTACTTTTATTATTGTCATTTAAAGTGTACCATTAATTAAAAAGAATAGAGGATTAGTTCGATAGAACTGGGTGTTACATTAAATCACCTTGAGAAATTGAAGAAAAGAGAGGGAGGAAGCCACTAATGGCCGCTGGTCTTTCACGAAGAAGAAAGGAGGAAGAATAGGATTTTTACCATTTTTAACACTTAATTAACCTTTTTATAAAAATTATCTTTTCTTACTTTTCTTTTTCCTCCACAAAGTTTTCTAAAATTACACTCACAACCCCCTCTTTCTCCCTTGAATATCAACGTGAACCAACAAAGAAAACCACACATTTTCCTTGCAATTTGATTGGCTTATATAACTTGGACTTTTCAAGCCAAAATTTCCAACCATTCACTTTTTAAATTTAATAAAATAAACCACCTTTTCACTCCATGGATTCCAACGTGATTCATCTTATTATTACACCTCCAGTTTTTCCAATTTAATTCATTCAATTGCTAATTCCCTATTGGTTGGTAAAACTTTGACTTTTCAAACTTTTTAAATTTTCAACCATTACATTTCCAACCAATCACCACCTTTCATTCTCCCATATTTCACACTTCAATACCTAATATAACTCTCGAATAACGAATAAATCTTTCAATCTCATCTAATCTAAGGCTACACTTGTTAAGAAAATTCCGGGTGTTACAATCCACCCTCCTTACAAAAATTTTTTCCTCAAAATTTGTGGCCTTGTTATTTCTCAACTTATTGATTCCAATGCTAACCTCTTAACTACTGGGTTGTCGCACTAACTCTCAATTACCCTAATTCATCAATCGGTTGGTAATGACAATCCCTATAACTCCAAAGTTTCAACTTCAACTAATTCTGCACCTCATAGCTCGAGTATTCATACGTCCATTAATTGCAACTAAGCATTCATCACTTATACTCTCAACCCCTCTAACTTAGTTCAACCATAATTGTTCCTCAAGCCAAGTTCACTTAGTCACTTATCTTTCTAATTCAATATTCATCAAACACTTACCTTACACAACCCCTCTAACTTAGTTCAACCATAACTGTTCGTCAAGCCAAGTTCACTTAGTCACTTATCTTTCTAATTCAATATTCATCAAACACTTACCTTACAACCTCAAACCTCCAAAGTTTTACATTACCCTCATATTCCTTCAACAGTTCAATTACTTACACGTTCCTTACTTTTAACCTAAGCAACCATCATTTAGACTCTCAAACTCCTCTAACTAAGGTCTCAGCTCTAGCTTTCCCTAGAACCAACTACATCTAATTCCTCACTTCAATTTCTGTCTCTCTCAAGTACATACCTAACCCGTTCCAAACTCTACATGTATCCTCAATCATGTAACGCTAAAACTAAATAAGTGAACTTTATCGTAAATTCTTAATTTCTAAATTATCACTCTCACCCCTTTCACCTATGTTCCTCAAACAATCAAGACCTTTTAGTGGTCGTTCTACCACCCGTTCTAACACCATCATCGTATGTCCAGCTCTTAATATTTAAATCTATCAACTCACTCAAAGTACTATCTGTTCTCCAATTTATGTCCATTACACTCAATTTGTCCAACTTCTATTTTAGTCATCACCAAAGTCTGTTACTCACTGAACTCCTAAGTCTGTTACTTTTCTTCTCTACTTAATCACGACATCTAGGTTCCTAAATTATTTCAATCCTTAGGTTTTTCACTCTACCTAGATTAAAAATCCCAAAAACTCAGTATGCCTACTCCTTATTCCCAATCCTTAAGATTCGACATAACTATGTCTCTAACCTAAGTATCACATTACAATTTAGCCCACATATACTTACCCTTTGGCTCGATCATGGCGAAGATCCTAGGTGTCGCTTTGGTTGAACCCTTCTTTACTGCAGGGCAGTCCTTGGCTATATGTCTAGGTTCGTTACAATTCAAGCACCGGATGACCTTTGGCTTTGGACAATCCCTGAAAAGGTGGCCAGATTCGAAGCAGTTGAAACATTTACCCTCATATTGACCACACTCTCCAGGATGGGCTTTCAAACATTTAGGACATGGCAAGTATTTTCCCCGGGTTGGTTGTGGCTTCTTTCCTCCCCTTTGGTCATTCAAACTTTCACCCAGTCTCTTATTTCCTGAAGATTGTGAAGAAGACCAATCACCGCTCATCTGAGTTGTAATCTCCTTGAACATTCTTTTCGGGGTCTCAGAAGATCTAGTTAATTTCTCAGCAGCTTCATCAATCTCTAACGCCTTCGCCAACACTTCAGTAAATGATATCCTCGAAATCCCGAAGGTCTTTACCAACATATAAATTTTGGGCTTCAGAACCTGCACGAACTGAAAGATCTTATCTTCTTCCCGACTGACCATGTGGCTGGCAAACCTAGACAACTGTAACGACCCTAATAATCTACCCAATTTTCCGTACTATATATATATATATATATTTTTTTTTTAAACTTAAAACTTTTTACCTGACGTTTGAGCGGAAATAAAACTTTAAAATCGGGATCGGGATTGAAACTAAAATCGTTGAAGTCTAAGTTGTTAAACCATTTAAATAAAACTTAAAACAATTTAAATAAAACTATTAAAATTAAATGAAAACAATCGGCAGAGGAGAAGGGGGCAAGAACGGCAAAAGCCGTGTAAAACATTGTGGCGATCGATCACCCAAAACAGGCGATCGATCGCCAGAAGCGATCTTCACATGGCGAACAATCGCCCCTTGGGCAATCACTCGATTGCCTAGCGATCGCCTCCCAGGCGATCCGTGATCGCCGTGTAACCATCGAGGGGCGATCGATCGCCAGAAACCAGGCGATCGATCGCCACATTCTCTGGAAATCTTCCAGAGCGTGGTTTCTCCTGGTGACCGATCGCCACCTCCTGGCGATTGGTCGCCATCCTCTCTGCCTCCTCACTTCTTCTTTCTCTTTTTCTCTCTTTTTTTATTCTTCGTTCCTTCTCTTCCCTCATTTTCACATACATTAATCAAACCCTTCACCATTTCATCCAATTTTCATCCCACCTCTCAACCATACATTCCAATAAAACTCACTCAAAATCTCACCCATTCCTCACTTCTTCAATCACCCAAAATAACAACTTAAAACTCAATTAAAACATAACCTATTTTCATAAAAACAATTCGCGTGGATACGTTTAAAACCTAAACAAATCCTCCTATTTTGAAATCAAACAAAATATCATAAAATCAATTTCTAAAACATTTCAAAACATCAATACGTAAACCTGTCCAGACCCAAACAACCTAAAATGTCTATACAACCATCAGCCCAGACGATCTCAATAACCCCAAAACCTATACATACTTCCCGACGGGTCAGGTAAGCATCGACTGCGCAACACACCACCGCATGTCATCCTCCGTCAACTGCATCACTCCTCAGGTGGAGGGATCTCGTCCTCACCTATGTCGAAGTCACATACACCATACAGACACCTATGAGATAAAAAATCTCAGCAAGCTCTCATAAATTTAAATGCATGTTGTGCATATGAATTCAGAAATCATGCAGCATTTTCTTTATCTTTACTCTGTGGGTGTCACCGAGATCTCAGCCTCCTAACCGGAGAGAGCACATCCAGCGGTCGGACTACTCTTTCCAGCTAGAAGAGGGGGGTACACACTTACAACGCGTACAGCCGTGCCTGAGCCCCATCTCGCATGACCTATAACTGTAAACTGTATGAGTACGTGTTAAATGCGGTATTGTGACAGACCCTTTCGTGCCTACACAATAGATCAATAGCCCCTCTCCAAGCCGCATTACCATTTTCTTTAAAACATCGTGCGGAAATTCATTTTCTATGTTCTTTTAAAACACGTGATGCGTGAACAGTTCAATTTGACATAAAGTAAACATACATGATTCGTACCATCGAGACAATAAAGCAATTTAAAAGCCTAACCTATACAGAACAAATCCTAAATACCCAACCAAAACAAATTTACCATATGCGTCACCAAAACTCCTCGAGACGACCTCGACGTATGGTGTAGACCAATCGGTCAAGCAAGTCACGAGAACTTACCTCGTGCCCAATGCAATCCAAGCTCCGTCCACGAGCGCTTACCTGTAACGACCCGGGAGGGATCGTCACATAATCCATATCTTTCTTAATCATTTAATTCTAATTACTCACACTCAATCAGTTTCGGTAATATATTTTTTTTTTCGAACGTCTCTTAAACTGGGTCTGCCAGCAAAGAAATAAACTTACATCACGTGACCGATTTAAAACATTACCTGACATTAAAAAATAAGAAAATACTCACATCATCAGGTCACTAGACGACAATTTAACATCTACTTCATCCGGTGAAGAATTACACTTCATCCACCGAACACTAGACGACAAAATAACATTTACATCATCCGGTGAAGGAATACGCTCCATCCACCGAACGCTAGACGACAAAATACCATTTACATCATCCGGTGAAGGAATATGCTTCATCCACCGAACGCTAGACGACAAAATACCATTTACATCATCCGGTGAAGGAATACGCTTCATCCACCGAACGCTAGACAACAAAATACCATTTACATCATCCGGCGAAGGAATACGCTTCATCCGCCGAACGCTAGACGACAAAATACCATTTACATCATCCGGTGAAGGAATACGCTTCATCCACCGAACGCTAGACGACAAAATACCATTTACATCATCCGGCGAAGGAATACCCTTCATCCGCCGAACGCTAGACGATTAAATACCTTTTACATCATTCGGTGAAGGAATACGCTTCATCCATCGAACGCTAGACGACAAAATACCATTTACATCATCCGGCGAAGGAATATACTACATCTTCCGGTGACGTCATCCAGAAGACTCAATCGTTCATCTTCCATCATTTGACATCTGCCGATGATGTCAGCCGGATGATTGCCTCATCCAGCCTCCATTATACGGCAGTAAAACACTATAATCATCAACCAACTTCATCCAAAAGAAAATACCACAACTCACTCAAATCTTAACCTGGTAACAATAAACCTTAATGAGTAAGAATCATAGACTCATCCAGAATTCATATAGCAGAAGACTTAACGAACATACCATTCGATGATCCTTAAAATTATCCCGAGATTCAGAGAAAAACAGACAACTTCAAAGATTCGATGTTATAAGGTAGACTCATCCTACTCAACCTATTATATTCATTGTCTTAACTAAAATCATAAAACGTTAACCCGGGGTCTCATTTGCCAGCCAGCCACAGAATTGCACCCTGTACACCTCCCAGCAACCAAGCTTAGACATCCTCATTAACCTTGAGATCCTCACCTAAAAACTCGTCACCTACATCATAAGGTTTAACTATAAGCCTAATGCTTAGTAAGGAATGCAACACTAATATGGATGCATGGATGTATAATTTGGGAAAAATCACATGCTTATAAGTCTTTTCTTGTTCATATCTTTGCTCGTAATCATCATTCATAGTCATGGATCATATTCATCGTTCATAGTCATGGATCATATTCATCGTGCATAGTCATTGATCATATTCATCATTCATAGTCTTTGATCATATTCTTCATTTAGGTTGTGTGGATTAAGAGAGGATTTGTGCCGGTAAAGGGGGTTCGACAGTGAGTTTGATCTTGTTCCCTACTGCGGGTCGTATTCATATGTCCCTCTTTGGACTGTGACATACGCCGAACCGCCCCCAACCCTCACTTAGTCCACGTTGCATAAATCTTATATATATACATATATACATACATATCTTGTTCATGGAAAACGTGCATTAAAACATTTTCTTATGCTTGAGAAACATTCATGATGCATGAACATGAGAACTTTTAACCCATCAGACTATGACAAGGATCATACCAGAGCAGACAACTTCACATTCACTAGCAGGTCATCAAATAGTATAACTCACAACATTCATCAATCCTTCAAGTGCAGACAAGCTTATCATCATAAGGTAAACATTAGACATCTAAAACAACCTAGTACTCCCGCGATGTAGGGCTCTATTAGCCGAAAATCTTAATACATTCACTTACCTGGTCTTCTTAGCACTTGAGCTCCATTCTCTTCAAACTTCTTCACCTAAAACATTTACATTGCAGTATTTAAAACAAAAATCCTAATAGTTCTAATCTCAAGTTATCCTAAGATTTAATAGCTAAACTCATTCCCACTCTCAAATTTCAAATGTTTTTATTATTAGTCGGCCATTGGAAGATCCAAAACTCCAATGCCGAGTAGAAAACAGGGCTAACAAACTAACAGATAGCTACGTTGTCTATTGCTTACCTCGGGCACAGAGTAGTCGAGTAGTGGTAGAGAAAACCGATCATCGAAGAGAGTATGCTGAAAGCAGAGAGCAAGAGCTTGGGAGAGAAGAAATCGCCGAAAAGGAAGGTGTCGGCTACATTGGTTTAAGTGAGATTTAAAACATTTCCTTTTTCTTTATATAATGGTCATCTCCCTCCATTATTATAACTTTGCCACCAAACCTAGTTTAAATCCACATGAAATTAATTATTCTTGGTATAAAACTCTAAACCGTGAAGATTGAATGTTCATGACCGTTAATACAGTTAGGGAGTCACCTGGTTGAAGTTGTCGGGTGTTACATCCACCCCTCCTTAAACAAAATTTTCGTCCCCGAAAATTGATCAATCAAATAACTCTTGATACTTGTCTAACATGTCCTGTCGTCGCTCCCAAGTGGCTTCTTCAATGCCATGATTCTTCCATAAAACTTTGACCAACGGAATCTCTTTATTCCTCAGAGTCTTAACTGCGGATTCCAATATCCAATGATGGAGGCAACTGCTGTCTGTAAGCTGTACTACCGATCCTAGCCGAAACAGAGAATGGTCCAATGAATCGTGGAGTAAGTTTTCCCTTTTTGCCAAATCTTAAGACCCCTTTGAACGGTGAAACCTTCAAGAATACCTCATCTCCAACCGAAAATTCAAGATCTCTTCTCCTCTGGTCTGCATAACTCTTCTGTCGGCTCTGTGCAGTCATTATCCTCTTTCTGATAGTAGAGATCTTATCTGACATCTGCTGCAGAAGGTCGGGTCCAAGAAGTTTTGTTTCACCAACCTCATCCCAATACAAAGGTGATCTACATTTCCTGCCATACATAGCTTCATAAGGTGCCATGCCAATGGTGGACTGGTAGCTGTTGTTGTAAGAGAACTCAACCAGAGGTAAGTATCGACTCCAGGATGACTGGAAATCTAGTACACACGCCCTCAGCATGTCTTCAAGTATCTGAAAAATCCTCTCTGATTGACCATCTGTCTGCGGGTGAAAGGCAGTGCTGCATGATAACCTTGTGCCAAGTGTGCTTTGTAGACCTTTCCAAAATCATGAGGTGAACTTGGGATCACGATCAGAGACAATAGATGCAGGGATTCCATGCAACCTAATAACTTCTTGTACGTAAAGATTAGCAAGCTGGTCCATCGAGTAGGTTGTCCTTACTGGTAAGAAATGGGCTGATTTCGTCAATCTATCAATCACAACCCAAATACTATCATGTCCCTTAGTTGTCTTAGGTAATCCTACAACGAAATCCATAGCTATGTGTTCCCACTTCCACTCGGGAATAGGTAAAGGCTGAAGGGTACCTCCTGGACGTTGGTGCTCGGCTTTAACTTGTTGGCAAACAAAACATGACTCTACATACTTAGCAACATCTCTCTTTAAGTTTGGCCACCAATAGAGTAACTTCAGGTCTCGATACATCTTGGTGCTACCAGGATGTACAGAAAAGGGAGACGAATGCGCCTCAGCCAAGATTAACTTACGTAATCCTTCATCATTAGGGACATACCATCTATTTCTAAACCTCAGAATCCCATCCTTGGAAAGACTAAACTCGGAGGTGGTATCCTTCACCTTGTTCATCATACCGTTATTCTCCTTTGAGTCCTTCTGTTGTGCTTCTTTGATCTTTTCCAGAACCGTCGGTTGAATGGTCAATTTTGCGAGCAAAGCTGACAACTCTGGAACTATCTCCAACTCCAATTTCTGAATCTCTGTCCTCAAAAGTATAAACATGGTTGATAATGCGGGTTGCATTGTCGTTGACATTCTGCTTAAAGCATCGGCTACAGCATTAGCCTTGCCTGGATGATACTTAATTTTGAAGTTATAGTCTTTAACAAATTCTAACCAACGTCTCTGTCTCATGTTCAATTCCTTTTGTGTAAAGAGGTACTTCGGACTTTTATGGTCAGAAAACACCTCACACTGCTGTCCATATAAATAGTGTCTCCATATCTTCAAAGCAAAAACAACAGTGGCCAATTCTAAATCATGGGTGGGATAGTTCTGTTCATAACTCTTTAACTGTCTAGAGGCATACGCTACAACTTTGCCTTCTTGCATCAAAACACAGCCCAAACCAACTTTTGATGCATCACAAAATACGCTAAACTTTCCTTTTTCGGTTGGAAGGGTCAATACCGGGGCTGTTGTTAACTTCACCTTCAATGTCTGGAAGCTATCCTCACAAGTTTCAGTCCAAGAATACTTGTTGTCCTTCTTTGTCAAATTCGTCAGGGGCTTAGCTATCATCGAAAATCCTTTGATGAACTTTCTGTAATAGCCTGCCAATCCAAGGAAACTGCGGACTTCACTGGCATTCTTTGGTTGTGGCCAATCCTTTACTGCCTGAATTTTGGTCGGGTCCACTGATATGCCATTAGCAGAAACTACATGACCAAGAAAATTAACCTTGTCCAACCAAAATTCACACTTAGACAATTTGGCATAGAGCTGGCGTTTCTACAATGTTGTCAAAACTACTCTTAAATCCTCTGCATGGTCAGCTTCAGTCCGTGAGTATATCAGGATATCATCTATGAACACAATTACAAATTTGTCCAATTAGTCACGAAACACTCGATTCATTAAGTCCATAAAGGCTGCAGGTGCATTGGTCAGTCCAAATGATATGACCAAGAATTCGTAGTGTCCATAACGGGTTCTGAAGGCTGTCTTTGGTATATCTCCTTCCTTAACTTTCAGTTGGTAATAACCCAAACGTAAATCTATTTTTGAAAACACCTTTGCTCCTTGCAGTTGGTCAAACAAATCATCAATCCGAGGTAAGGGGTACTTATTCTTAATTGTCAACTTATTTAGCTCCCTATAGTCTATGCACATTCTAAGGGAACCATCTTTCTTCTTGAAAAATAAGACAGGTGCACCCCAAGGGGAACTGCTAGGGCGTTTAAATCCTTTGTCTACTAATTCCTGTAGTTGGACTTTTAACTCCTTTAGCTCAACAGGTGCCATCCGATAAGGATTCTTAGATACGGGTAAGGCCTCAGGGTACGTATCTATTACAAACTCTATTTCTCTATCAGGTGGTAATCCTGGCAAATCATCCAAGAATGCCTTAGGGAACTCTCGGACTATGAGGATATCTTGTAACTCTATCTTATTCTTCACCCGAACATCCATTATGCTAGCTAAGTAACTCTCACAACCATTTTTCAGTAACCGGTAAATTTTTAGTGAGGATATAATCGGTATTTTGCTTATCTTAGGAATATCTTGGAAGGAATAATGATCACCATTTCGGGGGTCGGAAATCAACCATCCCAGATCTACAACTTATTGTGGAATAATACTTAAATAACCAATCCATTCCTAATATCACCTCATACCCTTTCATGTCAATTACAATCAGTTCTACATATAGTTTCTTACTTCCTAAGGAAACAACATCACCTTTAACAATATGTTCTGAATGTAGGGACTTCCCTGATGGTAGCATAACATTATATGGCCTTTCGGCTGGTAAAAGTTCTAAGTTGTGATTGCATACAAAAAAGGTTGATATAAACGAGTACGTGGCTCCCGTATCTATAAGTGTGTAAGCAGCAAAACCACAGATCATAATGGTACTTGTTATGACTGTATGCTGCACGGCTTCCTCATCCTCCATCATTGCATAGACTCTAGGTGCTACCCTTGCACGGTTCGGATCTAGCGGCATGGGGTAGTCTCTGACTATATGTCCAACCTTGTCACATCTAAAACAGCGGCCAGAACGTAACTTGCATTCGCCGGGGTGGTTCTTCTGACAGGTGGGGCATAAGGGTGCCAGAGGTCTCTTCCCTTTTCCTTGATCATCATTTGGATTGAAGGGTCTCTTTATACCTTGTTGTTGTTGTTGTGGTCCCCTGTTCTGTTGCAGCTGCCAACCTTTGTTCTGACGTGGTGGCGGCTGAGTTTCCTTCGTGAATTTTCTTGGCTGCTCACACTGTGCATATGCTGTCATTTCTGCCTCTTCCAGCTCCAAGGCCTTAGCCGTCACTTCACCATAAGGTACATTGTGTATCCCAGCAGTCTTTACTTTCATGTACAAACTCGGCTTCAGTCCTTGAACAAATTGGTAAATCCTGTCCTCATCATCCTCAATCATTCGAGGAGCAAATTGTGATAAAGCATCAAATTTGCATATGTAATCCGTCACAGAGCCAGTTTGTCGTAGATTCATGAACTCCTTCTTTTTGTTGGCCCGAATAGTCCTATTGAAGTACTTGTCAAAGAAGGCAGTCTTAAACATTTCCCAGGTCATAGCTCCGACATTAGCGATGTTCTGGATCGAGTCCCACCAATGCCTTGCACTTAATTCCAAATGAAAGACAGCATAGGTGACCTTATCTCCTTCATCAACCTTTGCATACTTAAACATGTCTTCTATCTTTCGAACCCACTCCTCAGCATAAATAAGATCTGAAACGTGTCCATTAAACACCGGGGGTCGAAGCCGGTGGAAACGCTCACCCCCATGATCATGAGTTGCATTAGTACTAGAGTTGCCTTGTTCCTCTCTAGCAGTCATCAGCTGTTCGATCTGGCGAGATTGGCGCATGACCAACTCTGTCAACTGAGCAATGGCATTGCTATCCTCATTGGTCTCTCTCTGCTGACCTCTAACCATTTTTGGGATTCCTAGACAAATAATTATAGATGCATCTTAACTTAGTGACATTTACTGAAATCATAAATACTTACAGTTGCTGGAGTGTACTCAGGTGGCAATCTGCGCTGGGAGGCAGTTTGCAGAATCGATTTTAGAACCTGGTTTTGCTTTGATACCATAATTGTAACGACACGGGAGGGATCGTCACATAATTCATATCTTTCTTAATCATTTAATTCTTATTACTCACACTCAATCATTTTTGGCAATATATTTTTTTTTTTTCGAACGTCTCTTAAACTGGGTTTGCCAGCAAAGAAATAAACTTACATCAACCGGTGGTCATGTGTGCTTCACGTGACCGATTTAAAACATTATCTGACATTAAACAATAAGAAAATACTCACATCATCCGGTCACTAGACGACAATTTAACATCTACATCATCCGGTGAAGAATTACACTTCATCCACCGAACACTAGACGACAAAATAACATTTACATCATCCGGTGAAGGAATACGCTCCATCCAACGAACGCTAGACGACAAAATACCATTTACATCATCCGATGAAGGAATACGCTTCATCCACCGAACGCTAGATGACAAAATACCATTTACATCATCTGGCGAAGGAATACGCTTCATCCGCCGAACGCTAGACGACAAAATACCATTTACATCATCCGGTGAAGGAATACGCTTCATCCCCCGAACGCTAGACGACAAAATACCATTTACATCATCCGGCGAAGGAATACGCTTCATCTGCCGAACGCTAGACGACAAAATACCATTTACATCATCCGGTGAAGGAATACGCTTCATCCACCGAACGCTAGACGACAAAATATCATTTACATCATCCGGCGAAGGAATATACTACATCTTCCGGTGACGTCATCCGGAAGACTCAATCGTTCATCTTCCATCATTTGACATCCGCCGATGACGTCAGCCGGATGATTGCCTCATCCAGCCTCCATCATACGGCAGTAAAACACTATAATCATCAACCAACTTCATCCAACAGAAAATACCACAACTCACTCAAATATTAACCTTGTAACAATAAACCTTAATGAGTAAGAATCATAGACTCATCCAGAATTCATATAGCAGAAGACTTAACGAACAGACCATTCGACTGATCCTTAAAATTATCCCCAGATTCAGAGAACAACAGACAACTTCAAAGATTCGATGTTATAAGGTAGACTCATCCTACTCAACCTATTATATTCATTGTCTTAACTAAAATCATAAAACGTTAACTCGGGGTCTCATTTGCCAGCCAGCCATAGAATTGCACCCTGTACACCTCCCAGCAATCAAGCTTAGACATCCTCATTAACCTTGAGATCCTCACCTGAAAACTCGTCACCTACATCATAAGGTTTAACTATAAGCCTAATGCTTAGTAAGGAATGCAACACTAACATGGATGCATGGATGTATAATTTGGGAAAAATCACATGCTTATAAGTCTTTTCTTGTTCATATCTTCGCTCGTAATCATCATTCATAGTCATGGATCATATTCATCGTTCATAGTCATGGATCATATTCATCGTGCATAGTCATTGATCATATTCATCATTCATAGTCTTTGATCATATTCTTCATTTAGGTTGTGTGGATTAAGAGATGATTTGTGCCGGTAAAAGGGGGTTCGACAGTGAGTTTGATCTTGTTCCCTACTGCGGGTCGTATTCATATGTCCCTCTTTGGACTGTGACTATACGCCGAACCGCCCCCAACCCTCACTTAGTCCACGTTGCATAAATCTTATATATATACATATATACATACATATCTTGTTCATGGAAAACGTGCATTAAAACATTTTCTTATGCTTGAGAAACATTCATGATGCATGAACATGAGAACTTTTAACCCATCAGACTATGACAAGGATCATACCAGAGCAGACAACTTCACATTCACTAGTGTAACACCCCTAAAACTGTACCCATTTACCCGTATAAATTTTTCATTTTATTTTACACTTTAAGCAGAAACTAAATCGGAATTGAAGTCCTTAGTGTTGTTTGGAAAACCATTTAAAACATACATAAAATTGTTTATAAAACAATTAAAACTTTAATTAAAAACTAATTTTAATTAAAAACAATCGGGAGGGCAAAACTGTCTAACCATGAAAACAGAGGGCAGCGACCAGACGCAGCAGCATGCAGCGCCTGATCGCTGCATGCTGTGCAGCATGCAGCGATCGATCTCTGCATGTTGTGCATAGATCGATCGCTGCACACTCTGTGCAGCGATCACGATCGCTGCATGCAGTGCAGCATGCAGCGATCGATCTCTGCATGCTGTGCAGAGATCGATATCTGCACACTCTGTGCAGCGATCACAGCATGCAGCGATCGATCTCTGTAGCTTGCAGAGATCGATCGCTGCACACGCGATCCACCAGCGATCCTCCATTGCCTTCGATCGCCATCTCTCTTTCTCTTCTCTTCACTTTTCTCTCTTTGTTTTCCAAGTACTCTCTGGAAACTCCAGAGAGCAAAACCACAATTTGCTCCCTGGAATCCGATTTCCAGAGAGCAATACTTCTGCAGATAACAACCTAAAAATCAACTTCCACAATTTAACGCAATACTTTAAAAGTGATAAAATTTCCTAAAAACAAACCGCGTGGATAGCTCTAAAAATCGAGCCTATCCGTAACAACCTGAAAACATTTCAAAACATTTCCTATAACATTCGAATAAAAGACTTAACAAAACGTTTTAAATACGATTACCAAAACATTTGAAACGTCAAAAGTAAACCTATCAACTACTAGACCAAGCATCCTAATATGTTCTATACAAATTAACATCAGCCCAAACATCACGAAAATCCCAAAATCTATACGTACTTCCCCCACGGGTCAAAACGCGCCTCGATTGCCCAGCGCACTCCCACGGGCCATCATCCATCAACTGCCTCAGACATCAGAAGGAGGAACGTCGTCCTCACCTAGATCTACGTCACCTATAACGTCACCTACACCATATAGACATCTATGAGATAATGAAATCTCAGTAAGCTTCATAAATGCAGATGCATGCGTGCGTATGCCATTCAGAAAACATGCAGATTCAGATTCAGATACAGATTCATTACGTCGCAGACAGACAGATTGTCACCGAGATCGCAACCCACTAACCGGAGAGAGCCCATCCCGCGGTCGGACTACTCTTTCCAGCTAGAGGAGGGGGGTACACGCTTGCAACACGCACAGCCGTGCCTGAGCCCCACCTCGCGTGACCAGATACAGACAGATTACGTTCATTCATTACAGAGGTTCATTTCCTTTTCTTAAAACACGTGCGAAAATTCATTTTCATGACATTTGAAATACGTGATGCATGAACAGATATGAGCATAATATAAACATACAACAAACAGGCACATGTATACCATCAAGACTGTAAATGAAATAACCTACAAAACGTTTAAACCTAACTACCCAACCAAAGCAATTAAAACAAACGATCCTTTGACATCCTCGACGCGACATCGAAATACGGTGTAGGCCAATCGGCCAGAGTAAGTCACGAGAACTTACCTTGAGCGCACAGATTCTCGAGCTTCGTCCAAGAGAGTCGTTCACCTAAGCAATTCAAAGCGTTTATCGTTAAAACGAATTTAAACTTCTAAACGTCCAAATTCAACGAAACCTTAACTAAGGAATTCCTTAAAACTTCTAACTCATCAAATCGAGATACTTAAACGACTAATTCATGCTCGATGGTTCGAAATTACAATTAACGAACTATTCCAAAAATTCCTAATTTTTAACCTTTTCACGATTTGATTTAACTTCGTCCAATAACGTCAAATACGTGCAATATATACTTAATCAAGGCTACCCTATTAATTACGAACCTTAATTCGTATTTTTTGACGAAACCCTAACGAAACCCTAATTGTTTATACTTCATAAAACTCAAAATAAACGCTCTAAGAACGTAGATTCATACCTAGGATAGCGAGAGGAGGAAGAATCACGAAGAACGGAGGAAGAACGGAGGAGAACGGAGGTCGAAATCGTCGAATACCGTCGACGACAGGGAGGAGGCCGAGAGAGAGTTTGGTCTCTGGAAATCGCAGAAGAGAAATGAAAGAAAGAAATGGTGTTTTGATTTATTTATAATATAGATTTGAAAAATTACTAAAATGCCCTTCTTTGATTTATATATAAGTTTCGTCATTCGGTTTGTTAATCGTCTATCTATTCGGTTTCACCAAATCTCCTTATTCCGCCAATACGTCCAATTTATTATTTGGGATTTAATAAAACTGTCCGTTCGCAAATCGGACCTCGTTTACTATTTTTACTAAAACGTCCTTTACATTACGATAAACGTATTTACTCGGAATATAACGTTTAATCTCCGAAAATTCCCAGAATTTCCTTAAAATTCTTATTATTCGTTATGATCATAATGACGCTTTCCGTTTGAGAAACTGATTTGATTTGACATATTTATGAAAAATGCCATTATATGATAAAACACTAATATAATATATAAATTCCAAAAATCCGTACAAGCCGGATATTACATTCCACCCACCTTATTTAGAATTTTGTCCACAAAATTAAATTATACAAACAAATCAGGATACTAAGTCATCATATCATGCTGTCGTTCCCACGTAGCCTCTCCCACCTCAGTGGTTCTTCCACAGGACTTTGACTAGCGGAATCTCTTTGTTGCGCAAGATCTTGATGGAAGTCTCCAAAATACGTACCGGACCTCACCTCATAACTCAAGGTAGGCTGTACCTCGATCTCTGTAGCCTCCACGATATGCGACGGATCACGCAAGCACTTCCGAAGCATAGATACATGAAATACGTCGTGGATACCCTCCATAGAAGCTGGAAGCTGCAGTCTATACGCCAACTTCCCGATCCTCTTCAGAATAGGAAAGTGCCCCACATAACGAGGGTTCAACTTACCCCTCCTTCCAAATCTCGCTACGTTGGTGGATCGCTGCATGCTGTGATCGCTGCACAGAGTGTGCAGCGATCGATCTCTGCACAGCATGCAGAGATCGATCGCTGCACAGAGTGTGCAGCGATCGATCTCTGCACAGCATGCAGAGATCGATCGCTGCATGCTGCACAGCATGCAGCGATCAGGCGCTGCATGCAGCTGCGTCTGGTCGCTGTCCTCTGTTTTCACGGCTGGACCGTTTTGCCCTCATGATTGTTTTAATTAAAATTAGTTTTTAATTAAATAGTTTTAATTTTTTTATCAAACAATTTTATGTATGTTTTCAATGGTTTTCCAAACAACACTAACGACTTTAATTCCGATTTCAGTTCTGGTTTCAACTTCAGTTTACATTCCGCGTAAAGTTTATTTAAAGTATAGAGATAAAGTATAAAATAAAATGAAAAATTTATACGGGTAAATGGGTACAGTTTTAGGGGTGTTACAACTAGCAAGTCATCAAATATTATAACTCACAACATTCATCAATCCTTCAAGTGTAGACAAGCTCATCATCATAAGGTAAATATTAGACATCTAAAACAACCTAGTACTCCCATGATGTAGGGCTCTATTAGCCAAAAATCTTAATACATTCACTTACCTGGTCTTCTTAGCACTTGAGCTCCTTTCTCTTCAAACTTCTTCACCTAAAACATTTACATTGTAGTAGTTAAAACAAAAATCCTAATAGTTCTAATCTCAAGTTATCCTAAGATTTAATAGCTAAAGTCATTCCCACTCTCAAATTTCAAATGTTCTTATTATTAGTCGGCCATTGGAAGATCCAAAACTCCAATGCCGAGTAGAAAACAGGGCTAACAAACTAACAGATAGTTACGTTGTCTATTGCTCACCTCGGGCACAGAGTAGTCGAGTAGTGGCAGAGAAAACCGATTGTCGAAGAGAGTATGCTGAAAGCAGAGAGAAAGAGCTTGGGAGAGAAGAAATAGCCGAAAAGGAAGGTGTCGGCTATAGTGGTTTAAGTGAGGTTTAAAACATTTCCTTTTTCTTTATATAGTGGTTATCTCCCTCCATTATTACAACTTTGCCACCCAACCTAGTTTAAATCCACATGAAATTAATTATTCTTGGTATAAAACTCTAAACCGTGAAGATTGAATGTTCATGACCGTTAATACAGTTAGGGAGTCACCTGGTTGAAGTTGTCGGGTGTTACATTACCTAGGCAATTTCACCAAATTATCGTTAAAACTAGTTTAAACTATTAAACGTCCAATTTTAACGAAACCTTAACTAAGGAAATTCCTTAAAGCTATAATCTAACTAATCGAGGCATTTAAACATGCAATCAATGCTCGATAGTTCAAAACCACAATTAACGAGCTTTTTCCAAAAAAACCGAAAATCCTCTAATTTTAGCATTTCTCATAATTCGATCTAACTTCGTCCAATAACGTTCAATATGTTCTTTACATCCTTAATCTCGATAAACCTATCGATTTCTAACTCTAAGTCACATTTTTCACAAACCCTAAACGAAACCCTAATCGTCTTTAACTCCGTAATAACAGAACAATAATCTTTTAAAGCTTTAGAATCATACCTAGAGCTGCGAGAAGAGGAAGAAACGTGAGAAATCGGAGTTCGATCGGAGGGGAACGATCGTTGGGAAGGAGGGATCGCCGCAAGGAGAGGGGGAGATCGCAGGAAGAAAGAGAGAAAGTCGTGGAGCGAGGGAGAAGGAGAGGTTGTGATGTTTTTATTAAAATTTGACTTTGCAAAATTACCTTTTTGCCTTTCCTTCGATTTTTTATTTGTTTCGTCCTTCGCTTCGTTAATTAACTAGCTATTCGACTTCTTCAAATCTCCTTATTTCCCACAATAACTCCAACTTATTATTTTTGATTTATTAAAACTGTCTGTCTGCAAATCGGACCTCATTTACTTTTTTTACTAAAACGTCCTTTATATTGCGAGAAACGTAATTACTCGGAATTAAGCGTCTAAACTCCGAAAATTTTCATAATTTCCTTAAAATTCCTATTAATAATTAGGATTCTAATGACTCTTTCCTTTCGTAAAATGGGTTTGATTTGACATATTTACAAAAATGCCAATATATATTATGTAATATAAAAAAATCCCGTACAAGCCGGATATTACATTCCACCCACCTTATTTAGAATTTTGTCCTCAAAATTTAATCATACAAACAATTCAGGATATTTAGCCATCATATCCTGCTGTCGCTTCCACGTAGCCTCTTCCACCTCATGGTTCCGCCATAAGACTTTGACTAGCGGAATCTCTTTGTTGCGCAATACCTTGATGGAAGACTCCAAAACACGCACCGGCCTCTCCTCATAAGTCAAGGTAGGCTGTACCTCGATCTCTGTTGCGTCCACCATATGCGACGGATCGCGCAAACATTTCCGAAGCATAGATACGTGAAATACATTGTGGATACCCTCCATAGGAGCCGGAAGCTGTAGTCTGTACGCCAACTTCCTGACAGACTAAACAAGTTTCAACGTACTTGGCGACCTCTCTCTTCATGTTTGGCCACAAGAAGTGCTGCTTTAAGTCTCGGTACATCTTGGTACTTCCAGGGTGCACAGAATAAGCTGAAGAATGTGCCTCAGCCAATATCTCTTTCTTCAGCTTTTCATCGTTAGGCACATACCACCTATGCCTAAACTTCAGAATACCATCATCTGATAAGTGAAAATCCGACGAGTCACCCAACGTCATACTCGATCGAAGCTCCTCACACTCCGTATCATTCTACTGAGCTTTGCGTATCTTATCCAGAATAGTCAGTCTGGGAGAAATATTAGTGAGCATGCTGGACAACTCTGTCACTATCTCCACATCGAACCTCTCAATCTCAGACCGTAATGTAAGAGACATCGCTGCAAGTGAAGGCTGATTCGCAGAGGGCATTCAGCTCAAAGCATCAGCGACCTTGTTCGCCTTTCCTAGATGGTACTTTATCTCAAACTCATAGTCCTTGACGAACTCGAGCCATCTTCTTTGTCGCATATTAAGTTCCTTCTGTGTAAATAAGTACTTCAAACTTTTGTGGTCTGAAAATATCTCGCACTGCTGCCCATATAAATAATGACTCAATATCTTCAGTGCGAAGACCACTGCTGCTAACTCCAAGTCGTGCATAGGATAGTTCTGCTCATACGGCTTCAACTGTCTAGAAGCATAAGCAATTACCTTTCCTTCCTGCATAAGCACGCACCCAAGCCCAACTCCAGATGCGTCACAATATATACTGAATTTATCACCTTCAACAGGCAATGTCAACACTAGAGCTGTGGTCAACTTCTGCTTCAATTCCATAAAACTATTGTCACAAGCAGCCGACCATACAAACTTTTCATTCTTCCGAGTCAAGCGTGAGAGGGGAACTGCAATATTTGAAAATCCCTCTATAAATTTCCGATAGTAGCCAGCTAATCCGAGAAATCCACGTACTTCACGCACGTTCTTAGGCCCTGGCCAATCTCTGACCACCTGAAACTTGCTCGGATCTATAGAAACCCCTTCTTCTGATATGATGTGGCCAAGAAAACTGACCCTATCGAGCCAAAACTCGCACTTAGAGAACTTCGGATACAACTGGTGCTAGCATAGAATCCTCAGAACTATTCTCAAGTGTTCCTCGTGTTCTTCCTTCGTCTTTGAATAGATTAATATGTCGTCGATGAAAACAACAACAAACTGATCCAAATACTCCTTGAAGACTCGGTTCATCAGGTCTATAAACGCTGCAGGGGCATTAGTAAGTCCAAATGACATAACTAGGAACTCATAATGCCCATACCTCATTCGGAACGCTGTCTTCTGAATATCTTCCTTCCGGACTTTCAACTGATAGTAACCCGAGCGTAGGTCAATCCTGGAAAAGACTCGGGCACCCTGCAGTTGATCAAATAAGTCATCAATCCGGGGCAACGGATACTTATTCTTCACCGTCAATTTGTTCAATTCTCTGTAATCGATGCACATCCTGAGGGTCCCATCTTTCTTCTTGACAAACAGAACGGGCGCACCCCAGGGTGAAACGCTGGGTCGAATAAAACCCTTCTCTAACAACTCGTCAAGCTGAGTCTTCAACTCTTTTAACTCAATTGGTGCCAACCGATATGGGTTATTAAACCTTGGCGCGGCATTTGGATAAACATCAATAGTAAACTCAATCTCCGGTCTTGCGGTAATCCAGGAAGATCATCAAGGAATATCTCAGAGAACTCTCTGACTATAGGAATGTCACTCGGCTTTACTCCGCTGAGTAACTGAACATCAAATACTGAGGCCAAATAAATAGAGCACGCACCTTTAAACTGCTCATTGACCTTCATGGAATAAGAAATAGGCGATCCACTCAATCGGTTCATCGCCTGATAAGAAAACTCGACTTTACCCGGGGGTCGAAATGTCACAATCCTGGATTGACAGTCGATGGTGGCGAAATGCTGTGCAAGCCAGTCCATCCCTAAAATAATATCATACCGCTCTATGCTCATAACTATCAAACGAGCATAAAAGGGTAATATCTCCCTCTGAGATGACGTTGCCCTGGAGAATACGTTCTGACTGCATAAGCTCTCCTGAAGGCAGCATCACTCTATACTCAATCCCAGCTAACTCAGACTCTAATCCCAATCTAGTCATGCATGCAGTCAATATGAAGGAGTGCGTAGCTCCTGGTATCCATCAAAGTAAATACAACTGTACCCATAATCAGAATAGTACCTGCTGTCACAGAGGGATGAGCCTCGTCGTCGACATCACTAGGCTCTATAAACACAAAGATCCTTGGCATAACCCTCCTCTTATCACTGCCCGACTGATCTCGACCTTGCTCCGGCAGTCTCTGACAAAATGGCCGACTTCTCCACATCTATAACATTTATTAGTGCCCACTGGCACTCTCCATTGTGCTCCCTCTGGCACTTGGGGCACCAAGGCATCTGTGAAGCCCCCTGTACTTGCTTTGCTTTGCCTCGATCGTTGCCTCCTTCCAAAGGTCTCTTAACTCCCCTCTGTTGTTGTTGCTGAGGCTGTGCTCTCGGTTGCCAGCCCTTATTCCTGAACTGAGGGTGAATCTCTTGAAAGTAGCCTTTAGCTAGCTCCCTCTGGTTGACATAATCCCTATCAACTGCCTCAATATCAAGAGCTCTGGCCACAATCTCATCATAGGATACATTCCGTACCCCTGATATAGTAAGGCACATCCGAAACTCCTGGGTAAGCCCTTGCAAAAATCTGCGTACCTTGTCCTTGTTAACGCTGACCTGACGTGGCGCGAATCGAGAAAGGGCTTCGAACTTCCTCACATACTCGGCAATCGAACCAACTTGCCGTAACTGCATGAATTCAACCATCTTCGCCTCCCGTAATGTATAGCTAAAATACTTATCATAGAACAACTCTCTGAATCGCTCCCAACCCATAATCGTCACATCGGTGGTAGCCTTGATGGAATCCCACCAAAATCGAGCATCCAATGCTAGGTTGTAGGTCACCAACGCAACCTTCTCCCCGTCTTCAATGCTAGCATAGGCCAGCATGTCCTCCATGGTTCGAACCCACTCCTCAGCTGAAGACGGATCCGTAGACTGTCCGTTGAATATAGGAGGTTGGAGCTTCTGGAATCTCTCCATCCCCTTATTGCTAGGAGTCGCCGCCTCACGACCTCTAACGCCCTCGCGGTCAATTAAGGTGCCCAGCTGTTGGGACTGCCTTTCCATCTGTTGGGCCTAACACTCCATTGGGACTGTTGTGCAATAAAGTCCTTTAAAGTGTCTATCGTATCGTCTCGGTCATCTCGGTCGTTTCCTCATCGCACCATAATTATATACTCCTATAAAAGTAAAACAAATATTTAAGAACTAGAAATCAATTAAAGCTATAAACATACTTACAGTTGATGTAAAAATGTCCGCGTAGTGGCTGTGCAGTCGAGCAGTCTACAGAATCGATTTTAAAAACCCGGGGCTTTGATACCATAACTCTAACGACCCTAATACTGTACCCAATTTTCCATACTATATATATATATATTTTTTTATACTTAAAACTTTTTACCTGATGTTTGAGCGGAAATAAAACTTTAAAATCGGGATCGGGATTGAAACTAAAATCGTTGAAGTCTAAGTTGTTAAACCATTTAAATTAAACTTAAAACAATTTAAATAAAACTATTAAAATTAAATGAAAACAATCGGCAAAGGAGAAGGGGGCAAGAAACGCAAAAGCCGTGTAAAACATTGTGGCGATCGATCACCCAAAACAGGCGATCGATCGCCAGAAGCGATCTTCACATGGCAAACAATCGCCCCTTAGGTGATCGCTCGATTGCCTAACGATCACCTCCCATACGATCCGTGATCACCGTGTAACCATCGAGGGGTGATCGATCGCCAGAAACCAGGCGATCGATCGCCACACGCTCTGGAAATCTTCCAGAGCGTGGTTTCTCCTGGTGACCGATTGCCACCTCCTGGCGATTGGTCGCCATCCTCTCTGCCTCCTCACTTCTTCTTTCTCTTTTCTCTCTTTTTTTTTCTTCGTTCCTTCTCTTCCCTCATTTCCACATACATTAATCAAACCCTTCACCATTTCATCCAATTTTCATCCCACCTCTCAACCATACATTCCAATAAAACTCACTCAAAATCTCACCCATTCCTCACTTCTTCAATCACCCAAAATAACAACTTAAAACTCAATTAAAACATAACCTATTTTCATAAAACAATTCGCGTGGATACGTTTAAAACCTAAACAAATCCTCCTGTTTTGAAATCAAACAAAAGATCATAAAATCAATTTCTAAAACATTTCAAAACATCAATACGTAAACCTGTTCAGAGCCAAACAACCTAAAATGTCTATACAACCATCAGCCCAGACGATCTCAATAAGCACAAAACCTATACATACTTCCCCACGGGTCAGGTAAGCATCGACTGCGCAACACACCACCGCAAGTCATCCTCCGTCAACTACATCACTCCTCAGGTGGAGGGATCTCGTCCTCACCTATGTCGAAGTCACCTACACCATACAAACACCTATGAGATAAAAAATCTCAGCAAGCTCTCATAAATTTAAATGCATGCTGTGCATATGAATTCTGAAATCATGCAGCATTTTCTTTATCTTTACTCTGTGGGTGTCACCGAGATCTCAGCCTCCTAACCGGAGAGAGCACATCCAGCGGTCGGACTACTCTTTCCAGCTAGAAGAGGGGGGTACACGCTTACAATGCGTACAGCCGTGCCTGAGCCCCATCTCGCATGACCTATAACTGTAAACTGTATGAGTACGTGTTAAATGCGGTATTGTGACAGACCCCTTCGTGCCTACACAATAGATCAATAGCCCCTCTCCAGGCTGCATTACCATTTTCCTTTAAAACATCGTGTGGAAATTCATTTTCTATGTTCTTTTAAAACACGTTATGCATGAACAGTTCAATATGACATAAAGTAAACATACATGATTCGTACCATCGAGACAATAAAGCAATTTAAAAGCCTAACCTATACAGAACTAATCCTAACTGCCCAACCAAAATAAATTTAACATATGCGTCACCAAAACTCCTCGAGACGACCTCGACGTACGGTGTAGACCAATCGGTCAAGCAAGTCACGAGAACTTACCTCGTGCCCGATGCAATCCAAGCTCCGTCCATGAGCGCTTACCTAGGCAAGTTCACCAAATTATCGTTAAAAACTCGTTTAAACTATTAAACGTCCAATTTTAACGAAACCTTAACTAAGGAAATTCCTTAAAGTTCTAATCTAACTAATCGAGGCATTTAAACATGCAATCAATGCTCGATAGTTCAAAACCACAATTAACGAGCTTTTTTAGAAAAAATCGAAATCCTCTAATTTTAGCATTTCTCATAATTCGATCTAACTTCGTCCAATAACGTTCAATATGTTCTTTACATTCCTTAATCTCGATAAACCTATCGATTTCTAACTCTAAATCACGTTTTTTCACAAACCCTAAACGAAACCCTAATCGTCTTTAACTCCATAATAACCGAACAATAAGCTTTTAAAGCTTTAGAATCATACCTAGAGCTGCGAGAGGAGGAAGAAACATGAGAAATCGGAGTTTGATAGGAGGGGAACGATCGTTGGGAAGGAAGGATCACTGCGAGTAGAGGGGAGATCGCAGGAAGAAAGAGAGAAAGTCGTGGAGTGAGGTAGAAGGAGAGGTTGTGATGTTTTTATTAAAATTTGACTTTGTAAAATTACCTTTTTGCCCTTCCTTCGATTTTCTATTTGTTTCGTCCTTCGCTTCGTTAATTAACTAGCTATTCGACTTCTTCAAATCTCCTTATTTCCCTCAATAATTCCAACATATTATTTTTGATTTATTAAAACTGTCCGTCAGCAAATCAGACCTCATTTACTATTTTTACTAAAACGTCCTTTATATTGCGAGAAACGTAATTACTCGAAATTAAGCATCTAAACTCTGAAAATTCTCATAATTTTCTTAAAATTCCTATTAATAATTAGGATTCTAATGACGCTTTCCTTTCGTAAAACGGGTTTGATTTGACATATTTACAAAAATGACAATATATATTACGTAATATAAAAAAAAATCTCGTACAAGCCCGATATTACAACAACAGTTCAAATTGCTGAATATAATCTCCCACTGATCCCGTTTGCTTAAGTGCCATAAATTCCATCCTCTTTGCAGATTGGGCCGTCTGGTTGTAGTATTTGTCGAAGAACAAGTCTTTAAAAGTCTTTCCAAGGTAAGCCCTGAGGATCGATGGTACCCTCCACCGACTCCCACCAACTTTAAGCATTATTGGTCAGATGAAAAGTAGCACACTTCACTTTGTTTACTTCTTCAACCTCGGCAACTTAAAACATATTCTCTATGGTATGAATCAACCTGTCTGCAGCTGTGGATCTGTAAATTGGCCTTCGAACCGCCGAGGATTCAACCCCCGAAATCTATTCCCACTAGCACCTACTCCAACATTTCCAAGTCCTTCGTGACCAATCAAAGATCCAAACAGTTCAGCTTGTCTGGTGACTAAGTCTGCAAGTTGCTTAACAGATTCTTTGAGTGGGTTTATGGGCGGTTCAGGTTCGTTCCTAGGTCTCCAGGGTCGTCTACGGTTCTGCATCTTAATTTAATCCTGTGAACAAAATTTAAAACAAGCTAACTTAGATATAAAACTAACTAGAGCAAAGAATTACTTATAATCGGTGAAGCACATTGCAGGACTGGCCGGCATTGTCGGGTAATTCTTTGAACGACTCGACCTCTAAAGCTCTGATACCAACTTGTAACGCCCCCGAATCTGCCCCGCTCGGTACGCTACTTTCTAACCCAAACCGCGTTTAAACGACGTTTAAAATAATTACGATAAATTTCAACCTTTTCCTCACTTTTCTTCAATTTTCGTCGAGCCAAACACCTCCAAAGAATTCGAAAAATTTTTACCACACTATCACGACACCCTTAACTCCGGTGCCCGTAAAAATCTTCAAAAACTGACCTAAAACGGTTAACAAAAAAAATAAAGAACGAAGACCCGACGTTATAGACTTTAAAAAAAATCGACAATAGACGGCTAAAATTCTTTAAATCCGAAAACCTGAAAATATCAAACTGTTTATAAAACCATTCAAAACGTTCCAAAAAAGTTACGAACCATTTTCACAACATCGTACATTATCTATCACACACACACACACACACACACACACACACACACACACACACACACACACACACACACACACACACACACACACACACACACACACACACACACACACACACACACACACACACACACACACACACACACACACACACACACACACACACACACACACACACACACACACACACACACACACACACACACACACACACACACACACACACACACACACACACACACACACACACACACACACACACACACACACACACACACACACACACACACACACACACACACACACACACACACACACACACACACACACACACACACACACACACACACACACACACACACACACACACACACACACACACACACACACACACACACACACACACACACACACACACACACACACACACACACACACACACACACACACACACACACACACACACACACACACACACACACACACACACACACACACACACACACACACACACACACACACACACACACACACACACACACACACACACACACACACACACACACACACACACACACACACACACACACACACACACACACACACACACACACACACACACACACACACACACACACACACACACACACACACACACACACACACACACACACACACACACACACACACACACACACACACACACACACACACACACACACACACACACACACACACACACACACACACACACACACACACACACACACACACACACACACACACACACACACACACACACACACACACACACACACACACACACACACACACACACACACACACACACACACACACACACACACACACACACACACACACACACACACACACACACACACACACACACACACACACACACACACACACACACACACACACACACACACACACACACACACACACACACACACACACACACACACACACACACACACACACACACACACACACACACACACACCACGTAAGCTACGCTTAGCAGTAGGGATAAACAAATGGCAACTAAACAAAATGCAACCTCTACACTCTAGGCTGGTTTCAATTACATTCTCCTTTTATTAATCTTTACCCGTGCATCTTTCATATAGACCCTCTCGAGGTGCTCCACGAGCATTACTCCCCTGGTAAAGCAGCTATATTCAATATCACAGCTCAATCTATTATCACAGTGCATCTTTCATAGAGATCCTAGCCGAGGTGCTCCACGACACTACTCCCCGGCAAGGCAGCCCTACTCGATATCACTGTTCAATCTATTATTATCACAACACAACTCTTGTAGAGACCCTCCCGAGGTGCTCCACGCGCACTACTCCCCGGCGAGGCAACTCTACTCACTATCACTGCCTAGTGCAATGCATCCCTTGCAGGACCCTCCCGAGGTGCTCCACGAGCACTACTCCCCGACAAGGCAACCTACTCGGGATCACAATGCTTTTCTCGTTATTTCTACACACCCATTCTCACAACTCATTTTTTCGTGGTTCAAAAAACCCTGACGCATGCCACACAATGCACAACATAAAAGAAAACACAACCAAACAAACAAACAAATATCCCTACTGTTCCGTGGTGTAGGCCCGAAGGCAACAAAAACACCCAATCCTCTACTTACCTGGTGTCTCGGTTCGTTCTCGCGCTCACTTCGTTCAAACCAAATTACACGCTCGATCACCTTAAATAACGGAGACTTAACTTAGTAACATCCTAGGGAATTCTAAAGAAATCAACTAAATCAAACAACACAAACCTTTCAACCTAAACACTCAAACTCGACGTGCCACCCCAATCGGAAACCTCTACACGTCTACTATCCATGGAAGCACTCAAATTAACCAAACAACTCAATTTACCAATCCGAAACTCCACAAACAGAATCGGCCATCCTAGTGTTCACAACCGATTTTTGTGTAACACTCCCCCAATCTTCAATCTAATCACTCTAACCACCTAAACTATCCATCCAACAATTAAATGATCAAAATAGGAAGAAAATACAGCCAAGGAATCAAAAATTCGGACCTCACATTCTAGGGTTTCCAAACCCCACTCAACTCACTCTAAATACCCTTAAAACACCAATAATCAACAACCTAAACATATAAAACCAAACCCACTTATTTTTACCTTAAATCACCTTCAGAAATTGAAGAAAAGAGAGGGAGGAAGCCACTAATGGCCGCTGGTCTTTCACGAAGAAGAAAGGAGGAAGATAGGATGTTTACCATTTTAACACTTAATTAACCTTTTATAAAACTTATCTTTCTTACTTTTCTTTTCCCTCCACAAAGTTTTCTAAAATTACACTCAAAACCCCCTCTTTCTCCCTTGAATATCAACGTGAACCAACAAAGAAACCACATATTTTCCTTGCAATTTGATTGGCTTATATAACTTGGACTTTCAAACCAAAATTTCCAACCATTCACTTTTTAAATTTAATAAAATAAGCTGCCTTTTCACTCCATGGATTCCAACGTGATTCATCTTATTATTACACCTCCAGCTTTTCCAATTTAATTCATTCAATTGCTAATTCCCTATTGGTTGGTAAAACTTTGACTTTTCAAACTTTTAAATTTTCAACCATTACATTTCCAACCAATCACCACCTTTCATTCTCCCCCATTTCACACTTCAATACCTAATATAACTCTCGATAATGAATAAATCTCTTACAACTCATCTAATCTAAGGCTACACTTGTTAAGAAAATTCCGGGTGTTACACCACATAAAACCACTGCAGCTTGCCACTTAACCGTTTTTGAATAATGATTCAATGGTTAATTACTTATTAACCATCCTTATCTTAAGCAAAGACTATTTTGCCCTTGATTCTTAGATTATTTACCATAAAATTGAGTTTAATTAACTATTAATCTCAATTAACTTTAATCTAAGCTAACTTTTTGTAATTAATCAAAATTTAATCTAAAAATCAAATTTTATTAGTTTTTTTTATTTTTTTGAATTAAAAAATTTGAACCATTTTATTGACAAAGGTCCGAACCATTGCATTCTCCCCCCGTTACAAAAATTTCGACCCAAATTTATTTTACCTTTCAAACAGTAGGGGTTATTTCTCTTTAATTTCACTTTCAAGCTCCCACGTAGCTTTTTCAACTCCTATTCTCTTTCACAAGACTTTAACAGATGGTATCACTTTATTCCTTAGCACTTTGTTCTGTGAATCCAGGATAGCAACTGGTTCTTCTATCATTGCCATATCTGGTTGCAGTTCCAATTCCGTCCAGTCCAAACATGCGAAAGATCGGGTTCATATTTTCTCAGCATTGAAATATGAAAAACATCGTGAATTTCTGCCAATTGAGGAGGTAGTGCAATCTTGTGAGCCACTAGACCCACCTTCTATAATATCTGAAAATGTCCGACAAATCTTTGAGATAATTTGCTACCTTTTCCAAATTTGTTCAAACTCTGATGTGATCTAACTTTGATAAATACCTGATCACTCTCATTAAATTCAAGTGGTCGTCTCCGTCTATCTGCATAAATTTTCTGACGACTCTAATCAGTCTTCAGTTGCTGTCGTATGAGTTTGATCTTTTCTTTGGTCTCCTTACCAAATCTGGCCCCAAAAAGCACTGTATCTCCTATTTCAGTCCAGCACAATGGAGATCTGCACGGTCTCCCATAAAGTGCTTCAAACGGTGCCATACCAATACTTGCTTGGTAGCTATTATTGTAGGCAAACTCTACCATATGTAAATGATTTTCCCATCCTCCTTTAAAATCCATTACGCACGCCTGTAACATATCCTCCAAAATCTGGATTGTTCTATCTGATTGGCCATCAGTCTGTGTATGATAAGTTGTACTGAGGTTTAGGTCGTGTATCCATAGCTTTCTGTAATCGCTACCAGAATCTCGAAGTGAATCTCGGATCTCGATGTGACACTATAGAAATGGGCACACTATGCAGTCTAACAATTTCCTTAGATACAATTTACTGACCTGGTCAATCGAATGAGTATTGCATATAGGTAAAAAGTTACTCGATTTAGTAAGCCGATCCACTATTACCCATACAGTATCATTACTCTTCGACGATTTCGGTAATCCTGTAACAAAATCCATCGTAATATGCTCCAACTTCCATTCTGCTACTGGCAATGGAACGAGTAATCAAGCTGGTTTCTTATGTTCATCTTCAATTCTTTGACAGTTATACACTTGGAAACAAATTTGGCTATCTCCTCTTTCATTACTTTCCACCAATACTATTTTCCCATATTTTGGTACATTTTATTGTTTCCAGGATGAATTGTTAATTTTGAGCAATGATTTTCTCTTAAGATGTAATATCCGGCCTGTATGGAATTTTAGATTATAATATATATCAGCATTTTCTATAATATGTCAATTCAAACCCGTTTTACAAAAAGAAAGCGTCATTATGATCCTAACGATTAATAGGAATTTTAAGGAATTTACGGGAATTTTCGGAGTAATAACGCTATATTCCGAGTAATTACATTTCTCGTAATATGAAGGATGTTTTAGTAAAAATAGTAAACGAGGTCCGAATTGCAAACGGATAGTTTTGTTAGAACCCAAATAATAAATTGGACTTATTGGAGAAATAAGAAAATTTGGAGAAACCAAATCGCTAGCCGATTAACGAAACGAAGGACGAAACAAATAGAAATAAGTGCTAAGGGCATTTTAGTAATTTTTCAATCAATATTATAAGTTAACCTAAATCTATTTCTTCTTCACTTCTCCCCTGTTGCGTGAAGAAACCAGAGAGCTTTCTCTCTTCCTCCCTCCGTTCGTCCTCCAATCGTTCCATTTTTCTTCGCGTTTTCTCCTCCAATCGACGCTCTAGGTATGATTCTAAAGTTTTAGAGCGTTAAATTCAGAGTTTCGTAGAGTTAAACCAATTAGGGTTCGTTTAGGGTTACGATTAAAAGTCGAGATTTAGGGTTCGAAATCATAGATTGTTGTAGATTACGAAATGTATAGGACGTATTGAACGTTATTGGACGAAGTTAGAGTTATTTGTGAGAAATGTTAAAATTGGAGAATTTTTGGGTTTTTAGAAAAACTCGTTAATTGGAATTTTAAACTATCGAGCGTTAATCGTTGTTTAAATACTTCGATTAGTTAAGTTGAAATTTTAAGAAATTCCTTAGGTAAGGTTTTGGTTAAATTTGGACGTTTAGAAGTTTAAAACTCGTTTTAACGATAAACGTTGTGTTTTGCTTCAGACAAACAACGCTCGTGGACGGAGTTTGAGCTGCTTTGGACACGAGGTAAGTTCTCGTGATCTTCTCTGGCTGATTGGCATACAGTTTACAGGCCGCAAGGCATACAGTTTACAGGCCGCAAGGCATACAGTTTACAGGCCGCAAGGCATACAGTTTACAGGCCGCAAGGCATACAGTTTACAGGCCGCAAGGCATACAGTTTACAGGCCGCAAGGCATACAGTTTACAGGCCGCAAGGCATACAGTTTACAGGCCGCAAGGCATACAGTTTACAGGCCGCAAGGCATACAGTTTACAGGCCGCAAGGCATACAGTTTACAGGCCGCAAGGCATACAGTTTACAGGCCGCAAGGCATACAGTTTACAGGCCGCAAGGCATACAGTTTACAGGCCGCAAGGCATACAGTTTACAGGCCGCAAGGCATACAGTTTACAGGCCGCAAGGCATACAGTTTACAGGCCGCAAGGCATACAGTTTACAGGCCGCAAGGCATACAGTTTACAGGCCGCAAGGCATACAGTTTACAGGCCGCAAGGCATACAGTTTACAGGCCGCAAGGCATACAGTTTACAGGCCGCAAGGCATACAGTTTACAGGCCGCAAGGCATACAGTTTACAGGCCGCAAGGCATACAGTTTACAGGCCGCAAGGCATACAGTTTACAGGCCGCAAGGCATACAGTTTACAGGCCGCAAGGCATACAGTTTACAGGCCGCAAGGCATACAGTTTACAGGCCGCAAGGCATACAGTTTACAGGCCGCAAGGCATACAGTTTACAGGCCGCAAGGCATACAGTTTACAGGCCGCAAGGCATACAGTTTACAGGCCGCAAGGCATACAGTTTACAGGCCGCAAGGCATACAGTTTACAGGCCGCAAGGCATACAGTTTACAGGCCGCAAGGCATACAGTTTACAGGCCGCAAGGCATACAGTTTACAGGCCGCAAGGCATACAGTTTACAGGCCGCAAGGCATACAGTTTACAGGCCGCAAGGCATACAGTTTACAGGCCGCAAGGCATACAGTTTACAGGCCGCAAGGCATACAGTTTACAGGCCGCAAGGCATACAGTTTACAGGCCGCAAGGCATACAGTTTACAGGCCGCAAGGCATACAGTTTACAGGCCGCAAGGCATACAGTTTACAGGCCGCAAGGCATACAGTTTACAGGCCGCAAGGCATACAGTTTACAGGCCGCAAGGCATACAGTTTACAGGCCGCAAGGCATACAGTTTACAGGCCGCAAGGCATACAGTTTACAGGCCGCAAGGCATACAGTTTACAGGCCGCAAGGCATACAGTTTACAGGCCGCAAGGCATACAGTTTACAGGCCGCAAGGCATACAGTTTACAGGCCGCAAGGCATACAGTTTACAGGCCGCAAGGCATACAGTTTACAGGCCGCAAGGCATACAGTTTACAGGCCGCAAGGCATACAGTTTACAGGCCGCAAGGCATACAGTTTACAGGCCGCAAGGCATACAGTTTACAGGCCGCAAGGCATACAGTTTACAGGCCGCAAGGCATACAGTTTACAGGCCGCAAGGCATACAGTTTACAGGCCGCAAGGCATACAGTTTACAGGCCGCAAGGCATACAGTTTACAGGCCGCAAGGCATACAGTTTACAGGCCGCAAGGCATACAGTTTACAGGCCGCAAGGCATACAGTTTACAGGCCGCAAGGCATACAGTTTACAGGCCGCAAGGCATACAGTTTACAGGCCGCAAGGCATACAGTTTACAGGCCGCAAGGCATACAGTTTACAGGCCGCAAGGCATACAGTTTACAGGCCGCAAGGCATACAGTTTACAGGCCGCAAGGCATACAGTTTACAGGCCGCAAGGCATACAGTTTACAGGCCGCAAGGCATACAGTTTACAGGCCGCAAGGCATACAGTTTACAGGCCGCAAGGCATACAGTTTACAGGCCGCAAGGCATACAGTTTACAGGCCGCAAGGCATACAGTTTACAGGCCGCAAGGCATACAGTTTACAGGCCGCAAGGCATACAGTTTACAGGCCGCAAGGCATACAGTTTACAGGCCGCAAGGCATACAGTTTACAGGCCGCAAGGCATACAGTTTACAGGCCGCAAGGCATACAGTTTACAGGCCGCAAGGCATACAGTTTACAGGCCGCAAGGCATACAGTTTACAGGCCGCAAGGCATACAGTTTACAGGCCGCAAGGCATACAGTTTACAGGCCGCAAGGCATACAGTTTACAGGCCGCAAGGCATACAGTTTACAGGCCGCAAGGCATACAGTTTACAGGCCGCAAGGCATACAGTTTACAGGCCGCAAGGCATACAGTTTACAGGCCGCAAGGCATACAGTTTACAGGTCACGCGAGGTGGGGCTCAGGCACGGCGTACATGTTGTAAGCGTGCACCCCCCCTCTTTTAGCTGGAAAGAGTAGTCCGCCCGCTGGATGAGCTCTCTCCGGTTAGGGGGATAGGATCTCGGTGACACCTACAGTGCATAACATAACATAGCATTTGCATTTACGAGCCTTACTGAGATTTTTTATCTCATAGTGTGTTGTATGGTGTAGGTGATTACGAGGAAACCGGTGAGGATGAGATCCCTCCACCTGAGGAGTGGACACAGTTGAACGGATGATGGCTCGCGGTGGTGTCGTGCGTAGTCGAGGGGCTTTTGACCCGTGGGATTCATGGTTAGGTGTTTTGCTGTTGTTTTGGCAATTGTCGGGCTGACATGAATAATTGTATAGACATTTTAGGATGTTTGAGGAACTGGTAGTTGATGGTTTATATATCGATGTTTTGAAATGTATTGGAAATGGATCTTATAATCTTTTGTTGAGTTCAAAACAGGAGGATTTGTTTAGGTTTTAAACATATCCATGCGGTTCAATTTTCATGAAAATAGGTTATGTGTTAAATTTGTTTCGAGTCGTTATGTTGGGGCGATTGGTAATGAGAAATTGACGGGGTTGAGAGTGAGTTAAGGTTGAAGAGTATGGTTGAGAGTTATGTGGAATATGTATTGTTGAATGGTGAGGTTTGGTGATAGGAGTGAAGTGAGAAAGCAGGAAAGAAGGCTAATGAAGAAGGGGGGGAGCCCTCTGCGAAGCAATTCCAGGGGGTTGCCGAATGCTCGCCAGGGAGGGCGATCATTCGCCCCCCCGTTTGTCAACTTCTCTGGATTTTCCAGAGAAGTTGCCGAGCGATCAGCTGGGCGATCGTTCGATATTGAAGGAGATCGCCAGGGGCGATCTACCAGGCGAACGATCGCCTAGTTGCAATCTCCATGGGCGATCGATCGCCTGTTTTGGGCGATCGATCTCTCCTGCATAAATGGGACGACTTCCCTATTTTGCCCCGCTTTCAGTTTTCAATTGTTTTAAATGTTTTTATTTATTTTATTTAATGTTTAATTATTTTAGGTTTATTTAATTGATGTTTAAGATTGGTTTTCAATGGTTTTTTTTAAACGACTTTAAAGAATTCGTTTTAAATCGAAATTCCGCCTAGAGTTTATTTAATGTATAAGGATATAAAAATATATATATATATATGTATATAGTACGGGAAATTGGGTACAGTGTTTGGGTCGTGACATAAGATCTCCTTCTTCAATTCCTAATCATCTAGAATCACTAGACGACCCATAAATCTCACTCCTAAATTGCTCTCTTTGGAAAAATTATGAACTTCCTTTGTTTTAATCTTATTTTTTAATTCAGCGATTTCAACATTATTGTTTTGTGCTTCTACAATCCGTTGTACCAGATTGGGCCTTACATTGACATTTTGAAAGTATACTTGTTCATTACCTTCTCTCAATTGCAAATTGAATTGATCGACTTCCGCCCACATTCCTTATTCTTTAATGCCAAGACTAGCTGCCATCACTCTGGATTTTTTGCTCAAAGCATCTGCCACTTGTTAGCTTTACCTGGATGATACTCGAGTGTGTAGTTGTAATCCTGTAAAAATTCCATCCAACGTCTCTATCTCTGATTCAGCTCCCTCTGAGTGAATATGTATTTCACACTTTTGTGATCTGAAAATACTTCAAACGTCTCACCATATAAGTAATATCTCTAGTGTTTTAGGGCAAACACTACTGCAGCAAGCTCCAAATCGTGAACTGAGATATTTCTTTCATGTGGTTTCAATTGCCTTGAAACATAGGCAACGACTTTCTCATCCTGCATCAAAACACATCCCAAACCGTTCAACGATGCATCACAATAGACTACTATCTTTTTCCTCTTTTCAAAATTATCAGAATCGGTAGGGACACTAGCTCTTCTTAAGTAACTGGAAAAGCTATCTCACATTTGTGGTCCCATTCGTACTTTACACCTTTCTGGTTAATCGATTCAATGGCATGAGATTTTTGAGAAGCCTTCGACAAATCTTCTATAATATCCTGTCAATCCCAGAAAACTTCGTATCTTCGAAACTGACTTAGGTTGTTCCTAGTTCTGAACTGCTTCAATCTTTGAAGGATCAACTGCAATACCCTTCTTTGAATTACATACTCCAGGAATTTAACTTCTTCAAGCCAAAACTCGCACTTACTCAGCTTAACATACAGCTGGTGTTGCCTCACAGACTCAAAACACAATGTAAGTGCTTCGCATGATATGCTTTTGAAGAGAATACACCAGGATATCATCTATTAGTACAATTACAAAGCTGTCCATGTACTGTCTGAACACTCTTTTCATTAGATTCATAAATACAGCAGGTGCATTTGCTAAACCAAAGGCATCACCATGAACTTGTAATGACCATAGCGAGTCCTAAAAGCAGTTTTTTGAATATCTTTTTCTTGAATTCTGAGCTGATGATATCCATCACGAACCTCTCAACTAATCGAATAAATCGTTAATACGAGGAAGCGGATATTTATTCTTTACAATTACGCTGTACAACTTTCAGTAGTCGATGCACATCCTCAAAGTGCCATCTTTCTTTTTGACAAAAGGCTGGAGCACCCCACGGAGACGTGCTAGCCCGTAAAAATCCTTTCTCTTGCAATTCTTCCAACTGTACTTTCAATTCTTTCAATTCTTGCCGGCGTCATACAATAAGAAGGTATTGAAATCGGATTAGTACCCGGATACACTTCAATTTTGAATTCTATCTCTCTCCTTGGAAGTAGATTGGGTAGTTCATCTGCAAACACATCCATGTATTCACTGACAACTTTAATATAGTCCACCCTGTTATCACCATCTGGGTCTAACAGAAGGTTAGCTATCCATCCGTTTAATTCAAACAAAGTTTGAGGGAAATGGTACCTAATTGAATTTCCCTCTCCATAAAATAATTCGTTTCACCTTGGGGAAGACATACTATTAGTTTCTTTCTATAACAATCCATAACTGCTTTGTATCTGGATAACCAATCCATTCCAAAAATGATATCAAACCACTCCAGTTTCATCACTATCAGATCAGCAACAATCTCATAGTCTTTAATTCGCACTATACATGATTTACACATCCTATTTACCACAACATTCCCTCCTAGAGGGGAATCCACATTCAAAATATAGGGTAAAGCTGAAATTTCTAACCTAAAAGCACAAATAACTGAAGTTGATAGAAATGAGTGCGTTGCTCTGGAATCAAATAAAATTCTTACTTTAGAATTGTAAAGCAAGAAAGTACCTTTAATCACCGTATTATCTGACTGTTCACCAAAAGTGCCAAAGGCATGCACCTTCGATTGAGAGCTGGCAGCCTGTGAAGTGTTTCCTCCAAACTGTCTCGAAGCTGGTTGATTTGATTGAAAATTTGGAGGACGACTCTGAGTAGGAAACTGAGTCGGTTGACTTCCCTGTTGAGCATCCGAATTGTCGATTTTTGACTTCCTACAGAATCTGTTGATGTGACCAACATCCCACAATAATAACAGGTTTGACTGTCAGTTGTCCAGAAACTGCCACCATCACTTCTTACTGGTCCACTCTAGTATGAACCCTATGATTGAGATTTAAGCGGAGTAAATCTAGGCTTTTTAAACTGCTGATCTTCTCCACTAATAACTTCTTGTTTCTCCACTTTGCTTTTTCTGGGCTTCTCATTCATCTTTATTGGCCTCTAGCTTTTGTGCAAGTGGCATGGCTCTCTCCACCACATCAGGATATGACTCAATCTTCAGATCCACCAATCTGTTGGAAATGCCTACTCGAAGACCATGTTCAAATCTTTGGGCATTTGCAGCTTCATCAGGAATAAACTGACTTGCATATCTAGCCAACTCCTCAAATTTGGTCTGATAGTTTAGAACTATCATGTTTTTTTGACCATCTCCAGAAATTTCTTTATTTTTTGCTTGCCGAACGTACTTGGAAAGAATCTTTCCAGAAAGATGCTCTCAAACTGATCCCAAGTACACCGATTTCCCAGGGATGCCTTTGTTTGATCCCATCATTTATCAACTTATCGTCAAGTTGATTCACAGCAAACTTTACTTTAAAATCCTCCAGTACTCCAACCATATCAAACTTTTTCTTTAACTGTCTCAGTCACTCCTCAGCGATGGCTGGATTGCTTTCTACCATAATAATGGAGGTTTGGCCTTTTGAAACCTCTCCAAAGTTTTAATGTTCCAAAGAGTCTGTGCTTTCCCACTCTTTCATTGATCTGTTGACGATGTTTCTATTCACAATATCAGACAAGGCAGTGATAACCCTTCTCATCTCAGCTATATCATCAACTAGGCTATCAATTCTATTGGTAGAATCTCCTCTTTCCATCTACAAGAATTCATTTATATTTATCAGATAAACGTTCACCATTAAGGCAATATTAGAGGCATTCTAAACATAGTTACTAACCCTCCCAACTAGTTAGAACTATAATGTATAGCTCTGATACTAAGTTGTCAGGACCCGACCCAACGATTAGGATTCCTGAGGTGGAAATGATAATAAATTCTGAGTTTTCAATTTGTTTGGATATGGTTTGTATTTTTAATTAATCTCATCTGAATTGCACCTGTCATCTTAAAAATAAGATATCTCCAATTTTATATTCAAATAGTTTATATTCCCAATCAGACATCAAACATATAATCCCAAATAATATACATATTCTAGACTAGCTTTCTAAATATGTATGCATTAAACATTTCTATATATGTACATCATTATCAGAGTTTTCTAACGGAAGCTATTATAAACAAAATAGGTCACACGCACATGACCGTTCAAAAAGAGTATAAAATTTCTAAACTATCTATCCCGGTCCCAATACAAAATAAAACCATCTACCTCGATAGTTTATCCTATGCCTCATCTAGTCCTTTAAGTTGCCTTTGTTTTCCCGTTTCGGTGAACGATCTCATTATCTGAAAAAAAAAATATGAATATCCACAAAATAAGTTTTACGCCTAATAAATAAGTCTAAGAGATACAATAGCTAACTCAGACTCTATTACACTATCTAGGACCACACTCCATCTTCCACCTATTATTGATTATTTTTTAAATCAATTTAAATAAATTGTTTTGAAAATTTATGCCATTAACTACAGTGTAAACCATTCTCAACAAATAGATAAATTTCATGCAATTTAAAATAAATATTTTATGATTAAAGTCATCTTTTCACAAAACATTCATTAACCTCTTTCAACATTCAAATTGATATGTCAAAAATGCAATCCACTCTAATTGACTCATATGACTATCACACAACCCTACAAGTTTTTGGGCTTTCACCGGTAAGGCTGTAGGACCCTACACATTGCTTCCCATTGAGGTTTAGTTATTTTCACCCAAGGAGGATACATAGTTAATCTCCCAATCATTTTATAGTCACACTTATCGCACACGAAGAGGCAAGTCCAGTCCAATGGATTCTTATTTTACCACGACTTCTAAATTCCTCCTTCCTAAATGTATGCTTTTAAAAATAGTTATAAAACAATGCTATGCATGTAACACCCGAGAATTTCCTAATACGTGCGTAACCTTTGATTAGACGTGTTAGGAGAGTTTAATTATGCAAGTCTAGTGTTGTGCATTGAAGTGAAATAGAAAAGAGAAAACACCAATGGGAATTGGTCAACTCTTGTGATTGGTTGAAATGGGTGTTGAAAGTCAAAACAACCAATGGGATTTTTGCATACATAATTGTATGAAAAATCTTATTAATAAAAGGAATGAAAATGGAAGAGATGTATGGCATGGCACGTTGGAAGACAAAGGAGAAAATGAGGGTTTTAAAGTGAAATTATAAAGAGTTAGGTGGTAAAAACAAAAAGGTGAAAAAGTTAATTGTTTAAAATGATAAAATTGTAAAATTGGAGTCATCTTCCTCCTCTTGTCTTCCCTCCCACGAACCAGCAACCCTAGAGCCTCCTCTCCTCCATCTTCTCAGTTCTTCAAGGGATTTCAAGGTAAAAATAAGTAGGTTTGGTTTTATGCACTTAAAGTGAAGTTTGTTGAAGGTTTAGTGAGTTTTAAGTGATTTTGATAGGGTTTGGAAACCCTAATTCTTGACCTCCAAAATTTGAGTTGAAATGGTTAGATTTCTTTCTTATTTTGATGATTGGTTGTTGAATGACTTAGTTTAGGTTGTTGGGGTGGTTAGATTGAGGATTGGAAGTGAAAGTGTGAAAAATCGGTTTTTACCCTAAAGTGCACCGGTTCTGTTTTGGCATGTCCGACTTTGCCTTTGTGTTCGTATGGTTGATTTGAGTGATTCAATGGATAGTAGACGTGTAGAGGTTTTCGAGTTGGGGTGGCACGTCGAAATCCGTTGCAAAACGAGGGAATTATGACCGTTTGAAGTTAGACGGTCAATTTTGGGGTAAAGATCGGGTTGGGAGTTGTGTTATAGTTCTATTAGTTAGGTTAAGAATTTCCTTAGAGTTTGTAAATTTCTAAGTTGATTTCTCGTCATTTTTAGGTGATCGACGTGTGATGTTGTGGACGGATTGAACGAGAAAGTATCGAGCAGCAACCAGGTAAGTAGTGGATGAGTGTTTGTTGCCTTCGGGCCTACACCATAGAACGGTTGGAAATTGGTTGTTGTTTGTTATGTTTTGCTTTTGTTATGCATCGGGTGTCATGCATCATTGGGGGGGGGGGGGGGGGGGGGGGGGGGGGGGGGGGGGGGGGGGGGGGGGGGGGGGGGGGGGGGGGGGGGGGGGGGGGGGGGGGGGGGGGGGGGGGGGGGGGGGGGGGGGGGGGGGGGGGGGGGGGGGGGGGGGGGGGGGGGGGGGGGGGGGGGGGGGGGGGGGGGGGGGGGGGGGGGGGGGGGGGGGGGGGGGGGGGGGGGGGGGGGGGGGGGGGGGGGGGGGGGGGGGGGGGGGGGGGGGGGGGGGGGGGGGGGGGGGGGGGGGGGGGGGGGGGGGGGGGGGGGGGGGGGGGGGGGGGGGGGGGGGGGGGGGGGGGGGGGGGGGGGGGGGGGGGGGGGGGGGGGGGGGGGGGGGGGGGGGGGGGGGGGGGGGGGGGGGGGGGGGGGGGGGGGGGGGGGGGGGGGGGGGGGGGGGGGGGGGGGGGGGGGGGGGGGGGGGGGGGGGGGGGGGGGGGGGGGGGGGGGGGGGGGGGGGGGGGGGGGGGGGGGGGGGGGGGGGGGGGGGGGGGGGGGGGGGGGGGGGGGGGGGGGGGGGGGGGGGGGGGGGGGGGGGGGGGGGGGGGGGGGGGGGGGGGGGGGGGGGGGGGGGGGGGGGGGGGGGGGGGGGGGGGGGGGGGGGGGGGGGGGGGGGGGGGGGGGGGGGGGGGGGGGGGGGGGGGGGGGGGGGGGGGGGGGGGGGGGGGGGGGGGGGGGGGGGGGGGGGGGGGGGGGGGGGGGGGGGGGGGGGGGGGGGGGGGGGGGGGGGGGGGGGGGGGGGGGGGGGGGGGGGGGGGGGGGGGGGGGGGGGGGGGGGGGGGGGGGGGGGGGGGGGGGGGGGGGGGGGGGGGGGGGGGGGGGGGGGGGGGGGGGGGGGGGGGGGGGGGGGGGGGGGGGGGGGGGGGGGGGGGGGGGGGGGGGGGGGGGGGGGGGGGGGGGGGGGGGGGGGGGGGGGGGGGGGGGGGGGGGGGGGGGGGGGGGGGGGGGGGGGGGGGGGGGGGGGGGGGGGGGGGGGGGGGGGGGGGGGGGGGGGGGGGGGGGGGGGGGGGGGGGGGGGGGGGGGGGGGGGGGGGGGGGGGGGGGGGGGGGGGGGGGGGGGGGGGGGGGGGGGGGGGGGGGGGGGGGGGGGGGGGGGGGGGGGGGGGGGGGGGGGGGGGGGGGGGGGGGGGGGGGGGGGGGGGGGGGGGGGGGGGGGGGGGGGGGGGGGGGGGGGGGGGGGGGGGGGGGGGGGGGGGGGGATTCTCCGATCGATTGGGGGAGATTCGTGTTGGCCGTCCTGGACTGTGTTGGGACGTGTGCCTCCGGTCTAGCTCTGTGGATCAAGGCGTGGCCGTCCTGGACTGTTGGGGGCGTGTGCCTACTTGATTCACCTGGAAGTGAAAGATAAATGCAATTGAAATGAAAAGAAAGTAACTGAGTGTGTAGAAACTGCATGTTAGGATTGAGTCGAGCATTTAGCGTGTCGTTGTGCATTATTTCCCTACTTGCTAAGCGTTAGGCTTACCTTTTTGTGTTCTATGGTGTAGGTTGACGAGTGTTATACAGTAGGTCGATGAGACAGCTCAGGATTAGGCCGCAGTCGGAGGAGTACGGAGTCCACCGTGCAGGCCATTGTCGGGGCGTCTGGACCACTATCCTTCTTCGGGTATTTTGTGGGAGTGTTGTAAATAGTTTGAAAGGATATGGTTTAAGAAATGTTAAGGAAAAATAGTGGTTTGTTTATGTTTTAATACATTGTGTTTATAAATGTTTTCGTATTAAATATTAACGTTTTCGAGTCGGTGGAGTTTTGGATGATGGTTGTGGTATTTGGAAACTTGAAAATATATATTTTGTGTTTGGATTTAAAGTTTTGGGTTTTAAGATTTTAGGCGTTATGCCGCTCGTTTTGATTTAAAATAATTAACGCGGGTTAAATTTGCTATTTTTGTATTTCTCCGTTTGAAGTCGGTTTTCCAAAATTTTTATGGGCTTTGAAGGTTTAGGGGTCGGGAAGGTATGTTTAAATTTTCGGAATTTTTGGAGGTGTTTTAGTCGTAGAAAAATGAGGGAAAGTCAAGGAAAGTCGAAAAGTCGGGAAAAAAAGTCAGGGTTTTTTGGGCGTTTTGGGGTCAAAAACCCGAGGGGGGTGGCGATTGGACCGCCATGGGAAGGCGAGCAATCGACTCTGGGGGCGATTTTTGGCGGAAACGGCAGAGAAGGTGGCGATTAGTCGCCACCGGTAGGCGAATATCGCCTCACTTTTTTTTTTTTTTTTTTTTTTTTTTTTTTTTTTTTTTTTTTTTTTTTTTTTTTTTTTTTTTTTTTTTTTTTTTTTTTTTTTTTTTTTTTTTTTTTTTTTTTTTTTTTTTTTTTTTTTTTTTTTTTTTTTTTTTTTTTTTTTTTTTTTTTTTTTTTTTTTTTTTTTTTTTTTTTTTTTTTTTTTTTTTTTTTTTTTTTTTTTTTTTTTTTTTTTTTTTTTTTTTTTTTTTTTTTTTTTTTTTTTTTTTTTTTTTTTTTTTTTTTTTTTTTTTTTTTTTTTTTTTTTTTTTTTTTTTTTTTTTTTTTTTTTTTTTTTTTTTTTTTTTTTTTTTTTTTTTTTTTTTTTTTTTTTTTTTTTTTTTTTTTTTTTTTTTTTTTTTTTTTTTTTTTTTTTTTTTTTTTTTTTTTTTTTTTTTTTTTTTTTTTTTTTTTTTTTTTTTTTTTTTTTTTTTTTTTTTTTTTTTTTTTTTTTTTTTTTTTTTTTTTTTTTTTTTTTTTTTTTTTTAAACTCCAATTTTTCCAAACCATTTAACCCGACATTTTCCAACGTATTTCAAGTATTTTAGACACGCTTTCCAAGAAAATTGAGGGTTCGGAAAACCCAAAACCGAGTCGAGAATTTATTAAATTACTTTAAAAACGGCGTTTAAACACGGGATTTGTTTTCAACGTAACGCACCGGGCCCGGGGCGGGTTCGGGGCGTTACAATGCATGTTTAAATTAATGCAACTCAACCTACCCATGCAATTGATATTTTAAATCAATGCTTTCAATTCAATATAAAACGTAGTTTTCAAAATGCTACGTTTAACAATTCAATATAACTTAAATTTAAATAACATTTCAATATATACCGTAGCGCATTATTTTTCACAATTCAATTTTAAATTTTCATAAAAACAATATCAATTAGTCACTTCAATCTATTCAATCGTAACCAAATCACCAAATATCTAAACCTATCTAGTATCCAAATAAAAATGAAATCTATCTCCACCTAGTAATGCATTAAAGCATAAATTAACTAATCTGACCAATAGATTTACTTACTGAATTGTCGGTTCCTTCACTTTAACCAAAAATCTCCTCTGAATTTATTGATTTTTCCACCAAAATGATCCTCTTAATGAGATGAACAACTTTCTCTAAAGGACGGATGAAAAAAATCATTTTTCCCCTATTTTACTTTTCTTTTCTCCTTACCTTTTTCTTTCTCTTTTCTCTCTGTTTTCGTTTTCTTTCTGGTGTTTTCTTTTCTCTCTCTCTGTCTCTCTTACTTTCTTTTCTTTTTTTTTTCTCTCTCTCTCTCTTCCTTTGTTTTTCTCCACGTAAAAACCACTACAGCTTGCCAATTAACCCATTTTGAGTAGTGATATCCCACGACCCCGATTCGTCGAGCACAAGTCCAGGTATGTATTTATTTTATCTATCTAATGGAATTGTGGAATTTCGTAGGTAATTGACTTTTCAGACTTGGAAAGAATCAATGAAGAAGCAATTTGTTTTTCTTTATTTCAAATCATGTAACCGAGCCTTGTATTAAATTTGTATAATTTAAGAAACTTTAGTGTTGTTTAAAACTCGTTAATTGGCAAACTTTAGCCTTTTAGAATGTATGTTGTAATAGTCTTCAAAGTGGATGCTGAACCAAGAAGAACCAGGGCTGAACCGGCCAAACCAAGAAGAACCAAGGGCTGAACTGGCCGAACCAAGAAGAACCAAGGGCTGAACCGGCTGAACCAAGGTGAATCAAGGGCTGAACCAGCTGAATAGTGCACAAACAAAGCATGAACTGGTCTGGAGTGCACTGCCCAGCGACCGAACTGCCAGCGCCTTCAGAACGTCCAACAACTATTTTCTAGCCGTTGTCCATTGTTTCATCTGCAAAGCTCTTCTCCTTCTTCTTCACCATTTCTTCTTTGTATTTAAGCTTCTCTTGTAGCTCTGTAATTGTTTAGCCAGTGATACAATTTTTGGAAATTGCAGAAGAGTTTTCTTCCATTTTTGAGTTCCTCGTCTGTTCTCATGGTGTTCAGCGGAGCTTCGCTCCTGAAGGCTTCACCCAATTGCCCCGCGAGTCTGGATTACTTAGCGGTGCTCTGAGTCCCTTAGGTCTCTCCTCACTCTTGCCAGAGCTGAAGGAAAGGCAAAGGTGGCAAAATCCATTTTCTCGATTGCTGTTGTTCTTCTATGGAAGAGCAAACTACCGAAGCAATCATTTGCTTTTCGACCAGCTAAGGGTCATCGACCAATTTCCCTTCAGCCTCAATCTGAGGACGAAAACCACGCTTGCTGGGCTGTTTCCAGCTGTTGGAGTGCTTCCCCGTCCATCGGTTAAGCTCTGTCGAGAAAGGTTTCGAGAGCAACCTTTCGGCCAGTGATGGATTCCTCGACATTCCACCACCTCCACGACGTTTCATTCAATCCCTTGCAGCTCTCTAAGGTGTTAGCCGACGTGCCCACTTCTCGGTATCCATTTCTTCCCTTTGCCTCCCATGTTTTGCCTTTCTCTATTTTTTCCAGCATGTTTAGTGTCTGTTTTTGGGATGCTCTTTGAGCACTGATCGTTGTTGCTATTTTGAGTCTTCTGCATGCCATTTCTAACCCCTTTTACAGGCCGTAGCTTAACATTTTATATCAGAGCTTAGTGCTCTTCATGCATTGCATTGTCTCTATTTTTTGTGTGCATTTCCTCTCTGTTGGTTCTTGTTTTTCTGTTCAAAAGTGTTAGCATGTTTAGTTGAGTGTGTTTTTGTTTTCTTGTCTCATGTTGCACCCACAATACACATGATTAGTTGTGTTTCCATTTCGGTTTGGATAGTGTCAAAAAAAAATTTTATGTTCTGGTTTTGAAGACTTCTCTACATTTTTTTTTATCTTCTAGTTTGCATTTTGCTGTAGCATCCTGTTCCATTTGTGCTAAGTTTCTGCAGCATGTTGTGTCCTTGATTAGCTTTTTTTGTGTCTAGTTTAATGTCCTAGTGTAACACCCAGGAATTTCTTGTAACGCGTGTATGCCTTAGATTAGGATAGTTGATCGTTACGTGAGAAGAGATGAAGAGATTTAAAGTAGGAAGTTAAAAGAAATGGTTGGAGAAAAGAGTTTTACAAGTCAAAACTAAAAAGAAAGTTTGAAAAGTCAAAAGTTGTATGAACCAATAGGAAGTGGTTTGATAATTAAAAAGGACTTATGTTGAAAGTCAAAGGCATGGTGTTGGTTGTAGTTGGTCTTCACGTTGGAGAAATGCAAGTGAAATGGAGGGGTTTTTTTGTTAAAATGAGAAAGTTAGTGGTAAAAATAAAAAGTAAAAAGGTGTTGTGATATTTATAAAAATGAGGGTTTTATGTAAAATTGAAAGAAACCCATCTTCTTCCTCCCTAGCCCCACGAAATTTCCAGCCCTTGCAAACTCGTCCCATCTCCATTTTCTTCAAGAAATTTCAAGGTTTAAGGTAATTTTTACATGGGTTTTAATTATTGCAAATTGGTGAAGATTAAGAGTGTTTTTAGTGGATTTTGTGAGAGTTTGAGTATGATTTGGAAACCCTAAAGGGAGCACTCCGAAAATTGAGTTTAAGGGTTGGTTTTCTTTCTAGATTTGAGGATTTAATTGTTAGATGGATTGGTTTAGGTTGATTTTAGGGTTAGATTGAAGATTGGAGTTGAGTTTGGGAAAAACCGGTTTTAACTCAAAGAGGGCCGATTCTGTTTGCTGGGTTTCGAGTTGGATAATGTGTTTATTTGGTTGATTTGAGTATTTCAATAGATAGTAGACGTGTAGAGGTTACAGATTGGGGTGGCACGTCGAAATCCGTTGAAAAACGAGGGAGTTACGACCGTTGAAGTTTGACGGTCAAATGGTGCATAATTCGGGTTTGGTGTTTTGGGGAAGGAAGTTTGTGATGGTTATAGTTAGTTTAGGTTAAGAATTTCTTTTGAGTTCATTAGTAAATTTCTAAGTGAGTTTTTGTTATTTAGGTAATCGAGCGAGTAATTTGGTTGGACGATAAAAAATCTAGGAAATTTGGGTTTTGTATGCTAGGTTGAAAAGTTGGTTAAAACCTATGGTTAGTGTATGGCTAAGTGATTTCTCTTTTATTATGTTAGGTTGACGAGTGAACGATTTGGCTAACCGGGCATATAATTACGAACACGCACAAGGAAGCCAGGTAAGTAGCGGATTGTGGTGGTTGCCTTCGGGCCTACACCATGGAACGTAGGGCATGGGTTGTTTGTTTTGTTGATTGTTTTGTTTAGTTTTGTGTTGAGTATTGTAATTGTGTGACATGCATCACGTTTTCAAACTACGAGAAAACGAGTCTGAAGCATGGTTTTGCATGTGAGCTTGAACCGTAGGGGATGTGTGAGTTGAATCGTGAGGTGGTTTGTGTCGGAGTCGCCTATCGCGTTAGGTAGCACCTGCGGGAAACCTGCGTCCAGTGGAGTTGCCTAGTCGCGTTAAGGTGGTACCTGCGAGGGACTCCAGTGGAGTTGCCTAGTCGCGTTAAGGTGGTACCTGCGAGGGACTCCAGTGGAGTTGCCTAGTCGCGTTAGGGTAGCACCTGCGGGAAACTCCATGGGAGTTGTCCAGTCGCGTTAAGGTGGTACCTGCGAGGGACTCCAGTGGAGTTGCCTAGTCGCGTTAAGGTGGTACCTGCGAGGGACTCCAGTGGAGTTGCCTAGTCGCGTTAAGGTGGTACCTGCGAGGGACTCCAGTGGAGTTGCCTAGTCGCGTTAGGGTAGCACCTGCGGGAAACTCCATGGGAGTTGTCCAGTCGCGTTAAGGTGGTACCTGCGAGGGACTCCAGTGGAGTTGCCTAGTCGCGTTAAGGTGGTACCTGCGAGGGACTCCAGTGGAGTTGCCTAGTCGCGTTAAGGTGGTACCTGCGAGGGACTCCAGTGGAGTTGCCTAGTCGCGTTAAGGTGGTACCTGCGAGGGACTCCAGTGGAGTTGCCTAGTCGCGTTAAGGTGGTACCTGCGAGGGACTCCAGTGGAGTTGCCTAGTCGCGTTAGGGTAGCACCTGCGGGAAACTCCATGGGAGTTGTCCAGTCGCGTTAAGGTGGTACCTGCGAGGGACTCCAGTGGAGTTGCCTAGTCGCGTTAAGGTGGTACCTGCGAGGGACTCCAGTGGAGTTGCCTAGTCGCGTTAAGGTGGTACCTGCGAGGGACTCCAGTGGAGTTGCCTAGTCGCGTTAGGGTAGCACCTGCGGGAAACTCCATGGGAGTTGTCCAGTCGCGTTAAGGTGGTACCTGCGAGGGACTCCAGTGGAGTTGCCTAGTCGCGTTAGGGTAGCACCTGCGGGAAACTCCATGGGAGTTGTCCAGTCGCGTTAAGGTGGTACCTGCGAGGGACTCCAGTGGAGTTGCCTAGTCGCGTTAAGGTGGTACCTGCGAGGGACTCCAGTGGAGTTGCCTAGTCGCGTTAGGGTAGCACCTGCGGGAAACTCCATGGGAGTTGTCCAGTCGCGTTAAGGTGGTACCTGCGAGGGACTCCAGTGGAGTTGCCTAGTCGCGTTAAGGTGGTACCTGCGAGGGACTCCAGTGGAGTTGCCTAGTCGCGTTAGGGTAGCACCTGCGGGAAACTCCATGGGAGTTGTCCAGTCGCGTTAAGGTGGTACCTGCGAGGGACTCCAGTGGAGTTGCCTAGTCGCGTTAAGGTGGTACCTGCGAGGGACTCCAGTGGAGTTGCCTAGTCGCGTTAGGGTAGCACCTGCGGGAAACTCCATGGGAGTTGTCCAGTCGCGTTAAGGTGGTACCTGCGAGGGACTCCAGTGGAGTTGCCTAGTCGCGTTAGGGTAGCACCTGCGGGAAACTCCATGGGAGTTGTCCAGTCGCGTTAAGGTGGTACCTGCGAGGGACTCCAGTGGAGTTGCCTAGTCGCGTTAAGGTGGTACCTGCGAGGGACTCCAGTGGAGTTGCCTAGTCGCGTTAGGGTGGCACTTGCGGGGGACTTTGTGTGAGTGACACCTGCGAGGGACTCCAGTGGAGTTGCCTAGTCGCGTTAGGGTGGCACTTGCAGGGGACTTGTGTGAGTGACACCTGCGGGGGACTCCAGTGGAGTTGCCTAGTCGCGTTAGGTGGCACTTGCGTGGGATACTAGTGAGTTGGACACCTGCGAGGGACTCCGTGTGAGTTGCCTAGTCGCGTTAAGGTGCGGTGTTAGCATTTGTGATGAGTTTCGGTTATGTGAATGAACAACGAAAAGCAACGAGTAGCAAACGAAAGAACAGCAACTGAGCGAGTAGAAACCTCATCTGTTAGGAGTTGTGTTGCATTATGTTTGTTGTATGCATATTTCCCTACTTACTAAGCATTAGGCTGATGTTGTGTGTTCCGTGGTGTAGGTGTTGTCGGGAGTACAGGTGAGGGCCTAAGGAAAGCTAGGATTGGAGCGCAGTTGGTGACGTACAGGGCATGCCGGTGCAGGCAGTTGTTGGGGCGTCTCGATCATGGTCTTCGGGGAGTTGTGAGTGTTAATTATTTTGGTATTTTGATGTATTTGGTTGGTGACTGGGAGATTTGATACGTGTTGGCACATTGTTTTTCTTAAAGGTTTTCGTAACGAATTTTTAAAGATTTCCAGTCGATGGGTTGTTGAGTAATGGTGGTGGTATTTTGAGGATTTAAACTATATATTCTCGGGTTTTATATTGTAGGTTTTGGTTTTATAGGATTTAGGCGTTATGCCGTCCATATTGATTTTAAAACAAACGACGTCGGGTTTAAGTTCGCTATTTTTATTTATATTCGGTTGAAGTCGGTTTTCCACAAAATTTACGAGATTTGAAGATTTATGTGTCGGAAGTGTATGGTAAAAATTTCGGGATTTTTGGAGGTGTCGGGCTCGTAGAAAAGTGTAGAAAGGTTGAGAAAGTCAAGAAAAGTCAAAACAGGGGTGTTTTGGGACGTTTTTGGTCGAAAAAACCCAAGACGGCCCGATCGATCGGGCATGGGTCACGATCGATCGCGTCCGGGGTCAATTTTGGTGAAAATAGCCCGAGCGGGCCCGATCGATCGGGCCCGAAATGCGACCGAACGCGGTTGGGCACGCACGGGGCGCGCCCAGTAGCTTTAAAAAAAAATTTCTAAAAAAATACTATTTCTACTTTGTTTTAACTCCGACTTTTTCCGACATATTTTAAACGTATTTTGGCAAGTTTTCCAACAAAAATCGAGGGTTCGAAAAACCCGAAAAACCGAGTCGAAAAATCTACGAAAATTATTTTAAACGATGTTTTAAACGCGGGTTTGGTTTGCAAACGTAGCTCACCGAGCCGGGGCGGGTTCAGGGCGTTACACCTAGATTGTCCAAGTTTAGGAGTTGAATTTGGTTTGCAAAACTTTGTTCTATTTGATGCTTGTGTGTTGCTGTTGTTTTTGCCTCATTTGCTTATCCTTCTTCCTAGCAAACTTTGCTAACGTGATAGGATCTAAACCTTAAAGTTTAACATCATGAACTTTATCATTTCCTTGTTGTTTTGCTGATTAAAGTTGTATATTATTCTGTTATTGCACAAACTGAGAAAGCATGAGTTTAAATCCAAAATTTGTTGAGTTATGTACTTGTTTTCTAAGCACCAATTTGTTTGCTATATTATTGTGGAAGTATATAACCAAAAACATTAGAGTTTGCATGATAAGCTTGCTCATTTAAGTGCTCAGCAACCGAGATTGAAAGTTGCTTCAAAACTATTTTGTGAGCATCACTCTAACCCGAGAATTTACATGATAATTATGTTATATTTGCTGTTTTCTTGTTTAGCACTTAGTTATTAATCATCATCTGCATGTTTAGTACTTAATCCGGTAGTTGAACTTCACTTTATTTCAAAAGAAAACTGAACAAATCTGAATTGCAAAGTACCTGTGCTGTTTTTGCCAAAAATGAACAAACCTAGCAAGAATAGGTACAAACCTTACAAGCACCTATCTACTTTGGTTGGTTAGTACTTTTCACTCTTGATTTGTGTGTTCCCCTGAATTGTTGTAACATCCCATAAATTTACACTTGTCACTATTCCTAAAAATCCCATAAAATTTAAATTTTTATTTCGATCATCTAATCTTACTCATTTAAAGAAAATTAAATTCATTAAGCGGAAGACATACTAAGATCTTTGTTTTACCTTTCCGTGTAACACCCGAATTTTTGGGACTATGGATTTTATTTACGGGTCTCCAATTTTGTCGTATAGTGTTCCTAATTCTTAGAAGTAGTAAGTTAAGCCTGTTTCGCATGCGGGAAGTTTTTGTGGGACCCCATGGATTTATGGGAATTTTGGTGAATTTTAGTTATTTGGGGAAAACCAAATTACAAGATAAACTAATGAAATTAGGTTAAGGTTAATAGGAAGGGCGGATTGGTAATTGTGCATGTAAAATATTAAAATAAAACCTAAAATCTTTTCTCCCCTCACGTTTCTCCCTCGATCCAGCCGACTCCCTCCTCTCCCACGACACTTCCTCTCTCTCTAGGCGTCCTCCCTCTTACCAGCAACCGAACCCTCTCCGACGGCCGATTCTCTTCCCTGTTTTCTTCAAGATTTCATCCCTAGGTAAGTCTTAAACAGTTTATTTGTTGAGTTACGGTCTTGGGGATTGTTATTGATTAAGTTTTCATTGGAGTTGTTGGGGGGAGTTATAGTTTTGTAATGAAACGTTTTGGCTATCAAATTTATAGTTTTTTATGATGTAGTATTGATGATCATTGGTTGACTCATTGATTTTTGTGGTTGGAAGAGTAAATGCTAATTATGTTAGGTTAGTTTTATTTATGCACACCAAGTGTTCGATAAAATGCCCGAATAGAATAAGTTAGATGTCTAGGAAACCTCTTTAGCTAGGATTTTGCTAGTTTTGAATTTAGATTATTTAGGGTTGATTTTAACATCGAAATATGAAATGTCATAGGTGAAAGAGCTTAAGGTGAAGACACGACGTCGCTAAGGAGCCCAAGTAAGTGAGTGTGTTAGGATTCCGGCTTTTAGGGCCCTACATCTCAAGGATACTAGGGAGGTTTGTTTGAGTTGTTATTTTACGATTATGACTTGTCATGTGCTATGTTATGATGAATTTGTGTAGAGCGATGTTATGATACGCAATGTATTGCTTGTCCTTTTAGTATGTCATTCCTATGTAAACCCATGTCTATGTATCATGTGCAGGTTATGTATGATTAAGTTAAGAATATGAAATGTATATGTAAGCATGATTAAGTGTGGAACGGGGTGAATTGGCCATGATTATGTTCACAAGATTTTCGTACAGTTCGCGGATTCTCCCACTGGTGGGGGCCAGACTGGCAGGAAGGCTCGCGGATCCTCCCGCTGGTGGGGGCCAGGTTGATATTGCACGATAGTTCACAGATCCTCCCGGTGGTGGGGGCCGGACTAGTTGTTATTTTTATTGTCTGTTTGGACCACGATTATGATTCCCTTGCCCTTTTTCCCCGTTTCCTCCCTTAATTCGTGCCAAGTAAAAGATGAGTAAGAGTATGATTACGAACAAGAATATGATTTTGTGATGTATGCATTCATGAGATTTTATGTGTTTGTTGCACTCCTTACTAAGCATTAGTCTTATAGTTTGAACCTTATGATGTAGGTGACGAGTTTGAATGTGAGGACCTCAAACCGAATGACGAAGTTTAAGTTGAGTTGTTGGATGGTGCTCGTGGCAGGATTTGTGGCTGGGCGGCGTTTTGACCCGAGGGTGGTACTCTTAACAAGATTGGTAAAAGATTACGCTATAGAAGTTTAAGAAAAAGGATTTTGTAGGATTTTCATGTGATGACTAGTATTGGGATGATTGGTATCTTTTCTTGTTGGTTTTAAAGATGATTGACTTCCGCTATGGTTTACTCGTTTTGGTTCACGTTTGATACTCAATGATGGTTGATTTGGAGAATTTAAACTTCTCATTTGGATGATTTTAAAATTGGTTTTGATTGATGAAATTTAAGGGGTTTGAATGAGTTGATTTATGTTGTTCTGGTGTATGTGAAGTTTTATTTCCAGATGTTTGTTGTCGGCCAGAGAATGTGCCGTTCGATCGGCAGGGGCTGCGACCGATCGGCAGATTGGTTTTGTCAATTTTAGAACTCCAGAGGAGGTGCCGAACGATCGGCGGAGATCACAATCATTCGGCTGTATGGATTTAGTGGGGCGATCGATAACTCACCTTATGAGCGATCGATCGGCTGAGTAATATTTAGAGGGGGCGAACGATCGGCTATTTTTGCCGATCGATCGGCCCTGCATAATTCCCAATCTTGGCCCTTTTTTTCTCTTAAATCCGAGGATATCCTCCTCCAATTTTCCTTTGAGTTTTACATACATTTGAATTTAATTCCATGAGATTTCCAAATAAGTCTTATTTTGACTCTCGATGATTTTAGCAGGTTTTCTTCCAAGTAGTTTTCTCTATGTTATGTATGAAAAAAAAAATGTGAGTCATGAATAGGAATAGGAACAAGTTTATGTGAGTTTCGGCCCACTGGGTTTCGGGTCGTGACATTCCGTCTCTGTCTGAACTATTGAAGAGAATCGACAGATAACACTTCCTCTTGGGTTTCGTCAAATGGTACAGTGGGGGTCGAAATCTCCTTTCGATAGACAACACTTCCTATCGGGTTTCGTCAAATGGTACAGTGGGGGTCGACAACTCCTTTCGGCAGACAACATTTCCTATCAGGTTTTGTCAAATGGTACAGTGGACACTGGAAGTTAGTAGTTGACAACCTCGACCGAACTTCCCACTAAATAGTCGACGTCATCAACCGAACTCTCAATGAAAACTTAACAACTTAACCACAACTTTCCTGCCAACATCGACCGAACTCATAATGAAAACTTAACACCAGAACACTTACTATTTGGTCGACGTGCCCTCAGTAATGAGATCGGTCGACGTTTTCGTCCACAGAATCGGACGGCATTTTCGGTTAACGATTCACCAGGCGTAAAACTCTAAGGGGTCGATTTCTCAACCCTTTGATCGACACCTTCGACCGAACACTTTTCTAAAATTAGGCACAATCGCCCATAAAACATCAGCCGATCGGTCGGCAAGCTCTCTAGACTCTAATTCCTGAGTGCTGCTTCTTTACTTCTTCTTCACACGTTTCCTCCCCTCATTTCCCTTTTCCACTAACTATACTAAAACACCACTACCTCATACTTTCCTCAATCCACCAAAACACACATCCATAAATCAAGTTCATCAAAATGGATATATTATGCATTTGTTCACAAACTATCCAAAAGAACATCAAAACATCTATATTTCCTAGCTAATCACCCATTAGCCCAAATAAGCCCTCCTTTACATTTGTCAAATCGTTTCTACCTAACATTTCAAAATCCACAAAATACTTAACCAATTGCTTCCACGAGTCAAAAGCGCCTCGACTGCTCAGTGCAATCCCACAGGCACCCTTCTTCAATCCCTGCGTTCATCGGGTGGGGGAAGGTATTCCTCACCTGTTTCAATATCACGTACACCATAGAAACATTCTATGACCTAAAGGCTCAGTAAATCTACGTAAATGAGAATGCATGCTATGCATATGCAGTTTATAAAAATCATGCAGTCATTTTATCCTTTACATTTCATATGGGAGGTCACCGGGGGTTCGCTCTCAGTAGATGAAAACAACACATCCGGTGATTGGATAGCCCCTTTCATCTACCCGTGGGGAAGACATGCTTCACCTGTAGGACAGCCATGTCTGAACCACCTCCCCGACGTGACCATGCATTCATACCTTTGCATTAGTCAATTTCCTTTTCATGAAAACATATGCGGAAGTTCATTTTCATGTTATTTCAGAAAATGTGATGCATGGGCATGTACAATACTATAACAATATTAAAGGCATTAAAACTAACATTAAACAACACAACATCAATAACTCAACAAAACCTAACTACCCAACCTATTTACCCAAAACATCCAAAATCTCCAATTCCTCAATCAACATCTAATTTTATGGTGTAGACCAATCAGTCAAGCGAGTCACGAAGACTTACCTCGGGTCCTTAGCACACCGAGCACTATCCGTGAGCCTTGTTCTCCTAAGTCAATCCACAATACAAAGCATTAAAACCGAGCTTAAACAATCAAACTCCAAAACTAAACGAAACCTCTAGCTAAAGGAAATTTCCTAAACTTCATTCTACTTTATTAGGGCATTTCGTCAAACAATTTGAGCTCAACATTACCAAAACCCCCATAAATGGTTTTCCAACAACCTAAATCCATCATTAACCACAAGTTTCACCTAACTATTACCACTACTCATAAATGTATCATTGATGGGCATTACTAGTGGTTAAACTATCAATTTACCATGAATTCCATAATTTCGATCCCTAATTCAAAAACCCTAATTGAATAACAACTCTAAAAATCAAAGACTAACATCCAAAACGTTAGAACCTTACCTAAGATTGCAATTGAGGAAGAAAACGTGAAGGAAATTGATCGGTTGGAGGAGGAGCTGTTGAACCGTGAAGAATCATAGGGAGGAGAGAAAAATTGCCAGAGAGTGGTTTTTGGGATGAAAAATCGTGAAGTGCTGGGAAAGGGGAGGGGTTGTGTGATTTTTAACACACTTGACTTGTCGAATTACTATTCTGCCCCTCCTTTTGATTTTTCCATTTATCTCGTTAGTTAACTATTGACTCAGTTTCTCCAAAAATTCTACAACCACTAGGGTTCCAATAAAATTTTTCTTTCGTAAAACGGACCTAATTCATAATAATCACTAAAACGCCATTATATAGAAAATCTGAAAACCCGTAAAACCAGGGGTTACATTTCATCCACCTTAATTAAAATTTTATCCTCAAAATTTGATTACATAAAGAGTTCTGGGTACTTAGACATCATATAATGCTGTCTCTTCCAGGTGGCTTCCTCCATGACGTGATTCCGCCACAAAACTTTAACTAACAAAATCTCCTTGTTGCGTAACACCTTGATAGAGGACTCCAAGATCCGCATTGGCTTCTCCACATAAGTTAGTGTCGGTTGTACCTCAATTTCTCTTGCTTCAACGACATGGGACGGATCACGTACATACTTTCTGAGCACGGATACGTGAAATACATTGTGAATACCGTCCATTGATGCTGGAAGTTGTAACCGATATGCCATCTTTCCGATCCTCTTCAAAATCGGGAAGGCCCCACATATCAAGGACTTAATTTGCTTTTTCTCCTGAATCTCATAACACCTTTGAATAGATAAATCTTTAAATATACTTCGTCACCCTCTTTGAACTCTAATTCCATTCGTCTATTGTCGGCATAGCTTTTCTGACGGCTTTGTGCTACCTCAATGCGCTGTCTAATAATGGAAATCTTGTCTGTAGTCTGCTATAGAATATCTGGGCCAATTATACTGGCCACTCCCACTTCGTCCCAAAACAACAGAGATCTACATTTTCGACCATATAATGCTTCATATAGAGCCATGCCGATTGTAGCCAGAAAGCTATTGTTGTAAGATAACTCAATCAATGGTAAATACTTTCTCCATAAGCCTTGAAATTTCAACACACACGCTCTAAGCATATCCTCCAAAATCTGATTGGTTCTTTTCGTCTGTCCATCAATCTAAGGATGAAATGTTGTGCTGAAATTCAGTTGGGTTCCCATAGCCTTATGCAAACTTTTCCAAAATTTAGAGGTGAATCTCGGATCTCTGTCTGAGACTATCGAAACGGGTACCCCGTGTAGTTTAACGATCTCTTGCACATAGAGCTCAGCAAGCTGATCCATGGAATACGTCATTTTTACTAATAGGAAGTGGGCCGACTTTGTCAAACGGTCAACTATCACCCAGATACTATCGTGTCCTCTAGTCATTCTTGGGAGTCCAACAATAAAATCTATGGAAATCTGCTCCCATTTTCACTCTGGGATTGCCAGTGGATGTAAGGTCCCTACCGGTCTTTGGTGCTCCGACTTAACCTGTTGGCAAACAAACAGGTTTCTACATACTTGGCGACCTCTCTCTTCATATTCGGTCACTAGAAGTGCTGCTTTAAGTCCCGGTACATTTTGGTACTTCCCGGGTGCACAGAGTAAGCCGAAGAGTGTGCCTCGGTCAAAATTTCTTTCCTTAACTCCTCATCACATACTACCTATGCCTGAATTTTAATAAGCCATCATTCGACAGGTTGAAATCGGATAAGTCCTCGGATGTCATGCTCAATCGTTACTTCTCACACTCCAAGTCTTTCTGTTGAGCTTCTCGTATTTTGTCCAGTATCGTTTGCCTAAGAGAAATGTTTGTAAGCATAGTGGACAACTCAGCCACAATCTCCACATCAAAATTCACAATTTCTGACTTTAGCATCATCGACATCGTTGCAAATGAAGGCTGACTCATAGAATGCATTCTGCTTAAGGCATCGACAACCTTATTTGCCTTTCCTGGGTGGTATTTAATCTCAAAGTTGTAGTCTTTGACAAACTCCAACCACCTTCGTTGCCGCATGTTCAACTCTTTTTGCATAAACAGGTACTTCAAACTCCTGTGATCTGAAAACACTTCGCATTGTTGCCCATACAAGTAATGTCTCCAAATTTTCAATGCGAAGATGACGGCAACTAGTTCTAGATTATGCGTTGGATAATTATGTTCGTACGGCTTTAACTACCGAGAAGCATATGCGATAACTCTTCCCTCCTGTATAGGTACGCATCCAAGTCCAACCTTAGACGCATCTCAAGTATATGCTAAACTTATGGCCTTCAACTGGCAGTGTTAAAATAGGAGCCGTAGTTAACTTCTGTTTCAGCTCCAGAAAGCTCTTGATGTGCCAATAGGCCCAAAAGCCCAACCCAGGACTAAGGCCCATCATATCATATAGGCCCAAAAGCCCAACCCAGGACTAAGGCCCAATCCATATCCAAAGCTCATACTACTTATTACTTGCTTACTAATGACTTTATTTCTTTTGCAGGTAATGGACTCAATGTAGGCTTGGAGCAGAGGCCTAATTCACATGGCAAGGATCAACCTCATCACTTAACCTCTTGGGATGCACAGGATGAAAAGAATTTGCTGGATTAGCAGAAGCGGGAATTTGTCTTCCCGGAGACAAATTCTGTAATTTTTATTTATTTTTTATTGCTTTTATGTTTCTTTGAGAAAGACCATTTTGGCCTTAAGCTTATATGGGTAGAACTTGGTTTCAAGTAAGTCACCTTGATGGGATAGGCCCAACCCAATGGAAGACAAAGCTTGAAGATGGAACTTGAAGATGGAGCTTGGAGAGGCCCAATGGCTTTGGGCTTGGAGAGGCATGACTTGGCATCAAAGGACACTTGCTAGTTCATACATGGATCGATGACATGGCACAAGGGAGAAGAAGCACAATTGAACACTTGCTAGTGGAGACATGGATCGATGACATGGCACAAGGGAGAAGATGCACAATTGAACACTTACTAGTGGAGACATGGATCGATGACATGGCACAAGGGAGAAGATGCACAATTGAACACTTACTAGTGGAGACATGGATCGATGACATGGCACAAGGGAGAAGAAGCACAATTGAACACTTACTAGTGGAGACATGGATCGATGACATGGCACAAGGGAGAAGAAGCACAATTGAACACTTACTAGTGGAGACATGGATCGATGACATGGCACAAGGGAGAAGAAGCACAATTGAACACTTACTAGTGGAGACATGGATCGATGACATGGCACAAGGGAGAAGAAGCACAATTGAACACTTACTAGTGGAGACATGGATCGATGACATGGCACAAGGGAGAAGAAGCACAATTGAACACTTACTAGTGGAGACATGGATCGATGACATGGCACAAGGGAGAAGAAGCACAATTGAACACTTACTAGTGGAGACATGGATCGATGACATGGCACAAGGGAGAAGAAGCACAATTGAACACTTACTAGTGGAGACATGGATCGATGACATGGCACAAGGGAGAAGAAGCACAATTGAACACTTACTAGTGGAGACATGGATCGATGACATGGCACAAGGGAGAAGAAGCACAATTGAACACTTACTAGTGGAGACATGGATCGATGACATGGCACAAGGGAGAAGAAGCACAATTGAACACTTACTAGTGGAGACATGGATCGATGACATGGCACAAGGGAGAAGAAGCACAATTGAACACTTACTAGTGGAGACATGGATCGATGACATGGCACAAGGGAGAAGAAGCACAATTGAACACTTACTAGTGGAGACATGGATCGATGACATGGCACAAGGGAGAAGAAGCACAATTGAACACTTACTAGTGGAGACATGGATCGATGACATGGCACAAGGGAGAAGAAGCACAATTGATGACATGGCACAAGGGAGAAGAAGCACAATTGAACACTTGCTAGTGGAGACATGGATCGATGACATGGCACAAGGGAGAAGATGCACAATTGAACACTTACTAGTGGAGACATGGATCGATGACATGGCACAAGGGAGAAGAAGCACAATTGATCTTGGCCACCCATCATCCTTTTTCATCCAATGGCTCACATTTAATCTTGTAAACCTAACTACACCCCCAAACTCTATTTAAGCAATACTCTAGGCTATTGTATGGGTCTTTTTCCAAACTTAATACAATTGAGGTATTTTATTTAGACTAGTGTCTAGAGAAAGTCTTCTTCCAAGGGTTGGTGCCCAAGGTAAGTATCGGTTTGCTTAAACCGATGGAGAGAACCTCCATTGCTTCCAAGTGTGTGGTGGCTTGAAAGCTCTTAATCCTTAATCTATTCCAAATCACCTTAGTGTTGGAATCATAAGAGAAGGTCACACCATTCCCAAAGACCGGCCTTCTTCTTTGGAAGAAGCATTAGTCGAGAGGTAACTCAATACCTCTATCGGCCGGTTCAGGGTTTTATCATTTTCTTTATTTTTCTTCACAGAACACTATCACCACTTTACACGTACTTCATCTTCCATCTCTTAGCTTCATTTTGTCTGAAGAAATTGTTTCATTTTGACTCTTTAACATTTTTATTTCTGCTCATATATTTTATTGCTCTCGGGTTAGCTGACCAGTGAGCAACCCTTACTCTTTGAGTGATAACTCGCTCATTTTCAGGTCGTTACCCATCATTTTGGTATCAGAGCGTAGCTAACATCCGTGGGAACATTTTGGTACCTTTTATTTGTGCCCTTATTTACAAATTTTTAGCTGCATTGTTCGTTGAAGTTGAGTTACAATCTGCCGCTAACTTTCTATTTTCCAGATTTGTGCGGTTTAAAAACCCATGGGTTTGGTTACATTTTAGTAGCAATTTTTTCTTATTTGTGCACCTATTACTTTCATATTAACCTTCTATTATTGTCTAACATTTAATGAGAGTAGATTAAGCAAGATAATGTCAATTCCTTTAGTTTTAGTTTCAGTACTTTCCATTTCATTCAAAAATTCTGCTTGGTAAGGTTGTGTAGTTTAGTTGCATTCTAATTTATAATTTGCAGCTGTTTTTGGTTTATTGCTCATACTTTATTCACCTATTGTTGATATTAGCATGCTTGGATGATATTCTGAATATTTTGGGGAAGAAATCGCTTATAAAGTCACTACATTTAATTTGATGTTTGAAGAAGTTTATATGGTGTTTGTTGAAATGACATAACCAAGTAGCATGCAAGAACCCTAAATTTTTTTTTCACAAGTTGTTATTTTTATGACATGAATCTGTCATATTAATGTTTAATGGGGATTAAAGTGACGTAACATGCAATAAATTAATGACCTTGAGCTTTAAACGTGTTGCTAATTGAATATTGCAACAGTTACTAAAAGCTGTTTTTTTTTTTTTAATTAGTATAAATTGATTGATATTTGAGGGTTCCGTTTCACTAAGTAGTTGATAGCTTTAATTAACCAACTTGGCATAACATTGATCACTAAAGTTTTGTGGACTAAATGGAACATTAAATCACTAAACTAATGTTATGAAACTTTTCATGCAAATCGGTTAAAAATAACAAGAAAACTGTTTTTTTAACACATCAACTAGTTTGGAAAGTGTTTGAGAAAATGCCACATCTAATTTTATCACCCAATTGCCTAGTCTTTAAAATGTTTTCTTCTAGTTTAATTTTCTAATTGTAGGTTATTTTAGTTGTTTTTTTTCCTTTTAGTAAAGTAAAAAAAAAAAGCAAGAAACCATATCCTAAAACTTAGATTAAGTGTTAACTTTTCTTTTATTCCAAAAATTAGAACCACACTTAAATTAACTAAATTTTCTAAAATTTAGGGTACAATGCAAACAAGAAGTGGAGCTTTAAGAGAAGAAAATAGGGGCAAGGAAACCCCAAATCCACATTCCATGGCTCTTACCCAACCGGAGAGTGAGTCGAGTATGCAAGGACAAATTAATGGGATAAATGAAGCCCTTATTACCTTAAGCCAACAAATTCAAAACATGAATTTGAGATTCGAGGAATCAATGAGGAACAACAATCGAAGAGAATCCCCTCATAACTCCCCACGACGACGACGAGACCTTGAATCCCCTCGAACAAGAAAATTCGAAGGATCTCCTCCAAGGAGAAGATATGAAGAATCTCCTCGAAGGAAAAGTTATAATGAATCCCCGAAATTATGGAGGGATGAAGCATCTCCCCAAGGGAGAAGAAATGTGGAATTGGCGTGCCTCGGGTTGCAATTAAAAGGAAAATTAGTAAAGTCTCAAACTTTAAATCATCTTCCTACTTATTACGTGTTTTTCTTTTGTAGGTATAATTTATGGAAGGAATGCATAAGGAGCACTTGGAGGATTCGCCACTTGGCCCATGAGAATTTTTCTTCCCGGCCCATTAATTTGTAATTTTATTTTTTCAAACTTATTTAGTATACATTCGCCTTTATTGTATGAATTATATATTTGCATATCATGCATTAGATTGTGTGGTTAGGGTTAGATGTATGATGGTGGATTATGGGTTGAAGAAATTCAACCAATTATTTAAAAGAAGAAGACATCAACATAAGGGAGCCCAAAGGAAGCCATGGCCCAATGAAGAGCCCACATTTAAAGGTATGATTTTGCAGGTACAAGAGTTAGTGGCAACATGAATTGATGATGTGGCAAGATTCTCTCCATTGACCCATTTAGGCATGGCATTCATCTCCTCCCTAGGATGTGTGCTTGTTTGCCTTAATCTTGGCCATCCATCCTTTTTCATCCAAGGGCCACAATTCATTTATCCTTATGGAAACCCTAATCCACCCTAGGACTCTATAAATACATGGCATTGGTGAATGTATTGAAAAAACTTTTGCCAATTTATAAAATAGCTCCTTTTTGCTTCTTTAAGGTGGGTAACCTTTGAGAATTCCTTGGTTCCTTGAACCAAGTGGAGAAGCCCTCCATTGCTAACCTAGCTTGGGTTACTAGGATAGCTATTATCTTTTCCCTCGCCTCTCCATTGGGAGTAGAAGTTGAGGACGAAAATCCCGGCCTACGGTGGTCGTGTTTCCTACGGGAAAAATCGTTCACTCGAGAGCTTAAACCGTAAGATCGCTCTACGAGTCCGCCAAGGGTATTTCCTTTACTTTCTTGCCATCATTTTCACACACTTCCACTCTTTACATTTCGGTCACACTCCACACACACAAATCACTTTTATATTATTGCATTTTATTTCCTTCATCTTCATCTCCATTTCTTCACTTTTCTACACACATTTCACACCTCTATTTCTCGTATTTTTATTGCATTTCATAGATCATTTTCTTATTCATATTCGGCCCTTTCATATTCACACACCATCACCTCATTTTTCTTGCATTTATTTCCATGTTATTTCATCTCATTTTTGGTCATTTTCACTATTAAACAACTGAGCACTTTTTTGAATATTTTGTGGGTTTGAACACAACCCTTTTCTAAGGAATTTTGTGTCAAGTGGTATCACAGCCAAAAGGCTTCCCACGATGCATTTTAGTTGCCATGACAATAGTCAAAAATCGGCACAAAATCGGGATAGCGCCTCCTTCAATTTTCAGTCCTATATTTGTGCTAATTTATGCAATATTTTCCTTGATATTTGCTGCCATTATTATTGTCATTTAAATGCTTAATATATCGTGGAAATTATGGTATACATTTAAGGAAAATCTCGACCAAGGTAGGCATCTCAATTACTTTCACTTTCTTTCTCGGTTTTTAGTTTATTTAGCCGCAGATTTTGTTTATTTTTGCCTTGGTTTTTCTATGCTACTTTTCTATATTTGGACCATGATATTCATTTGAAATATTTTCTTCAAACTTGCCTAAAAAATCAGCCTAAATTATTGCCATAAAAATCAGATTTTCCATGTTAATTGCTTATTTTGGTTTTTCCTATTTTAGTGCCTCTATTTAATGTTATTTGCATGATAATTTGCTGAATATTTGCACTTGGATTTAGCTTATAATTCATATATTATGTGATGACCCGAATGTGAACGTATGTGTACGACTGCGGGGCAAACCTCAGGTTGCGGAGCAAACCTCGGGACCTAAGCCAAGTGTAGGCCAATCCCGGACTCGAGTATAGGCGAATCCCGGGTCGTAAAGAGGGGTTGTCACAATCTCAAATCGCTTGGGGAAGTACATGGAAATGAAAAATATGTAAGAGATCCCTCCCAAAATAACAAGACGCGTTTTGGAGCACGATAGGCAATGGATCCCATAAGAACTCCGAAGTTAAAAGTGCTTCGGCGAGAGCAATCCCAGGTTGGGTGACCTTCTGGGAAGTTTTCGCCAAACAAAGCCGTGAGGGAAGTGTGCTACGGCCCAATCCCCAGAGCGGACAATATCTTGCTGGGAAATGGGGTCGTTACAAATGGTATCAGAGCCTGTACCCAACCGAAAATGTGACCAACGAGGACGTTGGGCCCCCGAGGGGGGGTGATTGTGATGACCCAAATGTGAACGACATTGCTTGGGGAAGTACATGGAAATGAAACATATGTAAGAGATCCCTCCCAAGATAACAAGACGCGTTTTGGAGCACGATTGGCAATGGATCCCATAAGAACTCCGAAGTTAAAAGTGCTTCGGCGAGAGCAATTCCAGGTTGGGTGACCTTCTGGGAAGTTCTCGCCAAACAAAGCCGTGAGGGGAGGATATTGTGCTACGGCCCAATCCCCAGAGCGGACAATATCTTGCTGGGAAACGGGGTCGTTACATATTATATGCTGTAATTTAATTGCACAAAATTAGATTTACAAGGATAATTAAATTGCAAACTAGAAATTGGGAATATTGATTTATGTTAACATGAAAAAAATTCTGCTATATTAACATTAAGATTTCAGCATGTTATCATTGGCAAAACTTGTGTTTTAATATGTTTGCTTGCTGTTTTTGATGTTATTTAGTTGATATTAATATTATATTGGGTGATTTTAGCTTAAAGTGAGTAACTTGATTGAAATTGATTAGAATTGTGTTAATTGCAAGTGTTGAAAATTTAATTCTAAAATTAGTTTACTAAATGTTTTGAGAATTTCTAAGTTGTTTATTTGATTTCCAAATTTTCATTGATAAGTGAGCATAACCCCTATTTTATTATTGTCTTAACTAGGAGACATCCCTTAGTGCTTAAAATTTTTCCTAAGACATTAAATAAGATATTCACCTCACTAATTTTTTTTTTTTGAGAGAAACAACTTAGTCAAGAACTTAAACTTAAAATTTAAAAATACTTAGACATGACTAATAGGAGCGGCTTTGCATGTGACACACCCCATAAAGAATCAAATCGTTCGATGGGCACTCCCCCTTCCGAAACTACACCTCACGAAGGTGAAACTAGCACTCAAGGAGGCATGCAAGGACAAATTGATGTCTTAGCAAGCGTAGTTAACAACCTTGCCCAACAAGTCCAATCTCTTTTAAATAATTCTCCCCGAAAAGAACCCCATGAACAAGTTCCTTCACAAGAGACCTCCTCTAGGATCATTCCCGAACGTCCTAGACGTCATAATCATACCCCACAACCACCTATAGAGGAAGAATGGGCTGAACCCCATAGAAGGAGACCACCTTATTCGGAGGGTGAGGATTGGGTTGATGAGGAAGAGTATCACCCAAATCGTCGTAGGGACAACGACGACCTCCGCAACATCAAGATTACAATTCCCCCTTTTAATGGAACGTGTGACGGGCACACATACCTAGATTGGGTTGACAAAGTTGAGAGAGTTTTCGAATGCCATGATTACTCCAAGCGAGTAAAAATCCAACTAACCTCTCTTGAACTTACGGGCCACGGCGCATTATGGTGGTCCAACCTTAAGGCCCAAAGAATGAGAACGTTAGGTTATCCCGTTACTATTTGGACTTCCATGGAGGAAATGATGCACCATAGGTTCGTCCCTCGTCATTATAAACATGAACTCTTTCATCAACTCCATAACTTAAAACAAAATAGCCTCTCGGTAGATGAATACCTTACCGAATTTGAAACCCTTAATATGCGATGCGCAATTGATGAGCCTGAGGAACAACTCATCGCAATATTTATAAGAGGCTTAAACCGTGACATAGGAGATCTTGTCGAAATGCAACAATTGGAGACCATGGAATCGGTCATTCAATTAGCCCTCACGGTGGAGAGGCAATTAAAGAGGAAGCGTAAGACCGACCTTCCTAGATTTTTGCCAAGAAATTACAATACTGACAAGATTACCCCAAGACAAGAAGACAAGAATCCCTTCAATAAAAATTGGCACCCGAAAGGACCCAATACTCCTCACAATCCCCCACCAAACAAAACCCAAGAACCTCAACCTAAAGGACCTAGAGCACGTGATGTCCAATGCTTCAAATGTTTAGGAAAAGGACATTATGCTAACGAGTGCACTAATCACCGTGTGATGGTCATCAAGGAATCCACGGGTGAATGGGAAAGTGAAGAGGACGAAGGCCAATACAATAAAGTCGATAAAGATGAGGTTGAAGTAGAAAGTGAAGAAGAAGCCGATGAATGCAAACCTCAAGATGGACCTTTACTATTGGTCATAAGGCGGACATTAATATCTAAGCACGTAGACAAGGATTGTCAACGTGAAAATCTTTTTCATAGTCGATGTGCTGTGAGAGATAAAGTTTGTTCTATGATAATTGATGGAGGAAGTTGCATAAATGCGGCCTCCCAAGACATGGTCGATAAATTGGGATTAGAAACCATTACCCATCCTACACCTTACAAGCTTACTTGGTTGGACGATAAAAATGAACATGAGATTACCAAACAAGTAACCGTTGATTTCGTTATAGGAAAATACAAGTACTCTGTTATTTGTGACGTTGTCCCAATGAGTGCCAGCCACATCTTACTTGGACGACCATGGCATTTTGACCGTAGAGTAAACTATGACGGATTCCTCAACCATTATACATTTGATTTTGGAGGAAGAAAAATTAAATTGCTACCAATGACTCCCGAGCAAGTGGCTTATGATGAGGCCACCCACAAAGAAGGAAAATTAAAGGAAAATCTATTATTATCAAAATGCGGGTTGATTGAAGGTCAAAATCCCACTCATATCAATTGGCACAATAACCCCTTATACGAAGAAGAGGTGTCATATTCCTTGGAAAATGTTGAGGAAAGCAAAATAAGTGAAGAAAGCATTTTTGGTATAGGAAATATGGTAGTAGCTCCATTCCCTTCTTTTCCAAATTTTGAGAAAATTCCTTCCTTTATCAAAGGACACCTAAATTCCTTGTTTGACGAAGAGACGTCTTGCCAATTAGAGAATGAAATTACTTGGCCTCATTGGAAAATGGAATTAAGTGATGAAATTATTTTTGGACTAGGTAGCATCATCATCAATCCCTTTCTATCCTTTCCAAGACTTGAGGGAATTTTCTTTCCATTTCTATCAATTAGGAAGAAATTCATTTATGAACTAGAACCAATCTATCACCTTCCTACAACTTTTCTTAGAGCTACACAAACATGTAGGAATTTTATTCCCTTTGTAAACCACAAATGCTCTATACTTCAATTTGGTGGTTCACTAAAACCTCATTTCCCATCATTTGACTACCACAAATTCTACCATAGAACTAGAGTTAAGGTTCAATTGATAAAAAATTTTATCTTTGAGGTCTTAAAAATAATTGGATTATTTCTTTGGTCGAAGGACTTTAGCATTTCCACTTCACTATTTGTTGGATTCACCTACGTTGGAAAATTTCCTTCCATCACCGAGAAATCGCCCTCCAAAGTAGCCGTTGAATTCAATTTCACCACCCCCACCAAAGAAAACATTAGTAAGACCATCCTTACCCTTTTTCATTTCGAACACCTCTTGGTGAAGCACACTAAAACGAAAGACCTTGCCCTTATGACATTCAAATTCGAACCTTCAAGGAGTAAACAAGAAATCGTAGGAGACATTTTTGGGAAGAAGTCAACCAACGGATTTGAGGTCAAATCCTCGAATCACCCGGAGAGGATGACGTGCCCCGGGTTGCAATTAAAAGAAAAATTAGTAAAGTCTCAAATTTTAAATCATCTTCCTACTTATTACGTGTTTTTCTTTTGTAGGTATAATTTATTGAAGGAATGCATAAGGAGCACATGGAGGATTCGCCACTTGGCCCATGGGAATTTGTCTTCCCGACCCATTAATTTGTAATTTTATTTTTTCAAACTTATTTGGCATACATTCACCTTTATTGTATGAATTATATATTTGCATATCATGCATTACATTGTGTGGTTAGGGTTAGATGTATGATGGTGGATTATGGGTCGAAGAAATTCAACCAATTATTCAAAGGAAGAAAACATCAACATAAGGAAGCCCAAAGGAAGCCTTGGCCCAATGAAGAGCCCACATTTAAAGGTATGATTTTGCAGGTACAAGAGTTAGTGACAACATGGATTGATGATGTGGCAAGATTCCTTCCATTGATCCATTTAGGCATGGCATTCATCTCCTCCCTAGGATGTGTGCTTGTTTGCCTTGATCTTGGTCATCCATCATTTTTCATCCAAGGGCCACAATTCATTCATCCTTATGGAAACCCTAATCCACCCTAGGACTCTATAAATACATGGCATCGGTGAATGTATTGAAAAAACTTTTGCCAATTTATAAAATAACTCCTTTTTGCTTCTTTAAGGTGGGTAACCTTTGAGAATTCCTTGGTTCCTTGAACCAAGTGGAGAAGCCCTCCATATCTAACCTAACTTGGGTTGCTAGGATAGCTCTTATCTTTTCCCTCGACTATCCATTGGGAGTAGGAGTTGAGGACGAAAATCCCGGCCTATGGTGGTCGTTTGTCCTACGGGAAAATCGTTCACTCGAGAGCTTAAACCGTAAGATCGCTCTACGAGTCCGCCAAGGGTATTTCCTTTACTTTCTTGCCATCATTTTCACACACTTCCACTCTTTACATTTCGGTCACACTCCACACACACAAATCACTTTTATATTATTGCATTTTATTTCCTTCATCTTCATCTCCATTTCTTCACTTTTCCACACACATTTCACACCCCTATTTCTCGTATTTTTATTGCATTTCATAGATCATTTTCTTCTTCATATTCGGCCCTTTCATATTCACACACCATCACCTCATTTTTCTTGCATTTATTTCCATGTTATTTCATCTCATTTTCGATCATTTTCACTATCAAACAACTGAGCACTTTCTTGAATATTTTGTGGGTTTGAACACAACCCTTTTCTAAGGGATTTTGTGTCAAGAATCCCCTATACGAAGGAGGGATGAAGAAAGGAGGAGATACGAAAATTCCCCTCAACGGAGGAGGAACGACGAAACCCCACGAGAGAGAAGAAGAGACAAACCGAGGAGACGATACCGAACTCGTGAATCGTTGGATGATATTGATTTGGGTGATGAGGAAGATGATGACTATACCCCTACAAGGTGAAGAGATAATGACGAGCTAAAGTATTCGATTACTACGACTATTCGGAGAGATCAAAAGTAAAGCTCGTATCGGCTGAATTGACAGGTTACGCTTCCCTTTGGTGGGCCAACCTAAAGAACCAAAGAGCACAAACGAGAGACGAACCAATCGCAACCTGGCAACTATGAAGGCACACATGGCAAGGAGATTTGTACCAAACCATTACAGTCAAGAAATCTTCCTACAAATGCAAAACCTCCGACAAGGAAGTCAAACCATGGATGAATACCTCATGGAGTTTGAAACTCTAAAGATCCACGGAGGTATGGATGAAACCAAAGATCACATCATAGCTCGATTTATACGTGGACTTAACCGTGAGATTGGTGATCTTGTCGAGATGCAGGCCTTGGACTCTATGGAAAGAGTTGCACAAATGGCTCAAACCATTGAGAGGCAACTAAAGATGAATAAGAAAGCTCTTTTCACACCTAAATTCACTCCTCAAGCCTCCAAAAACTATGAGTTTAGTACAAAGACTGAAGACAAGAAGTCATTTAATCATAATTGGCCTCCAAGAGACTCTATTAGTAAACCTAATGTGGACAATATCAACAAACCAAAATCCCGTGACATGAAATGTTTCAAGTGTCTTGGAACGGGTCACTTTCAAGCTCATTGCCCGAACCTACGTACTATGGTAGTTCGAGATGGCATCATGGAGGAATTGGAATGTGAGGTTGATGACGGAGAAGTCGAAAAGAGTGAAGTCAATGAAGTATAAGTAGTAGAGAGTGAAGACGATGAGATGATTCATGCGCCTGAAGGAACTCTATTAATGGTTTTTCAACGAACCCTTATATCAAAGAAAACTAGCGAAGCATGTCAACGAGAAAACTTATTTCACACCCGATGCATGATCAAAGATAAATTGTGTTCTGTGATAATCGACGGAGGAAGCTGTGCGAATGTGGCTTCACAAGATTTGGTAGAAAAGTTATCATTGGAGACCAATGCCCATCCCCATTCATACAAGTTAAGATGGCTCACTGATAAAGATGATGTCAAGGTTACTAAACGTGTAGCCATAAATTTTAACATTGGAAATTATAAAGATTCCGTTATATATGACGTAGTTCCCATGAGTGTAAGTCACCTAACATTAGGACGACCATGGAAATACGATCGAAGGGCCATACATGATGGAGTCTCAAACTACTATTCACTCAAGTTTGGTGGAAGGAACATTACATTAGTACCTTTGACATCAGAGCAAGTTGCTAAAGATAAGGCTACAAGGAAAAAGGGAAAATCAAATCTTTTTATGACTAAAGACCAAATAATAAACACATTGCTAGAGGAAGAATCTTCAAGTGATAATAAATATGAAGAGAGCGAGGATGATGCATCCGATGAAGAATCCTCAAGTGAGGATGAGGACAAAGAGATCAAAGAGAGAAAGTTCTATTTTGCAAACAATCCACTATTTGAGTGGAATGATCAAAAGGATGAAGGAGTTGAATTCAACCTCATTGAAAATTTTGAGGTTCAACACCAACTAGAAGAAGAACCCCTTCCATTGACGAAACCAAACTTTCACAAGATTATTAACAAACCTATAGATTTTGAAGGTTTATTACTCAAGGATCCATATTATGATGAAACCTCAATACCACATCCTTTATGTAACGCCCCCGAATCCACCCTGGCTCGGTGCGCTACTTGGCTCACTTTAACCCCCAATAATTTTTTTAAAAAAATCAGACACTGCAGAATTTAAAATTAAATCTCCCGCAGCTCTCTTACGTCGTACCTAGCTGCCTAAACTCACTAATTTCCCTTAATCCTAACCTTTTAGCACAACGGCGTCCTTCCCGAAAATTTTGACAAAGTAACGCCTAAAATGGCGCCTCCAAAATGCTAGGTATCTACATAACATCCAATCCCAACCAATCCAGAATATTCCTAACCATCTTACCAACATACGAAATCTCCAACAATTAACCAAAATGAAGAAAACCCACAATACAGGGTAACACATTCCCATCATTTCTACAACCAGACATTAACAATAAACTACCAAAATATAAAGCCCCACATTCCCCGAAGACCATGGTCGAGGCGCCCCGACAACTGCCTGCACCGACATGCCCCGTACATCACCAACTGCGTCCCAATCTTAGCTTTCCTTAAGGCCCTCACCTGTACTCCGGTCGAAACCTACACCACAGAACACAAAACGTAAGCCTAATGCTTAGTAAGTAGGGAATAATGCATACGAAAACACAATGCACACTGCACAAACAACCCACACACACAACCCTAATACATGCGGTTTCTAACTCTCGCTTGTGTTCAACTCATTCTTGTTTCATTACTCAACACTTTCACTTGTGCATCAAGCGGATACCTATCCTAACAGGATGGTCACGCGTTGACCACTCATAGCCAGATCCAAGGCACACATCGTGTTCACACACGGGGCGGCCATACATGATCTTCTCCCACGTCGATCAATGAACCTCGTTCATTATCAACTCACTGAGAGACACCTCCCGAACTCTCATACTTTCAGACACTAATTCGCGACGGGGTGACTCACACAGACACCTCCCAAAACTTTCATACTTTAAGACACTAATTCGCGACGAGGTGACTCACACAAACACCTCCCGAAATTGTCATACTTTCAGACACTAATTCGCGACGAGGTGACTCACACAAACACATTGCCTCACATATCTTTACATTGCCTCACAATTTGCAAACGGTGCTCAAAACACGTATTTCGTAGTTTGAAAACCATGATGCATGTCACATACAATGTACAACAAAAGATAAAATAAACAACCAAGCAAACAATTTCCCTACCGTTCCATGGTGTAGGCCCGAAGGCAAAACACAAGCGGTCCACTACTTACCTGGTTGCTCGATACTTTCTCATCCACTTCGTCCAACCAAATCACACGTTAGATCACCTAAAATAATGAAAACTCAACTTAGTAACACTCCAAAGGATTCTAAAGAATTCAACTAAATCAACTAACACAAATCTTTCAACCTAAACACTCAAACCCGATTTTTACCCAAAATTGACCGTCAAACTTCAAACGGTCATAACTTTCTCGTTTTTCAACTGATTTTGACGTGCCACCCCAACTCGGAAAGCTCTACACGTCTACTATCCATTGAAACACATAAATTAACCAAATAAACACTTTGGCCAACCCGAAATTGCAGCCAACAGAATCGGTCATCTAAGTGTTCTTAAACCGTTTTTGTGTAACACTCCTCCAATCTTCAATCTAACCACTCTAACCACCTAAACTAATCCATCCAACAATTAAATTATCAAATTTGGAAAGAAAACAAACCCTTAAACTCAATTTTCGGACTTCACCATTTAGGGTTTTCAAACTTTATGCAATCTTCACCAAAACTACCCAAAAACCACTAAAAACAACCCCTAAATGTATAAAACTAAAAACCCCACTAAACTTACCTCAAAATCCCTTGAAAACTCTTGCTGAAATGGAGATTTGGAGGGCTTCAATTGCGCTGCAAGAAATCGTGAAAAGCTAGGGGAAGAAGATGACTAACTTTACAAATTTGACCTTTTTAACTAATACTTTTTCTCTTTTATTTTAATCCTTTAAAATTACATTTAAATTACCATTCAACCCTCACTTTTCATCTTCAAGTCTCCAACGTGAAACATCATTACTTCCCACTTTTCTTTTCCATTCAAGTATTTCATTTATTATTTACTTAATTCCTATTGGTTTTTACTTACTTTGAAAATTCAAACCTATGCTTTTGACTTTTCAACACACCTTTTTGGTTTAAACTTTTTCAATTCTTTTCCCCACTTTCCTTCCAACGTGATGGTCATCTTTAACCATTTCTTTCCAAGTTTTTATTTCACATAATTATTTGCAATTTGATTGGCTTACTTATTTTGACTTTTCAACACTTTTGTTTTAACACTTCAACCTCTTTCACTCTTCCATGCATATCCTTAGCCTTCAATGACTCAATCTCTCATACTTGACCTAGCTAGGACTACTCACAAAATAGAAATTTTTCGGGTGTTACACTTTAGAATCTTTAAGAGTAACCTTACCTTTGGGAAGTTTGAAGTATAAGTTGGGAAATGTCAAAATTTGTGATATTTATACACAATTTATCTTACTTGAGCCGAAAAAGAGTCGACACATATTTAAGGCAATGTTGGAATGTTTTGCTCAAAATCATTATTGGTGGCTTAACGGATTACAACTTCTCATTATTATGCTCAATGACTCACTATTTTCCTTGATAGCGAGCTATTTAATGAGTCAAACCCAATAGTTGTGGACATTTCTTGATGGATAAGAATCATAAGCAACCACCACGAAGATTCAACTTTGATAATGGTGTACCACTCTCTTTTAATAGATATTTGGAGATGAACATCGAGGTGATCCAAGAAAGGGATTTGAGGAAAAATCCTAAATTAGTTGGGGAGGATGATGTGCCAATAGGCCCAAAAGCCCAACCCAAGACTAAGGCCCAATCCATATCCAAAGCTCATACTACTTATTACTTGCTTACTAATGACTTTATTTCTTTTGCAAGTAATGGACTCAATGAAGGCTTGGAACGGAGGCCCAATTCACATGGCAAGGATCAACCTCATCACTTAACCTCTTGGGATGCACGGGATGAAAAGAATTTGCTGGATTAGCAGAAGCGGGAATTTGTCTTCCCGGAGACAAATTCTGTAATTTTTATTTATTTTTCATTGCTTTTATGTTTCTCTGAGAAAGACCATTTTGGCCTTAAGCTTATATGGGTAGAACTTGGTTTCAAGTAAGTCACCTTGATGGGATAGGCCCAACCCAATGGAAGACAAAGCTTGAAGATGGAACTTGAAGATGGAGCTTGGAGAGGCCCAATTGCTTTGGGCTTGGAGAGGCATGACTTGGCATCAAAGGACACTTGCTAGTGAAGACATGGATTGATGACATGGCACAAGGGAGAAGAAGCACAATTGAACACTTGCTAGTGGAGACATGGATCGATGACATGGCACAAGGGAGAAGAAGCACAATTGAACACTTGCTAGTGGAGACATGGATCGATGACATGGCACAAGGGAGAAGAAGCACAATTGATCTTGGCCACCCATCATCTTTTTTCATCCAATGGCTCACATTTAATCTTGTAAACCTAGCTACCCCCCCCCCCCCCCCCCAAACTCTATTTAAGCAATACTCTAGGCCATTGTATGGGTCTTTTGCCAAACTTAATACAATTGAGGTATTTTATTTAGACTAGTGTCTAGAGAAAGTCTTCTTCCAAGGGTTGGTGCCATTGGAAATCCCACCAAGGGTTGGTGCCCAAGGTAAGTATCGGTTTGCTTAAACCGATTGGAGAGAACCTCCATTGCTTCCAAGCGTGTGGTGGCTTGAAAGCTCTTAATCCTTACTCTATTCTAAATCACCTTGGTGTTGGAATCATAAGAGAAGGTCACACCATTCCCAAAGACTGGTCTTCTTCTTTGGAAGAAGCATTAGCCGAGAGGTAACTCAATACCTCTATCGGCCGATTCAGGGTTTTATCATTCTCTTTATTTTTCTTCATAGAACACTATCACTACTTTACACGTACTTCATCTTCCATCTCTTAGCTTCATTTTGTCTGAAGAAATTGTTTCATTTCGATCTCTTTAACATTTTCATTTCTGCTCATACATTTTATTGCTCTCGGGTTAGATGACTTGTGAGCAACCCTTACTCTTTGGGTGATAACTCGCTCATTTTCAGGTCGTTACGCATCAGCTCTTATCACATGCAGTCGACCATACAAACTTCTCGTTCTTTCTTGTCAAGCGCGATAGTGGGACAACAATTTTTGAAAATCCCTCAATGAATTTTCGATAATACCCAGCCAATCCCTCGCACTTGCCGCACATTTTTAGGTAGCAGCCAATCTTCAACAACTTTTATCTTGGTTAGATCCACTGAAATTCCCTTGTGAGATATAATGGCCGATAAAATTGATTCAATCCAGCCAAAACTCACACTTGGAGAATTTAGGGTATAGCTGGTGTTGTTTCAAAATCCTCAAAAGAATCTGTTGCTGCTCCTCGTGCTCCTCTTTCGTCTTTGAATAGACCAAGATGTCATCAATAAAAATGACAACAAACTTGTCCAAATACTCCTTAAAGACGCGATTCATTAGGTCCATAAAGGCTGCGGGGGCATTGGTAAGTCCAAAAGACATTACCAAAAACTCGTAGTGCCCATACCTTGTTCGAAACGCCGTCTTTTGAATATCTTCTCTTTGGACTCTCAACTGTTGGTATCCCGAGCGTAGGTCGATCCTTGAAAATACTCGGGCACCCTGCAGTTGGTCAAACAAGTCATCTATTCGTGGCAACAGATATTTATTCTTCACTGTCAACTTGTTCAACTCTCTATAATCAATACACATATCCTGAGAGTTCCAATCTTTCTTTTTAACGAACAGGGCTGGCGCACCACAGAGAGAAAAGCTAGGTCGGATGAATCTTTTATCCAACAGTTCTTCTAGCTGAGACTTTAACTCTTTCAGTTTGGCAGGCGCCAATCTATACGGATTCTTGGACACAGGCGCAAAACTTGGATAAACATCAATTATAAATTCAATCTCCCGGTCCGGCAGTAACCCGGGAGGATCATCGAGAAAGATTTCTGCAAACTCTTTCACGATAGGGAGGTCACTTGGCTTTACTTCGTTGAATAACCGAGTATCAACCACCGTGGCCAAGTAAACTGAGCATCTATCTTTAAACTGCTCTCGGACCATCATCGAATAGGAAGTAGGCAGTCCACTTAACCTATTCATCGCCTGAAAGGTCAACTTTTCTTTATTCGGGGGAAGAAAAGTTACCATCTCGGATCTGCAGTCAATGGTGGCAAAATGGCATGACAGCCAATCCATCCCGAAAATAAGATTGTATTTTTTGTATGCCCATAACCATCAAATGGACGAACAGGGTGTTACTCCCTACAGAAATAACGTTGCCCTGAAAAACTCGATCCGACTGCATAACCTCTCCCGAAGGTAGCATCACACTATACAGACAATCTGCTGACTCGAGCACTATCCTCAATCTAGCTATACATGCAGTGAAAATAAAGGAGTGTGTAGCTCCTGTGTTTATCAATGAAAAAACTGCTACTCCAGTAACCAAAACAGTACCTGCAATAATGGAAGGTTGGGCCTCGTCGTCGATGTCAACAGGCTCGATAAAAACAAAGATTCTTGGCATAACTTTCTTCTGGTCTCTGCCTGGTTGGTTTCGGCCCAATAGTGGGCAATCATTGACATAGTGGCCCATTCCACCACATCGATAGCACCTATCTGTGCCCAATCTGCATTCGCCATAATGCTCCTCGTAGGGCCTCCTAACTCCTCGTTGCTGTACTTGTTGTTGTCCCCTCGGTTGTCAGCCTCTATCTCCCGAAAGAACCCTCTAGTCAATTCTCTTGGTTTAACACAAGTCAATTCCGCAGCCTCAAATTCCAAAGCTCTTGCTGGGATATCTGTGTAAGGTACATCCAAAATCCCAGATACTATAATGCTCTTTCGGATTTTTGGATTTAGCCCTTCCAGGAATTGGTGCACCTTGTTTTCGTTATCACTCACTAGGCATGGTGCAAACCGAGATAAGGCTTCAAACTTCCGAATATACTCCGCAACCGAACCAGCTTGCTTCAGCTGCGTGAACTCCATCCTTTTAGCCACCCTCATGGTGCGGCTGAAGTACTTGTCGTAGAACACGGTTCTGAACCGTTCCCATGTCATCACTGTCACGTCGGTAGTTGCGTTGATGGAGTCCCACCAAAATCGAGCGTCCATGGCGAAGTGGAATTTAGCACATGTAACATTTTCTCCGTTCTCCATTTTCACATACGCTAGCAAATCCTCCATCGTTCGTATCCACTCCTCCGCAACAGTGGGATCTGAAGATGGACCGTCGAATACCAGAGGTCGTAACTTCTGTAATCTCTCCATACTGTGATTGTTCGGAACTACCAATTCTTGGGCTCTTTTACCCTCTCGGCTTATTAGTCTCTCAATTTGCTGAGCTTGCCTGTCCATGTGCAGAGCCTGACGATCAACCAAATCCATCAGCCTGTCCATGGCTTCGTCCCTAGCGTCTCTACCTCAGACAATTTTTGTAATCTTATAAAATGTAAAGACACATAATCCTAAGAAATCGAAATAAAAGAAAACTCATAATGTACTTACAGTTGAGGAAGCATGTCCGTGTGGTGGCTTGCGCAGTCGAGCAGTCTACAGAATAGATTTTAAAACCCAGGAGCTCTGATACCATACTTGTAACACCCGGTTCTATCGAACCAGCTCTTTTATTATTAATGGTATATACTTTATTAGTCAATAATTTAAGTAGGGTTATTGAATGATTAGACTAGACAAGGGCATTAGAGTAAATTAAATTTTTAAAAGTGGATAACGTATTTAAGGAAAGAGGGATTGGGTTTAATGCACTGTAGCCGCCACCATTTCATACTTTTCTCTTCGGGTTTTCAGCTCAAGCAGCCGAGCTCTCTAGGCGATTTTCCTCACCCGATTCTCCTTCGACTTAGGTAAGTTTTTCTCATTTCTCTTATGATATAGTGGTTAAATACCTAAAGGAGTACAATGTGAGGATTTTGAGGATGCTGAGATTGAGCGTAGATTCGGGTTTTAGTTATAAAGGGGGAATGCTCGAGTAGTAGAGTTTCTAACTGGATTCCTCGAACCACTGTTTGATTCTTGGTGAGGTTTAGTGAAGTTTTGATTTATATTCTGTTATGAACTTAGGTGAGTAGATTTTCGAAGTAGCTAGCGACCAGACAATTTCCAGAAGCTAGGTAAGTAAAATATGCATGTGTCTTCGGGCCTACATCACAAAACAGTAGGGTTATGTATCTTGTGAATGATTTTGTATGTCATGGATCATGTTTTTGAAAGATTACGAAAATGAATTTCCATGTAAGGATGGTAAGGCATGAACTGAATGTGACAGACAAACTATTAAGGGAACTAATCCACCCCTTAACTTATGAAGGGATTTATAACATTGGGAGGATTGATCCCACTCCCAAGGGAACATGGGGATCAGATCAGCTATTAATGGAATTCATCCGCCCCTTAATCGAGTAGAGGATGTATAACATTGGGAAAATTGATCCACTTCCCAAGGGAACTGAGGGATCAGATCAGCTTATGAATGAATGTGAATGCAACTGAGATGAGAAAGTAGAAATTGCATGTTCAGGAATTTATGTTTCAGCATTTCATTTCATTACTGCTTTACTTACTTACCATTAGGTTAATAGATGAGTTTTATGATGTAGGTGTTGAGGATGCCGCAGGTGAATTCTCTGAGTTGGTTGAGGACTAGGCAAGTTGGAGGGGTGCAATCAGGCATCGATCTGGCATCTGATGGGGCGGTTTAACTGGTGTCAGTGGTTGTGAAGGTTTAGTGGACAATGATTTCAATTTGAGTATGTTAAACTTTCTGATGATAGAAGTTGCTTTGATGTTTTCAAAAAGTACTTTGAGACTTTTCTGATAATAGTATTCTGTTGGTTTTTAACACTGGATTTTACTGGACTTGAGTAATGCAATGATTTGAATTGTTTTTGAATGGTTGTGGTGAAATAAGTAAATTCTTTTCTGTACTTAGAGTTGTGGTTGCATAGCAAGAAATAGTTGAAATGTCGCTCTGTTTTCTATCAGAAGATGTCTTCAGAAAAGCCATCGGATGATGTATGTTTAATTCTATCGGAAGATGTCTACAGAAAAGCCATCGGATAATGTAGGTTTAATTCTATCGGAAGATGTCTTCAGAAAAGCCATCGGTTGATGTAGGTCTAATTCTATCGGAAGATGTAGATTTTGCACTACCGGTATGAGTGAGTATTATGCTTTGTCGTTTTGCGATCGATTGATGTTGGATAATTGATTTATCCGGCTGACGTCATCGGTAGATGCAGTCCACCGAGAGATGTCTTTTGTTTCCAACTCTTCTGGTCCACGTCATCGGTAGAAGCCTTCTATTTGCTGTTTCTGCTTCTTCCGTTGACTTTATCCATCGGCAGATGCGTTTGACTTCTGCGACTTCCCAAGTATTTCACGATTTAAACCTCTATTTCTTTTTAGCCGTTTATCTCTTACATTTCAAACAATGTTCATAGTTTTGTTTAACTCTATTGTTGTCCAAATGATTTCCGCTGCAAGTTTTAAATGTTTTGAGACTTTAGCTTATGTCAAATGTTGAATGTTGAGCAAAGTTTAAAAAAAAAAAAATAATACAGTTGAGATTTCTTAGTCATGTACGAACTTTTGTGTAACGAACCGGGTTTAGATAACTCGGGGCGTTACAATACTGTAACGTCCCGTAAATTTACCCTTGTCACTATTCCTAAAAATCTCGTAAAATTTGAATTTTTATTTCGATCATCTAATCTTACTCATTTAAAGACAATTAAATTCGTTAAGCGGAAGACATGCTAATATCTTGGTTTTACCTTTCCGTCTCTATCCGAAATACTGAAGAGAATCGGTCGACAAACCACTAAGGCGAATCGGCAGACAACACTTCCTCTCGGGTTTCGTCAAATGGTACAGTGGGGGTCGACAACTCCTTTCGGCAGACAACACTTCCTATCGGGTTTCGTCAAATGGTACAGTGGGGGTCGACAACACTTCCTATCAGGTTTTGTCAAATGGTACAGTGGACGCTGACAGTTAGTAATTGACAACCTCGACCGAACTTCCCACTAAATGGTCGACGTCATCAATAGAACTCTCAATGAAAACTTAACAACTTAACCAAGACTTTCCTGCCAACATCGACCAAACTCATATTGAAAACTTAACACCAGAACACTTACTATTTGGTCCGACGTGGCCTCAGTAATGAGATCGGTCGACGTTTTCATCCACAAAATTAGACGGCATTTTCGATTAACGATTCAACAGGCGTAAAACTCTAAGGGGTCAATTTCTCAACCCTTTGGTCGACAGCGTCGATCGAACACTTTTCTAAAATTAGGCAGAATCACCCATAAAACATCAACCAATCGATCGCCCCCTTGGCAATCGATCGGCAAGCTCTCTGGACTCTAATTCCAAAGTGCTGCTTCTTTACTTCTTCTTCACATGTTTCCTCCCCTCATTTTTCTTTTCCACTAACTATACTAAAACACCACTACCTCATACTTTCCTCAATCCACCAAAACACATATCCAAAAATCAAGTTCATCAAAATGGATATATTATGCATTTGTTCACAAACTATCCAAAAGAACATCAAAACATTTATATTTCCTAGCTAATCACCCATCAGCCCAAAATAAGCCCTCCTATATATTTGTCAAATCATTTCTACCTAACATTCCAAAATCCACAAAATACTTAACCAATTGCTCCCACAGGTCAAAAGCATTGACTGCTCAACGCACTCTTCTTCAATCCCTGCGTTTATCGGGTGAGGGAAGGTATTCCTCACCTGTTTCAATATCACCTACACCATAGAAACATTCTATGACCTAAAGGCTCGTAAATCTACGTAAATGAGAATGCATGCTATACATATGCAGTTCATAAAAATCATGCAGTCATTTTATTCTTTACATTTCATATGGGAGGTCACCGGGGGTTCACTCTCAGTAGATGAAAACAGCACATCGGGCTATTGGATAGCCCCTTTGATCTACCCAGTGGGAAGAAATGCTTCACCTGTAGGACAGCCATGTCTGAACCACCTCCCCGACGTGACCGTGCATTCATACCTTTTCATTAGTCAATTTCCTTTTCATGAAAACATATGCGGAAGTTCATTTTTCATGCTACTTCAGAAAATGTGATGCATGGGCATGTACAATACTATAACAATATTAAAGGCATTAAAACTAACATTAAACAACACAACATCAATAACTCAACAAAACCTAACTACCCAACCTATTTACCCAAAACATCCAAAATCTCCAATTCCTCAATCAACAACGAATCTTATGGTGTAGGCCAATCAGCCAAGCGACTCACGAAGACTTACCTCGGGTCCTTAATACACCGAGCACTATCTTTGAGCCTTGTTCACCTAAGCCAATCCACAATACACGGCATTAAAATCGAGTTTAAACAATTCAACTCCGAAACTAAACAAAACCTCTAGCTAAAGGAAATTTCCTAAACTTCATTCTACTTCATTGGGGCATTTCGTCAAACAATTTGAGCTCAACATTACCAAAACCACCATAAATGGTTTTCCAACAACTAAATCCATTATTAACCACAAGTTTCACTTAACTATTACCACTACTCATAAATGTATCATCGATGGGTATTACTATGGTTAAACTATCGATTTACCACAAATTCCAAAATTTTGATCCCTAATTCAACAATCCCTAACTGAATAACAACTCTAAAAATCGAAGACTAACATCCAAAAGGTTAGAACCTTACCTAGGGTCGCGATTGAGGAAGAAAACGTGAAGGAAATTGATCGGTTGGAGGAGGAGCCGTTGAACCGTGAAGAATCGTAGGGGAGGAGAGAAAAATCGCCAGAGAGTGGTTTTTGGGATAAAAAATTGTGAAGTGCTGGGAAAGGGGAGGGGTTGTGTGATTTTTAACACACTTGACTTGTCGAATTACTATTTTGCCCCTCCTTTTATCTCGTTATTTAACTATCGATTCGGTTTCTCCAAAAATTCTGACAACCACTAGTGTTTCAATAAAACTTTATGTTCGCAAAACAGACCTAATTCACAATATTCACTAAAACGCCATTATACAGAAAATCTGAAAACTCATAAAACCAGGTGTTACAAGTTTACTTACTCAAAGCATGCCATTTAAGTAACAGCTTGCTGATGGTTAAAGTGTCTACTCATTTATGCATAATAGAACCAAAAAGGAGCATGTTAAATTCGAAAATTGCTATGATGTTTAACAATTTTTCTTGCACAGATTTTTGCTATTTTATTCTCTCAAAGTTATAAGGGCTCAATGTGCTATCTAATGCATCTAGTTTTGGTTAATGTTCTACTCAAATTAAACCTCAAATATATATAATTGTTTTTATTATATATATATATATATATATATATATATATATATATATATATATATATTGTTTGTTTTGCTGTTTTCTTTGCATTCCTTCACTATTGTGTGTTTTTGTAACACCCGACAACTTCAACCAGGTGACTTCCTAACTGAATTAACGGCCATGATTATTCAATCTTCACGGTTTAGAATTTTATGCCAAGCTTAATTAATTACATGTGGATTTAAACTAGGTTGACTGGCAAAGTTGTAATAATGGAGGATTGAGACCAGTATTTAAAGAAAAAGGAAAGGATTCAAACCTCATTTAAACCACTGTAGCCGTCATCTCTTACTCTCGGCGATTTCCCCTCCCGAGCTCTCGCTCTCTGTCAGCTGGAAATCCCTCTTTCGACGATCGGTTTCCTTGCTGCTTCTCGGCTACTTTGTGCTCGAGGTACGAGTTTGGCAATGTAGCTATCTTTTAGTCGTTAAGCTCTGTTTTCTGCTATGTGTTGAAGTTCTGGATTCTTCAATGGCCGAGTATTAGTAAGGGTATTTTAAAATCTGAAAGTGGTAATGTCATTCCGAATCGATTTTGGACATTAAACAACCAACCCTGAGTTATCGCTAATCGAATCTGTCTGTTTTGGGTTTTGGATTTCAAACTGCACAGAGAACTATACTAAGGATTCAGGAGTGACTATAGCTATTAGATCCTAGGATGACTTGTGATTAGAACTAATAGGATTTTGTTTTAACTACTTGCAATGTAAATGTTTTAGGTGAAGAAGTTTGAAGAGAAAGGAGCTCAAATTGCTAAGGAGACCTGGTAAGTGCATGTGTAGGTTTCTCGGTCATTAGGACCCTACATCAAAGGATGCTAGGTAGAAACCCATATGATGATTAGAAGTTTCCCTTATGTTACTGTCTAGTGTTCATGCTGATGATTAGCTCAATGGTAAGGTTTCACGTCGAATGGTGCTCTGTTCTGTTGCTTGATGATTTAAGAATCTTCATGTTCATGCATCATGAATGTTTTATGCATACGAAAATTTTTTAAGAGTATACTTTCTCATGAACAAGATAAGAATATAAAACTTATGCAACGTGAATTAAGTGAGGGTTGGGGGCGGTTTGGCGTATGTCACTGTCCAAAAGAAGGACCATGATACGACCCGCAAGGGAACTATGTGCACTCTCACTGTCAAACCACCTTTACCGGCACAAATCCTCCCTTAATCCACACAACGTGAACGAAGAATATGAACGATGAACAGGAATGATGTATATGAATGATGATTATGATCAATGAATATGAATGATGAATAGGAATGATGTTTATGAATGATGATTATGAACAATGAATATGAATATGAACCAGGATGAAGACTTGAGTATGAATATGAATAAGAAAAGATTCATGAGCATTTATTTTCTCAAAATGAGCATTCATGCATACTTATTAGTACTGCATTCCTTACTAAGCATTAGGCTTATAGTTTAAACCTTATGATATAGGTGACGAGTTTTCAGGTGAGGATCTCAAAGTTAATGAGGATGTCTAAGCTCGGTTGCTGGAAGGTGTTCAGGGAGCAAATCTGTGACTGGATGGCAAATGAGACCCCTAGTTAATGTTTTTATGATTTTAGTTATGATAACGAATATGATAGTTTAAGTAGGATGAGTCTATTTCATAACATTGAGTCTTCTTTTAAATATGTATGTTGACCATTGAATCTGGAAATAATTTTAAGGAGCATTGGTTGGTCTGTTTGCTTAAGTCTTCCGCTATATGAATTCTGGGTGAGTTACTGATTTTCATTAATATGAATATTATGCCATTGAAGTTTGAAGTCAGTGAAGGTTAAGCTATCGGATGATGAGAGTGTTATTTTGTCATCTAGTGACCGGTAGATGTAGTGCGTTTAAGCTATCGGTTGATGAGAGTGTTATTTTGTCATCTAGTGATCGGTAGATGTAGTGCATTTAAGCTATCGGATGATGATAGTGTTATTTTGTCGTCTAGTGATCGGTAATGTAGTGCGTTTAAGCTATCAGATGATGAGAGTGTTATTTTGTCGTCTAGTGATCGGTAGATGTAGTGCGCTTAAGCTATCGGATGATGGGAGTGTTATTTTGTCATCTAGTGACCGGTAGATGTAGTGTATTAAAGTCACCGGATGATGAAGATGTTATTTTGTCATCTAGTGACCGGCATGTGTAGTGTATTGCTGATGCTGAACGAGGTTAAACGAACCCCGAGTGATGCACGTGCCCATCGGATGATATCTCCTACCTAGTGAAATTTTAAAGGGTCACGTGTTAAGCTCGTGCTCACCAGACGATGTCCTCTATTACGCGGTGATAAGTGAGTCACGCGAGTTTCACGTGATGAATCGGATGATGAAATCTTTCCCTACCGGAAGATGTAAACTCCTTGCTTGTCGTTTAGCGACCGGCAGGAGTAAGTAATTGAGTATAGAAATCTGTTGGGTATGATCGGAAGATGCAAGTTTATTTCTTAATCGGTAGGTACAGCTTAAGAGCTGAAGTCTTTTATCGGATAGAGCATTTTACCCTACCCGTCGGCAGATGTATAATGTATTCTCTTCTGCCGAGCGATGCCTATTGAATCGTGCATGGCATCTTGAGCTAAGTTATGTTTTAAAAAAAATTTATTACCAAAACTGAGTAGAGTGTGAGTATTAAGAATTAAATGATTAAGAAAGATACGGATTATGTGACGATTCCTCTGGGGTCGTTACAATTATGGTATCAAAGCAAAACCGGGTTCTAAAATCGATTCTGCAGACTGCCACCTAGCACAGATTGCCATCTGAGTACACTCCAGCAACTGTAAGTTAAGATGTATCTATAATTATTTGATTAGGAATCCCAAAAATGGTTAGAGGTCAGCAGAGAGAGACCAATGAGGATAGCAATGCCATTGCTCAGTTGACAGAGTTGGTCATGCGCCAATCTCGCCAGAACGAACAGTTGATGACTGCTAGAGAGGAACAAGGCAACTCTAGTACTAATGCAACTCATGATCATGGGGGTGAGCGTTTCCACCGGCTTCGACCCCCGGTATTTAATGGACATGTTTCAGATCCTATTTATGCTGAGGAATGGGTTCGAAAGATAGAGGACATGTTTAAGTATGCAAAGGTTGACGAAGGAGATAAGGTCACGTATGCTGTCTTTCATTTGGAATTGGGTGCAAGGCATTGGTGGGATTCAATCCAGAATGCCGCTAATGCAGGAGCTACGACCTGGGAAATGTTTAAGACTGCCTTCTTTGACAAGTACTTCAATAGGACTGTTCGGGCCAACAAGAAGAAGGAGTTCATGAATCTGCGACAAACTGGCTCTGTGACGGATTACATATGCAAATTTGATGCTTTATCACGGTTTGCTCCCCGAATGATTGAGGATGATGAGGACAGGATTTACCAATTTGTTCAAGGACTGAAACCGAGTTTGTACATGAAAGTAAAGACTGCTGGGATACACAATGTACCTTATGGTGAAGTGACGGCTAAGGCCTAGGAGCTGGAAGAGGCTGAAATAACAGCATATGCACAGCGTGATCAGCCAAGAAAATTCACGAAGGAAACTCAGCCGCCACCACGTCAGAACAAAGGATGGCAGCCGCAACAGAACAGGGGACCACCACAACAACAACAAGGTATAAAGAGACCCTTCAATCCAAATGATGATCAGGGAAAAGGAAAGCGACCAATGGCCCCTCTATGCCTCACCTGTCAGAAGAACCATCCCGACGAATGCAAGTTACTTTCTGGCAGCTGTTTTAGATGTGACAAAGTTGGACATGTAGTCAGAGACTGCCCCATGCCACCCGATCCAAACCGAGCAAGAGTAATGCCCCGAGTCTTTGCTATGATGGAAGACGAAGACACCATGCAACATACGGTCATAACAGGTACAATTATGATCTGTGGTGTTTCTGCTTATACACTTATATACACGGGTGCCACACACTCATTTATTGCAACCTTGTTTGCGTGTAAGCATAAGTTAGAATACTTACCAGCTGATAGGCCATATAGTGTGATGTTACCATCAGGAAAGTCCTTGTATTCTGAGCAGATATTGAAAGGCGATATTGTGTCCCTAGGAGATAAGAAGTTATATGTAGAACTGATTGTAGTTGACATGAAAGGATATGAAGTTATATTAGGAATAGATTGGTTATCCAGGCATTATGGCACGATAAGTTGTAGGTCTGGATTAGTCGAGTTTCGACCCTCTAATGGAGATCAGTACACTTTCCAAGCTATCCCAAAAATAAGTAAAATACCGATTATATCCTCGCTAGAGCCTCAGCGGTTATTGAAAGATGGTTGTGAGAGTTATCTAGCTAGTGTAATCGATATTCGGGTAAAGAACAAAATAGAGCTGCAAGATATTTCTATAGTTAAAGAGTTTCATAATGTGTTTATGGATGATTTGCCAGGATTACCACCCGATAGAGAAATAGAATTTGTAATTGATACGTATCCCGAGGCATTACCCGTATCTAAGAATCCTTATCGCATGGCGCCTGTTGAACTAAAGGAGTTAAAAGTCCAACTACAGGAATTAGTAGACAAGGGATTCATACGCTCTAGTAGTTCTCCCTGGGGTGCACCTGTGTTATTCGTTAAGAAGAAAGATGGTTCCCTAAGGATGTGCATAGATTACCGAGAACTGAACAAGTTGACAATTAAGAATAAATACCCCTTGCCCCGAATTGACGACTGGTTTGACCAATTGCAAGGAGCTAAGGTGTTTTCAAAGATTGACTTGCGTTCGGGGTACTACCAACTGAAAGTTAAGGAAAGTGATGTACCTAAGACAGCTTTTAGGACCCGTTATGGACATTATGAATTCCTTGTGATGTCGTTTGGGTTAACCAATGCACCTACAGCTTTTATGGATTTGATGAATCGAGTGTTTCGTGATTACTTGGACAAGTTTGTGATTGTATTTTTAGATGATATTCTCATATACTCACAGACTGAAGCTGACCATATAGAACACTTAAGGATAGTTTTGACCACCCTGAGACAGCAACAACTTTATGCCAAGTTATCCAAATGTGAGTTCTGGTTGTATAGGGTTAACTTTTTAGGCCATGTCATTTCTGCTGAGGGTATATCAGTAGATCCAATTAAGATTTAGGCTGTTAAGGACTGGCCACAGCCGAGGAATGTCAGTGAGGTCCGTAGTTTTCTTGGTTTGGCAGGCTATTATAGGAAGTTTATTAAGGGATTTTCTATGATAGCTAAGCCTTTAACTAGTTTAACAAAGAAGGACACCAAGTACTCTTGGACCGAAGCTTGTGAAGATGGCTTCCAGACACTTAAACTGAAGTTAACGACAGCCCCACTTTTGACTCTCCCAACTGAAGGAGGAAAGTTTAGCGTTTATTGTGATGCATCCAAAGTTGGACTGGGGTGTGTTTTGATGCAAGAAGGAAAGGTTATTATTAGCATATATTACTTTACTGTTCAATTCTAGTTAGCTTTTAGACTTTAGTTTGCAATCTTTTCATTCATTTAATGTTTCTTGATGTATACAAATACTTGGGGGAAACAATACAGTATACTCGATTTTCCTAGCCGCCTTCTCTGTCGTCTCTTTCTTCTTCGTCTCCTTCGTTCTCTCTGGTTTTACAGCTTTTCCAAAACTCAACTTGGTATCAGAGCTAAGGATGGCATCCTCTAGTTCAACTCCCCCTCCCTCCTCTCCCACTCTCACTCCCGTCACCGTTAATCCACCCCCCTCCCCTCTATTCCCCCTGTTAACCAGACACTTACAGTCAAATTAACCAGCACAAATTACCTGGTGTGGAAGGCTCAACTTCTTCACGTTGCCACTGCGAACGGCATCCAGCACCTTCTTCGGAGTGCTTCGGTTGCTCCTCCTGAATTTTGGATACCCTTCAATCTCAATCAATCCCGATTTTTCGGTATGGCAACGATATAATAGCCTTCTTCTCAGCTGGATATTTGCCTCCCTGTCCGATGATCTTCTTCCCCAACTCATCTCGTTCACTACTGCGCACGAGGTCTGGTCGGCTTTAGAAAGGCTTTTCTCCTCCTCCTCTATGGCGCGCATTACTGATCTCCGGAGCCGACTCCACTCCCTGTCCAAAGACGGCCTCTCAGCTGCCTCCTATTTTCAGCAACTCACTGCGATCTGCAACACCCTCGCGGCGATTGGTGAACCGGTTTCTTACAGCGACAAAATTGTCTACTTCCTTAATGGTTTAGGCAGCGAATACAATGCCTTCGTCACCGCGATCACCTCCATTACGCAACGCGCCGACAAGCCTCCTCTGGAAGAAATCCAGAGTCTTCTTCAGAGTTTCGACTTCTGCCTGGAAAAGAAAAACTCTGTCGCCGCTCTTCCGTCGCCGTCTCTGATGCAGGTGAATGCTGCTCATCGGCCTTTTCGGCCGTCGTGGATTCCTCGGCCTCCTGCCCCTGTCTCCTCGCCTGTTCCCAGCGGTTTTTATCCTCGCGGACCCGGTTTTCTCAATCCGCCCGGCTCATGGCGATCTCCTCGGCCCGCTCAGCAGAACCGGCCCAAATGCCAGATTTGCAACCGGATGGGCCATTCGGCCCTCAAGTGCTACCAGCTTCAGAGTGCAGCCCAACAAGCCCACTATCCCTTTGGTTCTGCCCCGGCCCAAGTTCACCTCACCAATTTTTCACCCGACCCGGCCCTAACTCATTACTCCTTCAACCCTCACCCGGTCCAGCCCCTCACTACCTCCCTTGACCCGGCCCAGCCCTATCACCCAAACCCGACCTCATTCCCTCAGCACCCCTCCTCTGGTCTTCTTCCGACGCCGGTCTCCTCCTCGCCGTCGTCTTCGTGGGTTCTCGACTCCGGCGCGACTCACCATTTCACGCCGCAACCCGAGCTCCTCAGTCACCTTCAGCCTCTTTCTGCACCCTCTCAAGTCGCCACGGCTGAAGGTAAATTTCTTCCCCTCTCTCATTCTGGTTTTTCTGCTATTTCGGCCATTGGCCGATCTCTTTTCCTCCCAAATGTTTATCACACCCCACATTTATCTCACAATCTGCTAAGTGTCTCACAATTGTGCCGCCAGAACTCGGTTTCCATTGAATTTCACTCGTCTGGTTTTTTTGTTAAGGATCGGAATACTCATCAGATCCTGCTTCGTGGTTTCCTCACTGACGGCCTCTATCACACACCGTCGGTCTCTCCCGTTTTGTCGCCTGCTGCTCGGCCTCCTCACACGCCGCCAGCCGGTTCAGTTCGATCCTTCTCTGCTCAGCGAGGACCCCTCTCTGACCCTGTTTTGGCCAGTCTTTGGCATGCTCGGCTGGGTCACCCTGCCTTCCCCATTTTGCAGCAAGTACTCAAGACTTGTAATTTTCCTTCAAACATTGTTGTGCCTCCTTTTGTAATCCTTGCCAAATGAGCAAAAGTCATAAATTACCATTTTCAATTTCTGACTCTCATGCGCAATTTCCTTTCGATCTTGTCCATACTGATGTTTGGGGTCCATCTCCCGTAAAATCCATTACTGGTGCTCGATATTTTGTCTTGTTTGTCGACGATTGTACCCGCTTTACTTGGCTTTTTCCTCTCAAACTAAAAAGTGAAGTCTACCGCACTTTCGCCAATTTCTATCAGTTCGTTCACACACAATTCGGTACTAAAATCAAAATTGTTCAATCCGATTGGGGTGGCGAATTTCAAGCTCTCACCCCTTTGTTTAAATCTTTAGGCATTCACCATCGTATTTCGTGTCCTTATACACCAAATCAAAATGGTCGAGTCGAACGAAAAAATCGGCATGTTGTTGAAACAGGCCTCGCCCTACTCTTTCACTCTTCAGTCCCTCACCATTTCTGGCCCCGCTTTTACCACCGCTGCCACCTTGATCAATTTTCTACCCACTCCTGTCCTCCATCACCAGTCCCCCTTCAACTGTTTATTTCACAAACGTCCTGATTATTCTTCTCTTCGTGTTTTTGGTTGCCTCTGCTATCCTCTTCTTTGGCCTTTCAATCAACACAAACTCCAGCCTCGCTCTCTTCCATGTGTCTTCTTCGGCCCCAGTCTCCACCACAAAGGTTTTCTGTGTCTCGATCCCACCTCAAATAAACTCTATATCTCTCGTCATGTCACATTTGTGGAGTCCCAATTCCCGTTTTCTTCTTTCCAACAACCTGTTTCGCCACCCTCACCCTTCACTCTTCACATTCCTCACCTTCCCTACCCTCACCCTACTTCCTCTTCCCCTTCCCCCCTGTCTATTATACCTCTATCTTCACCCACCACTACCGCCCACAGTATACCCCGTTCCTCTTCCCCCCCTCGCCTCATCACTACATTGCCTCCCTCTACCCTCCCTGACCCTATCCCTTCCCCACTGCCCATCCCACCTATCCAAAACGCCCATCCTATGACGACCCGGGCCAAAGCAGGTGTGTTTAAACCTAAGGCTCTTCTCCTTGAGCCTGCACTTGAACCAAAAACATTCCATCAAGCTGCCAAATGTGCTCACTGGCTCGCTGCCATGAAAGAAGAAATCGCTGCGCTCCACGAAACCAACACTTGGTCCTTAGTTCCTCTTCCGAGCCATACCAAATTAATAGGCTGCAAGTGGGTTTTCAAGACTAAGTTAAACTCTGACGGCACTGTTTCTCGATATAAGGCTCCTCTGGTCGCCAAAGGTTATGATCAAACAGAAGGTATTGATTACGATGAGACGTTCAGCCCAGTGGTCAAACCAACCTCTATTCGCACCGTACTGTCCTTAGCTGTCTCCTCTCGCTGGATCATCCGACAGCTTGACATTAGCAATGCTTTCTTACATGGCGATCTGACTGAACAAGTTTACATGCAACAACCTCCCGGCTTTATTGACTCAGCTTCTCCGTCGGCTGTATGCTTTCTTCACAAAGCCCTGTATGGTCTCAAGCAATCTCCCAGAGCATGGTAAACCAAATTATATACCGCATTGACTAATTGGGGGTTCTCAGCATCGAAGTCCGACTCCTCTCTATTTATTCGCCGCACGTCGTCCTCCATTCTTATTATGCTGGTGTATGTTGATGATCTCATTTTGACAGGTGATTCTGCTCCCTTATTAGCCCAGCTGTTGACGTATCTCCAGTCTCAGTTTAAGGTTCGTGACCTTGGCCCATTATCCTACTTTCTCGGTATCTCAGTCACTCAGACCTCTACGGGTATGACTCTTTCTCAGTCACGATATATCTCTGAGTTACTTCATAGGGCAAATATGGGGTCCTGCAAATCAGTTCCCACTCCGATGGTGGCTGGTCCTGTTCTCTCTATCCACTCTGGGACCCCTCTCCGTGATGGTTTTCTATATCGCAGCATAGTTGGGGGCCTTCAGTATTGCTGCCTTACGAGACCTGATATTGCTTTCGCTGTCAATAAGGTCTCTCAGTTCATGCATGCCCCTTCTGACACCCATTGGCAAGCAGTCAAGAGGATTCTGCGATATCTACACGGTACTTCCTCTCTCGGCATCTCCTTTACACCGTCTGATTCTCTTGCCTTGACCTGCTACACCGATGCTGACTGGGCCTCTTGCCCCGATGATCGTAAAAGCACTAGTGGTTTCTGTGTTTTTCTTGGCACGAACCTCATATCTTGGTCTTCTACCAAACAGAAAGTCGTCTCTCGCTCTAGCACGGAATCAGAGTATCGCAGCGTTGCAAATGGTGCGGCCGAAGTTCTCTGGCTTCAGTCGCTACTCAAGGAACTAGGTACTCTCTCTCCGGCATTACCTCTCATTCTCTGTGATAACCTGAGTGCCACTTATCTCGCCTCCAACCCAGTCTTGCACTCTAAATCCAAGCATGTGGAGATTGACTTCCATTTTGTCCGGGAAAAAGTACTTCACAAGCAGCTATTGGTCAAATTCACTCCGTCGGACACCCAACTCGCTGATGCTCTCACAAAGCCTCTACCACCGGTGTCGTTCCATCTCTTCTTATCCAAGATCTTTGGCTTAGGCCCGTGATCTTGCGGGGGGATATTAGCATATATTACTTTACTGTTCAATTCTAGTTAGCTTTTAGACTTTAGTTTGCAATCTTTTCATTCATTTAATGTTTCTTGATGTATACAAATACTTGGGGGAAACAATACAGTATACTCGATTTTCCTGGCCGCCTTCTCTGTCGTCTCTTTCTTCTTCGTCTCCTTCGTTCTCTCTGGTTTTACAGCTTTTCCAAAACTCAACTGTTATAGCGTATGCCTCCAGGCAGTTAAAGAATTATGAACAGAACTACCCCACTCACGATTTGGAATTAGCCGCAGTTGTTTTTGCATTAAAGATTTGGAGGTATTTTCTGTATGGACAACAGTGTGAAGTATTCTCTGACCATAAAAGCCTGAAGTACCTCTTTACTCAAAAGGAATTAAACATGAGACAGAGACGTTGGTTAGAATTTTTTAAAGATTATGACTTCGAAATTAAGTATCATCCAGGCAAGGCTAATGCTGTAGCCAATGCTTTAAGCAGAATGTCAACGACAATGCAACCCGCGTTATCAACCATGTCTATACCTTTGAGGAAGGAAGTTCAGAGGTTCGAATTGGAAATAGTTCCCGAGCTGTCAGCTTTACTGGCTGGTTTATCTATCCGACCAACTATTTTGGACAGGATCAAAGAGGCACAACGAAAGGATTCGAAAGAGAATAGTAGCATGATGAGTAAGTTAAAGGACGCCTCCTCGGAGTTCAGTCTCTCTAATGATGATATTTTGAAATTTAAGAACCGATGGTACATTCCGAATGACAAGGAGTTGCGTGAGTTGATCTTGGCTGAAACCCATTCTTCTTCCTTTTCTGTACATCCTGGTAACACCAAGATGTATCGGGATTTAAGGTTACATTATTGGTGGCCAAATATGAAGAGGGATGTTGCTATGTATGTGGAGTCATGTTTGGTATGCCAACAGGTTAAAGCAAAACACCAACGCCCAGGAGGTACACTTCAACCCCTACCAATCCCTGAGTGGAAATGGGAAAACATTGCCATGAATTTTGTTGTAGGTTTGCCAAAGACAACTAAAGGACATGATAGTATTTGGGTCGTGGTTGATAGAATGACAAAATCGGCACACTTTATACCTGTAAGAATGACTTTCATAATGGACCAGCTTGCTGATCTGTATGTCCAAGAAATCATCAGATTGCATGGAATTCCTCTATCTATTGTATCCGATCGTGATCCTAGATTCACCTCAAGTTTTTGGCAAAGTTTGCAAGGCACATTAGGATCAAAGTTATCTTTCAGCACTGCCTTCCACCCACAAACCGATGGACAATCTGAACGGACAATTCAAATACTCGAGGACATGTTGAGGGCATGTGTGCTTGAGTTCCAGACGTCGTGGAGTCGATACCTGCCATTGGTTGAATTCTCTTACAACAATAGTTACCAGTCCACCATAGGTATGGCACCTTATGAAGCACTGTATGGTAGGAAGTGCAGGTCACCTTTGTACTGGGATGAGGTCGGTGAAGCAAAACTCCTAGGTCCCGAGATTTTGCAACAGATGTCGGACAAGATTGCCACTATTAGGAAAAGAATGATAACTGCACAGAGCCGACAGAAGAGTTATGCAGACCAGAGGAGAAGAGACCTTGAGTTTTCTGTTGGTGATGAAGTTTTCCTGAGGATTTCACCATTTAAAGGAGTTTTAAGATTTGGTAAGAAAGAAAAGCTAAACCCACGATTTATTGGACCATCCCCATCTTAGAAAGGATTGGCAGTACGGCTTATAGATTGCAATTGCCTCCATCATTGGAAAGGATTCATAATGTCTTCCATGTGTCAATGTTAAGAAAATGCATACGGAACCCTACTCAAGTTGTTAAACCAGTGGATTTTGAGATTGAGCCGACACTAACGTATGAAGAGAAGCCAGTACGAATTTTGGAATCTGCAGTGAAAACTCTGAGGAATAAGGAAATCCCCCTTGTGAAAGTTTTATGGATGAATCATGGTATTGAGGAAGCCACATGGGAAAGACAGCAGGACATGATGGACAAATATCCAGAACTCTTCGCTTGATCAATTTTTGGGGACGAAAATTTTGTTTAAGGAGGGGTGGATGTAACACCCGACAACTTCAACCAGGTGACTTCCTAACTGAATTAACGGCCATGATTATTCAATCTTAACGGTTTAGAATTTTATGCCAAGCTTAATTAATTACATGTGGATTTAAACTAGGTTGAGTGGCAAAGTTGTAATAATGGAGGATTGAGACCAGTATTTAAAGAAAAAGGAAAGGATTCAAACCTCATTTAAACCACTGTAGTCGTCATCTCTTACTCTCGGCGATTTCCCCTCCCGAGCTCTCGCTCTCTGTCAGGTGGAAATCCCTCTTTCGACGATCGGTTTCCTTGCTGCTTCTCGGCTACTTTGTGCTCGAGGTACAAGTTTGGCAATGTAGCTATCTTTTAGTCGTTAAGCTCTGTTTTCTGCTATGTGTTGAAGTTCTAGGTTCTTCAATGGCCGAGTATTAGTAAGGGTATTTTAAAATCTGAAAGTGGTAATGTCATTCCGAATCGATTTTGGACATTAAACAACCAACCCTGAGTTATCGCTAATCGAATCTGTCTGTTTTGGGTTTTGGATTTCAAACTTCACAGAGAACTATACTAAGGATTCGGGAGTGACTATAGCTATTAGGTCCTAGGATGACTTGTGATTAGAACTAATAGGATTTTGTTTTAACTATTGCAATGTAAATGTTTTAGGTGAAGAAGTTTGAAGAGAAAGGAGCTCAAATTGCTAAGGAGACTAGGTAAGTGAATGTGTAGGTTTCTCGGTCATTAGGACCCTACATCAAAGGATGCTAGGTAGAAACCCATATGATGATTAGAAGTTTCCCTTATGTTACTGTCTAATGTTCATGCTGATGATTAGCTCAATGGTAAGGTTTCACGTCGAATGGTGCTCTGTTCTGTAGCTTGATGATTTAAGAATCTTCATGTTCATGCATCATGAATGTTTTATGCATATGAAAATGTTTTAAGAGTATACTTTCTCATGAACAAGATAAGAATATAAAACTTATGCAATGTGAATTAAGTGAGGGTTGGGGGCGGTTTGGCGTATGTCACTGTCCAAACGAAGGACCATTGTACGACCCGCAAGGGAACTACTATGTGCACTCTCACTGTCAAACCCCATTTACCAGCACAAATCCTCCCTTAATCCACACAACGTGAACAAAGAATATGAACGATGAACAGGAATGATGTATATGAATGATGATTATGATTAATAAATATGAACGATGAATAGGAATGATGTTTATGAATGATGATTATGAACAATGAATATGAATGATGAACCAGGATGAAGACTTGAGTATGAATATGAATAAGAAAAGATTCATGAGCATTTATTTTCTCAAAATGAGCATTCATGCATACTTATTAGTACTGCATTCCTTACTAAGCATTAGGCTTATAGTTTAAACCTTATGATGTAGGTGACGAGTTTTCAGGTGAGGATCTCAAAGTTAATAAGGATGTCTAAGCTCGGTTGCTGGAAGGTGTTCAGGGAGCAAATCTGTGACTGGATGGCAAATGAGACCCCTAGTTAATGTTTTTATGATTTTAGTTATGATAACGAATATGATAGTTTAAGTAGGATGAGTCTATTTCATAACATTGAGTCTTCTTTTAAATATGTCTGTTGACCATTGAAACTGGAAATAATTTTAAGGAGCATTGGTTGGTCTGTTTGCTTAAGTATTCCGCTATATGAATTCTGGGTGAGTTACTGATTTTCATTAATATGAATGTTATGCCATTGAAGTTTGAAGTCAGTGAAGGTTAAGCTATCGGATGATAAGAGTGTTATTTTGTCATCTAGTAACCGGTAGATGTAGTGCATTTAAGCTATCGGTTGATGAGAGTGTTATTTTGTCTTCTAGTGATCGGTAGATGTAGTGCATTTAAGCTATCGGATGATGAGAGTGTTATTTTGTCGTCTAGTGATCGGTAGATGTAGTGCGTTTAAGCTATCGGATGATGAGAGTGTTATTTTGTCGTCTAGTGATCGGTAGATGTAGTACACTTAAACTATCGGATGATGGGAGTGTTATTTTGTCATCTAGTGACCGGTAGATGTAGTGTATTAAAGTCACCGGATGATGAAGATGTTATTTTGTCATCTAGTGACCGGCATGTGTAGTGTATTGCTGATGCTGAACGAGGTTAAACGAACCATGAGTGATGCACGTGCCCATCGGATGATATCTCCTACCTAGTGAAATTTTAAAGGGTCATGTGTTAAGCTCGTGCTCACCGGACGATGTCCTCTATTAGGCGGTGATAATTGAGTCACGCGAGTTTCACGTGACGAATCGGATAATGAAATCTTTCTCTACCGGAAGATGTAAACTTCTTACTTGTCGTTTAGCGACCGGCAGGAGTAAGTAATTGAGTATAGAAATCTGTTGGGTATGATCGACAGCTGCAAGTTTATTTCTTAATCGGCAGGTGCAGCTTAAGAGCTGAAGTCTTTTATCGGATGGAGCATTTTACCCTGCCCGTCGGAAGATGTATAATGTACTCCTCTGCCGAGCGATGCCTATTGAATCGTGCATGGCATCTCGAGCTAAGTTATGTTTCAAAAAATATATATTACCAAAAATGAGTAAAGTGTGAGTAATAAGAATTAAATGATTAAGAAAGATACGGATTATGTGACGATTCCTCTGGGGTCGTTACAGTTTTGATTTTCTATTTTTGGACATTAAAGCATGCCTATTATATCATATGAACTTAGGATAATCTTTTGTTAGGTTGTTTAGGTTGTTTATGTCCATTGTTTTATGTTGCTATTAGGTGACTATTTTTGTGGTTTGTTTCTGTTTTTAGAAGCTCGTTTAGGTGTTTTATTTGCTGTTCAAATTGCTAAGAGGTTTAGCATTTAAACCTTGCATTACTGTTTAGTTCTAGGTTGTTGTTTTTACATATTTAGATTTTGTTTATGTGTATTTTTCATAACACTTGCTGTGCAGTTTTTGTACCCATCTCCCAAGGTAAGAGGCCCCCTTAATTGGCAAATTTGGAGTTGTTAATTGCTTTGCTTAATAGTTACTTTCCTGTCCACTTTTAGTTTGCATTTTCTATTGGGAGACTCTTCAGAATTATTCGGATGTTGATTGTGCTATTTTTTGTTTAGGAACTTCTAGGTCGTTTAGATAATTCTTTTTTGAAAATTTCAGAATTTTGTTGTGTTTTACACTTGCATAATTTTTTGCTCATAATGAATTTAAACTTGAAATTTTGATAGCATGTCACTCATAATGTTAACTATCCTCTGTTAAAATTTCATGTTAATTGGATGAGAATTGTGTAAATTTTCTGTTTAGTATATTTTAGGGTGTTTTTATTGAAATTTTCTGTTTTGGTGTTTTTCCAAATCGATTTAGCATATGTTTTTAACTTGTGTGTCTAATTGTGTTTAGTGTCAAGTCTTCAGTCCTTGATGTTAAATTGAATTTGGATAAAGAGCATGAACTAAATTGCATGTTAAATTCTATTTCACCATGTTTTATAAATTCTATTTTGAACTCTTGTTTGATTGCATGAAGATATTTGTATGCTTGTCTTTGTTTAGGACTTAAATTTAGAGCCTAACTTTAGAGTCTAGTGCTTGCTCAATTAGTTAAATTGTTGTTGGCCAAGGTAAAGATAAAATCAAAATATATGCATATAGTTTTTATCTTTTGAGGATTGTTTAGTTTTTCCTACTCCTTAATGAGCATTGGCAATGGATAAACGAAGGGGTTGGATGAATTTTCGGCAACAAGGTATGTACCCATGAAACCTTACTTGAATTTCTTTTGGAATTAGTTGAATAGTAGGTTGATTTGATGAATTGCATATTTGAGATCAACTTCTTATATGCTCTTGCTATAATTGGATATCATGTTTAATATTTCTTGTCTAAGCTTGATTTTAATTTGTTGAAAATAACTAGGAGGAAGTATTTTGTGATCAAATTATTGTTACCTCTTGTTTTTGAAATAATAAATCCTAACTCTCTTATTAAAAGGAGAATTGTTTTCTTGAGTTTTGGATTGCTTATTGAATTGTATGCTAAACTTGGCATAAATTTTTGTTGTTTTCTTTAAAGATAAACTTTACTTTGAGCTTATAGTTGACATGCCTAGTTTATCATGAAATGTGATTAGTCTTAGGTTAATCTTGATTGGCGATGATATATCCTAGCTCATTAGCTTAGTGGAAAAACTATTTTCATGAGTATGGATCAAATTGAATTTTATGCTAAGCATTGACATAACTCTTATTCTTTTGACGGATTTTAAATTGGGTGAACCAAGTGTTGTTTTTAAAATGGTAATTTTCATATTTGTGGTTCACTATTGATTTGTTAGCTTAGCTAGAAAATGAAATTATTCAATTATGCTTGCATGAATCTTATGTCATTATCATGTATGCTTGCTTCTAAATTGTTGAAATGAACAATTTAATCTTGAAATTTATTTGAGACCATTATGGATGGTAAAAATAGTTTTTCAAATTTAGGATAACTATGTTTTTTTGTGCCTACTATGGATTGTGCTTAAACATATTTAGTAGAATTTTATCCTAAGTGTTGTAACATCCTCCATGATATTCACCCATTGGATTTGAAGTCAAATCCTCAAGAATCGGGATGGGATAATATGCCCACGACCACGATCCGTCGAGCACAAGTCCAGGTATGCATTTATTTTATCTATCTAATGGACTTGTGGAATTTCATAAGTAATTGGCTTTTCAAGGCTTGGAAACAAATCAATGAAGAAGGAATTTGTTTTCTTTTATTTCAAATTATGTAATCGGGCCTTGTATTTAATTTGTATAATTTAGGAAACTTTAGTTTTGTTTAAAACTCGTTAATTGGCAAACTTTAACCTTTTAGAATGTATGTTTGTAATAGTGTTCAAAGGGGATGCTGAACCAAGAGAAACCAAAGGCTGAACCGGCCGAACCAAGAAAAACCAAGGGCTAAACGGGCTGAACCAAGATGAATCAAGGGCTGAACCAGCTGAATAGTGCACAAACAAAGCATGAACCAGTCTGGAGTACATTGCCTAGCAAACCGAACCGCCAGTGCCTTCGGAACATCCAACGGCTATTTTTCTAGCCATTGTCCATTGTTTCGTCTACAGAGCTCTTCTCCTTCTTATTCACCATTTCTTCTCTGTATTTAAGCTCCTCCTATAGCTCTGCAATCATTTAGCCAGTGATACGAATTTTTGAAAATCGTAGAAAAGTTTTCTTCCGTTTTTGAGTTCCTCGTCAGTTCTCATGGTGTTCAGCTGGAGATTTGCTCCTGAAGGCTTCACCCAATTGCCTGCGAGTCTTGGATTACTCGGCAGTGCTCTGAGTCCCTTCTGTCTCTCCTTGCTCTCGCCAAAGATGGAAGGAAAGGCAAAGGTGGCAAAATCCATTTTCCCGAACGCTGCAGTTCTTCTATGGAAGAGCAAACTGCTGAAGCAATCATTAGCTTTTCCGGCCACCTAAGGGTCATCAACCCATTTCCCTTCGGCCTCATTTGAGGATGAAAACACTGCTTTATGGGCTGTTTCTAGCCGCTGGAGTGCTTTCCCGTCCATCGGCGAAGCTCTATCTAGAAAGGTGCCGAGAGTAACTTTTCGGCCAACGATGGATCCCTCGACATTCCACCACCTCCACGACGTTTCATTCAATCCCTCTCAGCTCTCTAAGGAGTTAGCCGACGTGCCCACTTCTCGGTATCCATTTCTTCCCTTCGCCTCCCGTTTTTTGCCTTTCTCTATTTTTCCAGCATATTTAGTGTCTGTTTTTGGGGGCTTCTTTGAGCACCGATCATTGTTGCTATTTTGAGTCTTCTGCATGCCATTTATAACCCCATTTGCAGGCCGTAGCTTAACAAGTAGTGATGTAGCAACCGGTAATTGCCAGCCTTGAATTTTATTAGTAACATTTTTGTGACTCTTATTTTTATAAAATTAAGTAAATTTGATTGGTTGCTTAAATAGGTTAAAGTTGGTTAACCAAGGGCATTTGAGTAATTGTGAAGCAAGTGTTATAAATGGAGAGTTTAATGAAGGTTTATCCGCCATTGTTTCTCATTTCCTGATTCGCCATTCAGCTCAGCTCAGCAGAGCAGATTCTTCTCCAGCATTTACCCCCTTCGATTCTTCTTCGACTTAGGTGAGTTTTACTTCGATCTCTCATTGTTTTAGTGATTATAGGTAATAGAGAGGGTTGTAGATGCGTATTTTGAGAATGCTGAGAGTAGGAGTTGAGTTCAGGTTTTGGTGATAAATCGGGAACGCTCGAGGAACTGAGCTTCCAACTAGTTTCCTTAGATTTCTAGATAGTTTAGAATGACGTTAAGTAATGTTATGCTTATGTTTTAGGTGAGCCAACTCTTGAAGTAGCTTACAACCAGGAATCTCTCAGGAAAAACCAGGTAAGTGGAGTATGTGTGTGCCTTCGGGTCTACATCACAAAACAGTAGGTTTATGCTTGCTTGAATGTTTCCAGTATGTCATGCATCATGTCTTATTGAATGAGTACAAAAATGAATTTACATGTAATGGCATGGTAAGGCATGAGTAGTTTGAATCAGCTGTTAAGGGAACTAATTCGCCCCTTAATCGAGAAGAGGATGTTATGACTTTGGGAAAACTGATCCACTTCCCATCGAACAGGGGGATCAGATCAGCTGTTAAGGGAACTAATCGGCCCCTTAATCGAGAAGAGGATGTTATGACTTTGGGAAAACTGATCCACTTCCCATCGAACAGAAGGATCAGATCAGAGAACGAACACAAATGCAACTGAGATGTGAAAGTAGAAACTGCATGATTAGGATTTATGAATTTAGTATTTCATTCATATTTGATTTACTTATTTAGCATTAGGCTAATAGATGAGTTTTGTGATGTAGGTGCTGAAGTAACTGAAGGTGAATTCCTCTGAGTTTACAGAAGAATAGGCGAAGTTGATGGAGCACATCTATGCTGCGATTTGGTGCACTGATGAGGCGGTTTAACAAATGTCAGTATGTGTAGTCTTAGTGGACAAGTGTGTTGTTTAAATGTGCTGAAGATTTTAATGACAGTAGTAGTTTTAATGTTTTGACATGTTTTGGAATTATTCTAACTATAAAAACACGATTGGTTTAATTGTATCTTGCTATTCTAGATTTTTAGAAAGTTGTGGTTTTAAGTTGTTTTGAATGATTGCAGTAAAATTTATAAGTTCTTTTAGTAGGCAGAGTTGTCCGATGATTTAGAGTGTAAATGCTAATGTGGTTCTGCGTCATTTGGCAGAGATGAATCAGTAGATGTTGAGTGTTACTATTGATCAGCAGATGCTGTCATTCGACAGAAGTCAAAGTCAATCGATAGATGCTGTCGTTTTACAGTAGTCAAAGTCAATCGGTAGATGTCGAGTGTTACTGTTGACCGGTAGATGTGGGTAGTAAATTTTGTCGTTTTGTGATCGGTGGATGTGAGCGGTAGATGTAATAGTAGATTTTGTCGTTTTGTGATCGGTGGATGTGAGCGGTAGATGTGAGTAGTAGGTTTTGTCGTTTTGTGATCGGTGGATGTGAACGGTAGATGTGGGTAGTAAATTTTGTCATTTTGTGATCGGTGGATGCGAGCGGTGGATGTATTTTGTTCAGCTTCTACCGCTGAGACTATTTGGCGAAAGAAATGTTCGAATTTAAGACATTTAAATATTCAACACATTTTCGTCCTCGGTTCTTTTGACCGATTGTTTCTATTATTTTAATCGTTACAAAAGTATTGTTTAGTGTTTTGTTTTAACCTATTTTATACAAATGAATTTCCGCTGCAAGTTTTCTTGATGTTTTTAAATAAAGGTCAAATTTTGACTGTCGGGTGAAGTTTTTAAAATCTTCCCAGATTGTCTTAGTTTCGTTCAGTGTTTTGAGTAGCGAATCGAATTTATAAAATTCGGGGCGTTACAGTTTGGTATCAAAGACATTTTGTTAAATCGTTCAAAAGATCACTTATCAGTACCGATCGTCACATGGGAGTACTCCAACAACTGTAAGTGTTTATGTTAACCCCTAGTTGCTAGATATTTATGAGAGTAATTAACCTTGTACAGGAATATAGCAATATGGCTAGACGACCAGGAAGACCAAGAGTACCGAGAGAGATGCCAAATTTGAGAACTGAGGAGGATCCTAGTGTGATTAGGGAGCTGACAGCTTTAGTACATCAGCAGTCTGAACAACTGGGATTACTTTTGAACCGAGATGTGCAAGGGAGTGCCAACTCGTGTTCCAACAATGAGCAAGCAGGAGACAGGTTCCAGAGATTGCAACCGCCTACATTTGATGAACAGTCATCCAATCCGATCGTTGCTGAGGGATGGCTTAGGAAGATTGAGAGTATGTTCAGATGTGCCAACGTTGGAGAAGGAGACAAAGTCACTTTAGCAACATTCCATTTGGCTGGGGATGCTCTACTTTGGTGGGAAACAATGGAGACCACCACTGATGTTCTGGCAATGTCATGGACGCATTTCAAGGAGACTTTTTATGAGCAATACTTTATCAGCACTGTCCAAGCTAAAAAAAAAGATGGATTTTCTTAATTTGAAGCAGACGGGGTCCGTGTCTGAGTACAATAGACAATTTGAGTCCCTGTCCAGGTTTGCTAGGCACCTTGTACACAGGAATGAGGATAAGGTATTTAAATTTATTCATGGACTGAAGCCAGAGATTTACTGAGGAGTCAAGTATTCGAGTATTAAAGGTTTGCCTTACGGTGAGATTGTGTCCACGACATTGGAAGTGGAAGAAGCAGAAATGAAGTGTACTGGAGCAAAGGAAGCCCCACAAAAGTTTAATCAGCCACACCAACAGAGTGGGATGAAGAGGTCCAGCGAAGGCCAGAGTAGTCAGGGAGCAGGAAAGAAAGTATAGAATGTTAGGAAGTTTCCCCAATGCTCGATATGTTTGAAGAATCACTTGGGAGAGTGCAGAATTAGGACGGGAAAGTGTTTCAACTGTGAAGAAGTTGGACACACGTTCAGGGATTTCCCGAAGCCTAGGGTCACCCGATGCTACAACTGTAATAAGGTTGGTCATATTAACCGAGACTGCCCAGCTTTAAAGAATGGTCCTGCTAAGATAAAGCCGAGGATATTCTCCATGATGGAGTCGGGTGATGATGATCAGCCCGCGGTAGTATTAGGTACTATATTGATTAACTCTATGCATGCTTTCACTTTAATAGATTCTGGTGCAACACATTTTTTATAGCGTCTGCATTTACTGTTAAGTTAGATGTACAGCCTACGCCAACTGAACATGTGTTTAATGTCACGTTACCCTCTGGTGAATGCATGCACTCTAGCCGAGTGATGCTTAATAGTGTGGTGTCAGTGGGAAGTGTGAATCTGCTTGCTGATCTCATTATCATGGAGATGATGGGATTTGATGTAATCCTAGGAATGGACTGGTTCTTTAAGCATTATGCCACAATCTGGTGGTTTGAAACATACCTTCCAAGCTTTGAAGATGAGTAAGGAAATGACTGTTATGACTTCTATCGATGCTAGACTGTAACACCCGAGACTTTTATATAGCGCGTATAGGTCTTGAAGTACACGGTTAGAGGGTTAAAGATGTTAAGATGTTAGGAGAAATGAGATGAGAAGAATAAATCAAAAAGGGGGTGAACATTTGACATTCAAAGGTTGAAAAGTCAAATGTTTCAACCAATGGAATGTGTTGTTGACAATTCAAAGGAGAATTTGAATTAAATGAGGTCAATCACGTTGGAGAATTTGGGAGATTGAATTGTGGGGTGGTTTTATAATTTTAAAAAGGTTAGTGGATGAAAATAAAAAGTGGACAAAAATATTAGGTTAAAAAGGTGAGTTTTCATTGTTTTCTTCATCTTCATCGACTTTCTCTCTTCCTCCTCCATAGCCGACCTCCTTCCTCCCTCTTCTTCAATTCTCTCAAGGCATTTTAAGGTAAAACTTTATGGGTTTTGGTTTTTGTAACTTTGGATGAAGATTAGGAGTGTTTTTAGGGTGTTTTGTGGGGGATTGCATAGGGTTTGGAAACCCTAGAATGTGAAGTCCGAAAATTTGGGTTTAAATGTTAGATTTCTTCCCTATTTTGATGATTTGGTTGTTGAATGACTTGGTTTAGGTAGATTTGAGGGTTAGATTGAAGATTGGTGAAGTGTTCCACAAAAATGGTTTAAGAATACTTAGATACCCGATTCTGTTTGCTGGATTTCGAATTGGTCATTTAATTTGTTTGGTTACTTTGAGTGATTCAATGGATAGTAGACGTGTAGAGGTTTCCGAGTTGGGGTGGCACGTCAAAATCCGTTGCAAAACGAGGGAGTTATGACCGTTTGAAATTAGACGGTCAATTTTGGGGTAAAAATCGGGTTGAAAGTTTTGGACATGAATTGTGTTATAGTTTTGTTAAGTTTAGGTTACGAATTTCCTTAGAGTTTATAAATTACTAAGTTGAGTTCTCGTCATTTTAGGTGAACGAACGTGTGATTTGGTTGGACGAAGTGAATGAGGAAGTATCGAGCAACCAAGTAAGTAGTGGATGAGTGTTTGTTGCCTTCGGGCCTACACCATAGAACGGTAGGGATTGTTTGTTTGTTTGTTGTGTTTTGCTTTGTGTCATGCATTGTGTGTCATGCATCATTGTTTTCTAACTGATGAAATCACGTGTTTTGCATGTTTGAGTGGTGAGGATGACGTAATGAAAGATGAGAAAATTGATATGCAACTTGGTCTCGAGTAGAATAGTCTCGTCGGGCACGTGGCTCGCTGAGCACCCCGCGGGGTATTTTACTTGAGATGCTATGCTAATGTATGTAATGCTTCGTGAGTATGAATACCTCGATATGTTCGTGCTTGAAGGCACAATGAGGATTCTACGATCGATTGGGGAAGATTCGGTTGGCTGTCCAGGATTGTGTTGGGGCGTGTGCCTCCGGTCTTGCTCCGTGGGTCAAGGCGTGGCCATCCAGGATTGTGTTGGGACGTGTGCCTACTTGATTCACATGAAAGTGAAAGATAAATGCAACCCGAATGAAAAGAAAGCAACTGAGTGTGTAGAAATTACATGTTAGGGTTGAGTCGAGCATTTAGTGTGTTGTTGTGCATTATTTCCCTACTTGCTAAGCATTAGGCTTACGTTTTGTGTTCTGTGGTGTAGGTGACGAGTATTTGACAGGTGAGGTTGACGAGACCGCCGAGGATTAGGCCGCAGTCGGAGGAGTACGGATCTCACCGGTGCAGGCTATTTGTCGGGGCGTCTGGATCACTATCTTTCTTCGGGTATTTTGTGGGAATGTTGTGGATAGTTTTGTTTGTAAAAGTTTTGTTTTGAAATAGATTAGAATGGTCGAAGGTTTTAGTACTTGGTTTCGTAAATGTTTTCGTACTCACTTTGATGGTTTTATGAATTTATTGTGTTGATAAGTAGTGAGTACAAATGTTTGGAATTGAAGATGTATATTTTCCGGTTTTAAATCGCAGGTTTTGGTTTATCGGATTTTAGGCGTTATGCCGTCCATTTTGATTTTAAAACAAACAACGTCGGGTTTAGCTTTTTTTATTAATATCCGTTTGAAGTCGGTTTTCCACAAAATTTACGGGATTTGAAGATTTATGTGTCGGGAGCGTATGGTAAAAATTTCGGGATTTTTGGAGGTGTCAGGCTTGTAGAAAAGTGTAGAAAGGTTGTGAAAGTCAAGAAAAGTCAAATCGAGGTGTTTTGGGACGTTTTTGGTCGAAAATACCCGAGCCGGGCCGACCGATCGGGCATGGGTCACGATCGATCGCGTCCGGGGTCAATTTTGGTGAAAATAGCCCGAGCGGGCCCGATCGATCGGGCCCAAAATGCGACCAATCGCGATTAGGCACCTGCGGGGCGCGCCCAGCGAGCGGGGCGCAGGCGCGCGCGCAGCGCGCACTGGCGCGCTGCCTGGGCGCGCGCGGCGCCCAGCGCCCATTTGGGCTGTTTTTTTTTTTAAATTTTAACTTTCCCCCTTTTTCTACAATATTTTGACCCGACATTTTCCGACATATTTTAAACGTATTTTGGGCCCATTTTCCAATAAATTTTGAGGGTTCGAAAAACCCAAAAACGAGTCATAAAATTTACGAAAAACATTTTAAACGATGTTTTAAACGCGGGTTTGGTTTGAAATGTGACGCACCGAGCCCAGGGCGGGTTCGGGGCGTTACATAGACCCTCCCCATGTGGAGAATATTTGTGCTTTTTGGCCAGTGTTTTAGACACACAACTAGTAGGAAAAGCAAGTCCTCAAAATGTCTTAGTTGTCCAAGATTTTCCAGAAGTATTTCTAGATGACCTTCCTGGCTTGCCGCCAGATAGGGAAATTGAGTTTGTTGTAGATGTTTACCCAGGCGCGGAGCCTTTATCTAAGAATCCTTAGAGAACTAAAGATACAGTTGGAGGAATTGTTGGAGAAAGGGTTCATACGCCCGAGTTTTTCACTGTGGGGTGCACCTGTCCTTTTTGTTAAGAAGAAAGATGGATCATTGCGCATGTGTGTTGACTATTGGGAATTGAACAAATTAACTATCAAAAACAAATATCCATTACCAAGGATTGATGATCTATTCGACCAACTTAATGGTGCACGAGTCTTCTCTAAGATTGACCTTAGGTCCGGTTATTACCAATTAAAAGTCAAATCAGAAGATATTCCTAAGACAGCCTTTCGCACAAGATATGGACATCATGAGTTTTTGGTTATGTCTTTTGGATTGACAAATGCACCAGCAGCTTTCATGGATCTCATGAATAAAGTGTTTCACGAGTATCTAGATAAATTTGTCACAGTGTTTATTGATGATATATTAATCTATTCACGTACTGAGGATAAACATGCAAAACACTTGAACTTGGTATTAGGAATACTTAAGCAGCACCAACTTTATGCCAAGTGTGAGTTTTGGTTGGACCAAGTTCACTTTTTAGGTCATGTCATCTCGGGAGATGGGATATCTATCGATCCAGCCAAGGTTCAAGCAGTTAAGGAATGGCCCCAACCAAAGAATGCTACAAATATCCAGAGTTTCCTTGGATTAGCAAGATATTACAGGAAGTTTATTGAAGGATTCTCAAAGATTGCCACACCCCTTACTCGGTTAACAAGGAAAAACATGAAGTATGTGTGGACTGAGGAATGTGAGAATAGTTTTCAAACTTTGAAACAGAGACTGATCAATGCCCCAATATTAACACTCCCTGTTGAAGATGGAAAGTTTAGCATTTATTGTGATGCATCCAAAGTTGGTCTCGGTTGTGTCTTGATGCAGGATAGAAAAGTAATAGCTTATGCTTATAGACAACTGAAAACAATTGAGAGGAATTACCCTACACATGATTTGAATTAGCTGCAGTAGTTTTTTGCGTTGAAGATTTAGAGGCATTACTTGTATGGACAATTTTGTGAAATATTCTCAGATCATAAAAGTCTGAAATATATTTTCACACAGAAAGAACTAAACATGAGGCAACGTCGGTGGTTGGAGTTTGTCAAGGATTACAATTTTGAGATCAAATACCACCCCGGCAAGGTGAATGTAGTAGCTGACGCATTGTGTAACGACCCTAGCACTGTAGTGGCGAACGTTCGCCACACTCCCTGGAAAATCCAAGGAGCAGCGACTGTAAGGGGCGATCGATCGCCCTTGCAAAAATGAGACAGTCGTCCCTTTTTGCCCCTGATTTTGTCTGTTTCCCCTGGTGATTGTTTTATTTAGTTTTTAATTGTTTTAAATTGTTTTTAAGTTTTGTTAAATGGTTTACAAACATAAACTTTAACGATTCCGATTTTAAAAGTTTTTCCGCTCGAACATTAGGGTTAAAGTTTTAAGTATCTATGAAAAAAAAGGAATAGGAAATAAGGGTACAGTGCCAGGGTCGTTACACATTGAGTAGAGCAACAACATCATCCTCGGCATTGATTCTTGATATACCGATAGCCTTAGAAATAGAATTCCAAAGATTTACCTGGAAGCTGTGTCCAGCGTGTCAGTCATGATTTCTGTCATATCCTTGAGGCCTACTATTTTGGAGAGAATAAAGGAAGTCCGTGTAAATGATGATGAATGCAGTAAGTACAAGTTAAGCATGGATTCTTCTGATAAATCAGATTTCAACTTTTCTACTGATGGAATTCTCAAGTTTCGGAATAGATGGTTTGTTGCAACAAATGAAGAACTTCGAAATGAGATCCTTTCGAAAACTTATTCTTCTAGGTTATCTGTTCATCCTGGAAGTACAAAAATGTACAGAGACCTTAAACAACATTATTGGTGGCCAAATATGAAAAGAAGTGTGGCGGAGTACATTGGATCGTGTTTGATTTGCCAACAGATTAAAGCTGAACATCAGAGACCTGCAGGAACATTGCAACCCTTACTAGTTCCCGAATGGAAATGGGAACAAATAACGATGGACTTTGTTGTAGGATTGCCTAGAACAGCAAGGGGACATGATGCAATTTGGGTGATAGTTGATCGTCTAACCAAATCTGCTCATTTCTTGCCAATGAAGATGACATACTCGATGGATCAACTAGCTGAATTGTATGTGCATGAGATTGTTAGATTGCATGGAGTTCCAATCACGATAGTTTCATATCGAGATTCTAGATTTACATCTAAGTTTTGGAAAAGTTTACATAAGGCTATGGGTACACAGCTTAACTTTAGTACAGCTTTTCACTCTCAAACAGATGGACAATCCGAGAGGACTATTCAAACATTGGAGGATGTGCTTCGTGCATGTTTATTAGAATTCCAGGGTTCTTGGAGTAAGTATTTATCATTAGTGGAGTTCTCTTATAACAACAGTTTTCAGGCAACAATAGGTATGGCACCATACGAGGCATTATATGGACGAAGGTGCAGATCTCCATTGTACTGGGATGAAGTTGGAGAAGCAGGATTGATCGGTCCTGACATTGTGCAACAAAGAGTTGAGAAGATTTCTCTTATCCGACAACGGATTTTGACAGCTCAAAGTCGGCAGAAAAGTTATGCCGATAGAAGACGTAGAGAATTAGAGTCTAAAGTTGGTGATGAAGTTTTTCTTAGAGTTTCACCGTTCAAAGGAGTTGTCAAATTTGGGAAGAGGGGCAAGTTAAATCCCAGATACATCGGACCTTTCTCAATCTTGAAGAGGGTTGGGAAGACAGCTCATCAATTGCAGTTACCATTCTCTATGGAAAAAATTCACAATGTGTTCCATGTTTCTATACTGAAGAAATGTAATTAGCGGAATCCAGCTCAGCTCAGCTCAGCTCAGCTCAGCTCAGCTCAGCTCAGCTCAGCTCAGCTCAGCTCAGCTCAGCTCAGCTCAGCTCAGCTCAGCTCAGCTCAGCTCAGCTCAGCTCAGCTCAGCTCAGCTCAGCTCAGCTCAGCTCAGCTCAGCTCAGCTCAGCTCAGCTCAGCTCAGCTCAGCTCAGCTCAGCTCAGCTCAGCTCAGCTCAGCTCAGCTCAGCTCAGCTCAGCTCAGCTCAGCTCAGCTCAGCTCAGCTCAGCTCAGCTCAGCTCAGCTCAGCTCAGCTCAGCTCAGCTCAGCTCAGCTCAGCTCAGCTCAGCTCAGCTCAGCTCAGCTCAGCTCAGCTCAGCTCAGCTCAGCTCAGCTCAGCTCAGCTCAGCTCAGCTCAGCTCAGCTCAGCTCAGCTCAGCTCAGCTCAGCTCAGCTCAGCTCAGCTCAGCTCAGCTCAGCTCAGCTCAGCTCAGCTCAGCTCAGCTCAGCTCAGCTCAGCTCAGCTCAGCTCAGCTCAGCTCAGCTCAGCTCAGCTCAGCTCAGCTCAGCTCAGCTCAGCTCAGCTCAGCTCAGCTCAGCTCAGCTCAGCTCAGCTCAGCTCAGCTCAGCTCAGCTCAGCTCAGCTCAGCTCAGCTCAGCTCAGCTCAGCTCAGCTCAGCTCAGCTCAGCTCAGCTCAGCTCAGCTCAGCTCAGCTCAGCTCAGCTCAGCTCAGCTCAGCTCAGCTCAGCTCAGCTCAGCTCAGCTCAGCTCAGCTCAGCTCAGCTCAGCTCAGCTCAGCTCAGCTCAGCTCAGCTCAGCTCAGCTCAGCTCAGCTCAGCTCAGCTCAGCTCAGCTCAGCTCAGCTCAGCTCAGCTCAGCTCAGCTCAGCTCAGCTCAGCTCAGCTCAGCTCAGCTCAGCTCAGCTCAGCTCAGCTCAGCTCAGCTCAGCTCAGCTCAGCTCAGCTCAGCTCAGCTCAGCTCAGCTCAGCTCAGCTCAGCTCAGCTCAGCTCAGCTCAGCTCAGCTCAGCTCAGCTCAGCTCAGCTCAGCTCAGCTCAGCTCAGCTCAGCTCAGCTCAGCTCAGCTCAGCTCAGCTCAGCTCAGCTCAGCTCAGCTCAGCTCAGCTCAGCTCAGCTCAGCTCAGCTCAGCTCAGCTCAGCTCAGCTCAGCTCAGCTCAGCTCAGCTCAGCTCAGCTCAGCTCAGCTCAGCTCAGCTCAGCTCAGCTCAGCTCAGCTCAGCTCAGCTCAGCTCAGCTCAGCTCAGCTCAGCTCAGCTCAGCTCAGCTCAGCTCAGCTCAGCTCAGCTCAGCTCAGCTCAGCTCAGCTCAGCTCAGCTCAGCTCAGCTCAGCTCAGCTCAGCTCAGCTCAGCTCAGCTCAGCTCAGCTCAGCTCAGCTCAGCTCAGCTCAGCTCAGCTCAGCTCAGCTCAGCTCAGCTCAGCTCAGCTCAGCTCAGCTCAGCTCAGCTCAGCTCAGCTCAGCTCAGCTCAGCTCAGCTCAGCTCAGCTCAGCTCAGCTCAGCTCAGCTCAGCTCAGCTCAGCTCAGCTCAGCTCAGCTCAGCTCAGCTCAGCTCAGCTCAGCTCAGCTCAGCTCAGCTCAGCTCAGCTCAGCTCAGCTCAGCTCAGCTCAGCTCAGCTCAGCTCAGCTCAGCTCAGCTCAGCTCAGCTCAGCTCAGCTCAGCTCAGCTCAGCTCAGCTCAGCTCAGCTCAGCTCAGCTCAGCTCAGCTCAGCTCAGCTCAGCTCAGCTCAGCTCAGCTCAGCTCAGCTCAGCTCAGCTCAGCTCAGCTCAGCTCAGCTCAGCTCAGCTCAGCTCAGCTCAGCTCAGCTCAGCTCAGCTCAGCTCAGCTCAGCTCAGCTCAGCTCAGCTCAGCTCAGCTCAGCTCAGCTCAGCTCAGCTCAGCTCAGCTCAGCTCAGCTCAGCTCAGCTCAGCTCAGCTCAGCTCAGCTCAGCTCAGCTCAGCTCAGCTCAGCTCAGCTCAGCTCAGCTCAGCTCAGCTCAGCTCAGCTCAGCTCAGCTCAGCTCAGCTCAGCTCAGCTCAGCAAAGCAGATTCTTCTCTAGCATTTACCTCCTTCAATTCTTCTTCGACTTAGGTGAGTTTTACTTTGATCTCTCGCTGTTTTAGTGATTATAGGTAATAGAGAGGGTTGTAGATGCATATTTTAAGAATGCTGAGAGTAGGAGTTGAGTTCGGGTTTTGGTGATAAATCGGAACGCTCGAGGAACTGAGCTTCCAACTAGTTTTCTTAGATTTCTGGATAGTTTAGAATGAAGTTAAGTAATGTTATGCTTATGTTTTAGGTGAGCCAACTCTTGAAGTAGCTTACAACCAGGAATCTCTCAAGAAAAACCAAGTAAGTGGAGTATGTGTGTGCCTTCGGGTCTACATCACAAAACAATCAGCTGTTAAGGGAACTAATCCGCCCCTTAATCGAGAAGAGGATGTTATGACTTTGGGAAAACTGATCCACTTCCCATCGAACAGGGGGATCAGATCAGCTGTTAAGGGAACTAATCCGCCCCTTAATCGAGAAGAGGATGTTATGACTTTGGGAAAACTGATCCACTTCCCATCGAACAGGGGGATCAGATCAGCTGTTAAGGGAACTAATCCGCCCCTTAATCGAGAAGAGGATGTTATGACTTTGGGAAAACTGATCCACTTCCCATCGAACAGGGGGATCAGATCAGCTGTTAAGGGAACTAATCCGCCCCTTAATCGAGAAGAGGATGTTATGACTTTGGGAAAACTGATCCACTTCCCATCGAACAGGGGGATCAGATCAGCTGTTAAGGGAACTAATCCGCCCCTTAATCGAGAAGAGGATGTTATGACTTTGGGAAAACTGATCCACTTCCCATCGAACAGGGGGATCAGATCAGCTGTTAAGGGAACTAATCCGCCCCTTAATCGAGAAGAGGATGTTATGACTTTGGGAAAACTGATCCACTTCCCATCGAACAGGGGGATCAGATCAGCTGTTAAGGGAACTAATCCGCCCCTTAATCGAGAAGAGGATGTTATGACTTTGGGAAAACTGATCCACTTCCCATCGAACAGGGGGATCAGATCAGCTGTTAAGGGAACTAATCCGCCCCTTAATCGAGAAGAGGATGTTATGACTTTGGGAAAACTGATCCACTTCCCATCGAACAGGGGGATCAGATCAGCTGTTAAGGGAACTAATCCGCCCCTTAATCGAGAAGAGGATGTTATGACTTTGGGAAAACTGATCCACTTCCCATCGAACAGGGGGATCAGATCAGCTGTTAAGGGAACTAATCCGCCCCTTAATCGAGAAGAGGATGTTATGACTTTGGGAAAACTGATCCACTTCCCATCGAACAGGGGGATCAGATCAGCTGTTAAGGGAACTAATCCGCCCCTTAATCGAGAAGAGGATGTTATGACTTTGGGAAAACTGATCCACTTCCCATCGAACAGGGGGATCAGATCAGCTGTTAAGGGAACTAATCCGCCCCTTAATCGAGAAGAGGATGTTATGACTTTGGGAAAACTGATCCACTTCCCATCGAACAGGGGGATCAGATCAGCTGTTAAGGGAACTAATCCGCCCCTTAATCGAGAAGAGGATGTTATGACTTTGGGAAAACTGATCCACTTCCCATCGAACAGGGGGATCAGATCAGCTGTTAAGGGAACTAATCCGCCCCTTAATCGAGAAGAGGATGTTATGACTTTGGGAAAACTGATCCACTTCCCATCGAACAGGGGGATCAGATCAGCTGTTAAGGGAACTAATCCGCCCCTTAATCGAGAAGAGGATGTTATGACTTTGGGAAAACTGATCCACTTCCCATCGAACAGGGGGATCAGATCAGCTGTTAAGGGAACTAATCCGCCCCTTAATCGAGAAGAGGATGTTATGACTTTGGGAAAACTGATCCACTTCCCATCGAACAGGGGGATCAGATCAGCTGTTAAGGGAACTAATCCGCCCCTTAATCGAGAAGAGGATGTTATGACTTTGGGAAAACTGATCCACTTCCCATCGAACAGGGGGATCAGATCAGCTGTTAAGGGAACTAATCCGCCCCTTAATCGAGAAGAGGATGTTATGACTTTGGGAAAACTGATCCACTTCCCATCGAACAGGGGGATCAGATCAGCTGTTAAGGGAACTAATCTGCCCCTTAATCGAGAAGAGGATGTTATGACTTTGGGAAAACTGATCCACTTCCCATCGAACAGGGGGATCAGATCAGCTATTAAGGGAACTAATCCACCCCTTAATCGAGAAGAGGATGTTATGACTTTAGAAAAACTGATCCACTTCCCATCAAACAGAAGGATCAGATCAGAGAGCGAACACAAATGCAACTGAAATGTGGAAGTAGAAACTGCATAATTAAGATTTATGAATTTAGTATTTCATTCATATTTGCTCTACTTATTTAGCATTAGGCTAAGAGATGAGTTTTGTGATGTAGGTGCTGAAGTAACTGAAGGTGAATTCCTCTGAGTTTACAGAAGAATAAGCGAAGTTGATGGAGCACATCTATGCCGCGATTTGGTACACTGATGAGGCGGTTTCACAAATGTCAGTATGTGTAGTCTTAGTGGACAAGTGTGTTGTTGAAATGTGCTGAAGATTTTAATGACAGTAGTAGTTTTAATATTTTGACATGTTTTGGAATTATCCTGACTATGAAAACACAATTGGTTTAATTGTAGCTTGCTATTCTAGATTTTTAGAAAGTTGTGGTTTTAAGTTTTTTTGAATGATTGCAGTAAAATTTATAAGTTCTTTTAGTATGCAGAGTTGTCTGATGGTTTATAGTGTAAATGCTAATGTGGTTCTGCGTCGTTCGGCAGATGTCGAATGGCAGAGATCAATCGGCAGATGTTGAGTGTTACTATTGATCAGCAGATGCTGTCGTTCGACAGAAGTCAAAGTCAATCGGTAGATGCTGTCGTTTGACAGTAGTCAAAGTCAATCGGTAGATATCGAGTGTTACTGTTGAGCGGTAGATGTGGGTAGTAAATTTTGTCATTTTGTGATCGGTGGATGTGAGCGGTAGATGTGATAGTAGATTTTGTCGTTTTGTGATCGGTGGATGTGAGCGGTAGATGTGAGTAGTAGGTTTTGTCGTTTTGTGATCGGTGGATGTGAGCGGTAGATGTGGGTAGTAAATTTTGTCGTTTAGTGATTGGTGGATGCGAGCGGTGGATGTATTTTGTTCAGTTTCTACCGCTGAGACTATTTGGCGGAAGAAGCGTTCGAATTTAAGACATTTAAATATTCAACACATTTATGTCCTCGGTTCTTTTGACCGATTGTTTCTATTATTTTAATCGTTACACAAGTATTGTTTAGTGTTTTGTTTTAACTCTATTTTATACAATTGAATTTCCGCTGCAAGTTTTCTTGATGTTTTTAAATAAAGGTCAAATTTTGACCGTCGGGTGAAATTTTTAAAATCTTCCCAGATTGTCTTAGTTTCGTTCAGCGTTTTGAGTAGTAAATGAAATTTATAAAATTCGGGGCGTTACAAGTGATTCAATGGTTAATTACTTATTAACCATCCTTATCTTAAGCAAAAGATTACTTTGCCATTGATTCTCTGATTATTTACCATAAAACCGAGTTTAATTAACTCTTAACCACAATTAACTTTAATCTAAGCTCTTTTTTTTGTAATTAATCAAAATTTAATCTAAAAATCATATTTTATACTTTTTTAATTTAAAAATTCGAACTATTTTATTGACAAAAGTTCGAACCATTACATCTTCCATTTTGAGTTGTTTATTGGTAAAATGAGACTCTTGTTAGTATATTAGATTTCTCATTAAACTTATTTGTTATACATTTATTTTTACTTTGTTTATTAGACTTATATTATTATATTGTCATTGATGTTATTGTTGGACTTGTGAGTTAATCTAATTTTTATTGGAATAGGTCCCAATAAGATAAGTCAATATTCATCGAGAGTAGATTTCACTAATTTATGAAAATATTAAACCAATTAAAATGTAAAAGTCGGTCATTGCACTGCTCAAAAAGACCTAATTTTTCAATAATTTGTTCTTTTTACGTGATGATAGCTATTATGGGTTATGTTGCATATTCATTTTCTTCACTAAAATCGTTGAAATTTATATTCTATAGGTCTCTCTATAGGTGGAATCCAGCATTGAAGAGTGTTAGATTTATTACTAACAAATTAAGAGACATACTTTTATTAGTTTAATTTTTCTTGAATGCAATGTAACATTGATGCTTTATTAGGCATAGCAAAGGAAATTGGAAAGTTCCTCATATTTGTAATGCCCCCGAACCCACCCCGGCTCGGTGCGTTACTTTGTCTAACACATTCCACGTTTAAAACGACGTTTAAAATAATTTAACCATCTTGTAAAACCCCTGAACCCACCCCGGCTCCGTACGTTACTGTGCCTAACACATCCCACATTTAAAACGACGTTTAAAATAATTTTCGATAAATTTTTTACTCGATTTTTTGGGTTGGTTGAAAAACGTGCATAAAAGTTGTGCAAAACGTGTTGGAAAAGATTGAGTTAAAACATTTTAGAAAATCAAAAATTAAAAAAAAAAAAAACTAGAAACGATACTGTTCACACAGTCGATCGATCGGCGTTTGGGCCGATCGATCGGCAATACTGTTCACACAGCCGATCGATCGGCCTTTGGGCCGATTGATCGGCAACCTCTCTGTTGCCGAACATAAAATGACCAAACGTTGGCCGATCGATCGCCGTATTTTTCCGATCGATCGGAAGCTTCTCTGCCGCGATCACCAAATTTACAGAACACATGCCGATCGATCGCGCCTGGCGCCGATCAATCGCGCCTGGCGCCGATCAATCAGCAATCACTGTTTACCCTGCACCATTTTTCATTCACCTATTTCTCCTACACTTCTTCCCAAAACTTCAACTAAAACATACCCAAAACTATTCTTGAATCCTTGACACGTAAAATCCTGAAAAACACAACTCTAAAAAGTTAATGAAAACAAGGAGACAATTAAAACCCAACGTCGTTTACTTGACGAAAATCAAGCAGCATAACTGCTAAAGTTTAGAAAACCAAATCCTGAAAACCAAGCTTTTATATAACAATTCAAACAATACTCCTCACACAGTATTTCCCAGATTTATAAAACACTAACATTTACACCCGAACAAATGCAACAAACCTCCAAAAATAGTTAAAAACTATAGACCATCAAAATACTAAATCTCTCACAATATCCCGAAAACCATGGTCGAGATGCCCCGACAACTGCCCGCACCGGCATCCGGCGTACATCACCAACTACGTCCCAAACCTAGCTTTCCTCACAACTCTCACCTGTAATGACGTCGTCACCTACACCACAGAACACAAAAGATAAGCCTAATACTTAGTGAGTAGGGAATAATGAATGCAACAAACACATAATGCAACCAATCCTATCACATGCAGTTTCTAACTCTCAGTTGTGCTCATTTCCTTTTCATTGCATTATTATGTTTACAAGCCCTGTGGATCAAGTGTGTACACATCCCAGGACCGTCGAGATGGCCACAATAGCGATCCACCCTTAGCAGAACCAGATGGCACGCTTCCCATGAGTGTCTAGGAAGGCCACCAATTTTACTTTCCCGCATCGATCATAGAATCCTATGACCGTCTAGGAATTCATACTCTCGATGCCTTAAGATTTTACCCGCATTGGTCGTAGAATCCTATGACCGTCTAGGAATTCATACTTTCAATGTTTCAAGATAAGATTTTACCCACATTGGTCGTAGAATCCTATGACCGTCTAGGAATTCATACTGCCGATGCCTTAAGATTTGTCATTCTTGTTATCTGATTACGTTTCACGCTCTCAATTTCAAGACAATGCAAGAAAACTTGTGTTTTGCATAATTTAAAACCATGATGCACGTTAAGAGAATATGCAACACCACACAATGTGAAATAAACAACCATTCCATGGTATAGGCCCGAAGGCAATAAAACAAGCTTCCACTACTTACCTGATTTCCCGCAATGTACTCACCCGCTCCAGTTATGTCTGTACTCAACACGTTCACCTATCATAACAAGGGAAAAATAACAACTTAATAATCATACCACTAAATCTAAAGAATACCTATTCCACTCTACGACTACCCAAACTCACTCTACAAACCTCAAACCCCAAATTATCAACTTAAAACATGTAAATCAAACATTGTACTCAACGAACAATCTACGCATCAACTTTACACATACCTACTCCTTTAATTTAAAGAGTATACACAAGTACTCATTTAAACATTCCATACAATTAAACTTAAGCATTTAGCAACCCAATTCTCACCGTCATCTATGCGATTTTCGGAATTCCCATACTAAAATAGTCAAAATTCAAAAATTCATATCTAATTCTATACTTATCAAAATGCTTCAATTTCAAAGCTCATGGATCCATTAAAGTGTCTATTTTACTCCATTAAAACAGTTTTGCAAGTTAAAATAAGGAAAAATTTGGCAAACACCAAAACCGTAATGTATAATTTCCTTCAAAGATTATTGATCAAACTTTGAAAAATCATAACTTATTCGTTTTTCAACGGATTTTGACATGCCACCCCATTCCATAAACCTCTCCACGTCTACTATCTATTGAAATGACCAAATTAACCAACCAAATAACTGGGCCAATCCGAAATCTCAAAAACGGAACCGGTGTACATAACCCAAAAATCCAGTTTTTCACAATCGCTCACCAATTCCATAATCTACCCCAAAACCAACCTAAATTAACATATCTAAGATTTAAACCATCAAAATAGGAAGAAAATACAGCAAGGGGAGTAAAATTTCGGAAATCTCCATTTAGGGTTTTTCAAACCCTAATCAACTTCACTAAAAACACCAAAAGTTAACGCCTAATTGTATAAAACTAAAAACCCATTCAATTTTACCTCAAAAACTCCTTGTGAAATTGAAAAAAAAGGGAGGAGAAGGAATCGGCTATGGAGGAGAGGAAGAACCGTGAGAAAATGAGGAAGAAGAAGCAATTTTTTTTTAACCAAAAACCAATTTTCACTTTTAATTTTTCTCCTCAAAATTCTCTTATTTTATAAATTTCACCACTATTCTCTTTTCTTCATTAAATCAACGTGGTTCACTCTTTTAAAACCTCTAATTCCTATTTTTAATTCACTTAACTCTTTTTTTATTATTAGTTAAATCTTCTTTTGACTTTTCAACCTATCACTTTTTGATTCTTCAACACTTTTACTTCTTCACTTTGCTTTCAACGTGGAAGTGCTTGGTTTGCCCAATATTGGCTTCTTCACACTTCATTTTACTTTTTGGTTAATTTAACTTTTCATGTCTTCATCTCTTAAGTGTTTCAATTCACTCTTTTTTCTTTCAACGTTATTTGCTATTAGTTTCCACCTATTGACTTTTCAAACTTATCCTCATTCCTTCCACTTTTCCCTTCCTTTCTCTTTTATTTGATTTCACTTTAATTAGTTCATAACCAAAACTCTAAACCATTTCCATTCTAATGTTTCCTTTCCAAATTTCAACTGTTTAGAAAAACTCTAAGGCTCTAATTCTATATTCCTAACACCTGCAAATCTAAGGCATTTACATTGGGGAAAATTTCTCGGGTGTTACAGTATTGAACTTTGTAAATTACATTATCTTTTTATATTACAAGAGTCATTGTGAACTAATAAAAAATATGATAAAAATTTATGTAAAAGAAGAAAGAGAAGAAGAATAACACATAAACTAAAACATATTTGTCATATTAGTAGGCTTAATTTTTTCTAACTAGATATTATCTCCTTTTGATGAAACCTACACAATTTTTCTAACCGATGTGAGATTATTCAATTTTTCTGTTATTGATTAGAGCAGCAAAACATTTTGGGGTTTTTTTTAATATTAAACCCTGAAGTTTTTTTTTTTAAACAAAAACCTTAAAGTTTACTATTCATCGGTCCAAACCTCGAAATTTTGAAAATAAGGAAATTAAACATTTTGGTCCGGATACTCGGAGTGGCCTCTGGGTGGAGGTCGGCCGATACAGTTTAACCGACCGGCCTCCAATTTTAAGTGCAAAATGACAAAAAAACCTAGCAAAACCCGTGACTTTGTCACGGTTTTGTTTGTTTCCCCGGAGGTCGGCCGGTTCAGTTACCCCCCCCCCCCCCCCCCTTTATAATCACACCTAATCAATACTCTCTAAATTTCTTCCTTGCTCCGGCAATATTTTTTCGCATTCACTATAATGCTCGAGTTTTCTAAACCCAGTTCGTTACTCATAACACCGCACATGACTAAGAAATTCTGGTAAATTTTTAAAACTTCACTCGATGGTCAAAATTTGACCTTTAATTAAAAACATCAAGAAAACTTGCAGCGGAAAACCATTTGTATAAAACAACATTTATTAAATAATTAAAATATTAGAGACAGTTGGTAGAAAGAAGACAAAGGAAAACAGAACACATCTACCGCTGAATAGTTCCAGTGGTAGAAGTAGAGACAGAATAGTCTCGGCGGTGGAAACGGGAATAGAAAGCATCCACCGCTAAACAGTGTCAGCCGAACGACATGTCGACTACCCACATCCACCGCTCAAGAAACAAAAGACATCTACCACTAAATAGTGACAGTCGAACGACACGTCGACTACCCACATCCACCGCTCACGTCCACCGATCAAAACCTTCGAACGACAGTAACCCTCAGCATCCACCAATAGACAACATCCACTGATAGACAACATCAACCGGTAAACAGTAACACTCAAAACAAACAGACAACTCTACCTACTAAAAGAACTTGTAAATTTTAACAGCAGCTATTCAAAACAACATAGATCCACAACTTTATAACTCAAGAATAACAATCTACAACTAAAACCAAATCGTGTTTTCATAATCAGAAAAGCTCCAAAATTATTAAAAATCATTAAACTCCTGCTGTCATTAGCATTCTCAGTATACTAAAACTGAACCATTGTCAACTAGACTTTCACACCTACTGACATTAGTTAAACCGTCCCATCAGATTGCCAAGTCGAGGCATAGGTATGCTCCATCAACTACTCCTAAACTTCTGTAAATTCAGAGAATTCTCCAGTAGTTACCTCTGCACCTATATCATAAAACTCATCTATTAGCCTAATGCTAAATAAGTAAAGCAATAATAAAATGACAAGCTGAAACATAAATCCTAGTCATGCAGTTTCTACTTTCACATCTCAGTTGCATTCACATTCTTTCTCTGATCTGATCGCTCGGTTCCATTGGGAGTTAGATCAATTTTCTCAAAGTCATACATCCTCTTCATCGATTAAGGGGCGGATTAGTTCCCTTAACAGCTGATCTGATCCTATATTTCATTGGGAAGCGGATCAATTTCCCAAAGTCATACATCCTCTTCATTGATTAAGGGGCAGATTAGTTCCCTTAACCGTTGGTCTATTACAATCTGTTCATGCCTTACCATGTCATTACATGTAAATTCATTTTCGTGTTCTTTCCAAAAACATGATACATGACATACATAAAATATTCAAACAAGCATAAACCTACTGTTTTGTGATGTAGACCCGAAGGCACATACATACTCTACTTACTTGGTTTCCTTGAAAACTTGGTTGAAATCTACCTCGGAAGTTTGCTCAAACCTAAAACCATAAATCGAGCATTAATTAAATATTCACTAAACTTCATTCTAACCATCCAGAAATCTAAGAAAACTAATTTGGGAGCTCTGTTCATTGTGCATTCCCTGGTTTGCCCCAAACCCGAACTAACTCTTACTTACAGTATTCTCAAAACTCACATTTAAAATCCCCTCTAACATCGATAGTTACAATGTGGCAAGAAATCGAAGTAGAACTCACCTAGCTTGGAGAAAATAGGAGAGAAAATCGCCGAGAGAAACTCTACTTAGCTGAGCTAAATGCCGAGAAAGGAAAATGAGAAACAGTGGCAGCTGCTAAACCTTCATTAAACCCTCCATTTATAACACTGCTTCACAATTACTCAAATGCCATTGGCTAACCAACTTTAACCTATTTAACAAACCAATCAAATTCACTAAATTTCATGAAAATAAAAGTTACAAAATGACGTTATTAATTAAATAAGGTGGACAATACCGGTTGCTACATTCACAGTTAGGTATGATGTGTAATAGTTTTAAGTTTGTTTTGTATTTGTTAATATTTTAATATTTTTCTCTATATAAGCTCATGACTTTTTGCTCTATCCGACGATATTTCTCCGCGTTCACTAACTAGGTATAAAGTATGTTTTTTTTTATTACAGCTTTATCTATCATACTGTAGTTAATTAAATCTTATCTGTTATCATTTCTCATACTGCTTATTAAGTGGTGTAATTGTACTATGTAAGTAAGTTCTGTCTAGGAAACTAGAATTTAAGTGGATAGTTAGTGACCCTCCAGCCTTTCGTGGGAACTTATTTGGAAAGAAAATTCTATTTAACGAGATTGTCAAGAGCAATCTTTCCTGCGAATAATCCTAATCAGAACTTTCAACGGTTTAATTTTTTTGATTTAATTAATTTTGTTTTAAATTTTTTTTATTTTATTTCGTTTATATCAATTATATAATCTTTACTTTTTTATTGTATTGACCTAAGAATATTATAATAAATTTCTATAAATTAGTTATTTTTTATTTTAATTAACTTATGATTTTTGTTATTATTACATTTTACTCTAAAAAAATTTGTTGTTTTACTTTATTAATGTATTTTAATATTTGTATATTTTAACATTTTTCTCTATATTAGCAACGACGATAGATTTTGATTCAAGTAGAGCGGTTGATTTAGACGAGAGATCAACTGGTTATGCTGAAAAGGATTGGTATTCGGACGGCATGTCTATATATGGTGATCTATGAGCATTCGATCAGGTAGATGAAAATGAAGAATTATTTGCGTATTTGCGTAGTCACTGATTGGCTATTTAGAACTCTGTTTTCCCTGCTAAGGCCCATAGCTTCGGATTCTTCTTTGGCAGTGAAATATTAGTTGCATTCGTAATCTGTGACTAGTTATTAGGTTGAAACTGATTATTTCTAGGATGACTTTTGGTTAGAACTTTTAGGATTTTTATTTATTATTGTAATGTGAAATGTTTTAGGTAAAGAAGTCTGAAGTGAAGTGCTCGAGTATTGCTAAGGAAACCAGGTAAGTGAATGTATTAAGACTTCCGGCCAATAGGGCCCTACATCACAAGGATATTAAGTTAGTTTCAGTTGTCTGATGTTTGTTCTGTGTTAGTAAGATTTCTCATACTTGGATGATTTATGGATGTTGAGAGTTTTGTTATGTGACGTTCTGGTATAGTCTATGAAGTCGACTGTTCTGGTATAAAACTTTCTATAGTCTGATGATTTAAGAGCATCCATGTCATGCATCACGATTTACTTCTCAAGCATATGAAAATGTTTTATGAGCATGTTTTTCCCATGAACAAGATATGACAATGAATTTGAAACTTATGCAACCGGATTAAGTGAGGGTTGGGGGCGGTTTGGCAGTATGTCACTGTCCAAAGAGAAGGACCATGAATACGGCCCGAAAGGGACTATGTACACTTGCACTATCATCCCCCCTTTACGGCACAAATCCTCCCTTAATCCTTATGATGAAAGTGTTGTTTGTCGTCTAGCGATCGGGCGATGTAGTGTATTTCAAATACCGGATGATGTAAGTATTGTTTGTCGTCTAGCGATCGGGCGATGTAGTGTATTTCAAATACCGGATGATGTAAGTATTGTTTGTCGTCTAGCGATCGGGCGATGTAGTGTATTTCAAATACCGGATGATGTAAGTATTGTTTGTCGTCTAGCGATCGGGCGATGTAGTGTATTTCAAATACCGGATGATGTAAGTATTGTTTGTCGTCTAGCGATCGGGCGATGTAGTGTATTTCAAATACCGGATGATGTAAGTATTGTTTGTCGTCTAGCGATCGGGCGATGTAGTGTATTTCAAATACCGGATGATGTAAGTATTGTTTGTCGTCTAGCGATCGGGCGATGTAGTGTATTTCAAATACCGGATGATGTAAGTATTGTTTGTCGTCTAGCGATCGGGCGATGTAGTGTATTTCAAATACCGGATGATGTAAGTATTGTTTGTCGTCTAGCGATCGGGCGATGTAGTGTATTTCAAATACCGGATGATGTAAGTATTGTTTGTCGTCTAGCGATCGGGCGATGTAGTGTATTTCAAATACCGGATGATGTAAGTATTGTTTGTCGTCTAGCGATCGGGCGATGTAGTGTATTTCAAATACCGGATGATGTAAGTATTGTTTGTCGTCTAGCGATCGGGCGATGTAGTGTATTTCAAATACCGGATGATGTAAGTATTGTTTGTCGTCTAGCGATCGGGCGATGTAGTGTATTTCAAATACCGGATGATGTAAGTATTGTTTGTCGTCTAGCGATCGGGCGATGTAGTGTATTTCAAATACCGGATGATGTAAGTATTGTTTGTCGTCTAGCGATCGGGCGATGTAGTGTATTTCAAATACCGGATGATGTAAGTATTGTTTGTCGTCTAGCGATCGGGCGATGTAGTGTATTTCAAATACCGGATGATGTAAGTATTGTTTGTCGTCTAGCGATCGGGCGATGTAGTGTATTTCAAATACCGGATGATGTAAGTATTGTTTGTCGTCTAGCGATCGGGCGATGTAGTGTATTTCAAATACCGGATGATGTAAGTATTGTTTGTCGTCTAGCGATCGGGCGATGTAGTGTATTTCAAATACCGGATGATGTAAGTATTGTTTGTCGTCTAGCGATCGGGCGATGTAGTGTATTTCAAATACCGGATGATGTAAGTATTGTTTGTCGTCTAGCGATCGGGCGATGTAGTGTATTTCAAATACCGGATGATGTAAGTATTGTTTGTCGTCTAGCGATCGGGCGATGTAGTGTATTTCAAATACCGGATGATGTAAGTATTGTTTGTCGTCTAGCGATCGGGCGATGTAGTGTATTTCAAATACCGGATGATGTAAGTATTGTTTGTCGTCTAGCGATCGGGCGATGTAGTGTATTTCAAATACCGGATGATGTAAGTATTGTTTGTCGTCTAGCGATCGGGCGATGTAGTGTATTTCAAATACCGGATGATGTAAGTAGTAAGTATTGTTTGTCGTCTAGTGATCGGGCGATGTAGTGTATTTCAAATACCGGATGATGTAAGTATTGTTTGTCGTCTAGCGATCGGGCGATGTAGTGTATTTCAAATACCGGATGATGTAAGTATTGTTTGTCGTCTAGCGATCGGGCGATGTAGTATAATTCAAATACCGGATGATGTAAGTATTGTTTTGTCATCTAGCGATCGGGCGATGTAGTGTATCGCTTATGTCAAGTGATGTTTAATGAGTCACGAGAGATGCACGTGCCCACCGGAAGATGTCTTCTATTGGGCAACGATAATTGAGTCATGCAGAGTACACGTGATAAATCAGAAGATATGTACCCTATCAGCCGATGCATGCAAACCCATGCAGCCCGAGCAGAATGTCGTCATGTGATCTGAGGGCATTTCTTTTCTGCCCGATTATGTCATGAACTGATAACCGAGCATAGTCACTCGATTCTGTGGACTAAAGAGTTATTAGATTAATGAAAGAGTCGAGTTTTGGATGGTTTAGTTTTGTCAGATAATATGTTGTCCGCGAGTCAAGTTTTAAGTTCTAAGTTTCTTTTTTAAAAAAAAAATATAATGATAAAAATAATACTAATAATGAACATGATGCAGAAAGTAAGAATTAAATGATTAAGAAAGTCATGAATTAGGTCTCGGCCCTACTGGGGTCGTTACAATTATGGTATCAGTGCAAAACTGGGTTCTAAAATTGATTATGCAGACTGCCTCCCAGCACAGATTGCCACCTGAGTACACTCCAACAATTGTAAGTCTTTATGATTTTAGTAATGTCATTAATTTAAGATATGTTATGGTTATTTTCTTAGGAATCCCAAAATGGTGAGGGGTCAACAGAGAGAAGACAATGTGGATAGTACCACTATTGCTCAGCTAACGGAGTTGGTTATACGCCAATCACGCCAACTCGAGCAGCTTATGACCACCAGGGAAGAGCATGGGAACTCTAGCTCTAATGTAAACTATGATCATGGTGGCGAACGCTTCCATAGACTTACACCCCCAACATTTAATGGCCAAGTTTCAGATCCTGTTTATGCTGAGGAATGGATTCGGAAAATTGAGGACATGTTCAAGTACGCCAAGGTTGATGAAAGAGATAGGGTCACTTACGCTGTTTTTCATTTGGATTTGAGTGCAAGGCATTGGTAGGACTCAATCCAGAGCACCATTAATGCAGGAGCTATGACCTGGGAAATGTTTAAGACTGCTTTCTTTGATAAGTTATTCAATAGGACCGTTCAGGCCAGCAAGAAGAAGGATTTCATGAGTTTGCGTCAAACTGGCTCTGTCGCGGATTACATATGTAGGTTTGAGGCTTTATCACGGTTTGCTCCCCGATTGATTGAGGATGATGAGGAAAAGATCCACCAATTTGTTCAAGGATTGAAGCCGAGTTTGTATATGAGAGTAAAGACTGTTGGAATACATGATATACCATATGGTGAAGTGACGGCTAAGGCCTTGGAACTGGAAGAAGCCGAGATAACGACATATGCGCAGCGTGAACAGCCAAGGAAGTTCATTAAGGAGGCTCAGCCGCCACCACGTCAGAACAAAGGATGGCAACCGCAATAGAACAGGGGACCACAACAACAACAGCAAGGTATAAAGAGACCTTTCAATCCAAATGATTATCAAGGAAAAGGAAAACGACCATTAGCCCCTTTATGCTCCAACTGCCAGAAGAACCACCATGGCGAGTGCAAGCTACACTCTGGCCGTTGCTACAGATGTGACAAGGTCGGACATGTAGTCAGAGACTTTCCCATACCACCAGACCCCAATCGACCAAGAATAGCACCCAGAGTCTTTGCTATGATGGAGGATGAAGATGCTGTGCAGCATACGGTCATAACAGGTACAATTATGATTTGTGGTATTTCTGCTTACACACTTATAGACACGGGGGCCACCCACTCATTTATAGCACCCTGTTTGTCTGTAAGCATAAGTTAGGATACTTACCAGCTGATAGGCCATATAGTGTCATGTTACCGTCAGGGAAATCCTTACATTCTGAACAAATAGTGAAGGGTGACATTGTGTCCTTAGAAGATAAAAAATTATTTGTAGAGCTGATTGTAATTGCATGAAGGGGTATGAAGTTGTACTAGGGATGAATTGGTTATTCAGACACCATGCCACAATAAGTTGTAGGTCTGGTTTGGTGGAATTCCGACCCCCGAATGGAGATCGGTATACATTCCAAGCTATCCTAAAAATAAGTAAAATACCAATTATATCCTCTCTAGAGACTCAACAGTTATTGAAAGGTGGCTGTGAGAGTTATCTAGCTAGTGTAGTTGATGTTCGGGTGAAGGATAAAGTAAAAGTACAAGATATTCCTATAGTCCGAGAGTTTCCTGAAGCCTTTTTGGACGACTTGCCCTGAATACCACCTGATAGAGAAATTGACTTTGTAATTGATACATATCCCGAGGCATTACCTATATCCAAGAACCCTTATCGCATGGCACCTGTTGAGCTGAAGGAATTAAAAGTCCAACTGCAGGAATTAGTTGACAAGGGACTTATACGCCCTAGTAGTTCTCCCTGGGGTGCACCTGTCCTATTCGTTAAGAAGAAAGATGGTTCTCTTAGAATGTGCATTGACTACAGAGAGCTAAACAAGTTGACAATTAAGAACAAGTACCCCTTGCCCCGGATTGATGACCTGTTTGACCAATTACAAGGTGCTAAAGTATTTTCAAAAATTGACTTACGTTCGGGCTATTACCAATTGAAGGTTAAGGAGAGTGATATACCTAAGACAGCCTTCAGGACCCGTTATGGACATTATGAATTCCTTGTGATGTCGTTTGGGTTAACCAATGCACCTGCAGCCTTTATGGACCTAATGAATCGAGTGTTTCGTGATTACTTGGACAAGTTTGCAATTGTGTTTATAGATGATATCTTAATATACTCACGGACTAAAGCTGACCACGAGGAACACTTAAGAGTGGTTTTGACAACACTAAAACAGCAGCAACTCTATGCCAAGTTGTCTAAGTGTGAGTTCTGGTTGGATAAGGTCAACTTCTTAGGCCATGTCATCTCTGCTGAAGGTGTATCAGTAGATCCAACCAAAGTTCAGGCAGTTAAGGATTGGCCACAGCCAAGGAATGCCAGTGAAGTTCGCAGTTTCCTTGGTATGGCAGGTTATTATAGAAAGTTCATTAAGGGATTCTCTATGATAGCTAAGCCTTTAACTAATTTAACAAAGAAGGACACCAAGTACTCTTGGACTGAAGCTTGTGAAGATGGCTTCCAGACACTTAAACTGAAGTTGACAACAGCCCCACTATTGACTCTCCCAACCGAAGAAGGAAAGTTTAGTGTCTATTGTGATGCATCCAAAGTTGGTCTGGAGTGTGTTTTGATGCAAGAAGGTCAGGTTGTGGCGTATGCCTCTAGGCAGCTGAAGAGTTATGAACAGAATTACCCCACTCACTATTTAGAGTTAGCCGTAGTTGTTTTTGCATTAAAGATTTGGAGACACTATTTGTTTGGACAACAGTGGGAGGTGTTTTTCGACCATAAAAGTTTGAAATACCTATTTACTCAAAAGGAATTAAACATGAGACAGAGACGTTGGTTGGAATTTGTTAAATATTATGACTTTGAAATTAAATATCACCCGGGTAAGGCCAATGCTGTGGCTGATGCATTAAGCAGAATGTCAACAACAATGCAACCCGCGGTATCAACCATGTCTGTACCTTTGTGGAAGGAAGTTCAGAAGTTCGAATTGGAAATAGTTCCCGAGCTGTCAGCTTCACTGACTGATTTATCTATTCGACCAACTATTTTGGACAGGATCAAAGAGGCACAACAAAAGGATTCGAAGGAGAATAGTAGCATGATGAGTAAGTTAAAGGACGCCTCCTCTGAGTTCAGTCTCTCCAGCGATGGTATTTTGAAATTTAGGAATCGATGGTACATTCCAAGTGATAAGGAGTTGCGTGAGTTGATTTTGGCTGAGGCACATTCATCTTCCTTTTCTGTACATCTTGGTAGCACCAAGATGTATCGGGACTTGAAGTTACATTACTGGTGGCCAAACCTGAAGAGGGATGTGGCCAAGTTTGTAGAGTCATGCTTGATATGCCAACAAGTTAAAGCAGAACACCAACGCCCAGAAGGTACTCTTCAACCCTTACCGATCCCTGAGTGAAAGTGGGAGAACATTGCCATGGATTTTGTGGTAGGATTACCAAAGACAATCAAAGGACATAATAGTATTTGGGTTGTGGTTGACAGAATGACAAAATCAGCCCACTTTATACCAGTAAGAATGACTTTTACAATGGAACAACTTGCTAACTTGTACATTCAGGAAATTATCAGATTGCATGGGATCCTCTTGTCTATTATCTCCGATCGTGATCCTAGATTCACCTCAAGATTTTGGCAAAGTTTGCAAGGCACATTAGGAACAAAATTGTCTTTCAGCACTGCTTTTCACCCTCAAACCGATGGTCAATCTGAGAGGACCATTCAGATACTAGAAGATATGTTGAGAGCGTGCGTGCTGGATTTCCAGACATCTTGGAGTCGATACTTACCCTTGGTGGAATTCTCCTACAATAATAGTTACCAGTCCACCATTGGTATGGCACCTTATGAGGCACTGTATGGCAGGAAGTGTAGATCACCTTTGTACTGGGATGAGGTCGGTGGAGCAAAACTCCTAGGTCCCGAGATTTTGCAAGCAGATGTCAGACAAGATTGCCATTATTAGGAGGAGAATGATTACTGCACAAAACCGACAGAAAAGTTATGCAGAACAAAGGAGGAGAGATCTGGTGTTCTCTGTTGGAGATGAAGTTTTTCTAAAGATTTCACCCTTTAAAGGAGTACTAAGATTTGGCAAGAAGAGAAAGCTTAATCCGTGATTCGTTGGACCATTCTCTGTCTTGGAAAGGATCGACAGCACAGCTTATAGACTGCAATTGCCCCTATCACTGGAAAAAGTTCACAATGTTTTTCATGTGTCAATGTTAAGAAAATGCATACGAGATCCTACACAAGTTGTTAAGCCAGTGGATATCGAAATCGAGCCGACACTGGTGTATGAAGAGAAGCCTGTAGGGATTATAGAATCTGCAGTTAAGACTCTGAGGAATAAGGAAATTCAACTAGTGAAAGTCTTATGGATGAATCATGGTATTGAAGAAGCCACATGGGAACGACAACAAGACATGCTGGACAAATATCGGGAGCTCTTTGTTTAAGCAATTTTCGAGGACGAAAATTTTGTTCAAGGAGGGGTGGATGTAACACCCGACAATTTTGGCCAGGTAATTTTCTTAACCATTTTGATTATCACCCTTTTTATTAACCTTTATGATTTTAAATTTAATGTCAAGACATATTTATTACAAGTTGAGTGAAACTAGGTTGGGTGGCAGGGTTGTAATTAAGGATGGATGGATCAAGTATAAATAGGAAATGGAAACCTTAAACCCCATTTAAACCTCACTGTAGCCGACGCATTCACTCTTGGCGATTTCTCTCTTCCCCAGAGCTCTCTCTCCCTCGGCTAACTACAGCTCCTTTCGGTGACCGATTTTCAGTCTCTGCCCCAACAATCCACACCCTAGGTAAGACTCTGTAATGTAGTCACTGATTGGCTATTTAGAACTCTGTTTTCCCTACTAAGGCCCATAGCTTTGGATTCTTCTTTGGCAGTGAAATATTAGTGGTATTCGTAATCTGTGACTAGTTATTAGGTTGAAACTGATTATTTCTAGGACGACTTTTGGTTAGAACTTTTAGGATTTTTATTTAATACTGTAATGTGAAATGTTTTAGGTAAAGAAGTCTGAAGTGAAGTGCTCGAGTATTGCTAAGGAAACCAGGTAAGTGAATGTACTAAGACTTCCAGCCGATAGGGCCCTACATCACAAGGATATTAAGTTAGTTTCAGTTGTCTAATGTTTGTTCTGTGTTAGTAAGATTTCTCGTACTTGGATGATTTATGGATGTTGAGAGTTTTGTTATGTGACGTTCTGGTAGAGTCTATGAAGTCGACTGTTCTGGTATGATACTTTATATAGTCTGATGATTTAAGAGCATCCATGTCATGCTGTAACACCCGGTTTCTATTAACCGATTTACCTTGTTTCATTTTTTAGAATGCTTTAAAAGTTAAATTGGGTGATTTAGTGATTAGGTTAATAAGTGAATGAGTAAGGACAAGATGGTAAATTGTAATTTATTGTGGATAACGTATTTAAGGGAGGGTTTAATGAGGTTTAACCGCCACTATCCCCTCATTTTTCCTTTCTCGGTGTTCAGCTCAAGCTCATCAAAGCTCCAGGCGATTTTCCTTCCGACTTCTCCAGTGATTTCTCCGATTTAGGTTAGTTCCTTCACTTTTCCTTATGACTTGATAGTTAGATAGCAGAGGGAGTGCAATGTATATGTTTTTGGGAGTGTTGTGAATGTGTGTAGTTTCGAGTTTAGTGCGGAATCGGAATGCACGAAGTTCTGAGCTTCCAAACTAATTTCTTTAGACTCCTGGATAGTTTAGAATGAAGTTTAACTAATACATTGTCTATGATTTTAGGTTTGAGCAGAACCCGTAGTGGTTAGCAACCAAACAATTTTCAAGAATCCAGGTAAGTAAAGTATGCATGTGCCTTTGGGCCTACATCACAAAACATTAGGAATTATGCATTGTGCGAATGAATTTGTATGACATGCATCATGTTTTTATGAAAGATTACGAAAATGAATTTTCATGTAAAGAATGGTAAGGCATGTACCGAATGTGACAGATCAGCTGTTAAGGGAACTAATCCGCCCCTTAATTGAGAAGAGGATGTATGACTTTGAAAAAATTGATCCACCTCCCAATGGAATTGAGGGATCAGATCAGCTGTTAAGGGAACTAATCCGCCCCTTAATTGAGAAGAGGATGTATGACTTTGGGAAAATTGATCCACCTCCCAATGGAACCGAGGGATCATATCAGTGAATGAACGAAATTGCAACTGAATTGTGAAAATAGAAACTGCATGATTAGGATTTATGTTTCAGTATTCCATTTCATTTGCTTTACTTAATTAGCATTAGGCTAATAGATGAGTTTTGTGATGTAGGTGTTGAAGTTACTGCAGGTGATTTCCCTGAGTTCACAAATGCATAGATGATGTTGGAGGAGCGCATTCAGGCCACGACTTGGTAAATTGATGAGGCGGTTTAACCAGTGTTTTGTTCATGTGCATTGTAGTGAAAAACTGGATAGCTAAGTTGTGTTTAAGTTTCGCTGACAGAATCAACTTTTAATGTCTTGATCTTAGGTTTGAAAACCCTCTGGTTCAGTCGACAATGCTTTCACCTAAGTATGTTGAGTCTTATGACAATAATAGTTTTCAGTGTTTTGAAACACATTTTGAAATCTTCTGAAAATAGTACTTTGCTGATTTAGCATTGGTTTTTACTGAATCTGAGTAATGTAGGGATTGGAGTCGTTTTCGAAAGGTTTCATTAAAGCGAATAAGTCCCTTCGTAGTAGAGTTGTTTTTGTATAGAGTATGAATTGTGGATAAATTGCTCTGTTTTCTACCGGCAGTGGTAATCTATCAATAGAAGACATCGTTTTCTATCGGTAGAAGATTGTTGTTTTCTACCGGTAGGAGTGGCGTGTTAAATCTATCGGAATGGTGTAGTTTATTTCATCGGTAGAAAGTTTAGACTTTTGTCGTTTAGCGATAAGTGGATTTCGAGCGCTATAGTTATCGGAAGATGTAGGAGATGACTTTGTCGTTTGGTGACCGGTCAATGTATACTGTTTGTTTTGTCTTGTGAGTAAAGTATTTTATCGTCATACGATCGGCAGAGACTGGATGAACAAAGTCTTTTGTCGTCATACGATCGGCAGAGACTGGATGAACGAATCATCCGGCTGATGTCATCGGTAGATGAGAGTAACAAAACTCGTCGTTTGCGATCGGCAGAAGTTGGAGGATTAATTCATCCGGCTGACGTCATCGGTGGAAGACTTCTGTTTGCTTCTGCTCTTTTGTTGACTTAGTTCAGCGGCAGATGAGTTTGACTTTTGCAACTTTTAAAGTATTTCGCGATTTAAACCCTTTATATCTTTTGGCCGATTGTTCTTTAACAACTCAACTGATTACTCAAACATTGTACTATGGTTTTGTTTAACTCTATTTTTGTTCAAATGAATTCCGCTGCAAGTATTTAAACGCTTTGAAGTTTTAGAGAATGTCAAATTCAGACTTTCGAGCGAAATTTTAAATCTGGTCCAAAGTTTCTTAGTCAAGTTCGAGTTTATGAGTAACAAACTGGGTTCAGAAAACTCAGGGCGTTACACATGCATCACGATTTACTTCTCAAGCATATGAAAATGTTTTATGAACATGTTTTTCCCATGAACAAGATATGACAATGAATATGAAACTTATGCAACCGGATTAAAGTGAGGGTTGGGGGCGGTTTGGCGTATGTCACTGTCCAAAGAGAAGGACCATGAATACGGCCCGAAAGGGACTATGTACACTTGCACTGTCATCCCCCCTTTACGGCACAAATCCTCCCTTAATTCATATGATGAAAGTGATGAACAAGAATACGAATAAGAACAGGAAAAGAGCATGAAACTGAACATGATCATGATTTTCTTGCAACTATGCATTCACGTATACATGTTAGCATTGCATTCCTTACTAAACATTAGGCTTATAGTTTGAACCTTATGATGTAGGTGATGAAGTATCAGGTGAGGATTCCAAAGGTAATGAAGACGTCTAAGTTTGGTTGCTGGAATGTGTTCAGGGAGCAATTCTGTGGCTGGATGGCGAACAAGACCCCCTGGTTAATACTCTTATAATTTTAGTGATGATTATGAATATGGAAGTCTAAGTAGGATGAGATTATTTTAAGACATCAAGCTTTTGAAATTTTCTGGTTTAATTACTGAGTCTGAGAATGTTTATAAGGATATAGAACGAGTTGTTTTAACTAAGTCTTCCGCTACATGTATTCAAGATGAGTCCATGATTTATGTCTACCTACGTTTATGTCTACGAAGTATGAGATCTGTGAAGGTCAGGTTATCTTTCTGTCGGTATAAGTTGCTTGAAGATTTTCAGGTTTTACTGCCGTGTGATAGAAGTCGGATGAATGCATCATCCGGCTGACGTCACCGGTGTGAGTTGAACGATAGAAGCTGGATGAATGAATCATCCGGCTGACGTTACCGGTAGATGGTGAACGTTTGTCGATTATCGGATGATGTCTCTTACCAGATGATGTAAGTATTGTTTGTCGTCTAGCGATCGGACGATGTAGTGTATTTCAAATACCGGATGATGTAAGTATTGTTTGTCGTCTAGCGATCGGGCGATGTAGTGTATTTCAAATACCAGGATGATGTAAGTATTGTTTGTCGTCTAGCGATCGGGCGATATATTGTAATTCAAATACCAGATGATGTAAGTATTCTTTTGTCGTCCAGCGATCGAGCGATGTAGTGTATCGCTTATGTCAAGTGATGTTTAATGAGTCACGAGAGATGCACATGCCCACCGGAAGATGTCTTCTATTGGGCAACGATAATTGAGTCATGCAAGGTACACGTGACAAATCGGAAGATGTGTACCCTATCAGCCGATGCATGCAAACCCATGCAGCCCGAGCAGAATGTCGTCGTGTGATCTGAGGGCATTTCTTTTCTGCCCGATTATGTCATGGAACTGATAACCGAGTATAGTCGCTTGATTCTGTGGACTAAAGAGTTATTAGATTAATGAAAGGGTCGAGTTTTGGATTGGTTTAGTTTTGTCAGATGATATGTTGTCCGCGAGTCAAGTTTTAAGTTCTAAGTTTCTTTTTTTTTAAAAAAAAAAATATAATGATAAAAATAATACTAATAATGAACATGATGCAGAAAGTAGAAATTAATTGATTAAGAAAGTCATGAATTAGGTCTCGGCCCTACTGGGGTCGTTACAGTTGGAGTGCGGGAGACCCATTATATGCTTGGATGGCTGTCATCTGAGGGAGTCATGTGCCGGCCAATTACTCACAGCCGTCAGTATTGATAGCAACGATGGAGTATATCTCATTGTTATTGCCAACGTTAAATCTAAGTGTACGGACTCATGGACATGATTTTTACAAATATTAAAGCAAGACCTAAACACTGAATCGGGTCACAGTGTGTAACACCCAAGTTTTTTTTCGAGTTTCCGCTCCAAGGGTATTTTTGTAAATAAGTAAATTAAGTTCGTTTTGTGAGCGGGAGGTTTTATTAGGACCCTAGAAATTTATGGGGATTTTTAGAAGAATAAGTAAATTTTTAGAAATCCAAATCGATAGTGTAACGCTGAGTTACGGTTTTTCCGCCTATAATGTTTTAAGTCGTAAAAATAGTAAATTAAGTTCATTTTTCGAACGGAGAGTTTGGTTAGAACCCTAGAAATAAGTTGGAATATTTGGAGGAATAAGCGAAATTTCGAAGAAACTAAATCGAGAGACGAAACATCGAGTTAAACTAAAGAATTGAGGGAAGGGCGTTTGTGTAATTTAGAAAGTAAATTGTGTTAAATTAAATAAAACACTCCCCCTCCCCTCTCTTTTTCTCCATCTCCAGACAACGAAAAAGGGGTTTTCCCCCTCTCCCTCGTCCGATCTCCTCTCCCACGGTGTCTCTCCGTCGACCAATCACTCCACCTCTTTTGTCGACGTTCTTCTCCGATTTCCTTCAACAATCAAACCCTAGGTAAGCTTAGAGTATTATACCCATTAGTTTGACGTTTTTCTGGATGGATTTTGATTAGGGTATTTTTGATTTAGGGTTGAGAAATCGTAGGTTTTGTTAGGAATCGATAGTTTGATGATATTATTGCCCATCGATGCTACTCATTGTTGTTATTTAGGTAGATTGAATGGATTATTGGTGTTTGGATGATTGTTAGGTTAATTTTGGGGTTGTTGGAGTTTGAAGAAAAGCTATTAATGGAGTTTTTAAGTTGGTAAGCACAACGTGCTCGATGAAATGCCCGAATGGAGAAAATGAAGTTTTAGGAAAGAATTTCCTAAGATAGGAGCATAGTTTAAGTTTGGAAATTGTTTATATAGGATCGGTTTAATGATGGATTTGTGAAATTCCTTAGGTGGAGACGACTTTTTGGACGGTGCTCGGCTTGCTACGAACGCCAGGTAAGTGGGTGCTAGGTTTCCGGCCCTTAAGGCTCTACATCGTGTCAACGTTAGGCTTTTGTTGTTTTTGATGATGATTTTCTGATTGTGGGGTTTAATGAGTCGGGTAGCCTAGGATGTTAGCTATTAGTTGTTTGTAAGGTTCGTTAAAAGTAGTGTATGTCCATGTACGTTGTGAATTGTTTGGTGATATGTTTTGATGATAGTTTGTACGTGGGTTCCTCATGCATCATGTTTTCTCAATGACATACGAAATATTTTACATGCATGAAAATGAAATGTATGAAATGATTAAGTAAGATGGGGTGGTATGGCCATGAACAACAAAACCGTCCAACTCGAGGGACCATGAATCACTGTCCATATTGGACCATGAATACGGCCGAAAGGACTATGTACACGCACTGCCTACCTCCCCAACACGATTCATGTTATGAAAAAGAATAAGAACAAGTAAAAGAATAAGTTTTATGAATTCATGCATTCATGTACATGTAAAGTATAGTGCATCCCCTTACTAAGCATTAGGCTTAATGTTTATGTTTTGTGATGTAGGTGACAGGTGTGAAGATGAGAGTTTCTCTCGATGACAAAGCATAGGTGGTCGACGGGTGGTGCTCGTGGCGACGGGGTGTGTTTTGGCAAGGTTCAGTGACTGTGGGTATGCTACGAGCTATTTTGGGTAATTAATGTGAAATTGTTTTGATATTAGAAATGTGAGGAATTTTAAGATATGTGGAGAAGTTTGATATTTTGGGATTTGGGAGAAGTGGTGAAGGGGTATGTGATGGGGGAAAAGAAAAAGATGAGGCAGCGCTCTGGAATTTCATGTCCAGAGCGCTTGCCGATCGATCGCCCCTGGGGTGGCGATCGATCGGTGGTTGGATGGTTAAGGCAACTGCTCTGGAATCAAATTTCCAGAGCGGTTGCCGAGCGATCGCCGGTTAGGCGATCGCTGGGCAATCATGTGGGGCGAACGATCGCCCCTCGTTTTTACTTTGCTGGCGAGCGATCGCCAGCAGGGAGGGCGACTGAATCGCCCCTCCCTATGCTGGGCACTTTGACGATTTTGCCCTTTTAATTGTTTCTTAGTTTAATTTATTGATTATTTGAATGATTTTAAGGGATTTCAATATTCTGAGACTTCGATTTAGTGGTTTAGAAGTCAAAACGTTACGAGAGATATAAAAAGAAAAATTTTACGTGATTACGAGAGCTTAAAGTTAGGAGTAAGTTATGGTTAGGCCGTGACGGCCCTGACCGGGTTTGGGTCGTCACACAGTTGGACATTTGTTTCAGATCGACAAAAGGTATAATGCATTTTTATATTTTATTTCAAATTTTGGGGCGTTGTGATAGTGTAGCACCCGGTTCCATTGAACCAAAATTTAATTTATTATTAATGATGTACTTTTATAGAAGGGTTGAGGGAGTTATTGATTAGGTTAATAATTGATCAGGCGAGGGCATGTTGGTAATTAGAATTTTACATAGTGGATAACCTATTTAAGGAAAAGTCCAGTGACAGTAGCCGCCACTATTCCATATTTCCCTCTTTCGGTTTTCAGCTCGAGCAGTAGAACTCTCTAGGCGATTCTCTCATCCGATTCTCCTTCAACCTAGGTAAGTCTTGTTTTCTTGCATTTTAGCGATTAGTTTACTGAGAGAATACAATGTGAAGATTTCGAGGTTTTGTGATTGAAGGTGGGTTCAGGTTCTTGGTGATAAATGGGAATGCACGGGTAGCAGAGTTTCAAATCGATTTCCTCAAACATATTATTGATTTTTGGTAAGGTTTAGTAAGAGTTGGATTAATGTACTGTCATGACCTTAGGTGAGCGAGCTTCTGGAGTAGTTGTAACCGAGCATTGCCAGGAGAGCCAGGTAAGTAAAGTATGCATGTGCCTTCGGGCCTACATCACAAAACAGTAGGGTTACGCATCTTGTGAATGATTTTGTATGTCATGCATCATGTTTTTGAAAGATTACGAAAATGAATTTCCATGTAAAAATGGTGAGGTATGAACTGAATGTGACAGATCAGCTATTAAGGGAATTCATCCGCCCCTTAATCGAGTAGAGGATGTATGACATTGGGAGAATTGATCCCACTCCCAAGGTGATAGGCTACGGGTCTGCAATTGGGTGGAGAAACATGCAAGCGGAAGACTTGAAAAGCAACAACAGATCGGTGCTCGAAGACACCCAAAACAGACGCAGAAAACAACGAAAACAGAGAATAAACACGAAAATGGAAAGACGTATTCGGTGAGGTGGGTGAGGGATCAAATCGATTTCTTTGCCACAGAGAAGACCGATAAGGGGAGGGAAATGGAAATGGAGGTGAATGACCCGTTGCTGGCCCAAAAGCTATCGAAGCTTCGGGTGAGAAATTCGTCGTTGCCAGCGACGAAATCACAGCGAAGGGAACTAAGGTTTCGCCGCCTTCGGCGACTGAGTATTCCTCCGAGCAACATTGAGCTCGAGGAAGACTTGGCGAGGCCATCAGGCGCTGGGCGCGCCGGCGACGCCGAGAGAGAAGCTCTCTCTTCTCGGAAGAACTCCGACCGACGAACAAACAACGTTCTGGTTTTCCAAAAAATATGTAATACTGGCTTTAAAAAATTATAGATCTACAATGCGAGAGAAGATGGAGACTTCTGGCGAGGGCGACGGAATGCGGCTGTGCAGAATGCAACTGACCGTTGGCGAAGAAGGATATAGCCGTTGGCGTGAATCGGCTGAGGCGTGAAGCAGCAACAGTGAACCGGTTTTGGTCTCTTGTGTGAAGGGCATGAAGCGGTTCAGCTTTGTTTCTCCTTGGTTTTGCTTGTTCTTCCTTGGTTCAATCCAGTTCAAGCTTGGTTCCTCTTGGTTTGGTCGATCTAGCTCTTGGTTCTCTCTTGGTTCACCATCCTTAGAAGACTGTTATAAAATATACATTCTAAAAAGGCTAAAGTTTGCCAATTAATGAGTTTTAAACAAAAATTAAAGTTTTTTTAAATTACAAATAAAATAAAACGAAAGCTTGGTTACAAAAGTTGAATTTAAGGAAAACAAATTCCTTCTTCATTCCAAGCTTCGGAAAGCCAACTTACCTACATAATTCCACAAGTCCATTAGATAGATAAAATAAATAAATAAATACATACCTTGACTTGTTCTCGATGGATCGAGACCGTGGGCATATCATCCCCTCCCGGTTCTTGAGGATTTGACCTCAAATCCAACAGTTGAATATCATGGAGGATGGTACAACACTTAGGATAAAATTTCTACTAAAAATATTTAAGCACATTCCACAGTAGGCACAAAACATAGTTATCCTAAGTTTAAAAATCATTTCACTATCCACAGTGGTCTCACTAATTTCAAAAATTTGAAATGTTCATGTAAACAATTTAAAAGCAAACATACATGATAATGACATAAGATTCAAGCAAGCATAAATGAACAATTTCATTTTCTAGCTAAGCTAACAAGTCAATAGTGAACCATAAATATGAAAATTACCATTTTATAAACAACACTTGGTTCACCCAAATTTTAAATCCATCAAAAGAATAAGAGTTTAATATCAAGCTTAGCATAAGTTCAACTTAAATCCAAAATTCAAGAAAGCAATTCTCCTTTAACAATAGAGTTAGGATTTATCATTTCAAAAACAAGAGGCAACAACAATTTGATCACAAAATTACTCCTTAGTTCTTGCAACAAATTAAATCAAGCTTAGACAAGGAGAATTAAACATGATATCCAATTATAGCAAGAACATACAAGAAGTTGATCTCAAACATATAGTTCATCCAATCAACCTACTATTCAACTAATTTCAAAAGAAATTCAAGTAAGATTTCATGGGTACATACCTTGTTGCCAAAAATCTATCCAACTCCTTGGTTCATCCATAGCTAATGCTCAAAATTGGAGTAGAAAGCTAAACAATCCTCAAAAGATAAAACAATATGCATATATTTTGATTTTACATTTACCTTGGCCAACAACAATTAAACTAATTGACCAAGTACTAGACTTTAAAGTGAGACTCTAAATTTTAATTCCTAAACAAAGACAAACAAAACAAAAACAATCGTTATCCTAAGTTTAAAAATCATTTCACTATCCACAGTGGTCTCACTAATTTCAAAAGAAATTCAAGTAAGATTTCATGGGTACATACCTTGTTGCCAAAAATCTATCCAACTCCTTGGTTCAATCCGGTTCAAGCTTGGTTCCTCTTGGTTTGGTCGGTCTAGCTCTTGGTTCACCATCCTTAGAAGACTGTTATAAAATATACATTCTAAAAGGCTAAAGTTTGCCAATTAATGAGTTTTAAACAAAAATTAAAGTTTTTTTAAATTACAAATAAAATAAAACGAAAGCTTGGTTACAAAAGTTGAATTTAAGGAAAACAAATTCCTTCTTCATTCCAAGCTTCGGAAAGCCAACTTACCTACATAATTCCACAAGTCCATTAGATAGATAAAATAAATAAATACATACCTTGACTTGTTCTCGATGGATCGAGACTGTGGGCATATCATCCCCTCCCGGTTCTTGAGGATTTGACCTCAAATCCAACAGTTGAATATCATGGAGGATGGTACAACACTTAGGATAAAATTTCTACTAAAAATATTTAAGCACATTCCACAGTAGGCACAAAACATAGTTATCCTAAGTTTAAAAATCATTTCACTATCCACAGTGGTCTCACTAATTTCAAAAATTTGAAATGTTCATGTAAACAATTTAAAAGCAAACATACATGATAATGACATAAGATTCAAGCAAGCATAAATGAACAATTTCATTTTCTAGCTAAGCTAACAAGTCAATAGTGAACCATAAATATGAAAATTAATCCAATACGGGCCATGGTTAGTTCATGCTAAAAAAATAAAAAAAAAAAAAAAAAAAAAAAAAAAATAAAAAAAAAAAAAAAAATAACACACAAATAAAAATAAAAAAAAAAAAAAAACAAAAAAAAAAAAAAAAAAAAAAAAAAAAAAAAAAAAAAAAACAAAAAAAAAAAAAAAAAAAAAAAAAAAAAAAAAAAAAAAAAAAAAAAAAAAAAAACAAAAAAAAAAAAAAAAAAAAAAAAAAAAAAAACAAAATAAAAAAAAAAAAAAAAAAAAAAAAAAAAAAAAAAAAAAAAAAAAAAAAAAAATAAAAAAAAAAAAAAAAAAAAAAAAAAAATAAAAAAAAAAAAAAAAAAAAAAAAAAATAAAAAAACAAAAAAAAAAAAAAAAATAAAAAAAAAAAAAAAAAAAAAAAAAAAAAAAAAAAAAAAAAAAAAAAAAATAAAAAAAAAAAAAAAAAAAAAAAAAAAAAAAAAAAAAAAAAAAATAAAAAAAAAAAAAAAAAAAAAAAAAAAAAAAAAAAAAAAA
>CM039506.1:24734284-24764284 GCA_022432975.1 Begonia masoniana | reverse complement strand
CAATTGAGTATATTGAGTTTTCATGACAGTAGTGATTCAGTGTTTTGAATACATTTCGAGATTTTCCTGTTAATAGTATTCTGTTGGGATTAATGTTGGTACTCACTGGATTTCGGTATAATAATGGTTTGAAGTGTTTTTGAATGGCTTCAGTGAAGTGAGTAAATTTCTTTCTGTAATTAGAGTCGTGTTCATATACCAACGAGTAGATGAGATGTGGTTCTGTTGTCTATCGGAAGATGTCTTCAGTAGAAGCCATCGGATGATATAAAGCGAAATGTGTCGTTTAATGATCGGTATATGTAGCTTGTTTTATCGGAAGATGTTGTTTTGTTCACTATCGGTAGATGAAGTCTATCGGTAGATGTTGGGTTATAGTTATGTGTCAATCGGAAGATATAAGTAGAGAGTTTGTCGTTTAGTGATCGGCGTATGCAGTCTACTCAATCGGAAGGTGTAGGTTTAAGTCTATCGGATGATGTCTCAGTAAACTCATCGGCAGATGCGTGCTGACGTCGTCGGTAGGTGTAGGGAGACTCTTGTCGTTTAGTCACCGGCAGATGTAGAACAAAGTCGATCGGATGAAGGAAATCATCTGGCTAACGTCATCGGAAGATGTAGAGTGTATTTTGTCATTTAGTCACTGGTAGATACAGTCTACCGAAAGATGTCCTTTGTTTTTCATTTGGCTGACGTCATCGGCAGAAAGCCTTATTTTCTGTTTCTGCTTGCTTCCGTGACTTTATTAATCGGCAGATCCGTTTGACCTCTGTGACACCTCAGTATTTCAATTTAAACTTCTATTCCCTATTGGCCGATTACTTCTTAATATTTCCAACGATTATGTCAACATTGTTTTTATGGCTTTGTCTAATTCTATTTTTGCTTAAATGATCTCCGCTACAAGTTTTAAAAAAAAAATACGGTTGAAATTTTTAGTCATGTACGGGCATTGTGTGACAAACCGGGTTCAAATAACTCGGGGCGTTACAGTGTGGTATCAGAGACATTCATGTAAACCATTCAAAAGATTACTCATCAGTGCCAATCGTCGCATGGAAGTACTCCAACAACTGTAAGTGTTTATGTTAGCCCCAGTAATTAGATATTTATGAACATAGTTAACCTTGTACAGGAAGTCAGTTTAATGGCCAGACGCCCAGGAAGACCTAGGATACCGAGGAAAATGCCAAACTTGAGGAGTGAGGAGGAACCTAGCGTTATTAGACAACTAACAGACTTGGTACGTCAACAAATAGACTTAGTGCGTCAGCAGTCCGATCAGCTGGGAGTGTTGCTGAATCGAGAAGTACAAGGGAGTGCCAACTCAGGTTCTAGCAATGAGCATTCAGGAGACCAATTTTGAAGACTTCAGCCGCCCACATTTGATGGAAAGTCATCCAATCCGATTGTCGCTGAGGAATGGCTTAGGAAAATTGAGAGTATGTTCAGGTGTGCCAATGTTGGTGAAGGAGACAAAGTCACGTTGGCCACGTTCCATTTTGGTGGCGATGCTCAACTTTGGTGGGAGACGATTGAGACCACCACCGATGTCTCAGCGATGTCTTGGTCGCAGTTCAAGGACACCTTCTATGAGAAATATTTTAATAGCACAGTCCAGGCAGCAAAGAAGGTAGAGTTTTTGAACTTAAAGCAGACAGGGTCTGTGGCTGAGTACGTTAGACAATTTGAGTCCCTGTCCAGATTCGCTGGACACTATATTCACCGAAATGAAGATAAGGTGTTTCAATTCATGAATGGACTGAAACCAGAAATGTACAGAGGGGTCAAGTTTTCGGGTTATAAAGGTTTGCCTTTCGTGATGTTGTGTCCACAGCATTGGAGGTGGAAGAAGCCGAATTGAAATGTGCCGGACTAAAGGAAACCCTGAGAAAGTTTGTTCAACCACCGCTGCAGAGAGGGGTGAAGAGGTCCAATGAAGGCCAGCACAGCCAAGGGATAGGAAAGAAGGTACCAGACACCAAGACGTTCCCTCAGTGCCCAAAGTGTTCGAAGAATCACCCGGGCGAGTGTAGATTTGGATCGGGTAAATGCTTCAACTGCGAAGAGGTTGGACACTTGTACAAGGATTGCCCAAAGCCCTGGATCGTTCGATGTTTCCATTGCAACAAGGTTGGCCATACCAACAGAGACTGCCCAGCTTTAAAGGGTGGCCCTGTCAAGATTAAGCCAAGAATATTCTCCATGATGGAGTCAGGTGATGAGGACCAGCCTGCTGTAGTGTCAGGTACTATATTGGTTAACTCTATACATGCTTTTACTTTGATAGATTCGGGTGCAACTCATTCTTTTATAGCCTCTGCATTTGCAAATAAGTTAGATGTACGGTTTACTCCTTCTGAGCATGTGTTTAGCGTAGCATTACCTTCTGGTGAGCACATGCACTCCAATCAAATGATGCCTGATAGTGTGGTGTTAGTAGGGAACATGAATTTGCCTGCTGATCTCATTGTTATGGACATAACGGGATTTGATGTGATCTTAGGAATGGATTGGTTGTTTAAGCATTACGCCACAATAGATTGTAGGACTGGAATTGTTAGTTTTCACCCCCTAGTGGTTTAAACCATACCCTCCAGGCTCTGAGGAAGAGTAAGGAAATGACTGTGATGACTTCTGTCGATTGTAGACCGTCCCCATGCAGAGAGTATTAGTGCTTTTTGGCCAATGTCTTAGACACGCAGCTAATAGAAAAATCAAGTCCCAAAAATGTTTTAGTTGTCCAAGACTTTCCAGAAGCATTTCTAGATGACCTTCCTGGCTTGCCACCAGATAGGGAAATTGAGTTTGTGGTACATGTTTACCCCGGCGCCGAGCCTGTGTCTAAAAATCCATATAGACTAGCACCAACAGAACTTAAAGAATTGAAGAAACAGTTAGAGGATTTGTTGAAAAAGGGGTTCATACGCCCTAGCTTTTCACCATGGGGTGCACCTGTCCTTTTTGTCAGAAAGAAGGATGGATCAATGCGTATGTGCATAGACTATAGAGAATTGAATAAGCTAACTGTCAAGAACAAGTATCCACTACCGAGGATTGATGATTTATTTGATCAGCTTAAGGGTGCAAGAGTTTTCTCTAAAATTGACCTTAGGTCTAGTTATTACCAGTTGAAGGTTAAATCTAAAGATATCCCAAAGACTGCTTTTCAGCACAAGGTATGGACATTATGAGTTTTTGGTTATGTCTTTTGGTTTGACAAATGCGCCAACAGCCTTCATGGATCTTATGAATAGGGTGTTTCACGAGTATTTGGACAAGTTTGTCATAGTATTCATAGACGACATCCTAATCTATTCTAAAACTAAGGAAGAGCATGCAGGACACCTGAACTTGGTGTTAGGATTGCTGAGGCAGCACCAACTTTATGCCAAATTTTCTAAGTGTGAGTTTTGCTTGGACAGAGTTCACTTTCTTGGTCATGTGATCTCTTGTGATGGGATATCTGTTGATCCAGCCAAGGTTCAAGCTGTTAAGGAATGGCCCTAACCGAAGAATGCTACGGATATCAGGAGTTTTCTTGGATTAGCAGGATATTATAGGGAAATTCATCGAGGGATTTTCAAAGATTGCCACACCCCTTACTATGTTAACAAGGAAGAATGTGAAGTATAATTGGACTGATAAATGTGAATCCAGTTTCCAGACCTTGAAACAGAAACTAACCAATGCTCCAATATTGACTCTTCTTGTCGAAAATGGTAAATTCAGTATTTATTGTGATGCTTCCAAGGTTGGACTTGGTTGTGTTTTAATGCAAGATGGAAAGGTTATAGCTTATGCTTCTAGGCAGTTAAAAGTACACGAAAAGAATTACCCCACACATGACTTAGAATTAGCTGCTGTGGTTTTTGCATTAAAGATTTGGAGGCACTACCTGTATGGACAAACTTGTGAGATATTTTCGGACCATAAAAGTCTGAAATACATTTTCACGCAGAAGGAACTGAATATGAGGCAACGTAGGTGGCTAGAGTTTGTCAAAGATTATAATTTTGAGATTAAGTACCACCCTGGCAAGGCGAATGTAGTGGCTGATGCTTTGAGTAGAGTGACTCCTTCAGTCTCTGCATTGATTCTAGAAATACCGATAGCTTCAGAGACAGAATTCCAAAGATTTAACCTGGAAGTTGTGTCTAGTGTGTCAGTCATGCTTTCGGCCATATCTTTGAGGCCAACTATTTTGGAGAGGATAAAGGAAGTTCAAATGAATGACACCGAATGCAATAAGTATAAGTTGTGCATAGATTCTACTGACGAGTCGTATTTCAACTGCTCAGCTGATGGAATTCTCAAGTTTCGTAATAGGTGGTTTGTTCCTACTGATACTGAACTTAGAAAGGAAATCCTATCTGAGGCACATTCCTCCAGACTGTCTGTTCAACCTGGAGGTACGAAAATGTACAGAGATCTCAAGCAACATTATTGGTGGCCAGGTATGAAGAGAAGTGTGGCGAGTATGTGGAGTCATGTCTGGTGTAGCGACCCAATAACACTTTCATCATCCGATGGCTTAAACACTCTACATCTGCCGATCGCTAGACGACAAAATAACACTTTCATCATCCGATGGCTTAAACACTCTACATCTGCCGATCGCTAGACGACAAAATAACACTTTCATCATCCGATGGCTTAAACACTCTACATCTGCCGATCGCTAGACGACAAAATAACACTTTCATCATCCGATGGCTTAAACACTCTACATCTGCCGATCGCTAGACGACAAAATAACACTTTCATCATCCGATGGCTTAAACACTCTACATCTGCCGATCGCTAGACGACAAAATAACACTTTCATCATCCGATGGCTTAAACACTCTACATCTGCCGATCGCTAGACGACAAAATAACACTTTCATCATCCGATGGCTTAAACACTCTACATCTGCCGATCGCTAGACGACAAAATAACACTTTCATCATCCGATGGCTTAAACACTCTACATCTGCCGATCGCTAGACGACAAAATAACACTTTCATCATCCGATGGCTTAAACACTCTACATCTGCCGATCGCTAGACGACAAAATAACACTTTCATCATCCGATGGCTTAAACACTCTACATCTGCCGATCGCTAGACGACAAAATAACACTTTCATCATCCGATGGCTTAAACACTCTACATCTGCCGATCGCTAGACGACAAAATAACACTTTCATCATCCGATGGCTTAAACACTCTACATCTGCCGATCGCTAGACGACAAAATAACACTTTCATCATCCGATGGCTTAAACACTCTACATCTGCCGATCGCTAGACGACAAAATAACACTTTCATCATCCGATGGCTTAAACACTCTACATCTGCCGATCGCTAGACGACAAAATAACACTTTCATCATCCGATGGCTTAAACACTCTACATCTGCCGATCGCTAGACGACAAAATAACACTTTCATCATCCGATGGCTTAAACACTCTACATCTGCCGATCGCTAGACGACAAAATAACACTTTCATCATCCGATGGCTTAAACACTCTACATCTGCCGATCGCTAGACGACAAAATAACACTTTCATCATCCGATGGCTTAAACACTCTACATCTGCCGATCGCTAGACGACAAAATAACACTTTCATCATCCGATGGCTTAAACACTCTACATCTGCCGATCGCTAGACGACAAAATAACACTTTCATCATCCGATGGCTTAAACACTCTACATCTGCCGATCGCTAGACGACAAAATAACACTTTCATCATCCGATGGCTTAAACACTCTACATCTGCCGATCGCTAGACGACAAAATAACACTTTCATCATCCGATGGCTTAAACACTCTACATCTGCCGATCGCTAGACGACAAAATAACACTTTCATCATCCGATGGCTTAAACACTCTACATCTGCCGATCGCTAGACGACAAAATAACACTTTCATCATCCGATGGCTTAAACACTCTACATCTGCCGATCGCTAGACGACAAAATAACACTTTCATCATCCGATGGCTTAAACACTCTACATCTGCCGATCGCTAGACGACAAAATAACACTTTCATCATCCGATGGCTTAAACACTCTACATCTGCCGATCGCTAGACGACAAAATAACACTTTCATCATCCGATGGCTTAAACACTCTACATCTGCCGATCGCTAGACGACAAAATAACACTTTCATCATCCGATGGCTTAAACACTCTACATCTGCCGATCGCTAGACGACAAAATAACACTTTCATCATCCGATGGCTTAAACACTCTACATCTGCCGATCGCTAGACGACAAAATAACACTTTCATCATCCGATGGCTTAAACACTCTACATCTGCCGATCGCTAGACGACAAAATAACACTTTCATCATCCGATGGCTTAAACACTCTACATCTGCCGATCGCTAGACGACAAAATAACACTTTCATCATCCGATGGCTTAAACACTCTACATCTGCCGATCGCTAGACGACAAAATAACACTTTCATCATCCGATGGCTTAAACACTCTACATCTGCCGATCGCTAGACGACAAAATAACACTTTCATCATCCGATGGCTTAAACACTCTACATCTGCCGATCGCTAGACGACAAAATAACACTTTCATCATCCGATGGCTTAAACACTCTACATCTGCCGATCGCTAGACGACAAAATAACACTTTCATCATCCGATGGCTTAAACACTCTACATCTGCCGATCGCTAGACGACAAAATAACACTTTCATCATCCGATGGCTTAAACACTCTACATCTGCCGATCGCTAGACGACAAAATAACACTTTCATCATCCGATGGCTTAAACACTCTACATCTGCCGATCGCTAGACGACAAAATAACACTGTAATCATCAAACATCTTCATTCGATTGATCATATTCATCATTCATAGTCATTGATCATATTCATCATTCATAGTCATTGATCATATTCATCATTCATAGTCATTGATCATATTCATCATTCATAGTCATTGATCATATTCATCATTCATAGTCATTGATCATATTCATCATTCATAGTCATTGATCATATTCATCATTCATAGTCATTGATCATATTCATCATTCATAGTCATTGATCATATTCATCATTCATAGTCATTGATCATATTCATCATTCATAGTCATTGATCATATTCATCATTCATAGTCATTGATCATATTCATCATTCATAGTCATTGATCATATTCATCATTCATAGTCATTGATCATATTCATCATTCATAGTCATTGATCATATTCATCATTCATAGTCATTGATCATATTCATCATTCATAGTCATTGATCATATTCATCATTCATAGTCATTGATCATATTCATCATTCATAGTCATTGATCATATTCATCATTCATAGTCATTGATCATATTCATCATTCATAGTCATTGATCATATTCATCATTCATAGTCATTGATCATATTCATCATTCATAGTCATTGATCATATTCATCATTCATAGTCATTGATCATATTCATCATTCATAGTCATTGATCATATTCATCATTCATAGTCATTGATCATATTCATCATTCATAGTCATTGATCATATTCATCATTCATAGTCATTGATCATATTCATCATTCATAGTCATTGATCATATTCATCATTCATAGTCATTGATCATATTCATCATTCATAGTCATTGATCATATTCATCATTCATAGTCATTGATCATATTCATCATTCATAGTCATTGATCATATTCATCATTCATAGTCATTGATCATATTCATCATTCATAGTCATTGATCATATTCATCATTCATAGTCATTGATCATATTCATCATTCATAGTCATTGATCATATTCATCATTCATAGTCATTGATCATATTCATCATTCATAGTCATTGATCATATTCATCATTCATAGTCATTGATCATATTCATCATTCATAGTCATTGATCATATTCATCATTCATAGTCATTGATCATATTCATCATTCATAGTCATTGATCATATTCATCATTCATAGTCATTGATCATATTCATCATTCATAGTCATTGATCATATTCATCATTCATAGTCATTGATCATATTCATCATTCATAGTCATTGATCATATTCATCATTCATAGTCATTGATCATATTCATCATTCATAGTCATTGATCATATTCATCATTCATAGTCATTGATCATATTCATCATTCATAGTCATTGATCATATTCATCATTCATAGTCATTGATCATATTCATCATTCATAGTCATTGATCATATTCATCATTCATAGTCATTGATCATATTCATCATTCATAGTCATTGATCATATTCATCATTCATAGTCATTGATCATATTCATCATTCATAGTCATTGATCATATTCATCATTCATAGTCATTGATCATATTCATCATTCATAGTCATTGATCATATTCATCATTCATAGTCATTGATCATATTCATCATTCATAGTCATTGATCATATTCATCATTCATAGTCATTGATCATATTCATCATTCATAGTCATTGATCATATTCATCATTCATAGTCATTGATCATATTCATCATTCATAGTCATTGATCATATTCATCATTCATAGTCATTGATCATATTCATCATTCATAGTCATTGATCATATTCATCATTCATAGTCATTGATCATATTCATCATTCATAGTCATTGATCATATTCATCATTCATAGTCATTGATCATATTCATCATTCATAGTCATTGATCATATTCATCATTCATAGTCATTGATCATATTCATCATTCATAGTCATTGATCATATTCATCATTCATAGTCATTGATCATATTCATCATTCATAGTCATTGATCATATTCATCATTCATAGTCATTGATCATATTCATCATTCATAGTCATTGATCATATTCATCATTCATAGTCATTGATCATATTCATCATTCATAGTCATTGATCATATTCATCATTCATAGTCATTGATCATATTCATCATTCATAATCATTGATCATATTCATCATTCATAGTCTTTGATCATATTCTTTGTTTAGGTTGTATGGATCAAGAGAGGATTTGTGCCGGTAAAGGGGGTTCGACAGTGAGTTTGATCTTGTTCCCTACTACGGGTCGTATTCATATATCCTTCTTTGGACTGTGACATACGCCGAACCGCCCCCAACCCTCACTTAATCCACGTTGCATAAATCTTATATATACATATATACATACATATCTTGTTCATGGAAAACATGCGTTAAAACATTTTCTTATGCTTGAGAAACATTCATGATGCATGAACATGAGAACTTTTAACTCATCAAACTATGACAAGGATCATACCAGAGCAAACAACTTCACATTCACTAGCAGGTCATCAAATAGTATAACTCGCAACATACATAAATCCTTCAAGTGCAGACAAGCTCCTTATCATAAGGTAAACATTAGACATCTCAACCTAGTACTCCCACGATGTAGGGCTCTATTAGCCGGGAATCTTAATACATTCACTTACCTGGTCTCCTTAACACTTGAGCTCCTTTCTCTTCAAACTTCTTCACCTAAAACATTTACATTGCAGTAGTTAAAACAAAATCCTAATAGTTCTAATCTCAAGTTATCCTAAGATTTAATAGCTAAAGTCATTCCCGAATCCTTAGTCTAATACTCTGTGCAGTTTGAAATCCAAAACCAAAACAGACTGATTCGATTATCGATAACTCAGAGGTGGTTGTTCTAAACGTCCAGAATCGATTTGATAAAAGCATTCCCACTCACAGATTCCAAATGTTCTTATTAATAGTCGGCCATTGGAAAATCCAAAACTCCAATGCCGAGTAGAAAACAGGGCTAACGAGCTAACAGATAGCTACATTGACTATTGCATACCTCGGGCACAGAGTAGTCGAGTAGTGGCAGAGGAACCGATCGTCGAAGAGGGTATGCTGGAAACAGAGAGTAAGAGCTTGGGAGAGAAGAAATCGCCGAAAAAGAAGGTGTCGGCTACAGTGGTTCAAGTGAGGTTTAAAACATTTCCTTTTTCTTTATATATTGGTCATCACCCTCCGTTATTACAACTTTGCCACCCAACCTAGTTTAAATCCACATGAAATTAATTATTCTTGGTATAAGTCCTAAACTGTAAAGATTAAATATTCATGACCGTTAATACAGTTAGGAAAATTACCTGGCCGTTAACTCGGGTGTTACATCTGGTCTACCAGCAAGTCAAAGCTGAACACCAGAGGCCTGCTGGGACATTTCAACCTTTACCAGTTCCCGAATGGAAATGGAAACAAATAACTATGGATTTTGTTATAGGATTACCTAGAACAGCAAAAGGTCACGATGCAATTTGGGTAATAGTTGATCGTTTAACCAAATCAGCTCACTTTCTGCCAATGAAGATAACATACTCGATGGATCAATTGGCTGAGTTGTATGTGCACGAAGTTGTTAGACTGCATGGAGTTCCAAGCACCATAGTTTCAGACCGAGACTCCAGATTTACATCTAAGTTTTGGAAAAGTTTGCACAAGGCTATAAGAACACAGCTTAGTTTTAGCACAGCCTTTCATCCTCAAACTGATGGACAATCCGAGAGAACTATCCAAACGTTTGAGGATATGCTTCGTGCATGTGTACTGGAATTTCAAGATTCTTGGAGTAAGTATTTACCATTGGTTGAATTCTCTTATAATAACAGTTTTCAAGCAACAATAGGCATGGCACCTTACGAGGCATTATATGGACGAAAGTGCAGATCTCCATTATATTGGGATGAAGTTGGGAAAGCACAACTGATTGGTCCTGACATTGTGCAGCAGACAGTGGAGAAGATTGCCCTTATTCGACAAAGAATCTTAACAGCTCAAAGCCGGCAGAAAAGCTATGCAGACAAAAGACGAAGAGAATTAGAATTTGATGTTGGTAATGAAGTTTTCCTTAAGGTGTCACCTTTCAAAGGAGTTGTGAGATTTGGAAAAAAGAGGCAAGTTGAACCCCAGATATATTGGACCTTTCAAAATCGTGAAGAGGATTGGAAAGTCAGCATATCAACTTCAGTTACCAGCCTCTCTGGAGGGAATTCATAATGTGTTTCATGTTTCCATGCTAAAGAAATGTGTTAGAGATCCTTCACAGATGGTGGAACAGCAGAGTATCGAAGTTCTTCCTACTCTTGCTTATGAAGAGAAACCAGTAAAAATCTTAGATTATACAGTAAAGGTATTACGCAACAAAGAAGTTCCACTGGTAAAAGTCTTATGGCATAACCAGAACATTGAGGAGATAACTTGGGAGCGCTAGCAGGACATGATGGACCAATATGCATAACTATTCAGGTACTGAATTTTGAGGATAAAATTCTTTTAAGGAGGGTAGATTGTAGCACCCGGTTCCATTGAACCAAAAATTTAATTTATTATTAATGATGTACTTTTATAGAAGGGTTGGGGGAGTTATTGATTAGGTTAATAAATGATCAGGCGAGGGCATGTTGGTAATTAGAATTTTACATAGTTGATAACCTATTTAAGGAAAAGTCCAGTGAGAGTAGCCGCCACTATTCCCTATTTTCCTCTTTCGATTTTCAGCTCGAGCAGTAGAACTCTCTAGGCGATTCTCTCGTCCGATTCTCCTTCAACCTAGGTAAGTCTTGTTTTCTTGCATTTTAGCGATTAGTTTACTGAGAGAATACAATGTGAAGATTTCGAGGTTTCTGTGATTGAGGGTGGGTTCAGGTTCTTGGTGATAAATGGGAATACACGGGTAGCAGAGTTTCAAATCGATTTCCTCAAACATATTATTGATTTTTGGTAAGGTTTAGTAAGAGTTGGATTAATGTACTGTCATGACCTTAGGTGAGCATGCTTCTGGAGTAGTTGTAACCGAGCATTGCCAGGAGAGCCAGGTAAGTAAAGTATGCATGTGCCTTCGGGCCTACATCACAAAAACAGTAGGGTTACGCATCTTGTGAATGATTTGGTATGTCATGCAGTCATGTTTTGAAAGATTAACGAAAATGAATTTCCATGTAAGAATGGTGAGGTATGAACTGAATTGTGACAGATCACGGGAATTCATCCGCCCCTTAATCGAGTAGAGGATGTATGACATTGGGAGAATTGATCCCACTCCCAAGGGAACCAAGGGATCAGATCAGCTATTAAGGGAATTCATCCGCCCCTTAATCGAGTAGAGGATGTATGACATTGGGAGAATTGATCCCACTCCCAAGGGAACTAAGGGATCAGATCAGCTATTAAGGGAATTCATCCGCCCCTTAATCGAGTAGAGGATGTATGACATTGGGAGAATTGATCCCACTCCCAAGGGAACCAAGGGATCAGATCAGCTATTAAGGGAATTCATCCGCCCCTTAATCGAGTAGAGGATGTATGACATTGGGAGAATTGATCCCACTCCCAAGGGAACCAAGGGATCAGATCAGCTATTAAGGGAATTCATCCGCCCCTTAATCGAGTAGAGGATGTATGACATTGGGAGAATTGATCCCACTCCCAAGGGAACCAAGGGATCAGATCAGCTATTAAGGGAATTCATCCGCCCCTTAATCGAGTAGAGGATGTATGACATTGGGAGAATTGATCCCACTCCCAAGGGAACCAAGGGATCAGATCAGCTATTAAGGGAATTCATCCGCCCCTTAATCGAGTAGAGGATGTATGACATTGGGAGAATTGATCCCACTCCCAAGGGAACTAAGGGATCAGATCAGTTTATGAACGTATGTGTATGCAACTGAGATGAGAAAGTAGAAACTGCATGTTAGGAATTTATGTTTCAGCAATTCATTTCATTACTGCTTTACTTACTTAGCATTAGGCTAATAGATGAGTTTTGTTATGTAGGTGTTGAGGATACTGCAGGTGAATTCCCTAGTTTACTGACGAATAGATGGGGTTGGAGGAGCACTTCTCTGTCTCGAACTGGTATACTGATGAGGCGGATTAACTGATGTCTGTCGGTGTGAAGGTTTAGTTGACAGTGTTACAATTTGAGTATATTGAGTTTTCATGACAGTAGTGATTTCAGTGTTTTAAATACAATTTCGAGATTTTCCTGTTAATAGTATTCTGTTGGGATTAATGTTGGTACTCACTGGATTTCGGTATAATAATGGTTTGAAATGTTTTTGAATGGCTTCAGTGAAGTGAGTAAATTCCTTTCTGTAATTAGAGTCGTGTTCATATACCAAGGAGTAGATGAGATGTGGTTCTGTTGTCTATCGGAAGATGTCTTCAGTAGAAGCCATCGGATGATATAGAGCGAAATGTGTCGTTTAGTGATCGGAATATGTAGCTTGTTTTATCGGAAGATGTTGTTTTGTTCACTATCGGTAGATGAAGTCTATCGGTAGATGTCGGGTTATAGTTATGTGTCAATCGAAGATATAAGTAGAGAGTTTGTCGTTTAGTGATCGGCGTATGCAGTCTACTCAATCGGAAGGTGTAGGTTTAAGTCTATCGAATGATGTCTCAGTAAACTCATCGGCAGATGCGTGCTGACGTCGTCGGTAGGTGTAGGGAGACTCTTGTCGTTTAGTCACCGGCGGATGTAGAACAAAGTCGATCGGATGAAGGAAATCATCTGGCTGACGTCATCGGAAGATGTAGAGTGTATTTTGTCGTTTAGTCACTGGTAGATACAGTCTACCGAAAGATGTCCTTTGTTTTTCATTTGGCTTACGTCATCGGCAGAAGCCTTCTATTTTATGTTTCTGCTTCTTCCGTTGACTTTATTAATCGGCAGATCCGTTTGACCTCTGTGACACCTCAAGTATTTCAATTTAAACTTCTATTCCCTATTGGCCGATTACTTCTTAATATTTCCAACGATTATGTCAACATTGTTTTTATGGCTTTGTCTAATTCTATTTTTGCTTAAATGATCTCCGCTGCAAGTTTAAAAAAAAAAATACGGTTGAAATTTTTAGTCATGTACGGGCATTGTGTGACGAACAGGGTTCAGATAACTCGGGGCGTTACAGATAGTAATATTGTTTTATTGACGCTGCTTTTCGTGCAAATATCAAGGGTTGCAGAGAGCTGTTCGAGAACAATTCGAATATGCTGAACATCACTTCTACCTCCGGCATATGTACGCGAAGTTTTAAAAACCATTTTCGGAGCAGAGCATATAGTGATACGATGTGGAATGCGGCCAGGGAACCGACGGAGGCCCATTTCGAGCATGAAATGCATAAATTATACCAGCTTAGTCCAGAGGCCCATGCATGGCTTCGAGCAGAAGAGCCTAAATATTGAACTAGTTATACCTTCTCTTCGAATCCCAAGTGCGATCTGGGATTGAATAATTTGTGCGAGTCATTCAATGCACTTTTTTTGCCGGTGAGGGACAAACCGATCATGACCATGTTCAAGATGATCCAAAAGCACTTGATGACTCGCATCGTGAAGAAATTTGAGAAGGTGGTCCAATCAACAGACGTCCTGTGTCCCCAAATAAGTAAAAAGCTTGATAAGCTAACGAGTGCATCTGGAAATTAGAATGCAACGTTTACGGGAGCTGCACTGTAACACCCAAAATCTTCATGTTACGATTCTAACCACGGATCCGGTATATTAAGGATTATCGTTATTTTAAAGATGGAAAATATATTATTAGACGTTTGAAGGGAAAATCATCATAAGAGTCATCGGCTAATTAGGTTTGGAGGTAACCGAACCGAAAAATAGTTAAGATTTCATGGGAGGGCAAATTTGGAATGAAAAAGTGGTAGTTGAGGAAGATCAATAAGAAATTGACACGTGGCAAAGTATGTAGAGGAAGCTATTCTTTTTTTTGTTAGTTTTACAAAAACTAACACAACACAAAAACCCTCCCTCTTCACTCCATCTCTCTCACGTCTCTCTCTCTCTCTCTCTCTCTCTCTCTCTCTCTCTCTCTCTCTCTCTCATTTCTCCTCCCCACACAGCCAACTTCTCCCTTCCTTCTCCCCACACCATTTTTCTTTGAGTTTCCTCCACCATTTTGAAGATTTAAGGTAAGGGTTTAGTTACTATGAAATGGGTTTATGTTAGAGCTATGAATTGAGGAAATTTCTCATGTTGGGCATTTTATTAGGAGTTCCGATTTTTCATCCTCCCTTGAAGGATAATCACAAAATTCCTCCTCATTTCTATTGGAATTTAAGGTAAGATCACTTTCCTTCAATTGCTTGGTAGTTGTAAAGTTTAAATTTTGCATTAGTAGTGTTAGTGGTTAGTTGAAGATTTAGAATTTTGGTGGGCTTGAAAAGGGATGCACGAAAATGTTGGCTATTTACTCTAAATTCTTGCTCTTAAATAGTATACATTGATGTTTGGAAGGAAATTTGATGGGGTGAAGTGAGAATTGACGAATTTTGGTAATGTCCAAAAACTGAAATATGTAGGGCAGTCCACTAGTTTGTTCAGTTGTTTGATAAATGGATTTCACCATGTTCAAATAGACACTCAAAGGATTTCGTAACATGTCGAATCATTGAATTCGGAATAAGTGTACGAAAAGTTATGAATTTTCAAAGTTTACTCAAAATTTGTAGGCAAAATCCAGAGTTTATGAATTAAGCTTATTGGATTGAATTGTAGATTGCCGGCTGGGATTTTTGTAGATATTGATGGATTTAATGTTGCTTTGGACTTGTTGGGCAATGCATAAGAGCAGGGAAACTATGCCGAAATTTTAGAAGTTTGTCTTTAAGAATTTGTGATGTGATACTAAGTGTGTAAATGTGCGTGTTTAGGTGTTAGCAACAAGGACACAAAGGCAATCAAAAACTTGCAAAGGACACAAGGTAAGTTGGTGTTAGGTGTTCGGCCTTTAGGGCCCTACATCACAAGGGTACTAAGGTGTTCGGTCGGAGGGATGTCCTTGATGTATTGAGACTTGTTTAAGGTTAGGTGCTATGGGTAGTATATGTAGGTTGTTTAATTGTTCAATGGTCAAGTTTTCCCCTTTTTAGTAGATTATGTACATTGTGGAGGATTATGATTCACGTTATGTGTATATATATGTGTATCATGCTCATGCATCATGTGTTCTAAAAAGGCATACAAAAGCGTTTTACATGAATGGTTTATGAAAAGAGAAACAAGAAAGTAAAATGTATGTAATGGTTAAGTTGTGGGTGTGGTTGAGTATGGCTATGTTCGGCCACTTCGGTGGTCCATGATCGTTCACTTTGGTGGTCCATGAATCGTCCACTTCAGTAGTCTATGTTTGTCTACTTCGGTTGACCATATTATGTTATATGCCTACTCCCCACGTAAATCCCCCTTAACCCATGTTAAGTGAAAGTAAGTGTAAATTAAAAGAACATGTTTTTACGGAATCATCCATTAATGAGCATTTTTATATTCATTAGTGCACCTCTTACTAAGCATTAGGCTTATAGTGTGAACCTTGTGATATAGGTGATGAAATTGAAGGTGAGGAAGTTCAACCTCAAGTCGATGAATAGGCCCAGTTGGTGGATGGTACTTGTGGCAGGATTTGTGCTGGGCAAGGCGATTTTGACCCGTGGGCAATGCTCCAAGCAAATTTTGGTATACGTTTATGAATTAAGAAAAGAATAATATGTTTTGAAGATTTTTGCGATTTGCTTGGGAATTAATGTGTTTTGAACGAATATTTTTATTATAAGGGTTTTCCACATATTTTAAGTTTCTGCCACGTACTTTCTATTCGATTTTACGAATTTTGGTTGGAAGTATGTTTTAAAAAGGTTTCAAGTGGGTTTATAGGTTATGGAAGTTGAGTGGAAAGTTTGATGAAATTTTATGAAGTGTTATGTAACACCCGGTTCTATCGAACCAGCTCTTTTATTGTTAATGGTATACACTTTATTAGTCAATAATTTAAGTAAGGTTATTGAATGATTAGACTAGACAAGGGCATTAGAGTAAATTACATTTTTAAAAGTGGATAACGTATTTAAGGAAAGAGGGATTGAGTTTAATGCACTGTAGCCGCCACCATTTCATACTTTTCTCTTCGGGTTTTCAGCTCAAGCAGCCGAGCTCTCTAGGCGATTTTCCTCGCCCGATTCTCCTTTAACTTAGATAAGTTTTCCTCAATTCTCTTATGATATAGTGGTTAAATACCTGAAGGAGTACAATGTGAGGATTTTGAGGATGCTGAGATTGAGCGTAGATTCGGGTTTTAGTGATAAAGGGGGAATGCTCGAGTAGTAGAGTTTCTAACTGGATTCCTCGAACCACTGTTTGATTCTTGGTGAGGTTTAGTGAAGTTTTGATTTATATTCTGTTATGAACTTAGGTGAGCAGATTTTCGAAGTAGCTAGCGACCAGACAATTTTCAGAAGCCAGGTAAGTAAAGTATGCATGTGCCTTCGGGCCTACATCACAAAACAGTAGGGTTATGTATCTTGTGAATGATTTTTGTATGTCATGCATCATGTTTTTGAAAGATTACGAAAATGAATTTCCATGTAAGGAAGGTAAGGCATGAACTGAATGTGACAGACAAACTATTAAGAAAACTAATCCACCCCTTAACTTATGAAGGGATTTATAACATTGGGAGGATTGATCCCACTCCCAAGGGAACTGAGGGATCATATCAGCTATTAAGGGAATTCATCCGCTCCTTAATCGAGTAGAGGATGTATAACATTGGGAAAATTGATCCACTTCCCAAGGGAACTGAGGGATCAGATCAGCTTATGAATGAATGTGAATGCAACTGAGATGAGAAAGTAGAAATTGCATGTTTAGGAATTTATGTTTCAGCATTTCATTTCATTACTGCTTTACTTACTTAGCATTAGGCTAATAGATGAGTTTTGTGATGTAGGTGTTGAGGATACCGTAGGATAATTCTCTGAGTTGGTTGAGGACTAGGCAGGTTGGAGGGGTGCAATCAGGCATCTGATGGGGCAGTTTAACTGGTGTCAGTGGTTGTGAAGGTTTAGTAGACAATGATTTCAATTTGAGTATGTTAAACTTTCTGATGATAGAAGTTGCTTTGATGTTTTCAAAAAGTACTTTGAGACTTTTCTGATAATAGTATTCCAGTTGGTTTTTAACACTGGATTATACTGGACTTGAGTAATACAATGATTTGAATTGTTTTTGAATGGTTGTGGTGAAATAAGTAAATTCTTTTCTGTATTTAGAGTTGTGCTTGCATAGCAAGAAATAGTTGAAATGTCGCTCTGTTTTCTATCGGAAGATGTGTAACACCCGAGTTTTTCGGGTTTCCGCTCCAAGGCTATTTTCGTAAATAAGTAAATTAGGTCCGTTTTGCGGGCGGATAGTTTTATTGGGACCCTAGAAATTTATGGGGATTTGTAGAAGAATAAGTGAAATTTTAGAAACCCAAATCGAGAAGAGTAATGCTAGAGTTCCCGTTTTAGCCTTTTTAGTATATTAATTCGTATAAATAGTAAATCAAGTCCGTTTTACGAAAAGAAAGTGTTATTAGGGTCTTAACGATTAATGTGAATTTGTGGAGATATACGGGATTTAACGGGATTTACGGAAGGAAAAACGGTATGTTAATGTTTAATAGGAATTAATATTATGATTATTATTATTATTATTATTATTATTATTATTATTATTAATTAAAATCAACAGAATGGTTAAACCATTCTGTTGATTTCATCGGGCCCGAGCTCCCGACGACAGCCGACGACAGAGAGCCGAGAGCGCGGCTCTCCTCCGACGAAAACGCCGGCGATTTCTTGCCGTTCTCCAGCCAGACAACGGCGACGTGAGGCTCCGGTTCATCCTCGCGCACGAACCGACGGTAAGCTCGGTTTTCTCCTCTGTTTCGGTTCAGTTTGGGGCCGTGGGTGGCGAGCTCAATTGAGCTTCTGATCACCGGCCGAAATGGGCTGCTTCCGGCGTGGGTTTGCCAACCCTTGGGCCGGCTATCGTTGATTGGCCGTAGAATGCCCAATTTGGGCGAAATTCATTGAGGCCGATTTAGGGCAATTCGGGTTTGTGGTGTGGAACTCGATTTTTGATTTGATTATGTTAATTGGATGTTAGGAGGATAGATTAGTGAGGAATTGAGAGAGTTTTGATGAAAAATCGAAAAAGAGAAATTTTGGGGAAAAAGGGGCAGTTCGGGTTTTGCCTAAATTGACCTAGCTACGGTCGTTTGTTTTAAAATTCCTTTTGGCAGATTAAAATAGGTTGTTAGAGGAGCGTGTGGCCGCTGGAATCGTTCGATTCCGATAACCGACGCGAAAGTTACGCGCGTTCGAAGTTTCGGGTCGGTTTTTACCGAACCCAAATTAGGGTCCAAAATTAATAGGTTTATAGTAATTAACGGTATAAAGGACGTATTGGACGTTATTGGAAGGAGTTAGAGTGAATTGCGAGAAATGTTAAAATTTGAGAATTTTCAGGTTTTCAGGAAAACTCGTTAATTGTGATTTTAAACTATCGAGCGTTAATCGTTGTTTAAATACTTCGATTAGTTAGGTGAATATTTTAGGAAAATTCATTAGTTAAGGTTTTTGTTAAATTTGGACATTTAATTGTTTAAGCTCGTATTAACGACAAATTGATGAAAATTGCGTAGGTGAACAACGCTCGTGGACGGAGCAAGAGCTGCAACGAACACGAGGTAAGTTCTCGTGATTTCTCTGGCCGATTGGCCTACACCGTACGTCGAATGTCGTCTCGAGGAGTTTTGGAGATGCGTATGTTTATTTACTTTGGTTGGGTAGACAGGTTTAGATGTTTTATAGTTATAGGTTATGCGTTTATAGTCTTGATGGTACACATTATTGATTGTTTACTTTAAGATATGAATTGTTCATGCATCATGATTAACGAAGAGGGAAAGGAAAAGGTAAACGAAAAAGTAAACGAAAAGGTAAACGAAAAGGTAAACGAAAAGGATTAACGAAAAGGTTAACGAAAAGGTAAACGAAAAGGTAAACGAAAAGGTAAATGAAAAGGTAAACGAAAAGGTTAACAAAAAAGTAAATGGAAAGATAAACGAAAAGGTAAACGAAAAGGCTAACGAAAAGGTAAACGAAAAGGAAAACGAAAAAGTTAACGAAAAAGAAAACGAAAAGGTAAAACGATTGAATGGTTTATGAACAGCATATGCATGGCACGCATTTTCATTTACGTAGAGCTTTCTGAGATTTTTATCTCATAGTGTGTCTGTATGGTGTAGGTGACCTCGATATAGGTGAGGACGATGTTCCTCCTCCTGAGGCATGATGCAGTTGACGAGGAATGCTCGCGGGAGTGTGTTGGCGCAATCGATGCTTAACCGACCCGTGGGGAAGTATGTATAGATTTTGGGGTTATTTGGATGTTTTGGACTGAAGGTGGACTAGATAGAATATTTGTATAGATAGAACATATTAGGATGTTTGATTCTGGTTAGTTGATAGTTTGATGTGCTAATGTTTTGGCAAACTGTTTATAAAATGTGTTGTTAAGGTTTTTATCTAAAGTTTAATGGAACTGCTTGGTATTTTCTTTTGAAACAGGAGGGATATGCTTAGTTTTTAAACATATCCACACAGTTCGTTTTCCTGAAAATGTACATGATTTTAGTTTCGTTTTGAGTCGGTTTTGATGAGGTTACAAGAGCGTGTGAATGTTGGGTTTTGATTGAGTTTAAGTTTTTATGATGAATGTAATGTTCGATGGTATTGAAGTGTCGAAGGAAATGTTGAATTGTAAAGTGAGTAGTTGGTGCAAGGAGAAAAGGAAAAAAAGAAAGAGGAAATTGTTTTTAATTGTTTTTTTTAAGTGTAAATTGTTTTTAAATGCTTTTAATTGTTTTACATAATTGTTTTAAATTATTTTAAGTTTTATTTCCGCTCGAATGCTAGGTTTAAAGTTTAGAGTATAAAATGAAAAATTTGTACGGTAATTGAAGGGTTTAGGATAAGGGACGTTACAAGATGTCTTCAGAAAAGCCATCGGATGATGTAAGTTTAATTCTATCGGACGATGTCTTCAGAAAAGCCATCGGATGATGTAGGTTTAATTCTATCGAAGATGTCTTCAGAAAAGCCATCGGATGATGTAGGTCTAATTCTATCGGAAGATGTAGATTTTGCACTACCGGTATGAGTGAGTATTATGCTTTGTCGTTTTGCGATCGGTTGATGTTGGATAATTGATTTATCCGGCTGACGTCATCGGTAGATGCAGTCCACCGAGAGATGTCTTTTGTTTCCTACTCTTCTAGTCCACGTCATCGGTAGAAGCCTTCTATTTGTTGTTTCTACTTCTTCCGTTGACTTTATCCATCGGCAGATGCGTTTGACTTCTGCGACTTCCCAAGTATTTCACGATTTAAACCTCTATTTCTTTTTAGCCGTTTATCTCTTACATTTCAAATAATGTTCATAGTTTTGTTTAACTCTATTGTTGTCCAAATGATTTCCGCTGCAAGTTTTAAATGTTTTGTGACTTTAGCTTATGTCAAATGTTGAATGTTGAGCAAAGTTTAAAAAAAAATAATACAGTTGAGATTTCTTAGTCATGTACGAACTTTTGTGTAACGAACCAGGTTCAGATAACTCAGGGCATTACAGTATGGTATCAGAGACATTCAGTTAAACCGTTCAAAAGATTACTCATCAGTGCCAATCGTTGCATGAAAGTACTCCAACAACTGTTTGTGTTTATCTTAACCTTAGCTATTAGATATTTAAGAGTGTAATTAACCTTGTACAGGAATATAGCAAATGTCTAGACGACCAGGAAGACCAAGATTACCAAGAGAGATACCAAGTCCAAGGCGGGAGGAGGACTCTAGTGTAATTAGGCAACTGACAGAATTGATGCGTCAGCAGACTGATATAGTGCGTCAACAGTCTGATCAATTAGGAGTGCTGTTGAGCCGGGAGACACAAGGAAGTGCCAACTCGGGTTCTAGCAGTGAACATTCTGGAGATAGATTCCGGAGACTAAGACCACCCACGTTTGATGGACAGTCATCTGATCCAGTTATTGCTGAAGGATGGCTTAGAAAGATTGAGAGTATGTTTAGGTGTGCCAACATAGGAGAATGAGACAAGGTCACGTTGGCAACATTTCATTTAGCTGGTGAAGCTCAACTCTGGTGGGAAACAATAGAGACCACCACAGATGTTTTAGTGATGCCCTGGTTACAATTCAAGGACCTTTTCTATGGGAAGTATTTTAACAGCACTGTCCAAACCGCGAAGAAGTTGGAGTTTCTGAACTTAAAGCAGACAGGGTCTGTGGCTGATTATAGTAGGCAATTCGAGTCCCTGTCTAGGTTTGCTGGATATTTTGCTCATAAGGACGAGGATAAGGTGTTCAAATTTGTGCATGGACTGAAGCCGGAGATTTACCGAGGAGTCAAATTCTGTGGGCAATAAAGGCTTGACATTTAGTGAAGTTGTGTACACTGCTCTGGAAGTGGAAGAAGCTGAAAAGAAGTGTGCTGGACCAAAGGAGGTTCCACAAAAGTTTATCTAGCCACACCATCAGAGGGGAATGAAGAGGCCTATTGAGGGCCAGAGTGGCCAAGGATCTGGAAAAAAAGGTACCGAATACCCAGAAGTTCCCTCAGTGCCCGAAATGTTCGAAGAATCACTCGGGGGAGTGTAGATTTGGAACGGGTAAGTGCTTCAACTGTGAAGAGGTTGGACACTTGTACAAGGATTGTCCAAAGCCCAGGGTCATTCGATGTTTCCATTGCAACAAGGTTGGCCATGTCAACAGAGACTGTCCAGCTTTGAAGGGTGACCTTGTCAAAATTAAGCCAAGAATATTCTCGATGATGGAGTCAGTGATGAGGACCAGCCTGCTGTAGTGTCAGGTACTATATTGATTAACTCTATACCTGCTTTTACTTTGATAGATTCGGGTGCAACACATTCTTTTATAGCCTCTGCATTTTCTGATAAGTTAGATGTACGATTTACTTCTTTTGAACATGTGTTCAAAGTTGTCATACCCTCTAGTGAACGCATGCACGTCTAACCAAATGATGCCTGATAGTGTTGTATTAGTAGGAAACATGAATTTGCCTGCCGATCTCATTGTTATGGACATGATGGGATTTGATGTAATCCTAGGAATGGATTGGTTATTTAAACATTATGCCACAATAGATTGTAGGACTGGAGTTGTTAGTTTTCAACCCCCTAGTGGTTTAAACCATACCTTCCAAGCTCTGAAGAAGAGTAAGGAAATGACTGTGATGACTTCTGTCGATTTTAGACCCTCCCCATGCAAAGGATATCTGTGCTTTTTGGCCAATGTCTTAAACACACAACTAGTAGAAAAATCAAGCCCCAAAGATGTTTTAGTTGTCTAATATTTTCCAGGAGTATTCCTAGATGACCTTCCTGGCTTGCCACCAGATAGGGAAATTGAATTTGTTATGGATGTCTACCCAGACGCTGAGCCTGTATCTAAGAATCCATATAAATTAGCACCAACAGAACTTAAGGAATTGAAGAAGCAGTTAGAGGATTTATTGGAGAAAGGGTTCATACGCCCTAGCTTTTCACCGTGGGGTGCACCTGTCCTTTTTGTCAAAAAGAAAGATGGATCAATGCGTATGTGCATTGATTATAGAGAATTGAATAAGTTAACTGTCAAGAACAAGTACCCTTTGCCGAAGATTGATGACTTATTTGACCAGCTTAAGGGTGCAAGAGTTTTCTCTAAGATTTGCCTTAGATCCGGTTATTACCAGCTGAAGGTTAAATCTGAAGATATCCCAAAGACTGCCTTTCGCACAATGTATGGACATTATGAGTTTTTGGTTATTTCTTTTGGTTTGACAAATGCACCAACAGCCTTCATGGATCTTATGAATAGGGTGTTTCACGAGTATTTGGACAAGTTTGTCATTGTATTCATTGATGACATTCTAATCTATTCTAGAACTAAGGATGAGCATGCAAGGCATTTGGGTTTGGTGTTAGGATTACTAAGGCAGCACCAACTGTATGCTAAGTTTTCCAAGTGTGAGTTTTGGTTGGACAGAGTTCACTTTCTTGGTCACGTGATTTCTGGAGATGGAATATCTGTCGATCCAGCCAAGGTTCAAGCAGTCAAGGAGTGGCCCCAACCAAGGAATGCTACTGATATTCGAAGTTTCCTTAGATTAGCAGGATATTATAGAAAATTTATTGAGGGATTTTCAAAGATTGCAACACCCCTTACTAGGTTAACAAGGAAAAATGTGAAGTATATGTGGATCTGAAGAATGTGAACGTAGCTTTCAGACCTTGAAACAGAAACTGACCAATGCTCCAATCTTAACCCTTCCAGTTGAAGATGGTAAATTTAGTATTTATTGTGATGCTTCCAAAATTGGACTAGGTTGTGTGTTGATGCAAGATGGAAAGGTTATAGCTTATGCTTCTAGGCAGTTAAAATTACATGAAAAAAATTACCCTATACATGACTTAGAATTAGCTGCTGTGGTCTTCGCATTAAAGATTTGGAGACACTACCTCTACCTGTATGGACAAACTTGTGAGATATTTTCGGATCATAAAAGTCTGAAATAGATTTTCATGCAAAAGGAACTGAATATGAGGCAACGTAGGTGGTTAGAGTTTGTCAAAGAGTATGATTTTTAGATTAAGTACCACCCTAGCAAGGCGAATGTAGTGGTTGATGCTTTGAGTAGAGTGACTCCCTCAGTCTCTACATTGATTATAGACATACCTGATAGCTTTAGAGACAGAATTCAAAGATTTAACCTGGAAGCTGTGTCTAGTGTGGCAGCCATGCTTTCGGCCATATCTTTGAGGCCTACTATTTTGGAGAGAATAAAGGAAGTTCAAATGAATGACACTGAATGCCATAAGTATAAGTTGTGCATGGATTCTACTGACAAGTCGGATTTCAACTGCTCAGTTGATGGAATTCTCGAGTTTCGAAATAGATGGTTTGTTCCGGCTGATACTGAACTTAGAAAGGGAATCCTATCTGAGGCGCATTCTTCTAGACTCTCTGTTCATCCCGGGAGTACAAAAATGTACAGAGATCTCAAGCAACATTATTGGTGGCCAGGAATGAAAAGAAGTGTGGCGGAGTATGTGGAGTCCTGTCTGATCTGCCAGCAAGTCAAAGCTGAACATCAGAGGCCTGCTGGAACATTACAATCCTTACCAGTTCCTGAATGGAAATGGTAACAAATAACTATGGATTTTGTTATAGGATTACCTAGAATAGCAAAGGGTCACGATGCAATTTGGGCAATAGTTGATCGTTTAACCAAATTTGCTCACTTTCTGCCAATGAAGATAACTACTCAAGGATCAACTGGTTGAGTTGGATGTGCACGAAGTTGTAAGACCCCGTTTACCAGCAAGATATTCGTCGACTCCGCGGGATTGGGCCGCAGGCCCAATATCCTCCCGCGCGGACGTACCGCCATCCGGGTTCCGGTTCGTGCAGCCATCGTACCAGACTTACAGATGTTCAGGTCATACAACCAACCCCACTCGGGGGCCCACGTCCTCCTTGCAACAATTCCGGTTGGGTACAGGCTCTGATACCATTTGTAACGACCCCTCATCCCAGCAAGATATTGTCCGCTCCGGGGATTGGGCCGCAGCCCAATATCCTCCCCTCACGGCTTTGTTTGGCGAGAGCACTTCCCGGAAGGTCACCCAACCTGGAATTACTCTCGCCGAAGCCCTCTTAACTTCGGAGTTCTTATGAGAATCCGTTCCATTGAGCTCCAAAACGCGTCTGCATGTTGGAAGGGATCTCTTACATATGTTTCATTTCCACATACTTCCCCAAGCGATGTGGGATTGTGACGACCCCCTTTTTACGACCTGTCACCTTCCGGTTCGCCCGCGCGGACGTACCGCCATCCGGGTTCCGGTTCGTGCAGCCATCGTACCAGACTTACAGATTCAGGTCATCACACTCACCCCCCCTCGGGGGACCCCAGTCTCTTTGGCAACACTTCGGTGGGTACAGGCTCTGATACCATTTGTAACGACCCCTCATCCCAGCAAGATATTGTCCGCTCCGGGGATTGGGCCGCAGCCCAATATCCTCCCCTCACGGCTTTTGTTTGGCGAGAGCACTTCCCGGAAGGTCACCCAACCTGGAATTACTCTCGCCGAAGCCCTCTTAACTTCGGAGTTCTTATGAGATCCGTTGTCAATTGAGCTCCAAAACGCGTCTTGCTATGTTGGAAGGGATCTCTTACATATGTTTCATTTCCACATACTTCCCCAAGCGATGTGGGATTGTGACGACCCCCTTTTTACGACCTGTCACCTTCCGGTTCGCCCGCGCGGACGTACCGCCATCCGGGTTCCGGGTCGTGCAGCCCCGGAGCGGACAATATCTTTCTGGGATGAGGGGTCGTTACAGAAGTTGTTAGACTGCATGGAGTTCCAAGCACTATAGTTTCAGACCGAGACTCTAGATTTACATCTAAGTTTTGGAAAAGTTTGCACAAGGCTATGGGAACACAGCTTAGTTTTAGCATGGCTTTCCACCCTCAAACAGATGGACAATCTGAAAGAACCATTCAAACATTAGAGGATATGCTTTGTGCTTGTGTTTTAGAATTTCAAGGTTCATGGAGAAAGTACTTGTCCTTGATTGAATTTTCTTATAACAACAATTTTCAGGCAACAATAGGCATGGCACCATACGAGGCATTGTATGGACGAAAGTGTAGATCTCCATTGTATTGGGATAAAGTTGGAGAAGCACAATTGATTGGTCTTGACATCGTACAGCAAACAGTGGAGAAAATTGCTCTTATCCGACAAAGAATCTTGACAGCTCAAAGCCGGCAGAAAAGCTATGCAGACAAATGGCGAAGAGAACTGGAATTTGAAGTAGGTAACGAAGTTTTCCTTAAGGTGTCACCTTTCAAAGGAGTGGTGAGATTTGGAAAGAGAGGAAAGTTTAACCCCAGATTTATTGGACCATTCACTATTCTGAAGAGAGTTGGGAGAGCAGCCTATCAGTTGCAGCTACCGGCGTCTATGGATGGGATACACAGTGTATTCCATGTTTCTATTTTGAAGAAATGTAAAAGGGATCCATATCAAATCGTGGAACAGCAAGACCTTGAGATTCATCCTACACTTGCCTATGAAGAGAAACCAGTAAAGATCTTAGATTATGCAGTGAAGGTATTGCGCAATAAAGAGGTTTCACTAGTGAAAGTCTTGTGGCACAACCAGAATATTGAGGAAACAAACTTGGGAACGCCAGCAAGACATGATGGACCAACATCCAGAGTTATTAAGGTACTGAATTTTGAGGACAAAATTCTTTTAAGAATGGTAGATTGTAACACCCGGTTATATCAAACCAGCTCTTTTATTATTAATGGTATACACTTTATTAGTCAATAATTTAAGTAAGGTTATTGAATGATTAGACTAGACAAGGGCATTAGAGTAAATTACATTTTTAAAAGTGGATAACGTATTTAAGGAAAGAGGGATTGGGTTTAATGCACTGTAGCCGCCACCATTTCATACTTTTCTCTTCGGGTTTTCAGCTCAAGCAACCGAGCTCTCTAGGCGATTTTCCTCGCCCGATTCTCCTTTAACTTAGGTAAGTTTTCCTCAATTCTCTTATGATATAGTGGTTAAATACCTAAAGGAGTACAATGTGAGGATTTTGAGGATGCTGAGATTGAGCGTAGATTCGGGTTTTAGTGATAAAGGGGGAATGCTCGAGTAGTAGAGTTTCTAACTGGATTCCTCGAACCACTGTTTGATTCTTGGTGAGGTTTAGTGAAGTTTTGATTTATATTCTGTTATGAACTTAGGTGAGCAGATTTCCGAAGTAGCTAGCGACCAGACAATTTCCAGAAGCCAAGTAAGTAAAGTATGCATGTGCCTTCGGGCCTACATCACAAAACAGTAGGGTTATGTATCTTGTGAATGATTTTTGTATGTCATGCATCATGTTTTTGAAAGATTACGAAAATGAATTTCCATGTAAGGAAGGTAAGGCATGAACTGAATGTGACAGACAAACTAGTAAGGGAACTAATCCACCCCTTAACTTATGAAGGGATTTATAACATTGGGAGGATTGATCTCACTCCCAAGGGAACTGAGGGATCAGATCAGCTATTAAGGGAATTCATCCGCCCCTTAATCGAGTAGAGGATGTATAACATTGGGAAAATTGATCCACTTCCCAAGGGAACCAAGGGATCAGATCAGCTTATGTATGAATGTGAATGCAACTGAGATGAGAAAGTAGAAATTGCATGTTTAGGAATTTATGTTTCAGCATTTCATTTCATTACTGCTTTACTTACTTAGCATTAGGCTAATAGATGAGTTTTGTGATGTAGGTGTTGAGGATACCGCAGGTGAATTCTCTGAGTTGGTTGAGGACTAGGCAGGTTGGAGGGGTGCAATCAGGCATCTGATGGGGCGGTTTAACTGCTTTACTGGTGCCTTCTGATGATAGAAGTTGCTTTAATGTTTTCAAAAAGTACTTTGAGACTTTTCTGATAATAGTATTCTGTTGGTTTTTAACACTGAATTATACTGGACTTGAGTAATGCAATGATTTGAATTGTTTTTTAATGGTTGTGGTGAAATAAGTAATTTCTTTTCTGTACTTAGAGTTGTGCTTGCATAGCAAGAAATAGTTGAAATGTCGCTCTGTTTTCTATCGGAAGATGTCTTCAGAAAAGCCATCGGATGATGTAGGTTTAATTCTATTGGAAGATGTCTTTAGAAAAGCCATCGGATGATGTAGGTTTAATTCTATCGGAAGATGTCTTCAGAAAAGCCATCGGATGATGTAGGTCTAGTTCTATCGGAAGATGTAGATTTTGCACTACCGGTATGAGTGAGTATTATGCTTTGTCGTTTTGCGATCGGTTGATGTTGGATAATTGATTTATCCGGCTGACGTCATCGGTAGATGCAGTCCATGTAACGACCCCAGAGGAATCGTCACATAATCCGAATCTTTTTTAATCATTTAATTCTTATTACTCACACTCTACTCATTTTTGGTAATATATTTTTTTTTGAAACATAACTTAGCTCAAGATGCCATGCACGATTCAATAGGCATCGCTCGGCAGAGGAGTACATTATACATCTGCCGACGGGCAGGGTAAAATGCTCCATCCGATAAAAGACTTCAGCTCTTAAGCTGCACCTACCGATTAAGAAATAAACTTGCATCTGCCGATCATACCCAAAAGATTTCTATACTCAATTACTTACTCCTGCCGGTCGCTAAACGACAAGCAAGGAGTTTACATCTTCCGGTAAGAAAGATTTCATCATCCGATTCGTCACGTGAAACTCGCGTGACTCACTTATCACCGCCTAATAGAGGACATCGTCCGGTGAGCACGAGCTTAACACGTGACCCTTTAAAATTTCACTAGGTAGGAGATATCATCCGATGGGCACGTGCATCACTCGTGGTTCGTTTAATCTCGTTCAGCATCAGCAATACACTACACATGCCGGTCACTAGACGACAAAATAACATCTTCATCATCCGGTGACTTTAATACACTACATCTACTGGTCACTAGATGACAAAATAACACTCCCATCATCCGATAGCTTAAGCGCACTACATCTACCGATCACTAGACGACAAAATAACACTCTCATCATCCGGTAGCTTAAACGCACTACATCTACCGATCACTAGACGACAAAATAACACTCTCATCATCCGATAGCTTAAACGCACTACATCTACCGATCACTAGATGACAAAATAACACTCTCATCAACCGATAGCTTAAACGCACTACATCTACCGGTCACTAGATGACAAAATAACACTCTCATCATCCGATAGCTTAACCTTCACTGACTTCAAACTTCAATGGCATAACATTCATATTAATGAAAATCAGTAACTCACCCAGAATTCATATAGCGGAAAACTTAAGCAAACAGACCAACCAATGCTCCTTAAAATTATTTCCAGAATGGTCAACAGACATCTTTAAAAGAAGATTCAATGTTATGAAATAGACTCATCCTACTTAAACTATCATATTCGTTATCATAACTAGAATTATAAAAACATTAACCAAGGGTCTCATTT
>CM039506.1:24633317-24734184 GCA_022432975.1 Begonia masoniana | reverse complement strand
TAAATGAGGGCCACCAAATTGCAACGGACAGTTTTAAAAATCACAACAATGAATAGGAAGTTCTTGGCAAAAATATGAAATAGGAAAAGTCGAATGGCTGGACGATAACGAAAACCGAAGGAAGAAAAACTAAGGAAGTGAATTTTAGTAATTTTGTCAAATAAATTTTATAAAAATCACTTAACCTTTCATTGTAATTTCTCGTTCTTCAGTTTCCAGAGGCCCTCGCGAGAAACTATTCCCTGCCCGCGGGATCCTCAGCTTCGCACTCCGTTTTTTTTCCGGATCGTTTCGATTCATTCGTAGTTGTTCCTCCAATCGACGTTCTGGAAGTCTCTGTGGTTAGAACGTAAATCTTTGATTTGTAACGTTTTAGACAATTAGGGTTTCGGTTAATTTTCCGTTAAAAACGCGGAATTAGGACTAGTAATTAATAGGTTAGCCGCAAATTAAGGATATATTTAAACGTTATTGACGTTATTGGACGAAGTTGATCAATTTGTGAAAAGTAAAATCAGAAGAAATGGAAAGGCTGCAAAAAAACTTCGCCACCATCGACCTTCGATCCGGATTGTGACTTCCGACCCACGGGTAACAGCCGAGTTTTTTCTTACAGTCGATTACCGATTGAGTAGCTCGCCTATTTCTTATTCCCTGAAGGTCAACGAGCAGTTTAAAGGTGCGTGCTCTAGTTATTTGGCATCTGTATGTTGAGGGTCAGTTGCTCAGCGGAGAAAAGCCGAATGAACATTCCATTGTCAGAGAGTCCTCTGGGATCTTTCTTGATATCTTCCCGGGTTACCACCAGACCGGGAGATCGAGTTCCTATTGATGTCTATCCAAACTCCGCGCCGAGTTAAAAAAACCGTACGATTGGGCACCATTGAGTTGAAGAGCTGAGAACTCAGCTTGATGAGTTTGTTAGAGAGGATTTCTTCGACCCAGTGTATCGCTTGGGGTGCGCCGTTCTGTTTTGTCAAAGAAAGACGGCCCTCAGATGTGCATTGATACAGGAGTTGAACAAATTGACATGAGAATAAATATCCACTGCCTCGGATTGATGATTTAGTTCATCATCTGCAGGGTGCCCGAGTATTTTCGGATTGATCTACGCTCGGTTTACAATTCAGCTAAGTCCGAAGATGATATCCGAACCAGCATTTCGAACTCGGTATGGCATTACGAGTTCCTTGTCATGTCTTTTGGACTTACTATGCCCCTGCAGCGTTTATGGATTTGATGAACCGTGTCCTCAAAGGTATCTGACAAGTTCGTGGTGGTTTTCATCGACACATTCTAATCACTCTAACGAAGGAAGAACACGAGGAGCATCTGAGGATTGTTCTAGAACCTATGTCGCCACCAGTTGTACCGATTCTCCAAATGCGAATTTTGTTGATCAGATCTCAGTTTTCTTTGGCCATGTCATATCGCAGGATGGAGTTTCTGTTGATCCGAGTAAAAAGTTCAGTGGTCAGAGATTGGCACGAGCTTAAGAACGTACTTGAGGTGCGTGATTTCTTGGATTAACGCTGGGCTATATCGAAATTTATAAGGTATTCTCAAAATCGCACTCCGCTTTCACGACTGACTCGGAGAACGAGAGGTTTTATGGTCCCGTCTGTTGTGCGATAGTTGGTGACGACCCCAACCCATCAGGGCCGCCACGGACTCCCGTGACAAATCATTATCCTAAAGCCCTCGATTTTCTCATAACTTTTGCATTTTTATTTTAAACATAACCAAACCCTTAAACAAACTACCCCTAACATACCTTACTTTAAACTCTCATGACACTAAATTTTTTTTTTTTTTTTTTTTATATCACCCTCATAAAACGTTTCCGACTTCTAAACCATTTAATTGAAGTCTCGATTGTTGAAATCCCTTACAATCACTCACAATTCTCGATCAATCAACATGACACGATATAACCGCATTTCAGCCAAATTCAAGAACGAACTGCAGGCTCGCGCTAAAAAAAAAATCGAGCTTACTCCTTACCTGTTAAATAACCCAGCAGTTCCCTATATTCTCCAAAATAAAGACTCACATCTAAACAATCTACTACCACTACGTTCCATCAAGCTCGACTATTCATGCATTCTTATCAAAGCATCTAATCCCTATACTTAACATTTTCTACTACATCAACACTCGACTATCAACATTTCTATCAAAACTCTAATTCCATCTACTTAAACATTTCAAACAAAACCGACACTTAGACCTAACTAACCACAAGACCACTCACATCGTTCACATACATCCTCAAGTCATCGGTTCATCAAGCCACCAAACACCCGCCTCGCCACGAGCAACCACCGTCGACCACCGTTGTTCTTTGACATCAGAGAACTCTCACCTTCACAACCTGTCACCCTACATCATACAATAACTACATTAGCCTAAGCTTGTAAGGAGCGTGCTAAACATAACATCCTATATGTAGTGACTGTATAAAACGATTTTCTTTCGTTGTCAATTTGTCGTGTACACACGTTTTTTCCATGGTCGTGAAAAACATATCCCGGGAAACCGTAGTCCCGGTAGAAGACAAATACTCAGCCGGTGGAAACATACTCCGGTGGTAGAAGACATACTCCCGGGGGAGCACCATGGCGTTTGTCCCGTGGGTGAGTAAAACATAGGTCCCCGTGAAACCATTCAGGTCTGGGTCATGGTTTCCCCTGAGAACATACATCCATATCATTTTTCCCGTGAGAACATGCAGCCTTCATTTTTCACCCGTGAGAACACATATCATCTTATAAGATCTTTTCATTCATCATTGTAAAAACTGCCTCATAAACAGTTCGTAGGCATTAAGAAAACAGAGCATGAAGGAGACATACACTTAAGGAACCTCTATCACATGAGCACTAACATACCGTAACGGAAAACCATCACATAGCACTACTCTAAATCCTAAGGCACTACTTAACTACCCTTCGTTCTCCTTAGCTAACCCGTGTAACCCCGTTCTTCATAACAATCACATCATCACATTGTAGTCGAGTGCCTCTGCGAGTCAGCCTTCATTAGCAGCGATGTCAGTTACGCTGCGGTCTGAGATTGAGAGGTTCGACGTTGAGATAGTGGCAGAGTTGTCCAGTATGCTCACCAACATTTCACTCAGGCCGACTATTTTGGATCGGATACGTGAGGCTCAGCAGAATGATACGGAGTGTGAGGAGCTTCGATCCAGCATAACATTGGGAGACTCGTCGAATTTCCATTTATCGGAGGATGGTATTCTGAAGTTCAGGCATAGGTGGTACGTGCCTAACGACGAGGATCTGAAGAAAGAGATATTGGACGAGGCACATTCTTCGGCGTATTCTGTGCACCTGGGGAGTACTAAGAAGTACCGGGACCTGAAGCAACATTTCTGGTGGCCAAACATGAAGAGAGAGGTCGCCAAGTACGTTGAAACCTGTCTAGTCTGCCAGCAAGTAAAGGCAGAGCACCAGAGACCGGCCGGAACATTATTGCCACTGCCGATTCCGGAGTGGAAATGGGAGCAGATCTCCATGGACTTTATTGTGGGACTCCCGAGGACGACGAATGGTCGTGATGGTATTTGGGTTATCGTGGACCGATTGACAAAGTCGGCCCACTTCTTACCTGTGAAGATGACTTCCTCGATGAATCAGCTCGCCGAACTGTATGTACAGGAGATTGTCAGACTTAACGGTGTGCCAGTTTCGATTGTTTCAGACAGAGATCTGAGATTTACATCGAAGTTCTGGAAGAGTCTGCACAGAGCTATGGGGACTCAGCTTAATTTCAGCACAGCGTTTCATCCTCAGACTGATGGTCAGACAGAGAGGACGAATCAGATTCTTGAGGATATGCTCAAAGCTTGTGTGCTGGAGTTTCAGGGCTCGTGGAGCCGATATTTGCCTCTGATTGAGTTCTCGTACAACAACAGCTTTCAGGCTACCATTGGCATGGCACCGTACGAGGCTTTGTATGGTCGGAAATGTAGATCTCCGTTATATTGGGACGAGGTTGGCGAGGCCAGCATCATTGGTCCTAAGATTCTACAGCAGACGGCAGAGAAGATTGCCATTATTCGACAGCGTATCGAGGTAGCTCAGAGCAGACAGAAGAGCTACGCTGACACGAGACGGAGAGAGCTAGAGTTCGAGGAAGGTGACGAAGTTTATCTTAAAGTTTCTCCGTTCAAAGGTGTTGCGAGATTTGGAAGGAGGGGTAAGCTGAACCCTCATTATGTGGGGCCCTTTCCTATTCTGAAGAGGATCGGGAAGTTGGCGTACAAATTGCAGCTTCCGGCTTCTATGGAGGGTATCCACGACGTATTCCATGTATCTATGCTTCGGAAGTGTTTGCGCGATCCGTCGCATATTGTGGAAGCTAGAGAGATCGAGGTACAGCCCACCTTGACTTATGAGGAGAGGCCGGTACGTATTTTGGAGTCTTCCATCAAGGTGCTACGTAACAAAGAGATTCTGCTAGTCAAAGTCCTATGGCGGAACCACGAGGTGGAAGAGGCTACGTGGGAGCGACAGCAGGATATGATGACTAAATATCCTGATTTGTTTGTATGATTTAATTTTGTGGACAAAATTCTAAATAAGGTGGGTGGAATGTAATACCCGGCTTGTACGGATTTGTATATTATATTATATTATGGCATTTTTGTAAATATGTCAAATCAGATCCGTTTAACGAAAAGAAAGCGTCATTGCAATCCTAACGAATAATAGGAATTTTAAGGAATTTACGAGAATTTCCGGAGTTATAACGCTATATTGCCGAGTAATTACCTTTATCGTAATGTAAAGGACGTTTTAGTAAAAATAGTAAACGAGGTCCGTTTTGCAAACGGACAGTTTTATTAAATCTCAAATAATAAGTTGGACATAATGGTGAAATAAGGAGATTTGATGAAACCGAATAGCTAGACGATTAACGAACCGAATGACGAAGCTTATATAAAATCAAAGAAAAGGGCGATTTGGTAAATTACCAATTCAATATTATAAACCTAACCTAAATCTATTTCTTCCTCATTCTTTCTTCTTCTTCTCTGGAATCCACGAAACCAGAGAGCTTTCTTCCCCTCGGCCGCCGACGATTTTCCTCCGATTCGACCTCCGTTCGTTCCGTTTTCTTCACGATTTCTCCTCCTCTCGCTACCCTAGGTATGAATCTACGTTCTTAGAACGTTTATTTCAAGTTTTACGGAGTTCGAACAATTAGGGTTTCGATTAGGTTTTCGTAAAAATCGAGATTTAGGGTTCGAAATCAATAGGTTATCGTAGATTATGAACGTATAGAACGTAGTGGACGTTATTGGACGAAACTAGATTAATTTGTGAAAATGTTCGATTTCGTGAAATTTTGAGATTTAGAGGAAAACTCGTAATTTGGGATTTGAGTTGTCAAGCGTGTATTGCTCGATAAAATAGCTCGATGAATTGGATTAAAGCTTTAGGAAATATCTTTAGTTAAGGTTTTGTTAATTTGGACGTTTAATAGCTTAATTCGGTTTTAACGGCAAATGTCGTGCTTTGCCTCAGGCAAACGACTCTCGTGGACGAAGCTCGAGGCTCTGTGCGGGCAATGTAAGTTATCGTGACTTACTCTGACCGATTGGTCTACACCGTACTTCGATGTAGCGTCGAGGATCTTAGTGAATTGTTTGTTTTAAATTGCTTTGGTTGGGTAGTTAGGTTTAAACGTTTTGTAGGTTATTTCCTATACAGTCTTGATGGTACGCATGCTTGTTTGTTTACATTTATATTCAACTGTTCATGCATCACGTATTTTAAACTAAGCATGAAAATGAATTTCCGCACGATGTTTTCATAAAACCGTTGTGGCCCAGAAATTGGGGGCTATTGATCTATCGTGCAGGCCGATTAAGGGTTTGGCCGATACCACATCTCATGTACTGTAATTAATGAACGTAATCTGTTATCTGGTCAAGCGAAGTGGGGCTCAGGCACGGCTGTACGTGTTGTAAGCGTGTACCCCCCTCCTCTAACCGCACGGGGTAGTCCGACCGCTGTATGGGCCCCCTTCAGTTAGGGGGATGAGATCTCGGTGATATACTGTCTGCGACGCTCTGTATGTTATGCATGATTTCTGAACTCCATATGCACTGCACGTATCTGCATTTACGTAGAATTTACTGAGCCTTTATCTCATAGTGTGTCTGTATGGTGTAGGTGACGTTTTAGGTGACATCGAGCCAGGTGAGGACGACGTTCCTCCTCCTGACGTATGAGGCAGTTGACGGAGAATGGCCCGTGGGAGTGTGCTGAGTAGTCGAGGCGCTTTTTGACCTGAGAGGATGTGTATGTATTTTGAGGACTATCAGAATGTTTTTGGTTAAATGGTATAGATATTTTAGGGTGCTTGGTTCTAGTAGTGGATAGGTTTATATTCTATGGTTCAAACGTTTTAGTAAATTGTATATAGAAAATGTTTTGGTTTAAAGCTTTTATTTAATGTTATAGAAATGTTTTGAATTGTTTTAGGAACGTTACGGATATGCTCGGTTTTTAGAGCTATCCACGCAGTTGGATTTCGCAAAGTCCGCTGCAAGTTGATCGAGTTTAAATTATAAGTTAATTGTTGATAATTGGTGTTAAGTAGGTGAGGTTTGCTCTCTGGAATCGGATTCCAGAGAGTTGATTAAGTGTTTGCTCTCTGGAATTCCAGAGAGCACGTTATTCAGGTTGCCACCAGAAGATGAGGCGAATGATCGTAGGAGGCGATCGCTGCACTGCAGTGAGTAGCGATTGATCGCTGCAGATGCAGCGATCAATCGCTACTCGCTGCAGCATGTGCAGCAAATGCAGCGATCAGTCGCTCCTCGCTGCAGCGACTGCTCGCTGCCCCTGATTTGTTGTCGACTGGACAGTTTTGCCCTCCCTTTAGTTGATTATTTTCTTTAATTGTTTTTATAGTTTTTAATTAATTTATTTAATTTGTTTTAAGTTGTTTTAAATGTTTTAAACATAGATTCTAATTCCGATTTCGATTCTGGTTTCGATTTCGGTTTAGGTTCCGCCTAGAGTCTATTTAATGTATAGGGACAAAGTTTAAAAAAAATAATAATAATAATAATAGTACGGGTAAGTGGGTACAGTATTAGGGATGTTACAGTTCTAATCACAAGTCATCCTAGGATCTAATAGTTGTAGTCCCTCCCGAATCCTTAGTATAGTTCTCTGTGCAATTTGAAATCCAAAACCCAAAACAGACAGATTCGATTGGCGATAACTCAGGGTTGGTTGTTTAATGTCCAAAATCGATTCGGAATGACATTACCACTTTCAGATTTTAAAATACCCTTACTAATACTCGGCCATTGAAGAACCTAGAACTTCAACACATAGCAGAAAACAGAGCTTAACGACTAAAAGATAGCTACATTGCCAAACTCGTACCTCGAGCACAAATTAGCCGAGAAGCAGCAAGGAAACCGATCGTCGAAAGAGGGATTTCTAGCTGACAAAGAACGAGAGCTCGGGAGGGGAAATCGCCGAGAGTAAGAGATGACGGCTACAGTGGTTTAAATGAGGTTTGAATCATTTCCTTTTTCTTTAAATACTGGTCTCAATCCTCCATTATTACAACTTTGCCACTCAACTTAGTTTAAATCCACATGTAATTAATTAAGCTTGGCATAAAATTCTAAACCGTGAAGATTGAATAATCATGGCCGTTAATTCAGTTAGGAAGTCACCTGGTTGAAGTTGTCGGGTGTTACATCCACCCCTCCTTAAACAAAATTTTCGTCCCCGAAAATTGATCAAGCGAAGAGTTCTGGATATTTGTCCATCATGTCCTGCCGTCTTTCCCTTGTGGCTTCCTCAATACCATGATTCATCCATAAAACTTTCACAAGGGGGATTTCCTTATTCCTCAGAGTTTTCACTGCAGATTCCAAAATTCGTACTGGCTTCTCTTCATACGTTAGTGTCGGCTCAATCTCAAAATCCACTGGTTTAACAACTTGAGTAGGGTTCTGTATGCATTTTCTTAACATTGACACATGGAAGACATTATGAATCCTTTCCAATGATGGAGGCAATTGCAATCTATAAGCCGTACTGCCAATCCTTTCTAAGATGGGGAATGGTCCAATAAATCGTGGGTTTAGCTTTCCTTTCTTACCAAATCTTAAAACTCCTTTAAATGGTGAAATCCTCAGGAAAATTTCATCACCAACAGAAAACTCAAGGTCTCTTCTCCTCTGATCTGCGTAACTCTTCTGTCGGCTCTGTGCTGTTATCATTCTTCTCCTAATAGTGGCAATCTTGTCCGACATCTGTTGCAAAATCTCGGGACCTAGGAGTTTTGCTTCACCGACCTCATCCCAGTACAAAGGTGACCTGCACTTTCTACCATACAGTGCTTCATAAGGTGCCATACCTATGGTGGACTGGTAACTATTGTTGTAAGAGAATTCAACCAATGGCAGGTATCGACTCCACGACGTCTGGAACTCAAGCACACATGCCCTCAACATATCCTCGAGTATTTGAATTGTCCGTTCAGATTGTCCATTGGTTTGTGGGTGGAAGGCAGTGCTGAAAGATTACTTTGATCCTAATGTGCAAACTTTGCCAAAATCTTGAGGTGAATCTAGGATCACGATCGGATACAATAGATAGAGGAATTCCATGCAATCTGATGATTTCTTGGACATACAGATCAGCAAGCTGGTCCATTGTGAAAGTCATTCTTACAGGTATAAAGTGTGCCGATTTTGTCATTCTATCAACCACGACCCAAATACTATCATGTCCTTTAGTTGTCTTTGGCAAACTTACAACAAAATCCATGACAATGTTTTCCCATTTCCACTCAGGGATTGGTAGGGGTTGACGGGTACCTCCTGGGCGTTGGTGTTCTGCTTTAACCTGTTGGCATACCAAACATGACTCCACATACATAGCAACATCCCTCTTCATATTTGGCCACCAATAATGTAACCTTAAATCCCGATACATCTTGGTGCTACCAGGATGTACAGAAAAGGAAGAAGAATGGGCTTCAGCCAAGATCAACCCACGCAACTCCTTGTCATTCGGAATGTACCATCGGTTTTTAAATTTCAAAATACCATCATTAGAGAGACTGAACTCCGAGGAGGCGTCCTTTAACTTACTCATCATGCTACTATTCTCTTTCAAATCCTTTCGTTGTGCCTCTTTGATCCTGTCCAAAATAGTTGGTCGGATAGATAAACCAACCAGTAAAGCTGACAGCTCGGGAACTATTTCCAATTCAAACCTCTGAACTTCCTTCCTCAAAGGTATAGACATGGTTGATAACGCGAGTTGCATTGTCGTTGACATTCTGCTTAAAGCATCGGCTACAGCATTAGCCTTGCCTGGATGATACTTAATTTCGAAGTCATAATCTTTAACAAATTCTAACCAACGTCTCTGTCTCATGTTTAAGTCCTTTTGAGTAAAGAGGTACTTCAGGCTTTTATGGTCAGAGAATACTTCACACTGTTGTCCATACAGATAATGCCTCCAAAAATCTTTAATGCAAAAACAACTGCGGCTAATTCCAAATCGTGAGTGGGGTAGTTCTGTTCATAATTCTTTAACTGCCTGGAGGCATACGCTATAACCTTGCCTTCTTGCATCAAAACACACCCCAGTCCAACTTTGGATGCATCACAATAAACACTAAACTTTCCTCCTTCAGTTGGGAGAGTCAAAAGTGGGGCTGTCGTTAACTTCTGCTTGAGTGTCTGGAAGCCATCTTCACAAGCTTCGGTCCAAGAGTACCTTGTGTCCTTCTTTGTCAAACTAGTTAAAGGCTTAGCTATCATAGAAAATCCTTTAATAAACTTCCTATAATAGCCTGCCAAACCAAGAAAACTACGGACTTCACTGACATTCCTCGGCTGTGGCCAGTCCTTAACAGCCTGAATCTTAATTGGATCTATTGATATACCCTCAGCAGAAATGACATGGCCTAAAAAGTTAACCCTATGCAACCAGAACTCACATTTGGATAACTTGGCATAAAGTTGTTGTTGTCTCAGGCTGGTCAAAACTATCCTTAAGTGTTCTATATGGTCAGCTTCAGTCTGTGAGTATATGAGAATATCATCTATAAATACAATCACAAACTTGTCCAAGTAATCACGAAACACTCGATTCATCAAATCCATAAAAGCTGCAGGTGCATTGGTTAACCCAAACGACATCACAAGGAATTCATAATGTCCATAACGGGTCCTAAAAGCTGTCTTAGGTACATCACTTTCCTTAACTTTCAGTTGGTAGTACCCCGAACGCAAGTCAATCTTTGAAAACACCTTAGCTCCTTGCAATTGGTCAAACAAGTCGTCAATTCGAGGCAAGGGGTATTTATTCTTAATTATCAACTTGTTCAGTTCTCGGTAATCTATGCACATCCTTAGGGAACCATCTTTCTTCTTAACGAATAACACAGGCGCACCCCAGGGAGAACTACTAGAGCGTATGAATCTCTTGTCTACTAATTCCTGTAGTTGGACTTTTAACTCCTTTAGTTCATCAGGCGTCATGCAATAAGGATTCTTAGATACGGGTAATGCCTTGGGATACGTATCAATTACAAATTCTATTTCTCTATTGGGTGGTAATCCTGGCAAATCATCCATAAACACATCAGGAAACTCTTTAACTATAGAAATATCTTACAGTTCTACTTTGTTCTTTACCCGAATATCGATTACACTAGCTAGATAACTCTCACAACCATCTTTCAATAACCGCTGAGCCTCTAGCGAGGATATAATTGGTATTTTACTTATTTTTGGGATAGCTTGGAAAGTGTACTGATCTCCATTAGTGTAACACCTGATATTTCGGCCAGGTGATTTTCTGACCATTTTCATTGTCACCCTCTTATTTAACCTTTATGATTTAAAATTTAATGTTAAGACAAATTTATTACAAGTTGTGTGAAACTAGGTTGGGTGGCAGTTTTGTAATTAAAATCGATGGATTTAGTATAAATAGGAAATGGAAACCTTAAACCTCATTTATTACCACTGTAGCCGACATTCCCTCTCGGCGATTCCTTCTTTCCCAAGTTCTTGCTCTCGGCTACCAGAACTTCCCTTTACCGACGGCTGGTTTCGAGCTTGCTCTTCTCTACAAATCCACACCCAAGGTATGAAATGGACAATGTAGTCATTCATTCGTAAATAGAGCTCTGTTTTCAGCTCGGCACTGAGTTCGGATTTTTAGCAGTGGCCGAGTAGTTTAAGACTTTTTAAAATCTGAGAGTAGAAATGTCATCCCGAATCGATTCTGAGCATTTTAAGTAACCAACTCGGATTTAATCAATGGTAAAACCTGTCCACCTAGTTTCGGATTTCAGACTGCAGTGTGTCAAACAGAGGAATCGGAATGACTTTAGCTATTAGATCCTAGGATGGTTTATGATTAGGACTATTAGAACTTTGTTTTAACTACTGTAATGTACATGTTTTAGGTGAAGAAGTTTAAAGGAAAGAAGCTCGGATTGCTAAGGAATCCAGGTAAGTGAATGTATTAAGATTTCCGGCCACTAGGGCCCTACACCGCAAGGGTATTAGGAAATCACTGAGATGTTAGCTTATTGACTATGATTTGTTATTTCCACGATATGAAGAAGTTGTGTAAGTAAATGTAAAGTTACAGGATGTTTTACTTGTCCTCATGATATGACTTCTCTCTATGAACTTTATGTCTATGCACTGTGTCCCTGTTATGATTAAGTTTAGAATATGAAAAGCAAATGTAACCAAGATTAAGTGCAGAGCGGGGAAAGACTATGTTACGTATGACTCGCGAATTCTCCCACTGGTGGAGGCCGAGTTAATGATATGTATGACTCGCGAAATCTCTCACTGGTGGAGGCCGAGTTAATGATATGTACGACTCGCGAAATCTCCCACTGGTGGAGGCCGAGTTAATGATATGTATGGCTCGCGAATTCTCCCACTGGGGAGGCCGAGTGATGTATCATGATTGCTGCGATAGGCAAATGATTATGTATGACTGCCGCGATAGGCAAATGACTATGTACCCCTGTCTTCCTCCCTCGTTTCCTGCCTTAATACATGTTATGTAAATGATAAAGATGAACACGAATGATGAATGGTTTATGAACTTATGTCTCTTTAAATTGTGTACTCATGTATATCTGTCAGCATGCATTCCTTACTAAGCATTAGGCTTATAGTTAAACCTTATGGTGTAGGTGAAGAAGGTTCAGGTGAGGATGTTATGTTCAAAGAGGATGCTTAAGGCTGGTTGCTGGAGGATGCTCAAGGTGACAGTGCGGGACTGGAGAGGCGATTTATGACCCCTGGTTAAGACTCTTATGTTACATTATGTTAAAGGATATGGTAGTTTAAGTAGGATGAGATTATTTTAAAACGTTGAGCTTTGAAAGTGTCTAGTGGATCACTGAGTCAGGGAATGATTATATAGATTATAAACGATCTGTTGCTTAAGTCTTCCGTTATATGCATTTGGATGTGTTGTGTTTTCTTCCAGTTGGAAGGAGACCCTTGATGATTTAGTGTTCTCTACCGTAAGACGGAAGCTGGATGAGGCAATCTTCCGGTTGACGTCATCGGCAGATGCCGAGAGTTAATTGTTTGATGGTTTAGTCTTCCGGCTGACGTCATCGGCAGATGCCAAAGGGTAGTTGTCTGTTGGTTTAGTCTTCCGGCTGACGTCATCGGCAGATGCCGAAGGATAGTTGTATGATGTTTTAGTCTTCCGGATGACGTCACCGGAAGATGTAAAATGTGTTTTGTCGTTTAGCGACCGGAAGATGTAAAATGTGTTTTGTCGTTTAGCGACCGGAAGATATAAAATGTGTTTTTGTCATTTAGTGATCGGATGATGTTTTTATTTAGCACGCGAGGCCCACGTGCCCACCGGAAGATGTCTCCTTTTAGGTGATGTTAAGCGAGTCACGCGTAATGCACGTGATGACCGGACGACTAAGTTTCTGAGGGTTGTCAACGCATGCAACCCATGCAAACCCGAGTGGTATTTTGTTAAGAGAATTGAGGGCACTTCCTCTTTTCCCGAAATTGTCAAGAAACCGATGACCGAGTCCAGTCGCTCGACTCTGTGAAAGTTTGAGCCGACGAGGCGTGGGAAGTCGGGCATGAGAGGGTTCGTCTTCCTTAATGGTTCTGCGTCTCTATTACCAGTTTAGAAAAAAAAATATATATGTAAAATGTGAAAGTCTGTTGAGAGATAATAAGTGAATGTAATAATAGTAAAAGTCAAGCCAACGATTAATGAAAGGATATGAACACGTGACGGCTCCTGGCGGGGTCGTTACAATTAGGGGGTCGAAACTCGACTAATCCAGACCTACAACTTATCGTGGCATAATACCTGGATAACCAATCCATTCCTAGTATAACTTCATATCCTTTCATGTCAACTACAATCAGTTCTACATATAACTTCTTATCTCCTAGGGACACAATATCGCCTTTCAATATCTGCTCAGAATACAAGGACTTTCCTGATGGTAACATCACACTATATGGCCTATCAGCTGGTAAGTATTCTAACTTATGCTTACACGCAAACAAGGTTGCAATAAATGAGTGTGTGGCTCATGTGTCTATAAGTGTATAAGCAGAAACACCACATATCATAATTGTACCTGTTATGACCGTATGCTGCATGGTGTCTTCGTCTTCCATCATAGCAAAGACTCGGGGCATTACTCTTGCTCGGTTTGGATCGGGTGTCATGGGGCAGTCTCTGACTACATGTCCGACCTTGTCACATCTAAAACAGCGGCCAGAAAGTAACTTGCATTCGCCGGGATGGTTCTTCTGACAGGTGGGGCATAGAGGGGCCATTGGTCGCTTTCCTTTTCCCTGATCATCATTTGGATTGAAGGGTATCTTTATACCTTGTTGTTGTTGTGGTGGTCCCCTATTCTGTTGCGGCTGCCATCCTTTGTTCTGACGTGGTGGCGGCTGAGTTTCCTTCATGAATTTTCTTGGCTGCTCACGCTGTGCATATGCTGTCATTTCAGCCTCTTCCAGCTCCAAGGCCTTAGCCGTCACTTCACCATAAGGTACATTGTGTATCCCAGCAGTCTTTACTTTCATGTACAAACTCGGCTTCAGTCCTTGAACAAATTGGTAAATCCTGTCCTCATCATCCTCAATCATTCGGGGAGCAAACCGTGATACAGCATCAAATTTGCATATGTAATCCGTCACAGAGCCAGTTTGTCGCAGATTCATGAACTCCTTCTTCTTGTTGGCCCGAACAGTCCTATTGAAGTACTTGTCAAAGAAGGCAGTCTTAAACATTTCCCAGGTCATAGCTCCTGCATTAGCGGTGTTCTGGATTGAATCTCACCAATGCCTTGCACCCAATTCCAAATGAAAGACAGCATACGTGACCTTATCTCCTTCGTCAATCTTTGCATACTTAAACATGTCCTCTATCTTTCAAACCCATTCCTCAGCATAAATAGGATCTGAAACATGTCCATTAAATACTGGGGGTCGAAGTCGGTGGAAACGCTCACCCCCATGATCATGAGTTGCATTAGTACTGGAGTTGCCTTGTTCCTCTCTAGCAGTCATCAGCTGTTTGATCTGGCGAGATTGGCGCATGACCAACTCTGTCAACTGAGCAATGGCATTGCTATCCTCATTGGTCTCTCTCTGCTGACCTCTAACCATTTTGGGATTCCTAGACAAATAATTATAGATACATCTTAACTTAATGACATTTACTGAAATCATAAATACTTACAGTTGCTGGAGTGTACTCAGATGGCAATCTGTGCTGGGTGGCAGTCTGCAGAATCGATTTTAGAACCTGGTTTTTGCTCTGATACCATAATTGTAACGACCCCAGAGGAATCGTCACATATTCCGTATCTTTCTTAATCATTTAATTCTTATTACTCACACTCTACTCATTTTTGGTAATATATTTTTTTTTTGAAACATAACTTTGCTCAAGATGCCATGCATGATTCAATAGGCATCGCTCGGCAGAGGAGTACATTATACATCTGCCGACGGGCAGGGTAAAATGCTCCATCCGATAAAAGACTTCAGCTCTTAAGCTGCACCTACCGATTAAGAAATAAACTTGCATCTGCCGATCATACCCAACAGATTTCTATACTCAATTACTTACTCCTGCCGGTCGCTAAACGACAAGCAAGGAGTTTACATCTTCCGATAGAGAAAGATTTCATCATCCGATTCGTCACGTGAAACTCGCGTGACTCACTTATCACTGCCTAATAGAGGACATCGTCCGGTGAGCACGAGCTTAACACGTGACCCTTTAAAATTTCACTAGGTAGGAGATATCATCCGATGGGCACGTGCATCACTTGTGGTTCGTTTAACCTCATTCAGCATCAGCAATACACTACACATGCCGGTCAGTAGACTAACTTTAACTTAAACATGACGGGCATAAGAGTCGTGAAGTTTAAAGTCATTAAAACGAGTTAAAAATCCCTTTTTCGTAAAAACATCGACTCGGTATTTTGGGCCCTTAAAATTCTTTAAAATACTCGGGGTCGCCCGTAAAATATATTCTAAAGGTATTGTAAAGGGGCGGGTCGAAACAGGTTTTGAAAAGTCGGAAATAAAAATAAAAAAAATGTACAAGTCAATCACGATCGATCGCGCCTCGGAGCCCGATCGATCGGGCCAGCCCGGCTTTCCAGACTAAAAACTACCCACAACCACGATCGATTGCGCCCAAAGCCCGATCGATCGGGCCAGCTCGGGTTTCCCGACTAAAAACGACCCTGATTCACGATCGATCGCGCCACGGGCACGATCGATCGCGTAGAAAACTCCTAGGTGCGCCCAGCGCGCCTGCCGCTCGCGCGCGCTCGCCGCGCCCTGCCAGCAAGCACCAGCGCTTGGCCAGCGCGCCCATCCACGCCCATCCTCCCTCTTTCTTACCCTTTACCAACTTTTCTTCTCCAAACTCTTACCATTCACCCAAAATTTTCCCAAAAATCATTCCTCACAACATTTAACACATAATTCTTCATACCCCCTAAAATCCCGACTCGAACGCATACCCGAATCCGTGTTTAAAATTCATGGAAATAAACCGCATGGATCGCTCTAAAAACTGAGCTAATCCATGCAGCTTAAAATACCTAAAACCATCAAATATCATCCAATCTAATACATAACACCACAGTTAAACGTAAAAGCGGAAATTCCATAAACTATCATCGAAACAATAACGTTCCTCAAATCATTCTAAACAACCCTACTCCAAGCCTACATCCACTATACAATTACCAAAATATCGAACCTCTCTATACGTCCTAAAATTATCATCCAAAATCGGTCCAACTCACACCTATTTACCACAAAACGCTCGGAGTATACCCACGGATCATCCAACCTAGACAAAACACATCCCGTCGCCGAGAACTCCGCCCATCGACCACCTATGTCTAATCATTAGGAGGAAGTTCCTCACCTTCGTTTTCGTCACCTACATCTAAGCCTAATGCTTAGTAAAGAGGTGCACTATAACATGAGTATACATAATGCATGATTTTTCAAAACATGTTCGTTTTTCATTTATTTATTTTACATAACATATACATATATATCATTAAGCATGAGTAGGCACAGGCACCACTCCGTCTACCCTGTAGACCAAACACTTGCCCTGAGTTGCCATTAACATATTTTCGTGCCCTGAGTTGCCATTAATGCGCCTCGTGCCCTACTCATCCTCCAACTTTACTTACTTTACTTTATTTACTTGAAAACATGTATGCAAGAACATTTCATTAAATCTTAAGGGAGGAGACATGATGCATGAAGAAAGTGCGTAAAACAATCATCCAAACATATATAACGTGCATAAACGAGCCTATCCTACTACTTATAGGAGACGTCCTAGTCTACCCGACTCCTTAGGACCCCAAAATCGTGCAAACATCCTTAAGACAATGAATTCCTAACATCGATATAATGTAGGGCTTTAGAAGCCGGAAACCTAACACCACTTACCTGGAGTCCTAGCTATGCCGAGCACCGTCCTTTGAGAGCTTGGGTTACCTAAGGCATTTTCATAATACGTCATTAGTATCGACTCTATATTATAAAAATTAAAACTAAACGAAACCTCGAGCTAAGACAAATTTCCCTAAAACTCTTATTCACCTCATTCGGGCATTTCGTCGAGCACATTATGCTCACTAATTCAAAAACTCCATTAATAGCTTCCAACAACCTTCCAACAACCAAAACTTAACCTTAAACATCAACCCACATCATTAATTCACACAAACTACCACAACAATCATAAATACAACACTATTGGGCATTAATATTGTCAAACTATCGATTTCTACCAAAACCCCCAATCTCTCAACCCTAACTCGAATTAACCCTAACCTTATAGTGCCCTAAAACAACAACTAAGCTAGCCCAAAGTATAAAGCTTACCTAGAGGGTTGATTTGTTGAAGGAAACCGAAGAGAAACTCGCCGGAAATCAGAACGTGAGTGATCGGCGAGGGAGGAGAAGAGAAATCGCAAGAGAGGGGAGCTTCACGTGGAGGAGGAAAAAATGGGAGGAAATAGGAGGGTAATTTGATTTTATTAAAAATTTTGCTAAGGAAAATTACTTAAATGCCCTCCCTTTATATCCTTGTCTAAACTCACAATTAACCTATCGATTTGGTTTCTCCAAAAATTTCTTAATTCACCAAATATTCTTATTTATTTCTAGGGTCCTAACAAAACTTCCCGCTCGCGAAACGACATAATTTACAAATTTTACGAATTAAAACTCTATAAGACTTAAAAATTGAAAACCCGGCAACTTAAAACTTAAAACCCATAAACCAAAATTTTCAGGCGTTACAGATTCGCATCTTCGATGGCAAACTCCACCAATTCATTCACCGTCTCTGGATGTATCATAATATCCATACAAAGGATATACGTCCTCATACCAGTCAAAACTTTTGATCTCCTGGTTGCTATCAAGTTCACGTAGAACAAGCGAACTATTCTCTCATAGATATGGCTCCTCAATGTATACACCCCGCGCAGACCGATACGGTCAAACATTTCTTTTATTCCCAATGACTCCCAACTAGTAAAGTTGATAGTCATACTGTAACGGCCCAGACCCCGTTCCCGCGGGCCCGAACCGTGCAGGTCCCACCAATGGGCTGCTGCCACGTGACGGACTCAGTCCCTACCACGTGTACTCACGATCTTCCCTCTCCCTGCAGAGGGTTTTTTCCTTCCCCCCACTCTAACCCAGGACCTCAGGACAAGTACCTGGGGGACAAGTGAGGAGTACCACTGAGCCAGCTAAGCTCAGTGGTACTCCTCACTTGTACCCCAGGTACTTGTCCCTGAGGTTCTGGGTTTGAGTGGGGGGGAAGGCAAAAACCCTCTGCAAGGAGAGGGAAGATCGTGAGTACACGTGGTTGGGACTGAGTCCGCCACGTGGCAGCAGCCCATCAGTGGGACCTGCACGGTTCGGGCCCGCAGGAACGGGGTCTGGGCCGTTACACAGACAATGACTAACTGAGCGTTTGAGCAAATCTTTTTCAAACTTCTATTTACACTCTTGATTCCGAAATTCCATGGCGCTAGTCCAGCTAACCAATCTACTTACATCAGCATCCATCTGCTGAGATAATCAAATCAATTAACTACAGTACAATAGATAAAACTGTAATAAAAAAACATACTTCATACCTAGTTAGTGAACACAGAAAAATATCGTCAGACAAAGCAAAAAGTTAAAATTGAACCGGCCGGTTCAGCGGAGAAACAAAATCCGTGACTGAACAAGCCGGCCTCCACTCATTTTTTTTTTTTTGTCTTTTTGCACTTAAAATTGAAGGCCACTCTGAGTGTCTGAACGAAAAAGTTTAATTTGCTTATTTTCGAAACTTTGAAGTTTGGACCTATGAATAATAAACTTTAAGATGTTTAAAAAAAAAAAAACCAAAATTCAGGGTTTAATATAAAAAAAAAAAAAAACCCCCCAAATTTTGTCCTAAAAGACTGTGATGTCAGAAGATTCCACGTCAAAATTAACTTGATTAATTGAGATATGTAAATATTATATTATTATAAGGTGGAAGTGATATCTGTAAACAGTTGGAAAAATAAAATAAAATAAAATAAAAACTTAACATCTATGTTTAAGTGGTGCAGTTACCATTATGTGAAATTTCAATCTCAATATTGATGGTACTACGCACCGAGACCTGAACTGTATTTGTGGGCTTTAAGATTCTTAGGCTTTGGATAATTTTAGGTCTATATTGATTTAGATATTTATTTTTATGTCTTATGTCTTAGCCGTTGTTTCATTTTTAAAACTATTATTTTGACACATGGTGTCATATAAAATGACGTATTCATTTTTATGCATCATCGATTTTTTTCTTATTATCTATGTATTTTTAAGTGAACATATTTTTGTCCGAACTTACACATTTAAATTTATTGGACATTTAAGTTGCGTGAATCAAGTTTGATTGAATCTAGTGGAGATACTATTTTTGTTACGCATTTTGGACTGCTAGATGATGTGTTTGTTTCTTATTAACTAGAATAATTAGACAACTTAATGTGTTATGTGTCTCTGGGCGCAAACTTGATCAGCGAGCGACTCAATCACTGGAGCTGATGCTTCGAGTGGAAGCCCAATCACGCCGCAAAGGCCTGGAATGCGTCAACAGATGCCCGCCATGGACTCCTAGCGTGGAAGCCCAGGCGCTGCTGCGAGAGCCCACACCGACGTCCCCTCCGAACGCCGAAAGAAAACCTAGATGAGGAACCAACGATAACAAGCTTAGATTTGAACTTACCCTTGAAGATCGTTGTTAAAACTCGAAGACCTACACCACAGTTGCACGAATCGAATGTCGAACACAAGAATCGCTATGTGCCCTTCTCTCCCTCTCTCATGCGGAAGCTCTTTCCCCTTTTGAATAAAATAAATCAAAATTTATTTTATTATTTTATTTCAAATATAAAATAAAAAATTATATTATATATTAAATAAAAATCTTTATTCCTTATTCGACAAAAATCCAAACATATCCAAAACTCTATCTAGGATCATTCTAATTTGCCGAACATTATTTTCTCAAATTATTTACTATGAGGTAATTTTCAAACTTATATTGATTTGATTACTCGACAGAAAAATCCAACGTAACCGAACATTAAGAATTACAAAAATTTGAGTCAACACAGAAATAATCTGACCTCGAATAATGTAAAAAATTTACTCAGAATATAATCAATATAAAAATAGCAGATGCTACAATTTTTATGTGTAGCATGTGTATCATTTTCTAAAATATTATTTTGAAAGGTGTTCATATACAAAATTATGTGTTTATTTATATGGCTCGTTGGTTTTTTATATTATCTATGTATTTTCTCTGTACATATTTTTATATGAGCATGCATAATTAAATTTATTAATCATCTTGGTTATGTGAACCAAGTTTGGTGGACTCATGTTGGGGGTCTTCTTTTCATTGTGTGTATTGACCATTGAAGAATGTGTTTGTTTGTTATTAACTGGAGTATGAGATAGCTGAATGTGTCGTGTCTCTTGGCGCAAAACTCTAATCCTAATCAGGGTCTTTCGTGGCTTTTGCAATCGTCGAGTATTATCAATGTTATTGTTTATGTTTATGACATTGTGTGTGCAAATTCCGTGAATGACTTCATTTTTACTGAGATTTTATTGTTTGGCAGAATATGTCTATTTTACGCATGTACAATATTATAGTAGAAGATTTTGACACTTACCCTATTGTTTCTTTTCTACTAAATTTTTTATAAACCATTTTATACATGTCAAGCTCACATATTATTTTAAAAATAATTATGCTGACTGTAAAAATCTATCCCCACTTAGTTTAGTCGATTTACCTAAAACACATCATCCCTTGCTAGTTTAATTCAAGGAAATCGCTAGTTGCCGATGTAAGAGTAGATTCAAAGTCCATTTTCCTAAATTTAATACTTTTTTAGAGTTTTATTTTATTAAGGTTAGAATACTTTTAAATATGTATTATGGGTGTGCAAAACTGGATCGGGACCATGGAACCAGACTGGACCGAAGGTTTCTGTAATACCCGGCTTCATGGGATATTAATATTATATTATATGATGGCATTTTTGTAAATATGTCAAATCAAACCCGTTTTATAAAAAGAAAGCTTCATTAGAATTCTAATTATTAATAGGAATTTTAAAGGAAATTATGAGAATTTTTGGAGTAATAACGCTATATTTCGAGTAATTACGTTTCTCGTAATATAAAAGATATTTTAGTAAAAATAGTAAACGAAATCCGATTTGCAAACGGACAGTTTTAATAAATCCCAAATAATAAGTTGAACTTATTGGTGAAATAAGGAGATTTGGTGAAACCGAATAGTTGGCCAATTAATGAAACGAAAAACGAAACAAATAGAAAATCAAAAGAAGGGCAAAATGGTAATTTACCAAACCAAAATTATAAAAATATCAGAAATTCCTTTTCTCCGTCATTTTCTTCTTCTCTATTTTCACGAAAACGCCAGAGGCAATTTGTAACACCCGAGTCATCGGGCAGGTAACCTTCTTAACTGTATTAACGGTCATATTAATTAAATCTTCGCGGTTAGGATTTTATGACAAGTTTAATTAATTAAATGTGGGTTTTAAACTAGGTTGAGTGGCAGGATTGTAATAATAGGAGATTGAGGTCAGTATTTAAAGAAAAATGAAATGTTTTAAACCTCACTTAAACCACTGTAGCCGACACCTTCCTTTTCGGCGATTTCTTCTTCCCCAAGCTCTTGCTCCCTGCTTCTGGCAAAACCTCCTCGACGGCCGGTTCACTCCGCCACCACTCGGCTACTCTGTGCCCGAGGTGAAGAAGTTTGAAGAGAAAAGAGCTCAACTGCTAAGGAGACCAGGTAAGTGGATGTATTAAGATTTTCGGCCAATAGGGCCCTACACCGCAAGGATACTAGGAAAAATTATTGAAATGTTTGTCTGATGATTATGACAAATAGTTGCCATGATATGAAGTATTTGAGCAGGAAGATGTTAAGTTACATGATGTTTTACTCGTTCATACAGTACGATATTTCTCTGTGAACTTCATGTCTATGCATTATGTACACGTTTATGATTGAGTTAAGAACATGAAGAACAAATGTAATCATGATTAAGTGCAGAACGGGGGAAATGACTATGATATGTTCACAAGGCTCATGAATGGCTCGCGAATTCTCCCATTGGTGGAGGCCGAGATGATGGTATGTATGGATCGCGAATTCTCCCATTGGTGGAGGACGAGTTGATGATCAGTATGGCTCGCGAATTCTCCCACTGGAGGAGGCCGAGTGGATGTTAAGTACGGTTCGCGAATTCTTCCGCTGGTGGAGACAAAATTGGCAAGAAAACTCGCGAATCCTCACCCTGGTGGAGGCCGAGTTAATACTGCATGATAGTTCGCGAATTCTCCCACCGGTGGTGTAACGACCCCGGCCAGGAGCCGTCACGTGTCCATAATCTTTCATTAATCATTCGCTTGACTTTTACTATTATTACATCTTTTCTATTTCTCGACAAGTCATTCACATTTGCATAATATATATTTTTTTTATTTATACTGGAAACAGAGACGTAGAACCATCAAGGAAGACGAATCCTCTCGTGCTCGATTTCCTACACCTCGTCGGCTCAAACTCTCACAGAGTCGAGCGACTAGGCTCGGTCATCGGTTTCTTGACAAATTCGGGCAAGGAAGGAATGCCCTCAACTCTCTTAACATGATTCTACTCGGGTTTGCATGGGTTGCATGTGTTGACAATCCACAGAAATTTCATCGTCCGGTCATCACGTGCATTGCGCGTGACTCGCTTAACACCGCCTAAAAGGAGACATCTTCCGGTGGGCACGTGGGCCTCGCGTGCTCAATTTAAAACATCATCCGGTAACATCCACCGGTCACTAGACGACAAGATAACATTTACAACTTCCGGTGACGTCAGCCAACATCCACCGGTCGCTAAACGACAAAACACATTCTACATCTACCGGTGACGTCATCCGGAAGACTAAACCATCAAACTACTATCATTCGGCATCTGCCGATGACGTCAGCCGGAAGACTAAACCATCAAACTACTATCACTCGGCATCTGCCGATGACGTCAGCCGGAAGACTAAACCATCAAACTACTATCATTTGGCATCTGCCGATGATGTCAGCCGGAAGACTAAACCATCAAACTACTATCATTCAGCATCTGCCGATGACGTCAGCCGGAAGACTAAACCATCAAACTACTATCATTCGGCATCTGCCGATGACGTCAGCCGGAAGACTAAACCATCAAACTACTATCACTCGGCATCTGCCGATGACGTCAGCAGGACGATTGCCTCATCCAACTTCCATCTTACGGTAGAAAACACTAAATCATCAAATGACTCCTTCCAACAGAAAGAAACCACAACTCATTCAGAATGCATATAGAGGAAGACTTAAGCTACAGATCATTTATAAACCTATATAATCATTCCCTGACTCAGTGATCAACTAGACAGTCTCAAGGCTCAACATTATAAAATGATCTCATCCTACTTAAACTACCATATCCTTTATTATACTGAAACAAAAGAGCATTAACCAGGGGTCATAAATCGCCTTTCCAGCCCTGCACTGTCATTTTGAGCATCCCCCAGCAACCAGCCTTAAGCATCCTCTTTGAACATAGTATCCTCACCTGAACCTTCTTCACCTACACCATAAGGTTCAACTATAAGCCTAATGCTTAGTAAGGAATGCATGCTGACAGATATACATGAGTGCACAAATTAAAGAACACAAGTTCATAAACCTTTCTTCATTCATGTTCATTTTCATTATTTACATGGCATGTATTAAGGCAGGAAACGAGGGAGGAAGGCAGGGGTACATAGTCATTTGCCTATCGCGGCAATCAAAATACATCACTCGGCCTCCCCCAGTAGGAGAATTCGCGAGCCGTACATATCATCAACTCGGCCTCCGCCAGTGGGAGAATCCGCGAGCCATACATACCATTAACTCGGCCTCCCCCAGTGGGAGATTTCGCGAGTCATACATGTCATAGTCTTTTCCCCCGTTCTGCACTTAATCATGGTTACATTTGCTTTTCATGTTCTCAACTTAATCATAACGTGGACACAGTGCATAGACATAAAGTTCATAGAGAGAAGTCATATCATAAGGACAAGCAAAAACATCCCGTAACTTAACATCTTCTTACACCAATTCTTCATATCATAGTAATAACTAATCATAATCAACAGACTAACATCTCAATGATTTCCTAATACCCTTGCGGTGTAGGGCCCTAGTGGCCGGAAACCTTAATACATTCACTTACCTGGATTCCTTAGCAATCCGAGCTCCTTCCCTTTAAACTTCTTCACCTAAAACATGTACATTACAGTAGTTAAAACAAAGGTCCTAATAGTTCTAATCATAAATCGTCCTAGGACTCTAATAGCTAAAGTCATTCCTAAATACTCTGTTTGATACACCGTGTTGCCAGAAATCCAAAAATAGGCAGGCAGGTTCTACCATCGATTGAAACTGAGTTGATTACTCTAAATGATCAGAATCGATTCGGGAAGGACGTTACCACACTCAGTTTACACAATGTTCTAATATCACACGACCATTGATAAAGACCGAAACTCAAACGCCGAGCTGAGAACAGGGTAACAAACTAATAGATAGCCACAATGTCAATGTATACCTCGGATACGGATTCGTAGAGGAAAGGCAAGCTGAAACCAGCCGTCGGTAAAGGAAAGTTCTGGTAGCCGAGAGCAAGAACTTGGGAGAGAAGAAATCGCCGAGAGGGAATGTCGGCTACAGTGGTAATAAATGAGGTTTAAGGTTTCCATTTCCTATTTATACTCAATCCATCAATTTTAATTACAAATCTGCCACCCAACCTAGTTTTACTCAACTTGTAATAAATTTTGTCTTAACATTAAATTTAAATCATAAAGGTTAAATAAGAGGAGGTGACAATGAAAATGGTCAGAAAATCACCTGGCCGAAATGTCGGGTGTTACAGGTGGAGGCCGAGCTAGTCATTACTATGATTGCCCGATTGGCAATTGATTATGTACCCCTGTCTTTCTCCCTCGTTTCCTGCCTTAATACATGCTATGTAAATAATGAAAATGAGCATGAATGAAGAAAGATTTACGGACTTATGTTTCTTATTTTGTACACTCATGTATATCTGTCAGCATGCATTCCTTACTAAGCATTAGGCTTATAGTTAAACCTTATGGTGTAGGTGAAGAAGGTTCAGGTGAGGACACTATGTTCAAAGAGGATGTTTGAAGCTGGTTGCTGGAGGATGCTCAGAATGACAGTGCAAGGCTGGATAGGCGATTAAGTTCCCTTGTTATGCTCATTGTAAGTTAGAAAAGTTTACGATGAACAGATGACTAATTAGAATAGAATTTCCTATAGTAATGAGACTTGGATTTGAAAGGGGCTCGTCTTTAGAGTCTGGATATGATTTTAAGGTTTGATGAATGATCTATTGCTTAAGTCTTCCGCTATATGCATTCTGAATGAGTTGTGGTATTTCCTGTTGATTAATGTCATTCAAGGATTTGCAATGTTTTCTGCCATGTATTAGAAGCTGGATAGAGTGAGCATTTTGTCGTTTAGTGACCGGTGGATTAAGTGTATTCCTTCACCGGATGATGTAAATGCTATTTTGTCGTTTAGTGACCGGTGGATTAAGTGTATTCCTTCACCGGATGATGTAAATGCTATTTTGTCGTTTAGTGACCGGTGGATTAAGTGTATTCCTTCACCGGATGATGTAAATGCTATTTTGTCGTTTAGTGACCGGTGGATTAAGTGTATTCCTTCACCGGATGATGTAAATGCTATTTTGTCGTTTAGTGACCGGTGGATTAAGTGTATTCCTTCACCGGATGATGTAAATGCTATTTTGTCGTTTAGTGACCGGTGGATTAAGTGTATTCCTTCACCGGATGATGTAAATGCTATTTTGTCGTTTAGTGACCGGTGGATTAAGTGTATTCCTTCACCGGATGATGTAAATGCTATTTTGTCGTTTAGTGACCGGTGGATTAAGTGTATTCCTTCACCGGATGATGTAAATGCTATTTTGTCGTTTAGTGACCGGTGGATTAAGTGTATTCCTTCACCGGATGATGTAAATGCTATTTTGTCGTTTAGTGACCGGTGGATTAAGTGTATTCCTTCACCGGATGATGTAAATGCTATTTTGTCGTTTAGTGACCGGTGGATTAAGTGTATTCCTTCACCGGATGATGTAAATGCTATTTTGTCGTTTAGTGACCGGTGGATTAAGTGTATTCCTTCACCGGATGATGTAAATGCTATTTTGTCGTTTAGTGACCGGTGGATTAAGTGTATTCCTTCACCGGATGATGTAAATGCTATTTTGTCGTTTAGTGACCGGTGGATTAAGTGTATTCCTTCACCGGATGATGTAAATGCTATTTTGTCGTTTAGTGACCGGTGGATTAAGTGTATTCCTTCACCGGATGATGTAAATGCTATTTTGTCGTTTAGTGACTGGTGGATTAAGTGTATTCCTTCACCGGATGATGTAAATGTTATTTTGTCGTTTAGTGACCGGTGGATTAAGTGTATTCCTTCAGTGACCGGTGGATTAAGTGTATTCCTTCACCGGATGATGTAAATGCTATTTTGTCGTTTAGTGACCGGTGGATTATGTGTATTCCTTCACCGGATGATGTAAATGCTATTTTGTCGTTTAGTGACCGGTGGATTAAGTGTATTCCTTCACCGGATGATGTAAATGCTATTTTGTCGTTTAGTGACCGGGCATGATTTTAATGAGTCACGTGTTTGGCTCGTGTTCGCCGGTGGATGTCCACCACTGGGCGATGTTTTAATTAGACACGTGAAACCCACGTGCCCACCGGAAGATATCTTCTATTAGGCGATGTTAAGCGAGTCACGCGCATTGCACGTGATGACCGGACGATGTAATTTCTGAGGGTTGATACATGCAAACCCATGCAAATCCGATTTGTATAACGTCAAGTGGTCTGGGGTATCTCTTCCTTGTCCGATTAAGTTCAGATTAATTGACTGAGCTTAGTCGCTCGACTCTGTGAAAGTTTGAGCCGACGAGGTGTAGGAAGTCGAGTCACGAGAGGGTTCGTCTTCCTTGATGGTTCTGTGTCTCTGTTTTCAGTTTAGTAAAAAAAAAAGGGAGGATATGCGAATGTAAATGCTTGTCGAGAAATAGGAAAGATGAAATAATAGTAAAAGTTAAGTAAACGATTAATAAAAGATTATGATTTCGTGGCGATCCTTCTCGGGTTGTTACACAATTTCTCCTCTCTGCCATTCGACGATTCCTCCACGCCGACCTCCGATTCGTCTCGTTTTCTCCGTGCTTTCTCCTCCTCTAGCAACCCTAGGTATGAATCTATGATTCTAGAGCGTTAGTTTTCAATTTTCGGGTCGGTTTAACGTTAAGGTTTCGTTAGGGTTTAGGTTAGAAATGCGATTTCGAGTTTAAAAATCAATAGGTTATCGTAGTTTATGAACGTGTAGAACTTATTGAGCGTTATTGGACGAAACTAGATTAATTTGTGGAAAATGTTAAAATTCGAGATTTAGGGAAAACTTGTAATTTGGGATTTGAGTTGCCGAGCGTGTATTGCTCGATGAAATAGCTTAATGAATTGGATTAAAGCTTTAGGAAATCTCTTTAGTTAAGGTTTTGTCAATTTGGACGTTTAGAAGCTTAAACTCGTTTTAACATCGATCATTCTAAATTGCCTTAGGTGAACGACTCTCGTGGACAGCACTCGAAGTTCAGCGCGCACAAGGTAAGTTCTCGTGACTTACTCTGGCCGATTGGCCTACATCGTACTTTGAAGTCTCGTCGAGGATCTTAGAGTATTGTCTGTTTAAATTGCTTTGGTTGGGTAGTTAGGTTAATCGCTTATTAGGTTATGTTTTTATTCGTCTTGAGGTTATGCATGTTGGTTGTTTATTTTATGCTTATAACTGTTCATGCATCACGTATTTCAACTAAGCATGAAAATGAATTTCCGCACGATGTTTTCAGAAAACCGATGTGGCCCGAAAGGGAGCTATCGATCTATTGTGTGGACCGATTAAGGGTCTGACCAATACCACATCTCATATAATGTAATAAAATACGTAATCTGATATCTGGTCACGCGAGGTAGGGCTCAGGCATGGCTGTACGTGTTGTAAGCGTGTACCCCCCTCCTCTAGCTGGAAAGAGTAGTCTGACCGGTGGATGGGCTCTCTCTGGTTAGGGGGATGAGATCTCGGTGATATTCGGTCTGCCATGATCTGTATGTTATGTATGATTTCTGAACTCCATATGCACTGCATGCATCTGCATTTACATGGAATTTAATGAGCCTTTAGCTCATAGTGTGTCTGTATGGTGTAGGTGACGTTATAGGTGACATTGAGCCAGGTGAGGACGACGTCCCTCCTCCTGATGTATGATGCAGTTGATGGAGAATGACCCGTGGGAGTGTGCTGAGCAGTCGGTGCGTTTTGACCCGTGGGGGATGTATGTACGTATTTTGAGAGTACTAGGTTAATTTTTGGACAAAATGTGTGTAAAGTAGAACATATTAGGATGCTTGGATCTGGTTAGATATTAGGTTCATGTTTTGAGGTTTTAAACGATTTGAAAACCTATTTTATAAACTGTGTTTTTATAACGTTTCATTGGAACTGCTTGAGATTTAAAACAGAAGGATTTGTCGGTTTTTAAACATATCTACGCAGTTCGTTTTTATAAAAGTTTAATATGTGTTTAGGTTGTTTAGTTGGAGTTGATAAATTGTGAAGTGTGTGATGTGCAGGGATGAGAAATTTGTAGGAAGGAAAGTTGGTGTGTGCTCTCTGGAATTTCGGATTCCAGAGAGCACAAAAAAAAAAGAAGAGAAGAAAGAAGGAGGGGGTGAACGGCGACTGGGCGCGGGTGTGAGGGGCGATTGATCGCCCCTCCCTGTGTCGATTGCAGCGATCGATCGCTGGGGCAGCGATCGATTGCAGCGATCGATCGCAGCGATCGATCGCTCTTGGCTTTCGATTGTCAAATGCCGAATATGCCCTCCCATGTTTAGCCGATTGTTTTAATAGTTTTATTTGTTTTATTAAATGTTTTAAGTTTTATTTAATTGGTTTTATGTTGTTTTTAAATGATTTTCGAAACGAACTTCGATTTCGGTTTAAATTCTGTTTAGAGTTTATTTAAAGTATAAGAATAAAAAAAAATATGTATGGAAAATGGGTACAGTATTAGGGTCGTTACATTTATGGTATCAGAGCCCCCGGGTTTTAAAATCGGTTCTGTAGACTACTCGACTGCACAGCCACTATGCGGACATCCTTCCTCAACTGTAAGTACGTTTACTGCTTTATTTGATTCCATATTTCTTAGGATTATTGTTTTGATTTTATAGGAGTTATTAAATATGGTTCGAAGAAAAGATCCTCGGGATGACGCGCTAGATCGACTTACGGAGTTGCTAGACCGTCAGTCGCAGCACATGGACCGCCAAGCACAACAAATCGAGAGTCTAGTAAATCGAGAGAACCAGAGGGCCCAGAATTTGGTGGTTCCTAATAACCAGGGTATGCAGAAGTTCCAGAGTCTACGGCCTCTAGTGTTCGACGGTCGATCATAGGATCCAAATATTGTGGAGGAGTGGATTCGAGTGATGGAGGATATGCTGAATTATGCAGAGATGGGGAACGGGAGTAAGGTGGCTTATGTTACCTTCCACCTGGCGTTAGACGCCCGTTTCTGGTGGGATTCGATCAAGACGACGACGACGGATGTATCAGTCATGACTTGAGAGCGGTTTAAGACCGTGTTCTTTGATAAGTATTTCAGCCGCACAGTGAGGGCGGCAAAGAGGAATGAGTTCACACAGCTAAAGCAGACAGGTTCGGTTACTGAGTATATCCAAAAGTTCGAGTCCTTATCGCGATTTGCTCCTCGCCTTGTCAGCGACAATGAGGAGAAGGTGCACCAGTTTATGGAGGGACTTAATCCGAAGATTCATATGCACGTTATTGTTTCAGGTATTATTGATACACCCTATTATGACATCACAGCTAGAGCTCTGGATATCGAGGCTGCCATAGCTACTTGTGTTAGACGGAGGGAGCCAGCTAAGGGCTTCTTCCGTGAGATCCGACCTCAGTCACAGAACCGAGGTTGGCAGCCTAGAGCACAGCCCCAGCAGCAGCAGAGCGGTGTGAAGAGACCTCTTGAGGGAGGTAATGATCGGGGTAAGGGGAAGCAAGTACAGGGGCTTCCCAGATGCCATGGTGCCCCAGGTGCCAGAAGGAGCATAGTGGTGAGTGCCGCGTTAGCACTAACCAGTGTTTTAGATGTGGGGAGATTGGCCATTACGTCAAGGATTGCCCGAAGCCTGACCAAGATTTGTCAGGCGGTGATCAGAGGAGGGTTATGTCGAGGATTTTTGCATTTATTGAGCCTGGTGATGTCGACGACGAGGCTCAGCCCTCTGTGATTGCAGGTACTATTCTGATTATGGGCACCGCTGTTTTTACTTTGATGGATACGGGAGCTACGCACTCCTTCATATCGACTGCATGCATGACTAGATTGGGATTAGAGTCTGAGTTAGCTGGGGTCGAGTATAGAGTGATGCTGCCTTCAGGAGAGTTTATGCAGTCAGAACGTATTCTCCAGGGCAACGTCATCTCTGTGAGGGATATTACCCTTTATGCTCGTTTGATAGTTATGAGCATAGAGCGGTATGATCTTATCTTAGGGATGGACTGGCTTGCACAGCACTTCGCCACCATCGATTGTCGATCCGGGATTGTGACCTTCCGACCCCCGGGTAAAGCCGAGTTTTCTTATCAGGCGATGATCGGATTGAGCGGATCGCCTATTTCTTATTCCATGAAGGTCAATGAGCAGTTTAAAGGTGCGTGCTCTATTTATTTGGCCTCAGTATTTGATGTTCAGTTGCTCAGCGGAGTAAAGCCGAGCGACATTCCTATAGTTAGAGAGTTCTCTGAGATATTCCTTGATGATCTTCCCAGACTACCTGCCAGACCGGGAGATTGAGTTTACTATTGATGTCTATCCGAATACCGCGCCAAGGTTTAAAAACCCGTATCGGTTGGCACCAGTTGAGTTGAGAGAGCTAAGGACTCAGCTTGATGACTTGTTAGAGAAGGGTTTTATTCGACCCAGTGTTTCACCCTGGGGTGCGCCCATTCTGTTTGTCAAGAAGAAAGATGGGACCCTCAGGATGTGCATCGATTACAGAGAGTTAAACAAATTGACGGTGAAGAATAAATATCTGTTGCCTCAGATTGATGACCTATTTGATCAGCTACAGGGTGCCCGAGTGTTTTCCAGGATTGACCTACGCTCGGGTTATTATCAGCTGAAGGTCCGGAGGGATGATATTCAGAAAACGGCATTCCGAACGAGGTATGGGCATTATGAGTTCCTTGTCATGTCTTTTGGACTTACCAATGTCCCTGCAGCGTTTATGGATTTGATGAACCGTGTCTTCAAAGAGTATCTAGACAAGTTCGTGGTGGTTTTCATCGACGACATCTTGATTTATTCTAAGACGAAGGAAGAGCACGAGGAACATCTGAGAATTGTTTTACAAATTCTAAGTCAACGCCAGCTGTATCCAAAGTTTTCAAAGTGCGAGTTTTGGCTAGACAGAGTGAGCTTCCTTGGCCATATTATATCATAGGATGGAGTTTCTGTGGATCCGAGCAAGATTCAGGTGGTCAGAGATTGGCCGCAGCCGAAGAACGTACGTGAGGTGCGTGGATTTCTCGGATTAGCTGGTTATTATCGGAAGTTTATAGAGGGATTCTCGAAGATTGCAGTTCCTCTTTCACGTTTGACTCGGAAGAACGAGAAGTTCGTATGGTCAGCTGCTTGTGACGACAGTTTTATGGAGTTAAAGCAGAGATTGACCACCGCTCCAGTATTGACGCTACCTATTGAGGGTGACAAGTTCAGTATTTATTGTGATGCGTCTGGAGTTGGATTCGGTTGTGTATTGATACAGGAGGGGAGAGTTATTGCTTATGCTTCTCGGCAGTTGAAGCCGTACGAGCAGAATTACCCTACGCACGACCTTGAGTTAGCAGCTGTGGTCTTCGCACTGAAGATATGGAGACATTATCTATATGGGCAGCATGGCGAGATATTTTCCGACCACAAGAGCTTGAAGTATTTATTTACGCAGAAGGAGCTGAATATGTGACAGAGACGGTGGCTTGAGTTCGTCAAAGATTATGATTTTGATATCAAGTACCATCCAGGAAAGGCGAACAAGGTTGCTGATGCTTTAAGTAGAGTGCCTTCTATGAGTCAGCCTTCACTAGCAGCGATGTCAGTCACGCTGCGGTCTGAGATTGAGAGGTTTGATGTGGAGACAGTGGCAGAGTTGTCCAGTATGCTCACCAACATTTCTCTCAGGCCGACCATTCTGGATAGGATACGCGAAGCTCAGCAGAATGATACGGAGTGTGAGAAGCTTCGATTGAGTATGACGTTGGGAGACTCGTTTGATTTCCATTTATCAGATGATGGCATTCTGAAGTTCAGGCATAGGTGGTACGTGCCTAACGACGAGGATCTGAAGAAGGAGATATTGGCTGAGGGACATTCTTCGGCATATTCTGTGCACCCGGGAAGTACTAAGATGTACCGGGATTTAAAGCAACATTTCTGGTGGCCAAATATGAATAGAGAGGTCGCCAAGTACATTGAAACATGTCTAGTCTGTCAACAGGTAAAGGCATAGCACCAGAGACCGGCCGGAACATTATTGCCACTGCCAATTCCGGAGTGGAAGTGGGAGCAGATCTCCATGGATTTTATTGTGGGGCTCCCGAGGACGACGAAGGGCCATGATGGTGTTTGGGTAATCGTGGACCGATTGACAAAGTCGGCCCACTTCTTATCTGTGAGGATGGCATCTTCTATGGACCAGCTTGCCGAGCTTTACGTGCAGGAGATTGTTAGACTGCATGGGGTGTCAGTTTCTATTATTTCAGATCGTGATCCGAGATTTACTTCGAAGTTCTGGAAGAGCCTGCATAAAGCTATGGGGACTCAGCTTAATTTCAGCACGGCATTTCATCCTCAGACGGATGGTCAAACAGAGAGGACGAATCAGATTTTGGAGGATATGCTCAGAGCGTGTGTGCTGAGTTTCAGGTATCGTAGAGTAGGTACTTGCCACTGATCGAGTTCTCTTATAATAATAGCTTCCAGGCTATCATTGGCATGGCTCCGTATGAGCCGCTGTATGGTCGGAAGTGTAGGTCTCCGTTATATTGGGACGAGGTTGGCGAGGCCAGCATCGTTGGTCCAGAGATTCTACAGCAAACGGCAGAGAAGATTGTCGTTATCAAACAGCGTATTGAGATAGCTCAGAGCTGACAGAAGAGCTATGCTGACACTAGATGGAGAGAGCTGGAGTTTGACGAAGGTGACGAGGTTTATCTTAAAGTTTCTCCGTTTAAAGGCGTTGCGAGATTTGGAAGGAGGGGCAAGTTAAACCCTCGATATGTGGGGCCCTTTCCTATTCTGAAGAAGATCGGGAAGTTGGCGTACATATTAGAACTTCCGGCTTCTATGGAGGGTATCCACAACGTATTTCATGTGTCCATGCTTCGGAAGTGTTTGCGTGATCCATCACATGCCGTGGAGACAACAGAGATCGATGTACAGCCTACCTTGACTTATGAGGAGAGGCCGGTACGTATTTTGGAGTCTTCCATCAAAGTTTTTGCGTAACAAAGAGATTCCGCTAGTCAAAGTCCTATGGCGGAACCACGAGGTGGAAGAAGCTACGTGGGAGCGACAGCAGGATATGATGACTAATTAACCTGAATTGTTTGTATGATTAAATTTTGTGGACAAAATTCTAAATAAGGTGGATGGAATGTAATACCCGGCTTCACGGGATATTAATATTATATTATATGATGACATTTTTGTAAATATCTCAAATCAAACCCATTTTACAAAAAGAAAGCGTCATTAGAATCCTAATTATTAATAGGAATTTTAAGAAAATTATGAGAATTTTGGGAGTAATAACACTATATTTCGAGTAATTACGTTTCTCGTAATATAAAAGACGTTTTAGTAAAAATAGTAAACGAGGTCTGATTTGCAAACGGACAGTTTTAATAAATCCCAAATAATAAGTTGGACTTATTGGTGAAATAAGGAGATTTGGTAAAATCGAATAGTTGGCCAATTAATGAAACGAAGGACGAAACAAATAGAAAATCAAAAGAAGGGCAAAATGGTAAGTTGCCAAACCAAAATTATAAAAATATCAGAAATTCCTTTTCTCCCTCATTTTCTTCTTCTCTGTTTTCACGAAAACGCCAGAGGCGATTTCTCCTCTCTGCCATTCGACGATTCCTCCACGCCGACCTCTGATTCGTCTCCCGATCGTCTCGTTTTCTCCATGCTTTCTCCTCATCTCGCAACCCTAGGTATGAATCTATGATTCTAGAGCGTTAGTTTTCAATTTTTGGGCCGGTTTAAAGTTAGGGTTTTGTTAGGGTTTAGGTTAAAAATGCGATTTCGGGTTTAAAAATCAATAGGTTATCGTAGTTTATGAACGTGTTGAACTTATTGAGCGTTATTGGACGAAACTAGATTAATTTGTGAAAAATGTTAAAATTCGAGATTTAGGGAAAACTTGTAATTTGAGATTTGAGTTGCCGAGCGTGTATTGCTCGATGAAATAACTCAATGAATTGAATTAAAGCGTTAGGAAATCTCTTTAGTTAAGGTTTTGTCAATTTGGACGTTTAGAAGCTTAAACTCGTTTTAACGTCGATCATTCTAAATTGCTTTAGGTGAACGAATCTCGTGGACAGAGCTCAAAGTTCAGCGCGCACAAGGTAAGTTCTCGTGACTTACTCTGGCCGATTGGCCTACACCGTACTTCGATGTCGCGTCGAGGATCTTAGAGTATTGTGTGTTTAAATTGCTTTGGTTGGGTAGTTAGGTTAATCGCTTATTAGGTTATGTTTTTATTCGTCTTGAGGGTATGCATGTTGGTTGTTTATTTTATGCTTATAACTGTTCATGCATCACGTATTTCAACTAAGCATGAAAATGAATTTTCGCACAATGTTTTCATAAAACCGATGTGGCCCGAAAGAGGGCTATCGATCTATTGTGTGGAGCGATTAAGGGTCTGACCAATACCACATCTCATGTAATGTAATAAAATACGTAATCTGATATCTGGTCATGCGAGGTAGGGCTCAGGCACGGCTGTATGTGTTGTAAGCGTGTACCCTCCTCCTCTAGCTGGAAAGAGTAGTCCTGATGCGAACCACGCCAACGATGTGACGGTGACCCACGATCAAAATATTGGCATCGTCACTAACCCAGAATCTACAAGTTCGAAGAGGAAATCCTTGACCCGAAATCTATACAGATCCGAACCTTGGAATAAGGAGGACGCCACAAACGAATATGCCTGTTCGTTTGATAAGTCAGATTTTGAACGCCACAAGGAGAACCTTGATAAGTTCGAAGTTTCTTCAAGAAACTAAGAGAAGTTCTCTCACAATTAGATAAAACCTGATCTTCTTTTATTCATCTAAGAATGAATTTATAGGCATGAAACACCCCTTCATGCTAGGTTTCTAGGGTTTTCTTTAAGAGCAAATTACTAATCTGCCCTTCAAACTTTTAATTATAAAGACAACAATTACTAAATAAAATGACTTATGACTCGATGGACAACAAGTACTTTTTAAACCCGAAAAACGACAATCTAGAAGTAACTAAATAAACAAAACGAAAATGACATAAACATCATCCCAAAACAGTTTGGATTAAGAGAACAATCACTGGTTCTTGCTTCCGAACACAATTTCCTTCTTGAGGTAAGATTTGACGAACCAAATTGCTCATTTGCTCCTTGATCTGCTTTGCCTTTGCTCTCGTTATTGGTCCATCCACCTGTAATGTATCCGTCTTGAGGTCCTCATCATTCCCTCCCTCTTGAAAATGATTTGTCCTCAAATCGAAATCTGCATCAAAAGGACTCAAGTCAGAAACATTAAACGTTGCACTTACATTGTACTCACTAGGTAAATCAAGCTTGTAGGCATTGTTGTTAATTCGCTCAAGCACTTGGAATGGTCCATCACCACGAGGAAGCAATTTAGAACGCCGTTGTGCCGGGAATCTCTCTTTGCGCATATGCAACCAAACTCAATCTCCGGGTTCAAAAATGAGTTGACGTCGACCCTTGTTGGCATTCTTGATGTATTGATCTGTTCTCCGCTCAATGTTTTGTCGAGCTCGCTCGTGGAGTTGTTTCACGACTTCTGCCTTCTTCTCTCCATCTAAATTCACTTGTTCAAAAACAGGTAAAGGTGATAAATCCAATGGAGTTAGCGGATTAAAACCATAAACAATCTCAAATGGTGAATATTTAGTGGCTAAATGAATTGAACGGTTGTAGGCAAACTCAACATGTGGCAAATATTCCTCCCATAACTTAATCTTTTTGCTAATGACTGCCCTCAACAATGTCGATAAAGTCCTATTTACTACCTCAGTTTGACCATCAGTTTGGGGATGACAAGTAGTTGAAAACAAAAGTTTTGTTCCTAATTTTCCCCACAAAGTCTTCCAAAAGCAACTTAAAAACTTAGCATCGCGATCTGAAACTATTGTCCTCGGCATCCCATGTAACCGTACTATCTCTCGAAAGAACAATTCAGCAACATTAGAGGCATCATCAGTTTTATGACAAGGAATAAAATGAGCCATCTTAGAAAAACGATCTACAACCACAAAAATCGAATCCTTACCACGCTTAGTCCTAGGTAACCCTAACACAAAGTCCATCGAAATGTCAATCCAAGGTGAACTAGGAATAGACAGAGGTGTGTAAAGCCCGTTCGGTTGTAGTCTCGATTTAGCTTGCTTACACGTAAGACACCTACCAACTATTCTTTCAACATCTCGTTTAATGTGGGGCCAATAGAAATGTTCTTGTAGGATTCCTAGAGTTTTTGCTACCCCAAAATGCCCCATTAACCCTCCCCCATGGGATTTCCTAATCACTAAATCACGCAAAGAACAGTTGGGAACACACAATTTACCTTCCCTAAATAGGTACTCGTTATGCCTAAAGAACTTCCCAAACCCAGATTTCTCACACAACCTATAACTCTCTCCAAAATCAACATCATCAATGTAAAGTTGCTTGATATGTTCGAATCCAAGTAATTTAGCATCTAAGGTTGATATTAAAACATACCTGCGAGAAAGTGCATCAGCAACCACATTCTCCTTACCATTCTTGTATTGGATGACGTATGGGAATGGCTCCAAGAATTCAGACCAGTGACCATGGCATTTATTCAGCTTGTGTTGGCTCTTAAAATGCTTCAAGGTTTCATGATCGGTGCGGATCACGAACTCCTTTGGCATAAGGTAGTGTTGCCACGTCTCGAGGGCACGAACTACTACGTAAAGCTCCTTGTCGTACGTCGGGTAGTTGAGCGTTGCGCCGCTTAACTTCTCACTGAAGTATGCAATTGGTCTTCGTTCCTGCATTAAAACAGCGCCAATCCCTACACCTGAAGCATCACACTCAACCTCAAACATTTTATCAAAGTTAGGTAAAGCAAGTAAAGGGGCATGCAAAAGTTTATATTTCAGAATCATAAATGCCTCCTCTTGTGCCTCGCCCCACTTGAATGGAACGTTCTTCTTCATCACGTCGGTGAGCGGTGTGGCTACGGTGCTAAAGTCCTTCACGAATCGCCGGTAGAAGCTAGCAAGTCCATGAAAACTTCGCACCTGTCCAACAGTCGTCTGAGTTGGCCATTCTTGAATTGCGTAAACCTTCTCATTGTCAACCTGGATTCCCTGCGCGCTAACAATAAAACCAAAAAAAAACAAGTTGATCGGTGCAAAAGGTGCACTTGCCCTGGTTAGCGTACAATTTCTCTTTCCTAAGAACATTCAAAACTGCTCTCAAATGGGAAACATGATCATGCAAATTGGAACTATATATTAAAATATCATCAAAGTATACAACCACAAATTTTCCAATAAACGGACGCAAAACATGATTCATCAAGCACATGAAAGTACCAGGTGCATTAGTTAGCCTAAATGGCATGACCATCCACTCGTACAATCCATGTTTTGTTTTAAACCTCGTTTTCCACTCATCTCCTTCATTCATTCTAATTTGATGGTATCCACTCTTAAGATCAATCTTTGAAAAGACACAGGAACCATGCAACTCATCAAGCATATCATCTAAACGAGGAATAGAAAAGCGATACTTTACCGTGATATTGTTGATGGCACGACAATCGGTGCACATTCGCCATGTTCCATCCTTCTTAGGAACCAAAAGAACAGGGACAGCGCACGGACTCATGCTCTCCCTCACGTACCCCTTCTCCATCAAGTCTTCCACTTGACGCTGTAACTCCTTTGTCTCCTCGGGGTTGGTGCGATAAGCTGGCCGATTCGGAATGGAGGCTCCAGGTACAAGGTCAATCTTGTGCTCAATCCCGCGAATGGGTGGCAAACCTTTTGGAAGCTCATCGGGAAATACGTCCTCAAAGTCCTGCAAAAGAGAAACAACCAGACTTGGAAGGGACAAATCTAGCTTGTTAGTATTCAAAACATCTTCCTTGTACGTGAGAAGGATCATTGGCTGTTTGTTGGTAATGGCTTGTTTCAGATCACTCTTGGTTGCAAAGAGATTCTGTTTGGAAATGGATGAACTCTCTGGTTTTCTCTCAAGTTTTGCTTGTTTCCACTCTTTTCTTTCTTGTTCACTCGATTTCTTCAACCGGATTTGATCTTCAAAGACCTCTCTCGGGGATAAGGGTACTAACGTGATTGGCTTGTGTTTATGGGTGAATGAATACTTGTTGGTGAAACCATCATGTTGCACTCTTCGGTCAAATTGCCACGGTCTTCCTAACAGGATATGACTAGCTTGCATCGGTACCACGTCGCACTTCACTTCGTCTCCGTACTTTCCAATCTGAAATGGTACCACCACTTGCTTGGTGACACGTACCTCCCCGCTATCATTCAACCATTGCAACTTGTAAGGTCGTGGATGTTTCAACGTTAAAAGTCCCAATTTCTCCACCATAGAAGCACTAGCCACATTGGTACAACTTCCCCTGTCGACTATGACGCTGCACACTTTGTCTTTCACGTGGCACCGGGTGTGGAAAATATTTTCTTGCTGCACCTTATCATCTTCGTCCTCTTTTATCTGCGCACTCAAGGCACATCGTGCAACCAAAAATGAAGTCTCTGTTGGCAGCTCCTACCTCCTCATCATCCGTGGAAACATACTCCAATGATGGCATATCTGATTCACCCTCGTCATCACTAGCCTCGGACTCGATCTCTCCACTCTCCCGCAACACCATCACTCGCTTATTTGGGCATTGACTTGCAATATGTCCTCTCCCAAGACATTTGAAACATTTGATCTCACTAGAGCGATTGGGTGTAGGCGTTGGTTTGGCCTGGTTGGGAGAGGGCGTAGTTGTTGCCCGCTGTTCAAACTTACCCTTGGAAGTGGAGGGACTCTCTTCCTTCTTCGGATACTTTGGTTTCCAAGGCATTTGGTTCGAACTATGTTGACGGTTACTACTACGTCGTTGCTGCTATCTCTCTACCTTCAAGGACATGTGAACCAAGTCTTCAATCTCGACGTAATGTTGTAGCTCAACCGCGTCAGCGATCTCGCGATTCAACCCCCTCAAGAATCTAGACATTGTTGCTTCTCGATCCTCTTCGATGTTGGCCCGTATCATCGTCATCTCCATATCCTTGTAATACTCATCAACACTACGACTCCCTTGCCTAAGAGTCTGCAATTTGTTGTGTAGATCACGCCGGTAATGACTCGGTACAAATCGTTGTCGCATCACCCTCTTCATCTCTGCCCAACTCTCAATGGGAAGGTCTCCGTCTTGCCTTCGATCGAGACACAACTTGTCCCACCACACTATCGCATACTCTGTAAATTCTATGGTAGCAAGCTTCACTTTCTTTCGCTCGGAGTAGTTGTGGCAATCAAAAACTAGCTCTATTTTCCGCTCCCAGTCCAGGTACTCCTCCGGATCACTTTTTCCTCGAAACTCAGGAATCTTCATCTTGATGTTTCCCAAATTATAATCGAGTCGGCCTCGGTCTTGTCTTGCGTGGTCGTTCCCATGTCTTCCTCGACTACCCACGGACACCCTATCAAGATCATCCTCCAAGTTTCTCTCATCAATTTCATCGATCTCTTCCGTAGGGACTTGCCAACGCTGGTTTCTTCTTAGTGCATTATGCCTAGCCTGGGGTTGGACTCGTGTCGCAATCTGTTCCACTTGATCAATTCGCTCGTTGATCTCATTGAACCCTTGTCTCATCAGCCGCCTCATCTCCCCCATGATCGCCTCCATTTGTAAATTTTGCATGTTAGCTGGACGTTGGTTGTCTTCTGTGTCGGACATGGTTAGGTATTCTCTGCAAGAACGTAGAAGGTGAAGTAAAATAGGACCTCACAACACTCCCTCACGTGTTTCACTCGAAAATGTGGAAAATCACTCAATTTCACTCGTGTTTGCACTCAATAATACTGGCTTTTATCTTTAGATATTCTCACCCACTCTTGCCTTTTTCCACTCGAATTATTTATTTATTTATTTATTTATAACTAATCAAATAGTAATAAATGAGTCTTCCTGCAATAACAAAAATTGACAAACCAAAATAAAAAGAACAAAAAAATAAATAAATAATGGCAAAATAGGTACTACAATTGCGAAACAAATAAGAAAGTAAAATGTGAAGAAATATAGGACCTCACAGCACTCCCTCACGTGTTTCACTCGAAATGAAGAAAAATCGCTCAATTGCACTCGTGTTTACACTCAATAGTATTGGTTGTTACCCTCTAATATGCTCACTCACTCATGCATTTTTTACTTGAATTCTCTTTGATTTCTTTCGAAACTAACCGAATAGTAATGGAAGTTCACAAGTGGCAAACTAAACAAGACAAACCAAAATAACAGACACTACAATTAGTGATGAAAGAACTGGATCAAAATAATTAGAGTATAAGGATGCAAAGGAACAATCCAATAAAGTAAGCTAGTCAAACAAATTTAAAGAACCACAATTTTTTTTTTTTTTTTGAATTTGTAACCGAATTGGTAACCGAATTTGTAACCGAATTTGTAACAGAATTGGTAACCGAATTTGTAGATGACGTTTTAGTGCTCAAACCAGATCGGAATTTCACGTTCAGGTATGATTTGGAAAAAGAAAAATCTCATCTAACAACTTAAAGAATAACACTTTCGCAATTGGAATCTTTATCAAGACGAAAACTGCGAATTACTTTTGAGCATTAACAACCGAACGAAATCGGCGACAGTTACAAAAACGTGAATTTGAATGGGCAAACAAGAACCGATTTTGACGTTTCAACACAGATCAGAAAGCTAACACGTCGTTCTATGATTCATATGAAGATGACATTTTCGTTTGACACATATTTGAATAGCGAATCATCGAGATAAATTGAAACAGATTTCAAGACTCAAGAACAAAATTTCTGAAACAAAACAAAACGAAAAGGAAGGGATAGAACCTGACGAACTCGATTTGGCTCTGATACCAAATGATGCGAACCACGCCAACGATGTGACGGTGACCCACGATCAAAATATTGGCGTCGTCACTAACCCAGAATCTACAAGTTCGAAGAGGAAATCCTTGACCCGAAATCTATACAGATCCGAACCTTGGAATAAGGAGGACGCCACAAACGAATATGCCTGTTCGTTTGATAAGTCAGATTTTGAACGCCACAAGGAGAACCTTGATAAGTTCGAAGTTTCTTCAAGAAACTAAGAGAAATTCTCTCACAATTAGATAAAACCTGATCTTCTTTTATTCATCTAAGAATGAATTTATAGGCATGAAACACCTCTTCATGCTAGGTTTCTAGGGTTTTCTTTAAGAGCAAATTACTAATCTGCCCTTCAAACTTTTAATTATAAAGACAACAATTACTAAATAAAATGACTTATGACTCGATGGACAACAAGTACTTTTTAAACCCGAAAAATGACAATCTAGAAGTAACTAAATAAACAAAACGAAAATGACATAAACATCATCCCAAAACAGCTTGGATTAAGAGAACAATCTCTGGTTCTTGCTTCCGAACACAATTTCCTTCTTGAGGTAAGATTTGACGAACCAAATTGCTCATTTGCTCCTTAATCTGCTTTGCCTTTGCTCTCGTTATTGGTCCATCCACTTGTAATGTATCCGTCTTGAGGTCCTCATCAAGTCCGACCGGTGGATGGGCTCTCTCTGGTTAGGGGGATGAGATCTTGGTGATATTCTGTCTGCCATGATCTGTATGTTATGCATGATTTCTGAACTCCATATGCACTGCACGCATCTGCATTTACGTAGAATTTACTGAGCCTTTAGCTCATAGTGTGTCTGTATGGTGTAGGTGACGTTATAGGTGACATTGAGCCAGGTTAGGGCGACGTCCCTCCTCCTGATGTATGATGCAGTTGACGGAGAATGGCCCGTGGGAGGGTGCTGAGCAGTCGGTGCGTTTTGACCCGTGGGGGATGTATGTACGTATTTTGAGAGTACTAGGTTAATTTTTGGACAAAATATGTGTAAAGTAGAACATATTAGGATGCTTGGATCTGGTTAGATGTTAGGTTCATGTTTTGAGGTTTTAAACGATTTGAAAACCTGTTTTATAAACTATGTTTTTATAACGTTTCATTGGAACTGCTTGGGATTTAAAACAGAAGGATTTGTCGGTTTTTAAACGTATCCACGCAGTTCGTTTTTATAAAAGTTTAATATGTGTTTAGGTTGTTTAGTTGGAGTTGATAAATTGTGAAGTGTGTGATGTGCAGGGATGAGAAATTTGTAGGAAGGAAAGTTGGTGTTTGCTCTCTGGAATTTCGGATTCTAGAGAGCACAAAAAAAAAAAAAAAAAAAAAAAAAGAAGAGAAGAAAGAAGGAGGGGGTGAAGGGCGACTGGGCGGGGGTGTGAGGGGCGACTGATCGCCCCTCCCTGTGTCGATTGTAGCGATCGATCGCTGGGGCAGCGATCGATTGCAGCGATCGATCGCCCTTGGCTTTCGATTGTCAAATGCTGAATATGCCCTCCCATGTTTAGCCGATTGTTTTAATAGTTTTATTTGTTTTATTAAATATTTTTAAGTTTTATTTAATTGGTTTTATGTTGTTTTTAAACGATTTTCGAAACGATCTTCGATTTTGGTTTAAATTCCGTTTAGAGTTTATTTAAAGTATAAGGATAAAAAAAAATATGTACGGGAAAATGGGTACAGTATTAGGGTCGTTACAGTTTCAGTCCGGTTTCGATCGGTTCTCTACGGTGTTTGGTCTTAGACCGGTCCTTCCACCAAACAAACCATCGGTCCTGGTCCGGTTCACGGTCTAGATACTAAAATCCTGAAATCCCGTGGAAAACTGGATCCATTCTTTTGATTTTAAATCAAAATTTAGATGTTAAATTTAGTTTCTTATATTTCATTTCAATCATAGATAGTTGGATTGAGTTTGTTAAATTTAATTTTAATCATAGATAGTTAGATTAATATATGTTGATTTTATTTTTCATTCTTTCGATTTATTTTTATTTTTTTAAATTAAAAAAATTCAAAATTTGTTGGGAGGAAACAATACCAAACTGGGACCGGATCGAAAATTTCGGTCCGGTTCTGGTTCGGTACTGATTCCTTTCGGGGCGGTTTGGGGACCGGGATAAAAATTCTGAAAGGTCTGTGCCGGTTTCGGTTCCATCTTGAAACCGAACTGACCTGGACATCGTTCACCCTTAATATTTATTTTGATCAGACTTTGTCTTATTTAATTTTTGCACAATTATAAAATTTCTATTATTTACACTACTTGATGTCATCGTTGAACTTAGTTGCCCATTTATTGTAGGCCTTGCCTTTCAATTAATTTATAATACTTCTAATGCGATATTAAATATTTAAGGATAATGGTCAGACAATTGGGTTCGATTTTGGGCCAGATCGTTCCTGGTTTTGTCTCCGATCCATAGCAAGGCGTGACGTGATAATTGCTTTGTTCCCACGTGACTTTATGAATCTAACGTAGATGTTAAAGAAATGAGTAAGATTTATATTATTGTGGCAAATAATTCCAAATATTATAATAATATCTTGAATAGTTTACATCATCATCGAGCTCCAAATCCGAGAGGAGATATAGCTTCATAAATAATATAGATAATATAAAAATATTATATGACTGAATGCATTATCCATGTCATTATGGATTTATTCATGTATTGCGTTTGACTCCTACATAGCACTCCACCAAGCACTCTTTAGAGTCCAAATAATACTAGATGATTGAAGTCATTCCTTATCTTCTTGTGTTGAACCACAAATGGAACAACCATGGTATGACAAGTGTATTTTTATCGCAGGGGATTCCTGTAATTTATCGATTCCTTACCATAATTCTCAATTTGAATAAGCCATCTTACATATCGACGTTTTATACGCTAGTTTTCCTTCAATTCTCATGTAGGAGAAGAGAGAGAGAAACAATATTATAAGTTCTTAAAATATGCTTGTGATGGAAGGATTTAATGAAGGAATATTTAGGGGGTCAACAATTCAAAGTTTAGACCACCAAACAAGGGATCTACATCTTAGACTTTCCACTTAGAAAAGCAAACTCCATTATTTGAGAGAGGGAGAGATTAGGGTTTTATAAAGAACAGCCCAACATGCATAATACAAATAACAAATCTTAGGCCAGATCACAAGCCAACTAGGCTTTTGCCTTCTTTACACTCTTTCCTATGGCTTGGTCCTAAAAGTGGGTCTCTAGTTGTTATTGAAAACACCTCATCCTTTCACCACTATGAGCACAATGCATTGAAAAAGCTTTCCTACCCTTTCTAGAACATTCAATTTCATTATCATCTCTCTATTTAAGAGTCGTGGCTACAGCCAACACCTAAATACTAAGATCTTCGGTTAGAACTAATCAGTAGCTTGGTTTTACGCTGTGGTGCAGATCTCTTGGATTGAAATAAAATAAAATATATCTTAGGCTATGTTACATGGAAGAGATGATATGCCTCACTAGCTAAGCTTCATTAATTTTTTTATAGAATAATAGAATTAATATCATGTTACGTTGCATTAAAAAATAAAGTGCAATTTGGACCCTAATTTTAAGGGTCATTTACAATGGACACGAAGCGTTTTTTTTTTTTGAAAAAATAAATCTCAACCGTTGGGCTATCATTGATATTATTTAATTTATTAAATTCATCACACAAAATGCATGTAATGTTTTATTTCTCATTCAAAATCTAACAAATCTCGTATGTTCTATTTTTTAAAGGTAAAGATTTCTTGATGGGCTCTTTCATACATTTACAATATATATTTTTTTTACAAGAGTACAATAGTCGTGATTTTCTATTAGATCTAAAAGTAAGTAAGATAAGAGAGAAAGTCTACGTGCATTCCAAATGATGGATTAACAGATTAATTGACCACAAATATATATTTACTGATAACCAAAAAGTTAGGGTGCATTTTGCTTATAAACAAAATTCGAAGTATCTACTATAAATGACTTCAAAGACCAGATTCTAAATTGCATCTTATTCTTTCTAAAAATAACAAGTCTATATTTACATGGAGAAAAGATGTGTTGGAGTCAAGTAGTATGAATTTTTAATAAATATATGAATTACACCTCCATTGTTATGGAGTTGTCCTAGTTGTCACAGGATGACCCTTGAATAGCTTCATTCAAAAAAACAATTAATCAATTATGCTAAAAAGTTTATTCAGTTTGAAAATAAAAAATAAAAAATAAAAATAAAAATGATATTATGTCAAGGGAAGCGAAGCACGTGTGCAGTGGCGGGGAAACAAATGTCGGGTTGACTGAGGACAACTGAGTTGCTCTCAGGAGTGGCTCGTGGACCGCTCTGTCCACCCCACGCGTGTGCTGTTCATCCTCTCCCATTAATTATTTACTCCATTAATTATTTCATTTTTTTTAATATTTATATGAAATTATATTAATGATGTCATAATTTTCTAAATTACAATTATTAAAAAATAATTTGCTGTGTTATTTATTACATTTACTTCATGTATAACAAATATTAACCAAATCGACACATAATTTGGGAATTATTTTATTTTATTTTACAATATTATCTGTCATTCCTTTTCTTTATTATAAAATTTAAATAATAAAGAAAATGAAAAATAATAATAAAGTAAATCAAGTGTTCAAACAAAATGCTTCTAAATGTTGGAGTGAAGGCGAGACAGTCGAAGTGGGGTCCACTGTCCAGTCGAGTAAGGGACCCACAGTTTGATGATGATATCCAATCCAACCTGGACCCCACAATCATGTTGACCTTTGACCTTTGACTGGCCCCTTTCAGTTTCACACTAATTACCAGACAAATCATACCTAATCTTTGACTGACCCTTCTCCTTGCACTCCCTCTTCTTCTTTCTATTCCTATTCACTCCCCCTTTCTTTTCCATATTTTGCAATTAATCCCCTGCCGAATAGGGTGAGCAGAACATGACCGGAACCGGGGGACCGGACTGGACCGTCGGTTCGGTCCGGTTCTGTGGGCAGTTTCTGGCTTATGGGACCGGTTCCCGGTTCCCAGATCCATGGGATCGGAACCGCGATCCCGGTTCTGTTGATCACTGAACAGGGAACCGTGAGACTCCCGACTAAATATCCTCTTCCCTGTTGGCTTTAGAAATTAGAAGTTCAATTTAGCAATTTTCCTCTCGACTGGCGACTGGCGACTGGCGACTGGCGACTCCGACTCCTGTGAGGCGCGAAGCTGCGAACTTCATCCTTCCAACTTTGAAGTCTGAAGTTCCCGACGGCCGACTCCCGTCTCTTTCCAGTCTCTAGTAGAGACTCTCTACTTCAAGTTCAGGAGCCCTAAAATCGAAGTTGGAAACTTGGAGTGGTGACTCTGCTCTCGGTCTCTGTAAGTCTTCAGCCTTTGCCGCCTCCCGTCTCTCTCTCGAATCTCTATTCAGATTTCGAATCTCTATTTTTTCTGCGTTTTAATGGCTCTGGTTGGAGCAGGGAAGCTCTTCTTTTTCTGTTTGATTCTATGTTTTTCTTCATTTTCATTTTCCATGGATCCCTGGAAGATGAACAAGCATTAAACCAAGTAAGAAATTTTCAATTTTTACGGTCCGGTTCCCGGTTCGGTACCAGTTCCTCATGGGATCGGTTCCGATCCTAAAAAATAAATTTCCGAAATGACCGGTCCAGTTCGGTTCCAAGTAAAAATTGGACTGAACCGGACCGTGCCCACCCCTAATGCCGAATAGAAAGACGAGGACTGAACAACAAATAGAATAAATGAAGGGTCCGCCCACCCAACGGAGACATGATTCGGAATTGAATAATAAGAAAGGATTGATGGAAACGGGAGTAAGATTTCAAAAAACAGACGTGGGTCCCACCCAACCCCAACCATGGTTAGTTTAGCTTAGTCTAGTTCGGCTTGCCTTCCTCCACCACACGTGTGGCCCCAGATTCACACGTGCTCACCCTGTTCCATCTCCCTCGTATAAAAGTACAGAGAGAATTTGCAGAGGCGCTCAGATTTTGTAGTGTTAGAACTCAGAAGTACTACTCGTCTGTGTAGAGAGAGAGAGAGAGGGAGGGAGGGAGAATGCCTGGGAATGTAGAGCCGTTGGATTTGCGAGTACAGATTCCATACCACTTCAGGTGTCCCATCTCTCTGGAGCTGATGCGAGACCCCGTCACCGTGAGCACCGGCCAGACCTACGACCGGACCAGCATCGAATCATGGGTCGCCACCGGTAACACCACCTGCCCCGTCACCCGCTCACCCCTCTCCGATTTCACTCTTATCCCCAACCACACCCTCCGCCGCCTTATCCAGGATTGGTGCGTCGCCAACCGCTCCTTCGGTGTCGAACGTATCCCCACTCCCAAACAGCCTGCCGACCATGCCTTGCTTCGCTCCCTGCTCTCTCAGGCCTCCGCCGCCTCTCTTCCTCCCCACTCTCGTCTCGCCGGTCTTCGCCGACTCAGATGTCTCGCTCGTGACTCGGAGAAAAATCGGTCGGTCATTTCCTCTCTCGACGCTCAAGAGATTCTGCTTGAAATTTTGTTTTCAGATTTGGATGCCGATTCGGGCGAGTTGAACACTGAGGCTCTGGGGGTTCTGGTTATGTTTCCGCTCACGGAGCCGGAGTGCGTTTCGGTTTCTTCGGTTCTTCGTAGAATCTCCTACCTCTCGCGCTTGCTATTCAATTCTTCTATGGAAGTTAGGGTTAACTCCGCCGCGATGATCGAAATCATTGTATCGGGGACTCGATCGCCGGAGCTTCGAGCTGAAATCGGCAATGTGGAAGAGATTTTCTACGGAGTTATTGAACTTCTGCGAAGTCCAATTGCTTTTCCCCGGGGACTTAAAATCGGAATAAAGGCCTTGTTCGCCTTATGCCTAGCGAAGCAGACCAGACACAAGGCGGTTTCGGCCGGAGTGGCGGAGATTCTCATAGACAGACTGGCGGATTTCGAAAAGTGCGACGCCGAGCGAGCTCTCGCAACAATCGAGCTCCTATGTCGGATTCCGAGCGGTTGCACTGCTTTCTCCGCACATGCTCTGACAGTCCCGATGCTTGTGAAACTGATTCTCAAAATCTCGGACCGCGCCACTGAGTACGCAGCCGGGGCTTTATTCTCGCTCTGCTCGGAGTCGGAGCATAGCCAGAGAGAGGCGGTGGCGGCAGGAATACTAACCCAGTTGCTTCTTCTAGTACAAAGCGATTGCACGGACCGGGCAAAGCGAAAGGCACAGTTACTGTTGAAGCTTCTCCGTGATTCCTGGCAGGAAGATTCCATCGGTAGGTCGGACGATTTTTCTTGCGGTGAAGTAGAAATACAGTTCTGATAGTGATGACCCTTCTTCTTCCATCAAATTCGTCAGAACTTGAAGACAACAGTGATTCTTGACGATAATCTCAAACTATCAAATCCAAAAAGACAACAAAAGAACATTTGGAAGAAAACAGCAAACCCAATTGAGGTTGTAGATCGGTATATACGAACGAGGATTGTAATCGAGTATCTACTTCTGTACGTAAATTTTTTGGCAAAACAGTTTCTAGGAAAGATCAAAAGGATTTACCCATTCAAATCACGCTCCTCTTTTCGATTGAACTACCCAAAATTTTCAGTGGAAATTCTCAAAAACTTTCTCAATTACTAAACACGACATGAAAGAACGTTTGCTCTTTTTTGGGTCAATGTTTCTGGGTGTTGTATCAAAAAGGAGAAGATGCGGTTGGACTATGGAAATGATTCCCCAAACATGATTGAGATTGGAACAAATAGATTACTAGGCAGAGGAATTAATGATCAAAACAGAACAAAATGTCTTCTTGTTGCAAGAATAAAACATTCCAAGGACCATCAAACATGTCAAGATGTTGTGTTCCACAACCCATTTTTTTGACCAAACAATAATACTCGATCATGAAAGCTAAGACCCCTCCACAATCTAACAACTCCACACCGGTTGAACAGATGACGACTTGAGCTGAACATTAACATGTCTTGTTCGAGACGGACGGAAATCGTGATTATTCAAAACCAATCTCATAGCCTTGACAAAAAGCAAATGGTTGGTTTAATTATGGCAGGAGTTTGACCTGAAGCCCCACATGCATGCTAAAAGCTATGAATAATAAATAATGGTGGGTGCAAGAGAGGTGGGGATAGGAAGGGTTGTGAGGTCTTAAATTGGAAAGGGTATGTGGCTTCAAAATGGAGAAGATGAGACTCACATGTTTGGGGAATAAAGGAGGGGAGGCCACCATGGAATCAATCACATGATGTGGTTCTTATTCTTCCTATCTTTGATGCCTACCTTGAGTTCACATGTCATAACCTACTTTCCAAACTTCTAAAGCAATTGGGAGTGTGTGGGACCATTTCTTTCATATTTGGAATTTGGAAGTGCATCAAATTCCCCATTTTCCTTTCCCTCAATTCGATTCAGTTCGGTTCGATAGGAACACCAAATAATCGATTTGGCTCAATCAGACTCCGGACCGGATAGAACCAATCCACATACAACCCTTGCTGACCACACGATAGATGAAATGAAAAATTCCACCAATCATTATTAGACACGTCAAAAAATATTTTAATAGATTCCACCAATCATTATTAAACACGTCAACGAGTATTTTAATAGTGTAGAATAAGAGAATAAACATAACATTATTCATAAAATATCTATGATATTAGCTAATATTATTTTCCTAAATGGGGGGTGGCAATGGAATCAACGGCTATTTGCTAGGCCTAACGAAGATTTCAAAATTTGACAAGGCTAATCTGTAGGGACATTAAAACTACAACCAATAAGAAACATGAAGCGGCTGGAATCCCTCTGGGAGACTAAGCTTAGTTAAAATAAGAACACAAATAGAACCAGTATGCAAAGACTGTTCTCCATCTATTCTGTCAATGCAACAAAACAATAACAAAAAACCAAACAGAAAAAAGAGAATCTCATGCCTACTCTTTATTTTATCTGCCAGGTGCAAACTAATCCCGGAGACTTGTGCACTCCAACTTCATAAATTTCCTACACAAGTTCGAATAAGTTGGTCGTATTTACTACAAAATGCGGGTCAGAACACTGTCAATGTGACAGCAGTATAGAAATTCTAATCTTTGTTGGGTCAAAAAAGAAGACATGAATCAGAGAAGACAAAATATGCAATTTGCAGACTCTAATATGAAAGAAAAAGAGAGACAATAGTACTTCACAATATAGTGCCTAAACAACACAAGTTTCTATCAGATTATTCTAAAAAGCTTGATATATCCCAACAATGTTATCGCAATGTGCAGTATTTTCATAGCAGTAGATGGTAACCAAACCAAAGTCGAAGCAGAACCTTTTATGATGTTCGTTTATCCCCTTTTTAGGATATATTCACTTGATTTTTGATTAAAAATAATAATAGGAAAATTGGCGGACAAGAATTTATCTCACTGCTCATTTAGGCAAGGCTGTTGTTTTACAAATGGGACACAGGTTCTTCAGCACAAGCCACTGCTTAATGCAGTTGGAATGGAAATTGTGCCCACAATCTAGCATCCCAACAATATCTGCATCAGCATATTCCTCCTGTAATTTTGACCGCTTGATCAGTTAGAACAATCAAATAAACTAGGAAAAAACAGATAACCAAAAAGCACTCTGAGAATCTTTCTTCTTTTGCCACATCAGTCTTCATCAACCGACTGGGAGATCAAAACAAGAAGTGTAACTTGTACCTTACAGATGCAACAGGGTTCCAAATCTGGAGGAGTTGGCGTTTTGAGTAACTCGTACTTTTGTTGTTTCAAGATCTTCAAAATCACATCTTCACTAAGTCCTGTGCTAACATCTCCTATACGATCTTCTAGTGCCAACAACTCCTAAATCCCCAATTTTACACGTTGAAAGATATGTTTGAGAGAGGCATATCAGATGCTAAAATAAATATAATTCACTTACCTCATAGGACATGTTGTCAACATCGAGGCGCATGCCCCTATGCCAATCATGAATTTCAGCCATACCATGGTAAATGAATGGGTCAAACAGCATATGATCCTGACATTGCCGGTTAAAAGTCAATTTCTGAAACAAAATATGCAAGTGGTGATTCGAGGCAATGACCTAAGATTTTCTCTTCTCTTTCACATAACATGACTCCGGAAACCTAGCTGTTTAGCTAATAGATAAATATGGCTGCAAACTTTTGTTTATGAGCGTATGCATATACAGTTGAAAAAGAGTACTTTATACAAATGAGATTGTTTTTTCTGAAATCTAAAAGCCAGAGATCTTAATATTTCTCCTCAAATATATTTTCCCTTATAGAATCTAAATAATGATCCAGACATTCTGATGAGATCTTAGCTAACATTGGTATAGATCGACTTCTTCTCCTTAACAAGAATGGTGACCGTTTTGTGCATGTAGAGATGCAGATGAAATGACTACATCATTAAGCATAGACTACAACATCAAGAATATAGCATAGCCCACGTGTGATCACCAGAGGTGAAAATATTTAGAATGCAAGGCCTAGCAGTTCCAACGAAAGAAATCCATAGAAACAGAGCTTCACTAGCTTTATGAAGAGCGTTGTAATATCATATAGAACAGAAAAATATAACATGCAATTAGATCTGGATTAAGGACTGTAATTACGTATAGCTTGGACATGCAATCAAAATTTTTCTGAAAGTAAGATAAATACATATCCTACTACAACAGTAAATGAATTCCAAGAATACAATTCCACCGTACCGGGCATGTAAGTAGGACTAGAAACATCGCCAATAGTCAACTAGAACAAAAGAAAAGATCAAAGATTTTACATTAACCTACATGATGTAAATAGAAATAATCAAACCTCAGCTGCCAGGTTTTCAGCCCTTTGCATGACAGTCAAGACTTGGCGAATCTGATGAGAATAGAAGCAAATAAAATGCAAGTTAAAGTCAAAAGTGCTGTATACAAGAAAATGTCAAATAAAGAATTTTAATGCAGACAACGCAGACAGAACAAAGCATCACATTTACAAGTACACACTAAACATCAAATAGGGAAGTATTACAGTCGATTAGCATCTATTCAATGGAATATTTGTCCAAACCAGGCTGATGACTCCAGTGACAGTCTCCCCAATCGTAAAACCCTGTGAAGTGCTTTACATGATCCAGAAACTTCTCTCCTCTTCCATCCTAAATGTTAATTTTAGATAGATCAGAAACTATTCTTGATCCAATAGAAGTTTCCAAAAATATATTTTCCATGTATAGACATCACGCTTTCGAAAATCAGTCTAATTTCCACCAAAATCTTCTTCAGGCTAAGACTAACTTTTTGTATACTTAGATACTACTTGAGTCTGGAATTATACCTATATTCAGGGGGAGTAGCATCCCCTGATAAAACTGAGTTCATGTCCATTTTAGAAGAAAAACAATCAAAATAAAAAGTACTGGTGATCATCTGCATGTCAGTTAGAAAAATAGGAGGATGCAGAGATGTTTGTATTTTTCAGTAATTGTCAATTTCATAAAAAAATAATACTGCAGTAATACTCCTCTTTATACATGTAGAGGAATGTTCTGGACACAGTCTTTTGTTTCACTGACGACCAAAGAAACCAGATTAGGACCAAGAAAAATGCAGTAAGACCCAGTGGTCTGACAATCTTCAAGGCAGTCAGCCTGGTCAGCGTCTGTAAAGCAGGTAACGTCCATAGAAGACGAAGGCTTGAACGAGAGAGAATATAAACGCATACATTGCAGACAACGAAGTATTCATTTCACTGCTTGGCAATGTAAGTCTGTCAGGGAGTGCATATACTGACAGATTTGGTTCACAATAAAGGTAATATCTGATCTAGTTACAATGCAATATTGAAGTGCACCAACAAGACTACGAAAGATAGTTCCATAAGGCAGAGGATTGCCATAATTTTTCAACAAGAGAGGCCCTGACGTAATTGGTGTTGGCACAGGCTTACAATTAAGCATACGAGTTTGTGGGAACAAATCAGATATATATTGACGCTGATTAAGTAAGAAACCAAAAGCAAAACGAGTAACTTGAACACCATAGAAATAGTGAACTGGACCCAGGTCTTTGATCGCAAACCTGGTGTGAAGAAACTAAACAAGATTGTCGATCACAGTAGAACAATTTCCTGCCATAACTGTCATCAATATACACAAGAACAACAATGGTTGAAGAACCTGATTTGTAAGTAAATGTAGAGCAATCAGCTCGTGAGGAGCTTAACAGAGCAGATTGGAGTTTTATGTGCCATGCATGAGGAGCTTATTTCAGTCTGTAGAGGGATTTGTGAAACCGGCAGGCATAATCTGGACGAGTGGGATCAACATGGCCAGGAGGTTGTGTCATGTGAACAATTTCCCCAAGTCACCATAAAGAAAAGCATTGGACACATCCAATTGTCTAATATTCCAGTTTAGTGAAATAGCAAGGGAAAGTATCAGTCGAATTGTATGCGTTTTCATCACGAGACTGAAAAGTTCAATGTAGTCAACACACTCAATTTGATCATAGCTCTTTGCAACCAAACGGGCTTTGAATCTTGAAAAGGCCATCAGCATTTGTTTTGCGCTTAAAAATTCATTTGCACCCAATAACTTTCTGTCCAGGTGGACAAGGCACAAGTGACCAGGTCTTGTTGATTAGTAAAGCATCAAGCTCACTCTGCATCTAACCGGTGCTATTGTTTGGAAGCTTGGTGAAACATTAGCGGTTCACACAGTTCATCGCTCACCTAGAGTGTTGAGAACCTGTTGCTTGAAGATTCCAGATTTAGAGCGCATCCGCATTGAATGAACATTGCGTACATCAACAATATTTCGATTGGTGGACAGAGAATGATCATTCTCAAAAAACACAACATATCGACTGATATAAATACGACTCGAGGAAATATCGAGACATATATAACCTTTATGATGCAAGTAGTAACCAATCAGCACATTTAGAAGTTTATGAGAGTTATATGATTTGAGACACGGATAACAAAGATAGTCAAACACACAAAGAAATGAGTAATTTGGTCATTTTTGAAATAGACATTGATAAAGGGACACATCATCTGGTACAAGTAGGGAGAAGATTAATGAAAAGAGCAGAGGTGGAGAGAGATTCAGGCTAGAAACAAAGGAGAGTGGTTAGAATGATAGAAAAGAGAGAAACCTATCTCAATTCTCAACAATGAGTTGGTTTTTTTTTCTACTCTACCATTATGGACAAGTGTATAAGGGCAAGATATACGATGAACAATACCTCTGGAGAGAAGAAAATACGTGAGAAAGCGATACTCTCCACCCCAATCAAACCGGAGTGACTTGATGGAGATATGAATCTGATTCAAAAGGAGGTTGTAGAAGTTAATGAAGTGAAGACAAACTTCGTCTTTGGTTTTTAAAGTATATATTCAAGTAAAACGACTATATTCATTGATAAAGAGAAGGAAGTAACGGACACCAATAGTAGATTTTTCCAGAAAAGGACCCCACAAGTCAGAGTGAATAAGTTCAAAGGGAGAAGTAGCACGAGGCAGAGAATTAGTAAAAGGTAAATTGTAAGATTTACTGATATTGCAAGAGGTATAGTGAAAATGAGAGACATTGAATAACATACTCATTACAAGAGAGACAAAATCTTTTTAAGAGTTGTAGAATGAGGATGACCTAGGCGATAGTGCCATAGTTGCGATGAGCCAGAGAAGACGAAGCCAGGAGAGCTACTAGAGGAGAAAGAGAAGCGGAAACTATATAGAGCCCATGATGAATACTACTGCACAGAAGAATCGTCTTAGAGTGGTGATAAATTGAACGAAAAACGTTATTGTCACAGCACAGACAACGAACAAAATTAAGTTTTGTTTGCATTGACAGAGTGTGAAGAACATTAAAGAGATGAAAATTTTTAGTAGGTGAAGATAATTTAGTGTTTCCAACTGTCGAAATAGAGATTAACATACCGTTCGCTGCAATAACACTGTCTCGACCAGCGTACTCTTGCTCATTGGATTGAGTGAAGTGGTGCGTAGCACCTGAATCCATCAGCCACATGGACGATATAGATGTAGGGTTGAGGGACTCCGGAGCTGTCTCTGCTAAATTATTATATTCTACGTGTTTATAAATATATAATTGTGTTAGTGTGCACTATTATTGTGAATTTAACAATATTCTATGGCAATTCCTATCATATTAGTTGGGACAGTAGAAGGTGAGGCCGCAGTTGTGTGAAACGATTAGGGGGGAGACTTAAAAGAAGTATTCAATCGTTGATAACAACAAGCAGTGGTATGACCAATTTTCTGACAAATCTAGCATCTAGGTTTCATAAAACTCGATTTTCCTAGCGTCCATAAGGCCGAGGTTGGCCGTGGCTTGCCGAGTATTTCACTATATGGCCGACAATATGAGAGTTCTGATTTGGAGAATGAAAGTGAGGAGACAGGTTGAAGGGCTGAGGATGTGAGTTGACTGGTGTAGGATGCGGAAACCAATTGATATTCATAAAAAAAAATTGGCTTGAAGAGTGTTTAAAGAGGAGACAGTGTTGCTTATCCAACTAGTGTTCATAACTGAGAAGAAGATTGTGAGCGTCTTCAATGGTGGGTGGGTCAGAGCCACTGGTGATGGAAGTGACAAATGAATTATAATCACTCTAAGTCCTCCAAGAAAGTAAAGAAGATGATCTCTCTGTGAGACCAGTTCACCAATTGCTTGTAATATGTTGCCGATAGAAGTGATTTTCCGAATATATTCAGAGACAATGAGTCCGTCTTTGGATATATTATACAATTGTCAATGTAGTTCAATGATACGAGCGAGAGACATCGAGGAATACAGACGAGCCAGTGCTTTCCAAATATCATAGGCGAAGGTATAACAAACAAGTTGATAAAGACGAGACTATGTGAGAGAGGCATATAGCCAACTCATGAGTAGCTTATCATACCGATGCCTGACGGTATACCTAGGATTTGGCTGCAGCTGGTCAGAATCAAGAAAAGGCAGGTGGTGTAGACGAGCCATCCAGAAAGGCCTCAAAACCATTGGCAATCACCACATTGAGAATTTGGTTTTTCCAAACCAGGTAATTAGAGAATTCAAGTTTTCCAACGAGTGTTTGATTGATAGAAGGAAAGGAAGGAAGAGATAATGAATCAATTGGAGGAGGGAGAGATGATGCCATTTCACGACTCTGATACCAAGTTAGAGAGAAATAGGTATAAGCAGAGATGTTTGTACTTTTCAGTAATTGTCAATTTGATAAAAAATAATACAGCAGTAATACTCTTCTTTATAGACTAGACCTCATTACAGTTACAGAAATTATACATGTGGTGACTATGTATTCTAACAATATCAAATATTTCTTTGAAACCAAGTAAAATTTCTACTCTTGATAGATTAGCTGATTTTGAAAAAACATCATGTGATGTACATTGCCTTGTTGTTACTCATAGAAAATGTACCCCTTCTTGTACAAAACATTGATCTATCAATGCTTCCTTTGACATGCGTTTTTCACTACTAATCCTTCTATGGTCTTGATTCTTAAGAGTGGGAAGCTATTAGTAATTAATGCAAAGAAGTTGTATTTAAGGAATTGAGAACTCTTGATGAAACTAACACTTAGGAAATCTGTAAGTTAGAAACTAACAATTGGGAAATCTGTGAGTCACCAAGTAAAAGAAGGTTAGATAGTAAATGAACTTTTACAGTGAAATTTACATGATATAGAATTGGCTAGATTGGTGGTTAAGGTTTCATTCAAACATATGACATAAATAACCAAGAAAACATTGAAGAAGTAATTCAAGAAAAGTCTATTAGTATGCAATTATCTCTGGCAACAAATTTAAATTGGCCACTTGGATGTCATGCCTACTTTATATCAAATAGAGGAGAGAATGTCCACGACTTGAAAGAAGTACAGAATCGACAAGGTTAGTGCAGATTGGTTCAATGAGTTTGCCAAATCTATCAAAAAACCTTTCGATTTTCTTAGACCATACAATGTTCTGTAAGTACTGAATAACGGTAAGATTTTCATACTTAGTATGTATGGATGATATCATATTTGAGTAATGATGATGATAAAAAGTTGGAAAAGCAAATACATTTTTCATGTATATATAATCAAAGATCTTGGAGCGTAGAAAAACTATCTTCGTTTGCTAGAAGAAGCATGTCTTGCTTTTCTCCAGGAGACTTGATTACTTGGGTGAAGACCAGTTGACTAAATAATAGAGCCAATTTGAAATTACAATCAGCTTATTAAGATGTTGCAATCCTAGAACATTATAAAAGACTAGTTGATTCCTTAATTATCTTTCTCACACTAGGCTTGTTATTTTGTTTGCCCTAGAATTTCAATTACACAATTTCAAATCAGAAAAATATGATTAGGCCATAAGAAAACTTTCCACATATGTGCACAAAGAATTATTAGCCTACACTATCACATACATGATTTATGCATACCGATAGAATTTATTTGTAGATACGTTGATTAGGTTGTCACACAATATCAACAGCAATATCACAATAATAACGCAGATACAAAGTCAACAGAATTTTGTTTGTATGTCCATCAACATAGAAAATAATGAATGATTAGCTGAATATTGGAATGAATCACTCAAGTCTGCGTCCCTCACATAGAAAGACCAAAAGAAACTCAAAAAGGAGAAATAAAAAATTGAAATCAAACCTCAGATATTAGTTGGCGCCTGCCCTCAATGTCAGCAGCATGAGAACGTAATGAATGTATAGTACCTGAAATATCATCACCCAGTCTCTCCATAAAGAAAGCAGACCTAGAATGAGATTGATGATACCTATGGCTATTAGGTCCAGATGACAGAGTTGATTCACGTGCGGAAGTAGGAGCTACAGGTGATGGATAAAAGTGACCACTATGAACTCCAGATTCAACATCAGTAGAAGGAAACAAAGACCAAGGTGCAAATTCTAATAACCTTCCTTGATTTTCTCTAGGAGGGTTGACAATGAATGCCGGATTTGGTAAAGTACTAATGCTAGAACTAGGGCTAGCTTGAGAAGTAGGACTGCAAAATGGATTGCTTACGTTTCCAGTTTCTAAACTCCGGCTAGTTGGATGATGAGTTGAGTTTCTTGTCTCGGTTGCAGGTAAAACCATGTGATATTTTGTATTGTTTCGTGAATAACAACCTAGTTTTAAGTCTTCGTGTAGACTTCTATGTCCAGGTAAACCTGACAAGCTTTTTCCTCGTGAAGTGCAACCCCCATCCCAGGTTAAAGGACCAGGACCTCTCGAAATGCCAGGAACTTCATTACCATGAGAAAGTCCTTGGGTTCCTCCTGAACTGACAGCTGAAATTGCTGATGATCTCTCCACAGAATCTCTAAAGTGAGCTGGGCTTGGGTGCCTTGCGACTCCAGCAGATAATATACTAAATGGCACATAGTCCTGTGAAGTCCTCAAAGCAGCCTTCCTACCCAAAGCGCTCAAAGGTCTCTCAAAATTATTTGTAATGCTTGAAGAAGTGCAGACATCAGAAACTGTTCTCATTCCACTAGCACTGATGCCTGAGTTCTGCAGCTCAGGAAGACCACTGCTATGAGATACCTGAGCAGGAGGGGATAAACTTAAACTGCTAGAAGGACCAGAAAAAGCAGTGCCAGTGCATAACATACCCTGCTCTAGCTGTGGGAAGGAGCCAGAACTTCCACCAGGATAAAACTGCCTGGAAGTTCCTTCAAGGGCTTTTCTCTTGCAGGATAATCCCCAACCTGAAGAACTAGGCCCACCATTTTCCACTATCATATTACGAGTGCCTCCAGATGAATTACGACAAAAGGAAACAGAAGAAGTTTGCCCTATCTCTGGTTGACATGACCTATATAAATTAGAACGACCAGATCAAACTCCAAGCCTACCAATGTTGCTATTTCCAACATACTCAGCATCTAGACTTTCATTATGATAAGTAACATTGGAGGTCGAACCTTGCAAAAACAATGGCCTGTCTCTAATCTGATAATTACTGGACCCAAAATCAGTTCTCCCACGAAAAAGGGAGTTAGACGTCCCTAGTTGTCCGTCTTCTGGGGTATTCCCAGAACAGGTATTAGACCAAAAATGCTCCCTTCTTAGCTGTTCATTGTCTGTATCATTCTGCAAATTAAACCTGTAACTAGATTCGTCAGAAATCCAACCATCAAAGCTCTGAGCACCATGACTAGCAGAATGGGTACATGTTTCATCCGATGAGATCATATAATTTGACAACCGGTATTCCACATGAGTAACATTAGCCGAAACATCTTGCTGACTCATTACAGCAGTACTGGAAACAGATCCTTACCCAATAATATTCACAATCTCAGGAAGTTAATTAATGACACTGCTTTTACCTTTCACCTACTTCTCTCCACCTAAAAGGTTAAAGCATTATAAATCAATAAGTCCATAATAGTCAATAAAATTATTTGTTATAAAAAAATCAGCTATAAACAATTTATGATGGAAAAAGGCTACCTATCAACGACATGAATCTGATCATGTTAAGGTATTCAGAATCAGTTTCAAAATGATAACAGGAGATTTGCCTTACACAACACACAAGTTTCAGTGTACAAATGAAAGGCTCCAGATATTCCAATACAACAATCAGTTTTCAATTCACTTGGTCTCGTTTTTGTCATATCATGCACCTAAAGTTTCCTCCCTCAAAGGAGTACAGCAATAACTCATTTTCCATCTTTTCCACACAACCATTGGCAAGAGGCATAAGTTTCTAGAAATACAAATTTGGAATTCCATCCTTTCTTCTTCACATTCATCCATGCCTAGGAATGAATTCCAGCTTGAACGGACATGAATATAGGTAAACACTATATACATATATTAGTACTTTGATTGAAATGCGAGATTTGTCTTAAATGGGATGATTAAGCAAAAAACTCTAACATGAACCATTAAAACAAATATCTCAGAGGCTTAATCGAAGATATAGAGAGAAGATGGTTAGTGAAGATAAGATAAGAGAAGGACCCATCTCAAACATGGTACATTCATGAAATTTCTTTAAAAAAACAAAGCACCGGGTAAAAATAACTTAGGGAAAAAATAAAAAGAGAAAAGAGGAAGTCATCGTGGCACCATTACAGTTAATAAAGGTTGAGAAAGTACCCAATTCACGATGTTGCTAATATTCGCAATTTCAGGCTGTGCGAAGCTCCCAATGATGATAATACATTCAATAAAGTGAAAACAAAAGAAAGAATTCATCTCCGATCGAACTCAGAAAACAAAGACCCGGAAAATGATGACCCAAAATTTAGCCGGAGGTACCTGAGATGAGGGAAAAGGATCGAAGAAGGGGAATAACTGAAAAGCGTATCCTTGAGATAAGCACTGCAAGTGGAACTAAGCCAGATCAACAACAAATCCCCATTTTGCTGCCATCTTTGCTCGATTCGTTCTCTGTCAATAGGACCAAGGACATGGAGAAATGACCAATCTGAGGGAGATTGAGAAACGCAAGAGATACAAAAAATTGATGGGTTGGGTTTGGGCCGAACGCTCAGGACCAGTAATCATCCACCTAGCTTGCTTGCAGCTAGCATGGGTCCAACGGGAGAGCTTCGAGTTTTTTCTTCCTTTTTTGCCCTTTATTTAAATAAACATAAAAAACAAAGAGTCGAAATCGTAACCCATTTTCGACCATTTAAAACTCGAACTACTTTGTCCTCAGGACGGTTAAAGTTAACATTAACTTGAAAAATTCCCAAAATATCACCCTCGCTCCCCTCTCTTTCTCTCTCTCTTGTTGGTCTTTGGGGTTACTTCACACAGCGAAATTACTAATGTTCATAACATCGATAACGTATGGAACTTATGTATTATGAAAAATAATTTATCATGAAAATAAACGGATCGTTATTATAATATATTAATAATCATACGTGAAAAATAATATGAGACATTTGTCCTCGCATCTTTCTGCTACATCTCATATTCATATGAACGAGAGTTAGGATTTCAATTTTTTTCTTTCCAGCAATTGCATACACCCAATGCTGAAATTGAAAATGGCTTCAACGGGAAGAACCTCATCACAAAGTTAGAAGCAGATGCCTTCCTGAACAACTACAAAGAACTCCTCAAAACATAGATTCCCTCGCGTAGATTTTTTTATGGTTTCTGTAACAACAAGATGTGGAGTTGGAGTTTTTTGGATGATGCCGACATAATCTTCATTGGAGGGTGGAAATCTTATAGATACGAGACCAAGAACTAAGTCAAATTGTTAGGCTACGAGCTTGTAAATGGGGAGGAAACATAAAGCAGAAGACTCACAATGAAAACAACGATCGGTGCTCAAAAGAACAACCCCAAAACAGACACTAACAGCAAAACAAAGAAAGAGAGAACAGGGAGGCGAAGGGGAAGAAATGGTTACCGAGAAGTAGGCACGTCTACTAACTCCTCATAGGGCTGCGAGGGACTGAAAGAAACATCGTGGAGGTGATGGAACGTTGAGAGAGCCATCGCCGGCCGAATGGTTGCCAACTGCACCTTTAGGAAAGAACTCCGCCTTTGATCGGGGAAGCACTCTAGCGTCTGGAAAAGGCCCTACAAGCGAGGCTTCGTCCTCAGATGAGGTCGAAGGGATGTGGGTCGATGGCCCTTGGCTGGTCCGAGACCATTGGCGCCTTTGGACAAATGATCAATTGTAACACCCGAAAAATTTAAAACGCATATAGCTTTAGGGTAGTTACGTAATGGGAGTTTAAATTTCATTTAAGTGTTATGCTAATTATAGAAATGAGAAAGTGATATTGTAGGAGAAATTTGATAGAAAACTTAGGAGTGGTTAGTTAGAAATTTTTATAAGTGGAATTATTAATATAAATGAATTTCATGGTTGAAAGAAAAGCAATTTAAGTGATGATTTCACGTTAGAAAAGTGAATGATGCAAAAGAATAGAAAGGATGATTGAAAAGTCAAAAAAAGACTAATGGAAGGTTGAAAAGTCAAAAGTAAATGGAATTTTGAAAACAAAAGTGGAGAATGAAGGGGTGCTTCCACGTTGGATTGCAAAGTAAAAAGGAATGTTGGAAAAGTCAAAGAAATTATGCACAAAAAGAGAAAGAATGGGAGAATGTTTGAAAAGTCAAAATGAAGTAAAGAAGAAAAGTGAACAAAAAGGTGGAGAAAGGAGATGTTCACGTGTGAAAGAAAAAGAAATGAGAAAAGGGGGCGAAATTTATAAAAATGAGAAATTTGTGGTTAGAATTTAAAAGTGAAAGTTAAGGTTTAAAAGAGAGAAGTGTAAGGTGTAAAAAGCAATTATTTTTCTTCCTCCTATTCTCCATGTCGTGGCAGCCATGGGAAAGCTTCCCTCCATGGTTTCTTCCATGTTTCTCCAAGATTAAGGTTAGTTTTTAGTTGGGTTTTGTTATGGATATATAATAGTGAGGGTTTTAAGTGTTTTTGATGGGTTTTGTAGAAGTTTTGAAAGGGTTTGAGAAACCCTAAAAGGGAACTCCGAATTTTCATGTCTTTGTTGTGTTTTCTTCATATATTTGATGATTTAAACATTGGATATGATAGTTTAGATTATTTTGGAGTTAGATTAAGATTGGGTGAGAGTTGTGTAAAAATCCGTTTTGAGCAATTTGTACACCGATTCTGTTTCAGTGAATTCGAGTTGGCCATTGTGTTTGGTTGGTTAATTTAAGTGCTTCAATGGATAGTAGACGTGTAGAGGTTTACGGATTGGGGTGGTACGTCGAAATCCGATGAAAAATGAGAAAGTTATGGTCGATTGAAGTTGGACGGTGGAAAATGTAGGAATTTTGGGTTTATAGTTAAACTTTGAGTTGTTTGTTGGTTTTATGCTAGGTAATTTCTTTTAGATTGGTACTAAGTTGATATTCCCTATTTTTTTAGGTTAAAGAGCGAGTAATTGGATTAAGTGGGGTAAGCGAGCACGTGCCGAGAAACCAGGTAAGTAATGGATTGCTTGTGTTTTGCCATCGGGCCTACACCATGGAACGGTAGAGAATTGTTTGTTTGTTTGATTGTTTGTTTGTTTGTGTGGTTGCTTTGTTTTGTTTTTGGTTAAGCATTTGTGTGACATGCATTATTGGTTTCGAACTGCGAAAAATACTAGTTTTGAGTATGATTTTGAATGGTGAGTTTGAAATGCAAAAGGGGGGTAGTGTGAGTTTGAACAAAGGGATTGTGTGAGCTGAAAGGTAAGGGGAATAGTGTAGTGCCATCCTGGGAGCGAGACTCGGATGGAGACGCATTTTGGGAGCGAGACTCAGATGTGATTGGGTAGTGCCCTCTTGGGAGCGAGACTCGGAGGGAGACGCATCTTGGGAGCAAGACTCAGATGTGATGGGTAGGGCCCTTTGGGAGCGAGACTCGGAGGGAGACGCATCTTGGGAGCGAGACTCAGATGTGTAATAGGTGATTGGGTAGTGCCATCTTGGGAGCGAGACTCAGGTGGAAATGCATCTTGGGAGCTAGACTCAAATGTGTGCTAGGGAATAGGGTAGTGCCATCTTGGGAGCGAGACTTAGGTGGAAATGCATCTTGAGAGCTAGACTCGGATGTGTGCTAGGGAATAGGGTAGTGCCATCTTGGGAGCGAGACTCAGATGAAATGCATATTGGGAGCGAGACTCAGATGTGTAATATGTGATTGGGTAGTGTCATCTTAGGAGCAAGACTCAGGTGGAAATGCATCTTGGGAGCTAGACTCGGATGTGTGTTAGGGTTGTGGGCTGTGTGAGGGTCGTGTGTGCATGTTTATATATTTGTTTTCCCCTACTTGCTAAGCGTAAGCTTACGTGTGTGTGTGTAACACCCGGTTTTCATCGGGTTTTCGATTTTCTGCATATGAATGCTATTTTCGTAAATATATCAAATTAAGTCCGTTCTACGAACGGGAAGATTCGTTAGAGCCATAGTAATTAATGAGAAATTTTAGAAGAATAAGGAAATTTCAGAAATCCAAATTGACAGTATAACGCCCAAGTGTTCGATTTCCGCTATAAGAGGTAATTTCGTAAATAATCGAAATATGTCCGTTTTGCGAATCGAGACTTTTAATGGAACCCTTATGATTTATAGGAATTTTAGGGGAAAGATGAGAATTTTTGAAATCCCAATCGATGGTGAAACGGCAAAGTTTCCGTTTTCACCCCTATAGCGATTTAATTCGTAAAAATAGTAAATTAAATCTGTCTGACAAACGGAAGGTTTTATTAGAACCCTAGTAATAATTTGGAATTATTGGTGAAATAAGAAAATTTTAGAGAAACCGAATCGATAGACGAATAATAGGATAAACGAAAAGTTCAATGGAAGGACAAACTTGTCTTTTTGCAATTTAAGTAATTAAAAAGGGGCAAAGCCCTTCTTCTCCCTCACGCAAATTCCAAAGAGGAATTTGTTCCCCCTCTCTTGGCGACTTCAAGCTTCTCCACAGCGACGAGCTTCAATCGGCCGATTCCTCCACTCCGATCATCAAACGTTCTTCACGTTTTCTCTTCCCCTCGCGATTCTAGGTAAGTCTCTAGCGTTTTTCGGCTTTAGTTCTCGACTTTTAGAGATTTAAGTGTTTAGGGTTTTGAGATTTGGATGTATTGTCGGATTTTTCTTGATTTTTGGATGGTCATTGGTAAGTGATGGATATTGGGTGATGATTTAATGTACAAAAACTGGAAAAGGTTAGGGCAGCTTCGGTTTTTGATTTTCTGCCGTTTATTGGGTTTGATTTTCGATAAATGAATAAGTCTATGTTAAACTAGACATTGTAAGGATTCTGTGACATTTTGAATTATTGAATTCGGATGTGTGTACAATTTATGGTGAATTTTCGAAGTTGGACAAAAAGTAAGGATTTAAAAACAGAGCAGTTTCGGTTTTAGTTTTTCTGCCAGTATATGTGAATGGCTTTTGATAAATGAGTTTCACCATTAGAAAGTAGACATTCTAAGGAGTCCATAGCAACTTGAATCACTCGATTTCGTTAAGAATTGATTTAGTTACGAATTTTTGAAGTTGTTGTGTAAAAACTGGAAAATTTCCGCGGTCAGTTCGGTTTTTGATTTTCTGGCGCTAACTGAGTTAGATATTTGGCAAATAGACTCCACCATGTTAAACTAGACATTTTAAGGATTCTATAGCATGTTGAATCATTGAAATCGGATAAGAATTGGAGAAGTTATGAATTTTCAAAGTTTAAGTGAAATGGTAAAACGAAATTCCGGGCAGTTCACTGTTCCGATGCATTTTGACCACCCTTCTGATTTTATCTCGCAAAACTGTTTTTGTGGGTTAAATTAGATACCTTAAGGAAGCCGTGGCCTTTGGAATCAAGCCATTTCGACATTTGTAGATGAAGTTATAATTTTTCGAAATTGGTTCATGTTTCGAGCTAGAATCTTAGTTTTTATGATTAAAGTCAACTGATTTACTTGTGTTGGTTTGAAATGCTTCATTTAAAGTGCCACACATGTTTATGTTCTTGTTGGATTAGATGGCTTGGAATTGTTGATGTTAGGTTTTAAAAACTAATTACATTGAGATGTTTCGATTGGAGTTATTGATTTTTAAGTTGATGTGCTTTAGGTTTCAAGTTACAAAAAGAGATTCGTCAAGCTAAATTCATTTGCTAAGGACCCGAGGTAAGTTCTCGTGACTTACTGTGGCTGATTGGCATACACCGTATGTCGGAATTTGTTGTTGAGGATTGTTGGAGCTTTGCTTGTTTAATTGCTTTGTTTTGGTTTTGGGTAGTTAGGATTAGTTATTTGTATGTTGTTTGTTGATCGTCTTGATGGTACACATGTGATTGTTTACTTTATGTTTATATTGAACTGTTCATGCATCATGGTTTTAAAAATGTCATGAAAATGAACTTACGCACGGATTTCATGAAAAGAACATGCATGTAAAGGCAAGTAAAGTATCACAGTAAACAACCATGATATGGGGTTATTCGGGTGAGGTTCAGACCTGGCGTTCCGTGGTGAGAGGGTCTTCCTCCCTTCAGATGGTGTGGGCTGTCTACCCGCTTGATGTGCCCTATCCATCTGAATGCAAATAGGGCCCGTTAACCTAGACTGACACGTACTGAAATGAAATGACATGGACGGTTTTCATAATACAGAGCATACATGATCATGCATTAGCATTTACGTAGGGCTTACTGAGATTTTTATCTCATAGGTGTCTTTATGGTGTAGGTGATTTTGAGACAGGTGAGGATGATGTCCCTCCGCCTGAAGTATGAGCACGTTGATGAAAGATGGCCCGTGGGAGTGCGCTGGCAGTCGGAGCGTGATTTTGACCCGTGGGGACATAGGTAATGTTTTGGGGATTTGATAGATAAAAAGAATTGTATAGTTGATATTTAGGATGACTGGATTTGGATAGGTAGGTTGCGGTGTTTTTCTTTTGGGAAATTGAAAGTGTTTTATGATGTTTTGGTGTTTTTCAAATAGGAGGAATGTTAAACTTTTAAACGGAACCATGCAGTTTGTTTTGAGAAATTAGTAACGTTTTAATTGTGTTTTGAGTTGAATTAGGGATAATTGGTAAAGTGGGAAGTAGAGCGTTTAAAGTGTACGAAAATGTATGAAGAAATGATAAAGATATGAGGTAAAAATAGTATTGTGAAGTGTGTGAAAGTTTGTTGAGTGTGAAGTGCAGGAGTGAGGAATCAAGAGAAAAAGGAGAAAAGGGAGAGGGATGGAGGAGCGCTCTCTGGAAATTTTCCAGAGAGCGTGGCGATTGCTTGCCACAGAATGGTGAGCAATCGCCACCCTTGCCTTGGCGATCGCCGTTGGCAGTCGCCAGGCGATGGTGCATCGCCTATTGGCGATTGCTCGCCATGAGCAATCGCCACCTGTTCTGCCAAACGGCAGAACATATTTATAAAAAAAAATGGAAACGAAAAATGATTTTATTTAAAGGTTTTCTTTTATTAATTAATTGTTTAATTAATAGTTTAAGTTTATTTTATATAGTTTTCAAAGGAATTTTCAAACGCCGTTAATAATTTCAACTCTGATTTTAAAGGTTTTATTTACGCTCGTATGTTACAAAGTTTATTAAGAATAAAAAAAATATATATACGGGAAATTAAGGGATAGGTTTAAGGGTCGTTACAGTGTGTGTGTTCTATGGTGTAGGTAACGACGCGGTTACAGGTGAGCAAAGCGAGTGAGCCAAGACTTGGGAGCAGTCGGAGACTCACGGGGCATGCCGGTGCAGGCAGTTGTCGGGACGTCTTGACCATGGTCTTCGGGATGTATGTGGAATTTGGTATTTTGGTAGTTTAGTCGATATTTTGGTAGTTAGTTTAGATTTCGGTTTGTGGAAATGATGGGAGTTTTATAATTCTTTTGTTTGATGTTTTGGGATTTATAAAAATTAAACGTTATGCCACTCGATTTTTCGTATAGCAAACGACGTTGGTTTTCAAAACTATTTCCCATGTTTTCGTTGATATTTTGGAGTCGATCTTTTCCGACATGTTTTACACATATTTTACGCACATTTTTCAACTACTTTTGATGGTACCGAAAAACCCAAAAATCAAGTAAAAATTTTATCTAAAATTATTTTAAACGTTGTTTTAATCGGGGTTAGAGTGAGCCAAGTAGCGCACCGAGCCGAGGTGGGTTCGGGGGCGTTACAAGATGGTATCAGAGCAAAATGGTCGAGTCGTTCAAAAGATTACCCGACAATTCTGGTCATCATGCAACGTGCTTCACCGACTGTAAGTATTCCTTTTACTTTTAGTTAGTTTATATCTAAGATTAGATTGTTTTAACCTTGTACAGGAATAGAACCAAGATGTCGAGAAACCCAGGACAGTCAAGATAGGAACTTGAGGATTTAAATAAGGAGCCTTTGGAGTTGGTTGTTAGAGCTGGTGTGGATTTTGTTATTTTAGAAAGATACATCGTATGGGAGATAAGATTTGAATAGATAAAATTGGACCCTAGTGAGCAAACCCTAGATACGATGAACCAAACAAGAGTTTGAAGTTAGAAATGAAATTGAGGTACCATTAGTAAGTTTATGTGGATAAGAAGAGATAGCAAAATGTGATACATTTAGATGACATTTAGATTCACGTACCGTGGGAGTAGAGTATTTAGATGTAGACCATATTGAAGGGTTTAGTTTAAATAAATTATTGAGTGGATATGATCCGAATGATTATGTAGGATTAAGGATGGAAGTTGAGAGGGTTGAGAGTAACGGGTAGGAGATTGGGCGAGTTGGAAGAGCAAAATAGAGTAGATTTAGTTATTAAACTTTGGGGAGAATCCCGAGAGAAATTAGATATTTGTATTAGTTTTGAGAAGAACTTGGGAAAGATTTAGTAGTGTGCGAATTTGGTGAATAACTTAGGCTGGAGCTGATAAGTTTAAGTGGATAAGCTTAAGCATAGGATATAAGTTAGAACTCGAGAGCTATTAGATCTTGGGTAAAGAAAATTGAGAAATTTAGAGAATAACGAATTAGAAGGAAAGAAATGTCTCACACAGAGATTTTACGAGTAAACTCAGGGGAAGGTTAGAATCTAAAGTCTATACTTTAAGTATCTAGTAGGGTATGATTTGAGGAATTATAGAGTTTTAAATGAGAGGAACGGGAACTTGCACGAAAAGCGTTTGAGTGCGTTAGGGTTAATGTTAAGTTAGAAAATTCGAAGGTTTGGCTCGTATGTAACGAAGTTGAAGTCTGGAATTTCGTAAATAGCTTAGGCTAAGGTTGACAAGCTTAAGAGTGAGATGTAAAGTAGAACTCAAGTGTTATTAGAGCATGAGTAAGGAAATAGAGATTGTACAATGTAAGATAGATGAGTGACTAGATTTTATTATGGATTTTGGACGGACATAGGAAAGAGATAAGTGAGGAGATTAGTTGTAACGCCTCGAACCCGCCCCGGCTCGGTGCGTCACATTGCAAACCCAACCCGCGTTTAAAATGACATTTTAAAAAAAATTTCGATAATTTTTCGACTCGGTTTTCGGACGTGCCCAAAATACGTTTAAAATACGTCGGAAAATATCGGGTTAAAATAATTTGGAAATAGGAAAATTTTAAAAAAGAATTTAAAATCAAAACGGACGGCATAATGCCTAAAATTCGATAAACCAAAACCTGCAATTTAAAACCAGGAATCAAACTAGTTCAAACAACAAACACTTACAACAATTATCCATCAACACAATTGACTCGCAAACCGTCAAAATAATTACGAAAACATTTACAAATGCTATTGTAACATCCCTTACACTGACCCAATTTCCGTACTATTTTTTTTTTAAACTTTAAATAAACTCTAAGCGGAACCTGAACCTAAATCGAAACCAGAATCGAAATTGGAATTGAATTCTAACTTTTAAAACAATTTAAATAAAACTTAAAACAATTTCATTAAAACTTAAATTAATTAAATAAATAATTAATAAAAAAGGAGGCGATTATTCGCCCGGGCGAATAATCGCCCATAGGCGATTGCAACAGGCGATTACTCGCCTGTTGCATATCGCCACACCCTCTGGATTTCTCCAGAGGGCGGCGATGCAATCGCCACGCCTGGCGAATGTTCGCCAGGCATTCTGCCCCCCTTCCTTTTCTTTCCTCATTTCTCCCTCCTGCTCCACATACATAATCAAACTTACATCTAATATAATGCATTCAAATTCGCCTCATTCCCCACTTCATCAACCACCCGAAACAACAACTCAAAACCCCATTAACACGTAACCAATTTTCGTAAAAACAATTTGCGTGGATATGTTTAAAAATCGGACATTTCCCTAATATCAAAACATTTTCAAAATACATTTACAAAACGTTTATAGTACAAAAGGTAACCTATCAACTACCAGAACCAAACATCCTAAAATGTCTATACAATTCACCAATACAAAACATCCCAAAAGAACCCCAAAATCTATACATACATCCCCACGGATCGGTAAGCGTCGACTGCGCCAACACACTGCCGCAGCCATCCTCCGTCAACTGGACTCAAGCCTCCAGAGGGAGGACATCCTCACCAGTATCCTCGTAATCACCTACACAATACAATACACTATGAGATAAAAATCTCAGCAAGCCCTCATAAATGCAACTATATGCTATGCGTGTGAGTTCAGAAATCATGCAGCATTTTCTTTACTTTACTCTGTGGGTGTCACCGAGATCTCAGCCTCCTAACCGGAGAGAGCACATCCAGCGGTCGGACTACTCTTTCCAACTAGAAGAGGGGGGTACACGCTTACAACACGTACAGCCGTGCCTGAGCCCCATCTCGCATGACCATACATATGAGTGCAATAGATGTGGTATTGTGACAAGCCCCTGCGTGCCTCCACAATAGGTCAATCCCCTCTCCAGGCCACATTGCGAGTACATAATAGATGTGGTATTGTGACAAGCCCCTGCGTGCCTCCACAATAGGTCAAGCCCCTCTCCAGGCCACATTGCCATTTTTAAAACATTGTGCGGAAATTCATTTTCATGCTCTTTCTTTAAAACACGTGATGCATGAACAGTTCATAACAGAATTTAATCACTCAGCATACATACCATCAAGACTGTAAAATATAAACTACAAAACAATTAAACCTAACTACCCAACCAAAGGAATATAAACTAGTGCGTCACCAAACTCCTCGAAACGACGTCGATGTACGGTGTATGCCAATCGGCCAGAAAAAATCACGAGAACTTACCTCGTGTCCAAAGCAGCTCAAGCTCCATCCACGAGCGTTGTTTGTCTGAAGCAAAACACAATATCGACGTTAAAACTGATTTAAGCTATCGATCGTTCAAATTTACAAAACCTTAACTAAGGAATTTCCTAACGTTCCAACTTAACTTATCGAGGCATTTAATCCATTAATCTACGCTCGATACCCCGAAATCCAATTTATGAGTTTTCCGAAAACTCGAAATTTACAAATTTAACATTTTTCCTAAATCGTCCTAACTTCTTCCAATAACGTTTAATACGTGCAATACGTTCGTAAACTATAACAATCTATCAATTTCGAGCCCTAAATCTCGATTTTTAATCGAAACCCTAAACGAACCCTAATTGGTTTAACTCTACGAAACTCGGAATTTAATGCTTTAAAACTTTAGAATCATACCTAGAGTCGCGAGAGAAGGAGAAAACGTGAAGGATCGGAACGATCGGAGCGGAGAACGGAGGTCGAAATGTCAAACGGCCGTGAAGGGGGAAAGAAGAAATCGCCGCGGCTCTCTGGCGATTCACGAAGGCAGGGAAGAAATGAGGAGGAAAAGAAGATGTGTAATTTTATAAAAATTGATTTTGCAAAAGACCATCTTGCCCTTAGCATTTAATTCTATTTGTTCCGTCCTTTATCTCTTTAATTGATCGACAATTCGTGTTCTCCAAGTTTCCTTATTTCGCCAATATGTCCAACTTACTATTCGGGATTCATTAAAACTGTCCGTTCGCAATTCGGACCACGTTTACTATTTTTACTAAAACGCCATTTACATTACGATGAAGGTAATTACTCGGAACATAGCGTTATAACTCCGGAAATTCTCATAAATTTCTTAAAATTCTTATTAATCGTTAGGATTGCAATGGCGCTTTCTTTTCGTGAAACGAACCTGATTTGATATATTTACCTAAAATGCCACTATATAATAAAATATGAATATTATATATTAAATCCAAAATCCGTACAAGCCGGGTATTATATTCCACCCACCTTATTTAGAATTTTGTCCACAAAATTTAATTATACAAATAACTCAGGATATTTAATCATCATACCCTGCTGTCGCTCCCACGTAGCCTCTTCCACCTCGTGGTTCCGCCACAAAACTTTAACCAGCGGAATCTCCTTGTTGCGCAATACCTTGATGGAAGACTCCAGAATGCGTACCGGCCTCTCCTCATAAGTCAAGGTAGGCTGTACCTCGATGTCTATTGCCTCCACGGCATGTGATGGATCACGCAAACACTTCCGAAGCAAGGATACGTGAAATACGTCATGAATACCCTCCATAGAAGCTGGAAGCTGCAATCTGTACGCCATCTTCCCGATCCTCTTCAGAATAGGAAAGGGCCCCACATAACGAGGGTTTAGCTTACCCCTCCTTCCAAATCTCGCAACACCTTTGAACGGAGAAACTTTAAGATAAACTTCGTCACCTTCCTCGAACTCTAGCTCTCTCCGTCTCATGTCAGCGTAGCTCTTCTGTCTGCTCTGAGCTACCTGGATACGCTGTCGAATAATGGCAATCTTCTCTGCCGTCTGCTGTAGAATCTCAGGACCAATGATGCTGGACTCACCAACCTCGTCCCAATATAGTGGAGATCTACACTTTCGACCATATAAGGCTTCATACGGAGCCATGCCAATGGTAGCCTGGAAGCTGTTGTTATAGGAGAACTCGATCAGTGGCAAATACCTGCTCCACGATCCCTGAAACTTCAGCACACATGCTCTAAGCATATCCTCCAAAATCTGATTCGTCCTCTCTGTTTGACCATCAGTCTGAGGATGAAATGCTGTGCTGAAATTAAGCTGAGTCCCCATAGCTTTGTGCAGACTCTTCCAGAACTTCGACGTGAACCTCGGATCTCGATCCAAGACAATAGAAACTGGCACTCCGTGCAATCTCACAATCTCCTGTACATAGAGCTCTGCGAGCTGATCCATAGAAGACGCCATCTTCACAGATAAGAAGTGGGCCGACTTTGTCAATCGGTCCACACTAACCCATATGCCGTCATGGCCCTTCGTCGTCCTCGGGAGCCCCACAATGAAATCCATGGAGATCTGCTCCCACTTCCACTCTGGAATCGGCAGTGGCAATAACATTTCGGCCGGTCTCTGGTGCTCTGCTTTCACCTGTTGACACACTAAACAGGTCTCAACATACTTGGCAACCTCTCGCTTCATGTTCGGCCACCAGAAGTGTTGCTTCAAGTCCCGGTACATCTTAGTACTCCTCGGGTGCACAGAATACGCTGAAGAATGTGCCTCGGCCAATATCTCTTTCTTCAGATCCTCGTCGTTAGGCACGTACCACCTATGCCTGAACTTCAGAATACCATCCTCTGATAAATGGAAATCTGACGAGTCTCCCAATGTCATGCTCGATCGAAGCTCCTCACACTCCGTATCATTCTGCTGAGCCTCACGTATACGATCTAGAATAGTTGGCCTGAGAGAAATGTTGGTGAGCATATTGGACAACTCTGCCACTATCTCAACGTCGAACCTCTCAATCTCAGACCGCAGCGTAACTGACATCGCTGCTAATGAAGGCTGACTCGCAGAAGGAACTCTGCTCAAGGCATCAGCAACCTTGTTCGCCTTTCCTGGATGGTACTTGATATCAAAATCGTAGTCTTTGACGAACTCAAGCCACCTTCTCTGACGCATATTCAGCTCTTTCTGCGTAAATAGATACTTCAAGCTCTTGTGGTCAGAAAATATCTTGCACTGCTGCCCATATAAATAATGTCTCCATATCTTCAGTGCGAAGACCACAACTGCTAACTCAAGGTCGTGCGTAGGGTAGTTCTTCTCGTACAGCTTCAACTGCCTAGAAGCATATGCAATAACTCTTCCCTCCTGCATCAATACACAACCGAGTCCCACTCCAGACGCGTCATAATATATACTGAACTTGGCACCTTCAACAAGTAATGCCAATACTGGAGCGGTGGTCAATCTCTGCTTTAACTCCATAAAACTATCATCACAAGCAGACGACCATATAAATCTCTCATTCTTCCGAGTCAATCTTGAAAGAGGAAGTGCGATCTTCGAAAATCCCTCTATGAATTTTTGATAATAGCCAGCTAATCCGAGAAATCCACGCACCTCTCGTACGTTCTTCGGCTGTGGCCAATCTCTGACCGCCTGAATTTTGCTCGGATCCACAGAAACCCCTTCTTCTGATATAATGTGGCCAAGAAAACTGACTCGATCCAGCTAGAACTCGCACTTAGAGAACTTTGGATATAACTGGTGCTGGCATAAAATCCTCAAAACTATTCTCAAGTGCTCATCGTGTTCTTCCTTCGTCTTAGAATAGATCAGAATGTCGTCGATGAAAACCACCATGAACTTGTCCAGATACTCCTTAAGACACGGTTCATCAAATCCATAAACGCCGCAGGGGCATTAGTAAGTCCAAAAGACATGACAAGGAACTCATAATGCCCATACCTCGTTCGGAATGCCGTCTTCGGTATATCCTCCTTCCGGACCTTCAGCTGATTGTAACCCGAGCGTAGATCAATCCTCGAAAATACTCGGGCACCCTGCAGCTGATCAAATAAATCATCAATCCGAGGCAGTGGATACTTATTCTTCATCGTCAATTTGTTCAACTTCCTGTAATCAATGCACATCCTGAGGGTCCCGTCTTTCTTCTTGACAAACAAACGGGCGCACCCCAGGGCGATACACTGGGTCGAATAAATCCCTTCTCTAACAACTCATCGAGCTGAGTTCTCAGCTCTCTCAACTCAGCTGGTGCCAATCGATACGGATTTCTAAACCTCGGCGTGGAGTTTGGGTAGACATCAATAGTGAACTCGATCTCCCGGTCTGGTGGTAACCCGGGAAGATCATCAAGAAAGATCCCAGAGAACTCTCTGACAATAGGAATGTCGCTCGGCTTTTCTCCGCTGAGCAACTGACAATCAAATACAGAGGCCAAATAAATAGCGCACGCACCTTTAAACTGCTCGTTGACCTTCATGGAATAAGAAATAGGCGAGCTACTCAATCTGCTCATTGCCTGATAAAAAAAATTTGGCTTTACCCGGGGGTCGAAAGGTGACAATTCCAGATCGACAATCGATGGTGGCGAAGTGCTGTGACAGCCAGTCCATCCCTAAGATCAGATCATAGTGTTCTATGCCCATAACAATGAGGCGAGCATAGAGGGTACGATCCCCAATCGAGATAATATTGCCCTGGACAACACGACTTGACTGCATACGCTCACCCGAAGGTAGCATCACACTGTATTCGCACTTTACTAACTCAGGCGCAAGCTTTAGTCTAGACACACAAGTGGTGGAAACAAAAGAATGCGTAGCCCCCGTGTCTAATAAAGAAAATACAGGAACGCCAGTAACCAATATAGTACCTGCTATCACGGCAGGCTGATCCTCATCATCAACATCGCCGGGCTCAATAAATGCAAAGATCCTCGACATAATCCTCCTCTGATCACTGCCTGACTGATCTCGGCCGGGCTTAGGACAATCTTTGACAAAATGGCTTGCATCACCACAACGATAACACACACCCATGCCCAATCTGCACTGGCCCCTGTGCTCATTCTGACATTTAGGGCAAATAGGTATCTGAGAAGCTCCTTGTACTTGCTTCCCTTTACCCCGATCGTTACCTCCCTCAAGAGGTCTCTTCACACCCCTCTGTTGTTGTTGCTGAGGCTGTGCTCTAGGTTGCCAGCCCTTGCCCTTGATCTGAGGGTGAATCTCTCGAAAGAAGCCCTTAGCTGGCTCCCTCGATATGGCAGAACTCTGATCAACGGCCTGAATATCAAGAGCTCTAGCCACAATCTCATCATAGGATACATTTCGTACCCCTGATATGGTAAGGCGCATCCGAAACTACTGGCTAAGTCCCTGTAAGAACCGGCGTACCTTGTCTTCGTTAATGCTGACCTGACGTGGCGCAAATCTCGAAAGGGCTTCAAACTTCCTCACATACTCGGCAATCGTACCAACTTGCCGTAACTGCATAAACTCAACCATCTTGGCCTCTCGCACCGTATGGCTGAAGTACTTGTCATAAAATAGCTCTTTGAATCGCTCCCATCCCATAACCGTCACATCGGTGGTCGTCTTGATGGAATCCCACCAAAATCGGGCGTCAAGTGCTAAATGATAGGCCACCAGTGCAACCTTCTCTCCATCCTCTATGCTAACATACGCCAGCATGTCCTCCATAGTGCGAACCCACTCCTCGGCTGAAGAGGGTCCGTAGACGGTCCGTTAAAGATAGGGGGCTGGAGCTTCTGAAATCTCTCCATCCCACGATTACCAGAAGCAGTTGTCTCTCTAGCTCTAATGCCCTCTCGGTCTATCATGGTACCCAGCTGTTGAGACTATCTCTCCATTTGCTGAGCCTGACGCTCCATATGTTGAGACTGCTGGGCGATAAAATCCTTGAGAGTATCGATCGTGTCATCTCGGTCATCTCGGTCGTTTCGTGGACGTACCATATTTATAAAATTCCTATATAAAAGTTAAAACAAATATTCTAAGAAACTAGAAACCAAATAAAGCTATAAACGTACTTACAGTTGATGAAGAATGTCCGTTTAGTGGCTGTGCAGTCGAGCAGTCTACAGAACCGATTTTAAAACCCGGGGGCTCTGATACCATAAATGTAACATCCCTTACACTGACCCAATTTCCGTACTATTTTTTTTTAAACTTTAAATAAACTCTAAGCGGAACCTGAACTGAAATCGAAACCAGAATCGAAATTGGAATTGAATTCTAACTTTTAAAACAATTTAAATAAAACTTAAAACAATTTCATTAAAACTTAAATTAATTAAATAAATAATTAATAAAAAAGGAGGCGATTGCAACAGGCGATTACTCGCCTGTTGCATATCGTCTGTGGCGATTGCTGCCACAATTTGTGGCGAGCAATCGCCGCACCCTCTGGATTTCTCCAGAGGGCGGCGATGCAATCGCCACGCCTTGCGAATGTTCGCCAGGCGTTCTGCCCCCCTTCCTTTTCTTTCCTCATTTCTCCCTCCTGCTCCACATACATAATCAAACTTACATCTAATATAATGCATTCAAATTCGCCTCATTCCCCACTTCATCAACCACCCGAAACAACAACTCAAAACCCCATTAACAAGTAACCAATTTTCGTAAAAACAATTGCGTGGATATGTTTAAAAATCGGACATTTCCCTAATATCAAAACATTTTCAAAATACATTTACAAAACGTTTACAGTACAAAAGGTAACCTATCAACTACCAGAACCAAACATCCTAAAATGTCTATACAATTCACCAATACAAAACATCCCAAAAGAACCCCAAAATCTATACATACATCCCCACGGGTCGGTAAGCGTCGACTGCGCCAACACACTGCCGCAGCCATCCTCCGTCAACTGGACTCAAGCCTCTGGAGGAGGGACATCCTCACCTGTATCCTCGTAATCACCTACACTATACAATACACTATGAGATAAAAATCTCAGCAAGCCCTCATAAATGCAACTATATGCTATGCGTGTGAGTTTAGAAATCATGCAGCATTTTCTTTACTTTACTCTATGGGTGTCACCGAGAACTCAGCCTCCTAACTGGAGAGAGCACATCCAGCGGTCGGACTACTCTTTCCAACTAGAAGAGGGGGGTACACGCTTACAACACGTACAGCCGTGCCTGAGCCCCATCTCGCATGACCATACATATGAGTGCAATAGATGTGGTATTGTGACAAGCCCCTGCGTGCCTCCACAATAGGTCAAGCCCCTCTCCAGGCCACATTGCGAGTACATAATAGATGTGGTATTGTGACAAGCCCCTGCGTGCCTCCACAATAGGTCAAGCCCCTCTCCAGGCCACATTGCCATTTTTAAAACATTGTGCAGAAATTCATTTTCATGCTCTTTCTTTAAAACACGTGATGCATGAACAGTTCATAACAGAATTTAATCACTCAGCATACATACCATCAAGACTGTAAAATATAAACTACAAAACAATTAAACCTAACTACCCAACCAAAGGAATATAAACTAGTGTGTCACCAAACTCCTCGAAACGACGTCGATGTACTGTGTAGGCCAATCGGCCAGAAAAAAATCACGAGAACTTACCTCGTGTCCAAAGCAGCTCAAGCTCCATCCACGAGCGTTGTTTGTCTGAAGCAAAACACAATATCGACGTTAAAACTGATTTAAGCTATCAATCGTCCAAATTTACAAAACCTTAACTAAGGAATTTCCTAACGATCCAACTTAACTTATCGAGGCATTTAATCCATTAATCTACGCTCGATACCCCGAAATCCAATTTACGAGTTTTCCGAAAACTTGAAATTTACAAATTTAACATTTCTCCTAAATCGTCCTAACTTCTTCCAATAACGTTTAATACGTGCAATACGTTCGTAAACTATAACAATCTATCAATTTCGAGCCCTAAATCTCGATTTTTAATCGAAACCCTAAACGAACCCTAATTGGTTTAACTCTACGAAACTCAGAATTTAACGCTTTAAAACTTTAGAATCATACCTAGAGTCGTGAGAGAAGGAGAAAACGTGAAGGATCGGAACGATCGGAGCAGAGAACAGAGGTCGAAATGTCAAACGGCCGTGAAGGGGGAACGGAGAAATCGCCGCGGCTCTCTGGCGATTCACGAAGGCAGGGAAGAAATGAGGAGGAAAAGAAGATGTGTAATTTTATAAAAATTGATTTTGCAAAAGACCATTTTGCCCTTAGCATTTAATTCTATTTGTTCCGTCCTTTATCTCGTTAATTGATCGATAATTCGGGTTCTCCAAGTTTCCTTATTTCACCAATATGTCCAACTTACTATTCAGGATTCATTAAAACTGTCCGTTCGCAATTCGGACCACGTTTACTATTTTTACTAAAACGCCATTTACATTACGATGGAGGTAATTACTCGGAACATAGCGTTATAACTCCGGAAATTCTCGTAAATTCCTTAAAATTCTCATTATTCGTTAGGATTGTAATGATGCTTTCTTTTCATGAAACGGACCTGATTTGACATATTTATCTAAAATGCCACTATATAACAAAATATGAATATTATATATTAAATCCAAAATCCGTACAAGCCGGGTATTACAGCTATGTACCAAAATGTACCAAAACCTATCACAATTTAAACAAGTTAACTCATCAAAACAACTTAGAACACCCACCAACTATCTACATACCAAATATCTACATACAAAATAGCAACCTCTCACAAACCCGAGGAAAATGGTGGTCAAGACGCCCCAACAATAGCCTGCACCGACGGACTCCGTACTCCTCCGACTGCAGCCTAATCGTCGGTGGTCTCGTCTACCTCACCTGTATAATACTCGTCACCTACACCATAGAACACAAAAAGGTAAGCCTAACGCTTAGCAAGTAAGGAGATAATGCACATTAACACACAAAATGCTCAACTCAACCCTAACATGCAGTTTCTACACACTCCGTTGTTTTCTTCTCGTACTAGTTACATTTATCTTCCACTTTCATGTGAATCAAGTAGGCACACGCCCCAACACAATCCTGGACGGCCACACCTTGACCCACGGAGCAAGACCGGAGGCACACGCCCTAACACAATCCTAGACGGCCAACCAATTCTCCCCCAATCGATCGTAGAATCCTCATTGTACCTTCAAGCACGAACATATTGTGTGACAGCCCCTGACCGAACCCCGATCGAGGTCCGGGATCAGAGCCATCACTCCGGGACAGTGGACGGAAAACGGTGACTATTTTTTTTGAACAGATCGGTCAAAACAGTGGACATTATACTTTTAAAATATTTATAGAGAAACAGAATCGAATGACAGAAAACCTGCACTGTCATCGCAAACCCTAAAAACGTAACTTTACAGAGAGGGAGAAACTACAGTGAGTAACATAAAACATTTACAGGGAGAGAGAGAGAGTTCTCGGGTGAAGCAGAAAACAGAAATGAACTTAATTTAAAAGAATTCAGACTGGCGGAAGACTTAGTATAAAAAGAGCTTCGGTGGATTAAATAAAACAAAAGTGTACAGTGATAATCGGAAGGAGGAGAGTAAAACTGGGCAGAAAGATAAAAGCTATCGGTGGATGTGAACTATAAAAAAGAATTGAGTTCACCGGTAGGAACAGACAGTAAACGAAATCAGTAGAAGGAGATGACGTCAGCCGGAAGATGGATGACGTCACCGGTGGATGCAGGTAGTGAACGAAATCGGTAGAAGGAGATGACGTCAGCCGGAAGATGGATGACGTGAACAAAATCGGTAGAAGGAGATGACGTCAGCCGGAAGATGGATGACGTCACCGGTGGATGCAGGCAGTGAACGAAATCGGTAGAAGGAGATGACGTCAGCCGGAAGATGGATGACGTCACCGGTGGATGCAGGCAGTGAACGAAATCGGTAGAAGGAGATGACGTCAGCCGGAAGATGAATGACGTCACCGGTGGATGCAGGCAGTGAACGTGATCGGAAGATGCAGCTTTTAAGGCAAAAGCTTGATAACTTTAACAGGAAGTCATAGGAATAGAAAACTTCAAACAGAAGGCATAAGGGCTTCAAACCCTCAAACCCGATTCTAAACACAGTTTTAAAAAATGAATGGGAACATGACAGAAGTTAGAAAAAACCTAACAGAAGATCAAGAAAACAACTGCATGGATTATTCCAAAACCAGAGACAATCCATGCACAGATTATCAGAGAATATCCCAAACAAATTGCAGAATACTCTAGAATACAAACTTAACTGTCAAATACAGCGGTTTTAAACATTGAAACAGAATCTATACATTGTTTCAAAATTTCAAAGACAGTACACAACTTAACATATATTTACAGAAACTCCCAAAACAGAAGTTTTCTACAGGGCTTTTAAAACAAAGACCAGAATTTCATAAAAACTTTACAATATGAACTATATTTTAAAAACTTGAACCTCAGAATAGAATTATGTCTAACTGCAGCAACCACCCTGTGAGCTCGATCCACCAGTTACATCAAATTGTCATTTTGAGGAACAAAGTTCTCGGTTTCAGGTTCAGTACCTACATTAGAGAGTTCACCTATGAGTCTAAAACTCAATAAGGGCATAATAAGAATGCTGTGATGCAAAATGCTATGCATGCAGTTTTTCAGAAATACGGTGACAGTACAGAGCATTAAGTTACAGTGGCAGTAGAATTAAGTGGAGCTTATAGGGGAACTGGCAAACAGTGGGGGAGGGGGAGGGTGCACTATCAAGCACATTCAGGGATACAGTATAGTAAACGATAAACAGTAAACAGTTCTGGGGCCAGTCCCCGTCTCGCACTTAACCTGGTACATTTCAGTCGGATTTTATCTTGTTTAGTTTCAAACAGTGTACAGAAAACATTTGCATGTCTTTCAGAGAAAACGTGTATGCATGAACGGTTGTAATATCCGGCTTGTACGGATTTTTGGATTTAATATATTATATTGATATATTATATTATTAGATGACATTTTTGTAAATATGTCAAATAAGGTCCATTTCACGAAAAGAAAGCGTCATTATGACCCTAACAGATAATAAGAATTTTAAGGAAATTATGAGAATTTTCGGAGTTTAAACGTTATATTCCGAGTAATTACGTCTTTCGTAAAGTAATTGACGTTTTAGTAAAAATAGTAAACGAGGTCCGAATTGTGAACAGACAGTTTTGAATAAACCCTATCGGTGAATTGGACTTATTGGCGAAGTATGGAAGTTTGGGGAAATCCGGATCGTTGGACGATTAACGAAACGAAGGACGAAACAAATAGATTTAAGTAAGAAGGGCAAAATGGTAATTTGCAAATCTATTTTATAAAACATCACAAATCATTTTCTCTCCCTCACTTTCTCTCCTCTCCTCCTCTGGATCGCACGAACAGGGAGCTCTCCCTCCTCACGGCCGCCGGCGATTTTCGAAGATCCGAGCTCCGTCCGACCTCCGATCAACTCCGATCCTTCACGGTTTCTTCCCCTCTCGCTACTCTCGGTATGTAGCTCCAATCTCTGAGCGTTTATTTCGAGTTTTCGGTTCGATTTAGGGTTAGGGTTTCAATTAGGGTTTCGACGAAAAACGCGAATTAGGGTTCGTAATTAATAGGTTAGCCTTGATTAAGTATATATCGAACGTATTGGACGAAGAAAAATCAATTTGTGAAAAAGTTAAAATTAGTAGATTTTCGGGTTTTTGGGAAAAACTCGTAAATGGAGGATTTTTGGATTATCGAGCATTAGTCGACGTTCTAAATGCTTTAATTAGCTAAGTTTGAGGAATTAGGAGAATTCTTTAGTTAAGGTTTGAAATTTGGACGTTAGAAGCTCGAATTGGTTTTTAACTATGAATGTTGTGTTTTGCCCAGACGAACGACGCTCGTGGACGGAACTCAGTGTGCTACGGACGTCAGGTAAGTCTCCGCGACTTGTTTGGCCGATTGGCCTACACCATACGATCTTCTGTTGTTCGAGGAAATTGGAGAATATAGATTGTTTAAATGCTTTGGTTGGGTAGTTAGGATTAGTTCTCTTGTAGGATTATGCTTTGAGTGTCTTGATGGTACATACGTTGTTTGCTTATACTCTGCTCATGTTATAGTATTGCACATGTTCACGCATCATGGTTTCTGAAAAGCATGAAAAAGGAATTTGTATGCATGTTTTCATAAAAAGGAAAAGGATAATGAAAAGTAATGAATGTCTGTAATCTGTAATCTGTCTGGTCATGAGCGGTGGCGGTGGTTCAGACATGGCTGCAAGGGGAGCATGTTCTTCCCCCCGGTTAGATACGAGGGGCTATCCAATCGCCGGATGTGCCGCTCCTATCTAGCGAGAGTGAAGCCCCGGTGACGTTTATGAAATGAAATGAAATGAATAGCGAAAAGGTAGGAAGCATGTTTTTACGAACGGCACGCATAGCATGCATTGCATTCACGTAGACTTACTGAGCCTTAAGCTCACGACTTATTTTTATGGTGTAGGTGACCTCTACACAGGTGAGGATGAGATCCCTCCACCCGAGGCATGATCGGTTGAAGAAAGATGGCCCGCGGGAGTGTGCTGAGTAGTCGAGGCGCGTTTTGACCCGTGGGGACGTAGGTATATGTTTTGGGAACGTGATATGAATTGTATAGCTGAATTATATTAGGATGCTTGGATTTGGTTAGTTAATAGGTTAATGTTTTGACGTTTTGAAACCTGTTTCATAACTGTTTGGTAAATGTATTTGTTTGGTAAATGTATTTAAAACGTTTGTTATTAGTGTTATCGAAGTGTTTTGAATGATTTTAAATGGTTACGGGTATGCTCGGTTTTTGGAGCTATCCACGCAGTTGGACTTCGCCAAGTCCGCCGTAATACGGTTGAGTTTAGAATACGTTTGAGTGGGATTGAAGCTATGAATTGGTTGATAATGTTGATGAATGTAATGAATGAAATGTGAAAATGTTGAAGGAGAAGTGAAGTGAATTGCTCTCTGGAATCGGATTCCAGAGAGCTGAGTTTGTGTTCTGCTCTCTGGAATTCCAGAGAGCAATAGTGAAGAAAAAGGAAAGGCAGAATGAAGGAATAGAAAGAAAAAAAAAAGAAAGAAGGCATGGATCGCTGCACTCAGTGTGCAGCGATCGATTTCTGTAAGGGATCGCTGCACTTTGTGTGCAGCGACTGGTCGCTGCACACTGCAGTGCATGCAGCGCTCAGTCGCTGCATGCTGCAGCGACCGAGCGCTGCTCCATTCACGAGGGCAGAATTCCGATTCTGCCCTCCCTTCTTTTAATTGTTTTATTTAAGTTTTATTAAATGTTTTAGTTTTAATTATTTATTAAAGGTTTCGTTTTAAATGCTTTTAAAGTTCAGTTTTAATTCCGACTTAAATTCTGATTTCAACTTCGGTTTAGATTTCGCATTAAGTTTTATTTAAAGCATAGAAAAGTAAAAAGTATAAAAAAAAAATTTATACGGGAAATATGGGTAGGGTATATGGGGTGTGACAGTTATGGTATCAGAGCCCCCGGGTTTTAAAATCGGTTCTGTAGACTGCTCGACTGCACAGCCACTACGCGGACATCCTTCATCAACTGTAAGTCTGTTTATTGTTTTATTTGATTTTGTTACTTAGGATTATTTGTTTGTAAATTTTATAGGAGTTTATAAGTATGGTTCGAGGAAGGGATCCTAGAGATGACGCGACGGATCGTCTTATGGATTTGATAGACCGCCAGTCTCAGCATATGGACCGGCAAGCGCAACAAATCACGGATTTAGTGAATCGAGAGAACCAACGAGAGGCTCAGAGGGCTCAGGAGCTGGTAGTCCCAAGTAACCAGGGTATGCAGAGGTTTCAAAGCCTACGGCCTCCAGTATTCGAGGGCCAGTCATCGGATCCGACACGTGCCGAGGAATGGATCCGAGTTATGGAGGACATGTTAGCTTACGCCGAGGTAGGGAACGGGAGCAAGGTGGCTTATGCCACTTTTCACTTAGCGTTGGATGCCCGTTTCTGGTGGGACTCGATCAAGTCGACTACGGATGTATCAGTTATGACTTGGGATCGGTTCAAGTTTTTATTCTTTGATAAATACTTCAGCCGCACAGTGAGGGTGGCAAAGAGGAATGAGTTCACGCAGTTAAAGCAGACGGGCTCGGTTACCGATTACATACGGAAGTTTGAGGCCTTATCACGATTTGCCCCACGTCTTGTCAGCGATAACGAGGAGAAGGTACACCAGTTTATGGAGGGACTTAATCCTGAGATTCGGATGCACGTTATTGTCTCAGGTATTATAGATGTGCCCTATTCGGAAGTTACGGCCAAGGCTCTGGATATCGAGGCTGCTAGAGCGACTTGTGCTAGGTCGAAGGAGCCAGCAAAAGGTTTCTTTCGTGAACTTCAGCCTCAGTCACAGGATCGAGACGGGCAACTGAATGAACAACGACCGTCACAACAACAGAGGAGCGATAAGAGGCCCTACGGTGGTAAGGGCGAGCGGGGAAAAGGAAAGCAGGTCCAAGAGGCTGTTCAAAAGCCTATATGCCCGCAGTGCCAGAAGCAGCACTACGGTACTTGTCTGATGCTTACCAATAGGTGTTACCGGTGTGGAGAAGCTGGCCACTATTTCATGAATTGCCCGTTGCTGAATCGAAATCAACCAGGCAGAAATCAACAGGGCACCGATCAGAGAAAGGTTGTTCCGAGGGTCTTTACTTTCATTGAGCCTGGCGACGCCAACAATGAGGCCCAGCCTTCTGCAATTGCAGGTATTGTTTTAATTACCTGTATGATAATATGCGTATGATAGATAAATATATAGATCTGAGATTAGTAAGGAAGAGAAAAATAGGTGGGTAAGAATAGTTACTAAACAAACCTCGACGAGATGGTAGTAGACTAATAAAGGACAATATAGACCATATAGATATAGAGTATGCATTAGTGAGAATTGCTCGACTTAGCCGCAAAAGATTGTGCACCTAAGAATCTAGTTACCATTAGAGGAATGCGCCCTAAGGGATATGGCTTTCAAATAGGTAGAAACTGGATCTATTTGGCAACCCCTTGGAGTATTAGGATACGACTAACCACGAAAGATGAAGGTCTAGATATAAACCTATTAAGGGATACCTTAAATTGTTGTAATACTGGGAGTGTATTTAAATAGATGAAATAGTACCGTAGAGATCGTACATTGAGGATTCGTGAGAAGTTTAGAGTATCTAGACGAAGATAGAATATAAGGGCTAAACTTAAAATGATTTTCGAGTAGATAGTTGAAATAAATGAGAGGTTAAGTTAGAAGCATAGGATGGCGTTTAAAGGTCGGTAAATTGTAGAATTTGCGATTTATAAAATAAAGAGGGGGACAATTTTTAGCAAATTTCTAGAGATCGACTCGTGTTTGGCAAGTCGAGACTAAGTAATACATAAGTGGCTTAGGTTAGAACGACTAGTTGGAACGCTTCAAGGATGAGATTTAAAGACTTGATGATGCTCGGAGGTGATAGAGACTTAAGTTAAGATAAATGACTATAGCGGAAGTAATACGAGAAGATTTGAAATTTAGATTCAGCGTTAGGGTAAGTAAATTGAGAAGGCATAGAGGGCGTAAAACGATTAGGTACGTATTCGATAGACAATGGATTTAGAAAGTTGGAAAATAGACCAAAGGAACTTGATTTATTGAGTCGAGGTTTAAATAGAGGGGAGTAGATTACAACTCGGAGGTTATTAGGAACCCTTGAACAACAATCAACCCAAATGATAAATCGAAGGATAAGACCGTAAGGCGTGGGACGTTAATATCAGGGACTATAAGTTAGAGCAAATTTTGTGGACAAAATTCTGAATAAGGAGGGTAGAATGTAATATCCGGCTTGTACGGATTTTTGGATTTAATATATTATATTGATATATTATATTATTAGATGATATTTTTGTAAATATGTCAAATAAGGTCCATTTCACGAAAAGAAAGCGTCATTATGACCCTAACAGATAATAAGAATTTTAAGGAAATTATGAGAATTTTCGGAGTTTAAACGTTATATTCCGAGTAATTACGTCCTTCGTAAAGTAATTGACGTTTTAGTAAAAATAGTAAACGAGGTCCGAATTGTGAACAGACAGTTTTGAATAAACCCTATCGGTGAATTGGACTTATTGGCGAAGTATGGAAGTTTGGGGAAATCCGGATCGTTGGACGATTAACGAAACGAAGGACGAAACAAATAGATTTAAGTAAGAAGGGCAAAATGGTAATTTGCAAATCTATTTTATAAAACATCACAAATCATTTTCTCTCCCTCACTTTCTCTCCTCTCCTCCTCTGGATCGTACGAACAGGGAGCTCTCCCTCCTCACGGCCGCCGGCGATTTTCGAAGATCCGAGCTCCGTCCGACCTCCGATCAACTCCGATCCTTCACGGTTTCTTCCCCTCTCGCTACTCTCGGTATGTAGCTCCAATCTCTGAGCGTTTATTTCGAGTTTTCGGTTCGATTTAGGGTTAGGGTTTCAATTAGGGTTTCGACGAAAAACGCGAATTAGGGTTCGTAATTAATAGGTTAGCCTTGATTAAGTATATATCGAACGTATTGGACGAAGAAAAATCAATTTGTGAAAAAGTTAAAATTAGTAGATTTTCGGGTTTTTGGGAAAAACTCGTAAATGGAGGATTTTTGGATTATCGAGCATTAGTCGACGTTCTAAATGCTTTAATTAGCTAAGTTTGAGGAATTAGGAGAATTCTTTAGTTAAGGTTTGAAATTTGGACGTTAGAAGCTCGAATTGGTTTTTAACTATGAATGTTGTGTTTTGCCCAGACGAACGACGCTCGTGGACGGAACTCAGTGTGCTACGGACGTCAGGTAAGTCTCCGCGACTTGTTTGGCCGATTGGCCTACACCATACGATCTTCTGTTGTTCGAGGAAATTGGAGAATATAGATTGTTTAAATGCTTTGGTTGGGTAGTTAGGATTAGTTCTCTTGTAGGATTATGCTTTGAGTGTCTTGATGGTACATACGTTGTTTGCTTATACTCTGCTCATGTTATAGTATTGCACATGTTCACGCATCATGGTTTCTGAAAAGCATGAAAAAGGAATTTGTATGCATGTTTTCATAAAAAGGAAAAGGATAATGAAAAGTAATGAATGTCTGTAATCTGTAATCTGTCTGGTCATGAGCGGTGGCGGTGGTTCAGACATGGCTGCAAGGGGAGCATGTTCTTCCCCCCGGTTAGATACGAGGGGCTATCCAATCGCCGGATGTGCCGCTCCTATCTAGCGAGAGTGAAGCCCCGGTGACGTTTATGAAATGAAATGAAATGAATAGCGAAAAGGTAGGAAGCATGTTTTTACGAACGGCACGCATAGCATGCATTGCATTCACGTAGACTTACTGAGCCTTAAGCTCACGACTTATTTTTATGGTGTAGGTGACCTCTACACAGGTGAGGATGAGATCCCTCCACCCGAGGCATGATCGGTTGAAGAAAGATGGCCCGCGGGAGTGTGCTGAGTAGTCGAGGCGCGTTTTGACCCGTGGGGACGTAGGTATATGTTTTGGGAACGTGATATGAATTGTATAGCTGAATTATATTAGGATGCTTGGATTTGGTTAGTTAATAGGTTAATGTTTTGACGTTTTGAAACCTGTTTCATAACTGTTTGGTAAATGTATTTGTTTGGTAAATGTATTTAAAACGTTTGTTATTAGTGTTATCGAAGTGTTTTGAATGATTTTAAATGGTTACGGGTATGCTCGGTTTTTGGAGCTATCCACGCAGTTGGACTTCGCCAAGTCCGCCGTAATACGGTTGAGTTTAGAATACGTTTGAGTGGGATTGAAGCTATGAATTGGTTGATAATGTTGATGAATGTAATGAATGAAATGTGAAAATGTTGAAGGAGAAGTGAAGTGAATTGCTCTCTGGAATCGGATTCCAGAGAGCTGAGTTTGTGTTCTGCTCTCTGGAATTCCAGAGAGCAATAGTGAAGAAAAAGGAAAGGCAGAATGAAGGAATAGAAAGAAAAAAAAAAAAGAAAGAAGGCATGGATCGCTGCACTCAGTGTGCAGCGATCGATTTCTGTAAGGGATCGCTGCACTTTGTGTGCAGCGATCGATCTCTGCTTGGTGCAGAGATCGATCGCTGCACACTGCAGCGCATGCAGCGCTCAGTCGCTGCATGCTGCAGCGACCGAGCGCTGCTCCATTCACGAGGGCAGAATTCCGATTCTGCCCTCCCTTCTTTTAATTGTTTTATTTAAGTTTTATTAAATGTTTTAGTTTTAATTATTTATTAAAGGTTTCGTTTTAAATGCTTTTAAAGTTCAGTTTTAATTCCGACTTAAATTCTGATTTCAACTTCGGTTTAGATTTCGCATTAAGTTTTATTTAAAGCATAGAAAAGTAAAAAGTATAAAAAAAAAATTTATACGGGAGATATGGGTAGGGTATATGGGGTGTGACAACGGTGCTTGACCTTAAATAGGCAGACAGCAGAAATAAGACAACAGAAAGTAAATCGAAGCCAGACATTTCAGAACATAGACTATAACCTTTCTACCCAAAATAACCCGACAGAACAGGAAACCTAGTACCTCCGTGATGTAGGGCCTTAAGGGCCAACCTACGGTTATGAACTTACCTGTTTGCTGCAATGTAGAATGCTCGAATGTCTCTGGAACGCTCGGATCTGTTGCTGCAATGTAGAGAAATTAAACAAATTGCAAATGCTAACAAATAACTTGGAAGATTATGCAGTAAACTCCATTCAGACTTGTAGAAAACAACGAATGTGTTTCCATACAAAAATCGAGAGTTTTCTCCCAACTATCTTAACCTAAAGCTTCAGCATAACCCATAGTTTTTGCTTGTCCAAATGTGTTAGCATTAGAAGATGTTTACCTTGGCGGAGGAGCAGAAGGGAATCTGGGAAGATCGAAGTAACTTCGATGGTTGTTTGTCGACAGGAAGAGAGAATGCAGATAGGAAAAAGGAGAGAGAGAGCAGAGAAGAGAAGTGAAGAGGGTTTCACGTAGAAGGTGGAACTTAGCTTCTTCAACAAGTTGCCAGATGCCACTCAACCATTGGCTATCTCCCACCAACCTTAATTTCTCCCCAATTTACCCTTTCATGCATTTCAACTTAGTGTTTTGGTTTAGTTACACATTAGTTTAGTTCTCCACTAATTATTCCAACAATCCAACCAAAAACATTCCCTTGTATTAATATAATATAAATCCCGTTTAAATGATCCGGGAAAACTATTACATGGCAAAAATGCCGGGTGTTACATATTGAGGCATTCATACTCACGACACATTACGTACATTAGCATAGCATCTCAAGTAAAATCCCCCGCGGGGTGCTCAGCGAGCCACGTGCCCGACGAGGCTATCCTACTTGAGACTAAGTTGCCTATCAATTTTCTTATCTTTCAATTCATTCTCACTACTCAAGCATGCAAAACACGTGGTTTCGTAGTTAGAAAGCAATGATGCATGACACACGATGCATGACACAAATTAAAACAAAACAAACAAACAAACAATCCCTACCGTTCTATGGTGTAGGCCTGAAGGCAACAAACAAGCACTCCACTACTTACCTGATTGCGTCAAAAACGTGTTGTCACTTCGTTCAACCAAATTACTCGTGCAATTACCTAATAAATAAGAAAAGTTTACTTAGTAACAAACTAAAGGATTCTAAAGAAATCAACTAACTCAAACTAACACAAATTTTTCAACCTAAACACTCAAACCCAATTTTCATGCAATTTTTACTGTCCAATTTCAAACGCCCATAACTTTCTCGTTTTTCAACGGATTTGGACGTGTCACCCCAATTCGGAAATCTCTACACGTCTACTATCCATTGAAACACTCAAATTAACCAAACCACACACTTAGCCAAACCGAAAATGCCCAAGACAGAATCGATCACATATTGTGAAAAACTGATTTTTGTGAAATTCACTTCCAAACTCCAATCTAATCCTAAAATCTACCTAAACCAATCCATTCAACAATTAAAACATCAAATTTGGAAAGAAAACAAACCCCTTAAACTCAATTTTCGGAATTCATGGTTAGGGTTTTCCAAACCCTAACCAAATCTCTCTAAATCTCACTTAAAACTCAACCTTTCAACACTTAAATGTATAAAAACAAAACCCCACATGATTTTACCTTGAAAGCACCTTGGAAGATTGAAGAAAAGAGAGAGCAAGAAGCGGCTATGGAGGACGCCAAGCTTGGAAGAAAATTCGTGGGGAAGAAGGTAGAAGAAAAGAAAGAAAAGTAAACCATTAAATCCTCCACTTTTTCTTTCTTTTAAATTTTCTCCTCCAAATTTTTTATAATTGAAATTCAACCCTCCCTTTTCTTTCATAACTTTCAACGCCAAATGCTCCTTTAATTCCCACTTTCCACTTATTTATTTCATTTAAATCTCCTTTGAATTTTCTACAAAAATTTCTATTGGTTAAATTAATTTGACTTTTCAACACCTTTGAATTCAACCAAAACACTTGACTTTAATTTCCAATAACACTTAACACTAACTACTCTAACCATTAATCCTAGGCCTATACGTATAATCGAAATTTTTTGGGTGTTACAATCCACCCTCCTTATAAAAATTTTGTCCTCAAAATTTGCATACCTGAAGAGTTCAGGGTAGCGCTCCATCATGTCTTGCTGTCACTCCCACGTCGCCTCCTCAACGTTGTGGTTGCGCCACAGCACCTTCAGCAGTGGAATGTCTTTGTTGCGCAATTTCTTCACTGCGTAATCCAAAATATCCACTGGTTTCTCCTCGTAGGACAATGTAGGCTGCACCTCGATCTCCTGCTGCATCACTACGTGAGATGGATCCCTCAGGCACTTACGTAGCATCGATACGTGGAAAACGTTATGCACCCCTTCCATCGTAGCTGGCAGCTCCAACTCATACGCCATCTTACCAACTCTCTTTGTGATCGAGAACGGTCCAACATACCTCGGATTCAGCTTACCTCGCTTCCTAAACCTCATCACACCTTTGAATGGCGAGATCTTCAGAAAAACTTCGTCTCCTACTTCAAATTCCAGCTCCCGCCTTCTACCATCTGCATAACTCTTCTGGCGACTCTGAGCTGTCAAAATACGTTGCCGAATGAATTTGATTTTATCCATAGTTTGCTGTACAATCTCTGGGCCAATCAAACTAGATTCTCCGACCTCATCCCAATAAAGAGGCGATCTGCATTTCCTTCCTTATAGAACCTCGAATGGAGCCATACCAATAGTATCCTGATAACTATTGTTATACGAGAACTCCACCAAAGGTAGATATCTACTCCAGGAACCCTGAAACTCTAGCACACATGCTCGAAGCATATCCTCAAGAATATGAATAGTACGCTCAGATTGTCCGTCTGTCTGAGGATGAAAAGCAGTATTGAAGTTCAACCGAGTCCCCATCGCCTTATGGAGACTCTTCCAAAATTTGGAGGTGAACCTCGGGTCCCTATCTGATACAATCGAAGTCGGCACCCCGTGTAATCTCAAAATCTCTTGAATGTATAGCTCAGCAAACTGATCCATGCTGTATGTCATCTTCACCAGTAGAAAATGGACTGACTTTGTTAAACGATCTACGATCACCCATATGCCATCAAATCCCTTCGTCGTCCTAGGCAATCCAACAACGAAGTCCATTGAAATCTGGTCTCACTTCCACTCAGGAATGGCAATGGCTGCAACTTCCCAGCAGGTCTCTGATGCTCTGCTTTCACCTGCTGACAGATCAAACATGTTTCTACAAATTCAGCCACTGATTTCTTCATACTGGGCCACCAATAATGCTGTTTGAGGTCTCTGTACATATTTGTACTACCAGGATGAACAGAAAACTTCGAAGAATGAGCTTCAACTAGAATCTCTTTCTGAAGCTGCTCATTGCTCGGAACATACCACCGATTACGAAACTTCAGAATACCATCATCCGAGTAACTAAACTCCGTCCGATCGTCAGACACCATACTTATCTTAAATTTATTTCACTCCAAATCTCCTTGCTGAGCTTCTCTAATTTTTTCTAAAATGGTAGGCTTCAGAGAAAGATCTGATAACACGACAGTCACGTCTGAAATTAACTCTAAATCGAATCTCTGAAACTCCGTGCTCAACTCCCTTGACATCTTCGCTTTCAAAGCTGAAACTGAAGTAGAAACACGGCTTAAGGCGTCTGCAACTACATTGGCTTTACCTGGGTGGTATTTAATTTCCAGATCATAGTCCTTCACGAACTCTAACCACCGCCGCTGCCTCATATTCAACTCCTTCTGAGTAAAGATATACTTCAGACTTTTGTGATCTGAATATACCTCGCACTGCTGACCATATAAATAATGCCTCCATATTTTCAAAGCAAACACCACAACAGCTAACTCCAAATCATGAGGCTTTAGCTGTCGAGAAGCATAGGTAATCACCCTGTCCTTCTGCATAAGCACACAACCCAGACCAATCCGAGAGGCATCGCAATAAATACAGAACTTCTCTTCTGCCACTGGTAATGTCAGAATCGGAGCTGTAGTCGATCTCTGCTTCAACATCTGAAAGCTGAGCTCACACTCTTCAGACCACTCATACTTCACGTCTTTTCTGGTCAGTCGAGTCATAGGTGCTGCTATTTTAGAAAACCCTTCAATAAATCTTCTGTAATAGCCAACCAACCCCAGAAAACTCTGAATCTCGCTGACATTCTTCGGTTGAGGCCATTCATTAATCGACTGAATCTTAGTCGAATCCACTGATATTCCACCACTGCTTATAACATGGCCAAGAAAATGTACCTTAGTCAACCAAAAGTCGCACTTCGAAAACTTGGCATATAACTGATGCCGCTTCAGGATTTCCAGAACTATCTTCAAATGCTCCTCTTCATCACGGGAAGAAACCAAAATGTCATCAATAAACACAATTACGAATTTATCGAGATACTCTCTGAACACTCGATTCATCAGGTCCATAAATGCAGCTGGAGCATTTGTCAAACCGAACGACATAACCAGGAACTCATAATGTCCATACCAAGTATGGAAAGCCGTCTCCGGAATATTCTGCGATCTGACCTTTAACTGGTAGTACCCCGATCTCAGATCAATCTTAGAAAATATGCGGGCTCCTTGCAACTGATCAAACAAATCATTTATTCTCGGCAATGGATCCTTGTTTTTCACAGTTAGCTTGTTCAGCTCCCGATAGTCAACGTACATTCAAAGTGACCCGTCCTTCTTCTTCACAAATAACATGGGCGCTTCCCAAGGCAAAAAACTAGGGCGTATAAAGCCCTTGTCAACTAGGTCCTCCAACTGCTTCTTCAATTCTTTCAATTCAGGAGGAGCTAACCTGTTAGGGTTCTTCGACACAGGTTCAGCTCCAGGATATGTGTCAATGGCAAATTCGATTTCCCGGTCCGGAGGTAGACCAGGAAAATCATCTAGGAACACCTCGGGAAACTCTTGAACAACTAAGACATCCTGAGGTTTAACTTCTACCAAAGACTAAGAATCAACAATAGTTGTAAGAAAACACGTAAACTCACCAACAATAAGCTCCCGAGCATCCATCGGTGCTATTACTGCAAGTCTCTATACACTCCTCAAAGACTGTAATGATAGCTTTGCACCATCTGGAGGATAAAAATTAACAGTCCCTGTTCTGCAATCAATGGGGGCATGGTGACGGAACAACCAATCCATACCGAGTATCACATCATACCCAGTGATCCCCATAACTATCAAATCAGCAGGCAGTTGCTTCTTTCCAACTGATATCGAACTATTCAATACTATCTGATCTGAATGCAAACACTCACCAAAAGGTAGCTTCACATCATAAAGACATTCAGCCAGACTCACATCCATATTCACTTTCACCACAAATGCAGTTGCCACAAAGGAATGATAAGCACCTGAATCTATCAAAGTAAATGCAGGCACTGAATTCACAAACACAGTACCTGAAATGACGGCAGCTCGATTCTCCCCCTCAGGCTCTATCATGGTAAAGATTCTGGGCATTGCCTTGACTGGTCCTTTCTTCGGTGCAGGGCAATCCTTCGCGATGTGACCAGGTTCATTGTAAATAAAACATCGATTCACTTTCGGCTTCGGGCAGTCTCGAAACATATGACCAGACTCAAAGCAGTTATAACATTTGCCTTCATACTGTCCACATTCTCTAAGGTGAGACTTCAAACACTTTGGACATTGCTGAAACCATTTCTTCTGTCGTGGTTGTTGCTGAGGCTTCTTGCCACCCCTTTGATCTTTCAGATTTCCTCCCGGTCGTTTCGTACCTCGAAACTGAGAAAAGGATCTGCCTCTACTCAACTGTGCGATAATATCCTTGAACATCTGTTTTGGTACTTCAGAAGATTTAAGAATCTTACCAGACGATACCTCCACTTCCAGAGATTTAGCCACCACACGGTTAAACGGTATGCCATCAATCCCAAATGTCTTTACCAGCATCTCAATCTCTGGCTTCAAACCCTGCACAAACTGAAATATTTTATCTTCCTCCCTGCTGACCAGATGGCTGGCAAACTTGGACAATGCTTCAAACTACTGAATATATTCTCCCACTGATCCGGTTTGCTTCAAAGCCATGAACTCTAATCTTTTTGCAGCTTGGACTGTTCGGTTGTAATATTTATCATAAAACAGCTCCTTAAATTCTTACCAGGTCATGCTCTGAATATCTGTTGTGGCCTTCACTGTTCCCCACCAGCTCTGAGCACTATTCGACAAATGGAAGGTAGCACATTTAACCTTGTTTTGTTCTTCCACCTCTGCAACACTAAACATATCCTCCACCGTACATATCCAACTCTCGGTGGCGGTCGGATCCATCAAACATCCTTCAAATGCCGGAGGCTTTAGCCTTCTGAACCTCTCTCTGCTGGAGCCTGCTCCCGAGCCAGACCCCACTGTCATACCTCCTAGTACGCCTTGATTCATAAAAATCCCGAGCAGCTGAGATTGAACGTTCAATAGATCCCTGAGTTGTTTATTCGGGTACTCGGGTGGTTCTGGTTCATTCCGGGGTCGTCCGGGTCGTCTTGGTTGTCTTGGATTTCTAGGCATTTTCTATTCCTGAAAAGGTTAGAAAATCTAATCTTAGAAAAAGAACTAACTAAAATTAAAACAGTCGGTGAAACACGTTGCACGACGGCCGGCATTGTCGGGTAATCCTTTGAACGACTCGACCACTTTTGCTTTGATACCAACTTTGTAACGCCCCGAACCTGCCCCGGCTCGGTGCGTCACATTGCAAACCAAACCCGCGTTTAAAATGACATTTTAAAAAAAATTTTGATAATTTTTCGACTCGGTTTTCGGACGTGCCCAAAATAATTTAAAATACGTCAGAAAATGTCGGGTTAAAATAATTTGGAAATAGGAAAATTTTAAAAAGAATTTAAAATCAAAACGGACGGCATAACGCCTAAAATTCGATAAACCAAAACCTGCAATTTAAAACCAGGAATCAAACTAGTTCAAACCACAAACACTTACAACAATTATCCATCAACACAATTGACTCGCAAACCGTCAAAATAATTACGAAAACATTTACAAATGTCGGCGGACTCCGTACTCCTCCGATTGCGGCCTAATCCTCGGCGGTCTCGTCTACCTCACCTGTATAATACTCGTCACCTACACCATAGAACACAAAAAGGTAAGCCTAAAGCTTAGCAAGTAGGGAAATAATGCACATTAACACACAAAATGCTCAACTCAACCCTAACATGCAGTTTCTACACACTCCGTTATTTTCTTCTCGTATTGGTTACATTTATCTTCCACTTTCATGTGAATCAAGTAGGCACACGCCCCAACACAATCCTGGACGGCCACACCTTGAGCCATGGAGCAAAACCGGAGGCACACGCCCTAACACAATCCTGCACGGCCAACCAAATCTCCCCCAATAGATCGTAAAATCCTCATTGTGCCTTCAAACACGAACATATCGAGGCATTCTGTAACGACCCGGGGAGGATCGCCACGAAATTCTTGACTTTACATAAAACTTTGATTCATATTTGAACTCTTTTCTCCTTCTCTGTTTTTTTTATAACAGTATACCTAATAGGCTTAAAGACTTCAACTTAACAGATGGAAAATTAGTCCCTCGTACATGCTTCCAATCGACGTACAAGTTGCATGGGTCTGCATGCATCAACCGATAGACATTGCGTCTTCCGGATGGCACGTGCACCCCACATGACTCATTTAAACACCTATCGGCAGATGCGAATACTCGCATCGACCGACGATCACGTGCATCTTGTGTGACCAATTAAAACATCTACCGATAGCTTACAAGCTCTATATCATCCGATCACTAAACGACAAATTATCACTTACATCATCCGGCGAGGAAATATACTTCATCTTCCGGTGAAATAAGGAAACATCATCCGATGGACATGTGCTCCCCACGTGCATAATTAAAACATGACCCGGTCACTAAACGACATGAAAACCCTCACATCGTCCGATGGCTAAACACTCTACATCTGCAGATCGCTAGACGACAAAATAGCACTTTCATCATCCGATGGCTTAAACACTACATCTGCCGATCGCTAGACGACAAAATAACACTTTTATCATCCGAAGGCTTAAACACTCTACATCTGCCGATCGCTAGACGACAAAATAATACTTTCATCATCCGATGGCTTAAACACTACATCTGTCGATGACGTTAGCCGGATGAATGCCTCATCCAGCTTCTATCTTACGGCAGTAAAATACTATAATCATAAAACAACCTCATCCAATAGAAAGTACTACAACTCACCCAAATCTTAACCTGGAAATTATAAACCCTAATGAGTAAAAACCATATCCCATACAAGATACACATAGCGGAAGGCTTAAGCAAAACAGACCATTCAATAATCCTTAAAATCGTTAACAGACTCTGAAGTCAAACCATTCAAAATCCGAATCTCATTGTTATAAAAAAACTCTATTCTACTTAGTCATCTGTTTATCATAAACTTCTCTGACTTACTATGGGTATAACCAGGGAACTTGATCGCCTATCCAGCCTTCACTGTCGCACTGAGCATCCTCCAGCAACCAAGCTTAGACATCTTCATTGACCTTGAGTTCCTCACCTGAAAACTCGTCACCTACATCATAAGGTTTAAGCTATAAACCTAATGCTTAGTAAGGAATGCAACACTAACATGGATGCATGAATGCATAATTTGGGAAAATCACATGCTCATAAGTCTTTTCTTGTTCATGTCTTTGCTCGTAATCATCATTCATAGTCATGGATCATATTCATCATTCATAGTCATTGATCATATTCATCATTCATAGTCATTGTTCATATTCTTTGTTTAGGTTGTGTGGATCAAGAGAAGATTTGTGCCGGTAAAGGGGGTTCGACAGTGAGTTTGATCTTGTTCCCTACTGCGGGTCGTATTCGTATGTCCTTCTTTGGACTGTGACATACGCCGAACCACCCCCAACCCTCACTTAATCCACGTTGCATAAATCTTATATATACATATATACATACATATCTTGTTCATGGAAAACATGTGTTAAAACATTTTCTTGTGCTTGAGAAACATTCATGATGCATGAACATGAGGACTTTTAACTCATCAAACTATGACAAGGATCATACCAGAGTAGACAACTTCACATTCACTACAGGTCATCACATGGTATAACTCGCAACATACATAAATCCTTCAAGTGCAGACAAGCTCATAATCATAAGGTAAACATTAGACATCTCAACCTAGTACTCCCACGATGTAGTGCTCTATTAGCCGGAAATCTTAATACATTCACTTACCTGGTCTCCTTAGCAATCTGGACCTTTTCTCTTCAACTTCTTCACCTAAAACATGTGCATTACAGTAGTTAAATCAAAATCCTAAAACTCTACTCATAAATAATCCTAGGATCTATTAGCTAAAGTCATTCCCGAATCCTTGGTTTGATATGCTGTGCAGAATCTGAAATCCAAAATAAAACAAACAGGTTCTACTATCGATTAAATCTGAGTTGGTTACTTAGGATGTCCAGAATCGATTCAGGTTGACATTACAACCCTCGGATTCTAAAATGTTCTAATACTACTCGGCCATTGATAAAATCCGAGTTCAAATGCCGAGCTGAAAACAGAGCTCCAAACACAAACAGATAACTACATTGTCCATTTCATACCTCGGGTGCGGATTCGTAGAGGAATGCAGACTAGAAACCGGTCGTCGGTGAGAGTTTGTTGATAGCAGAGAGTAGGGACTTGCGAGAGAAGAAATCGCCGAAAAGGGTGGTGTCGGCTACAGTGGTTTAAATGAGGTTTGAATCCTTTCCTTTTTCTTTAAATACTGGCCTCAATCCTCCATTATTACAACTTTGCCACTCAACCTAGTTTAGATCTACATGTAATTAATTAAGCTTGGCATAAATCCTAAACTACGAAGATTAAATATTTATGACCGTTAATACAGTTAAGAAAATCACCTGGCCATTAACTCAGGTGTTACATCCACCCCTCCTTAAACAAAATTTTTGTCCCTGAAAATTGATCAAACAAACAACTCTGGATACTTGTCTAACATGTCCTATCGTCGCTCCCACGTGGCTTCCTCAATGCCATGATGCTTCCATAAAACTTTGACCAACGGAATCTCTTTATTTCTCAGAGTCTTAATTGCGGATTCCAATATCTGCACTGGTCTCTCTTCATACATTAATGATGGTTCAATCTCAATATCCATTGGTTCAACAACTTGCGTCGGATCTCGTATGCATTTCCTTAACATTGGCATGTGAAAGACATTATGAACTTTATCCAATGATGGAGGCAATTGCAGTCTGTAGGCTGTACTACCGATTCTAGCCAAAACAGGGAATGGTCCAATAAATCGTGGATTAAGCTTTCCCCTTCTGCCAAATCTTAGTACTCCTTTAAATGGTGAAACCTTCAGGAAAACTTCATCACCAACAGCAAATTAAAGATCTCTCCTCCTTTGGTCTGCATAACTTTTCTGTCGGCTTTGTGCAGTAATCATCCTTCTCTTAATAGTGACAATCTTGTCTGACATCTGCTGTAACATCTCGGGACCTATGAGTTTTGCTTCACCAACCTCATCCTAATACAGAGGTGATCTACATTTCCTACCATACAACACCTCATAAGGTGCCATGCCAATGGTGGACTGGTAGCTGTTATTGTAGGAGAACTCAACCAGGGGTAAGTATCTACTCCAGGATGACTGGTAATCTAGTACACAAGCCCTCAACATATCCTCAAGTATCTGGATAGTCCTTTCTGATTGACCATCTGTCTGCGGGTGAAAAGCAGTGCTGAAGGATAACCTCGTGCCAAGTGTGCCTTGTAGACCTTTCCAAAATCGGGAGGTGAATCTAGGGTCACGATCAGAGACAATAGATGCAGGAATTCCATGCAACCTAATAACTTATTGTACATAAAGATCAGCAAGCTGGTCCATCGCGTAGGTCTGGCCTACTGGCCAAGAAAG